>CM051235.1:182053024-183253024 GCA_027917425.1 Gastrophryne carolinensis
AGGTGGTTGTGAGACACCAAGGGCCTTATTTATCACGGGCTAGCGGCAGGTAGTGTCTGACGAACGCCAGGTACCGCCAGCTATCGGCGGCTACCGACTCAAGTACGCCCGGCGGCGGTCACAATGACGCATTTATCAAGCTAAATGAGGCTAGCGCCGGCGAGAGCGAAGGCTAGCGCGGGATTCATCATGAAGCCGCCTGGAACGAACAGGCGCCGCTGCAAATTCCTTCACAGCGCCAGGTATGACCTGTCGCTCCCTGGCATTGTCCAATGCATTTCAATGGAGCAATGTTTAATTAATCATAATTAATTGGTATTTTTTTTTTTTTATTATTTTTAATGTCAAAAATTCTGAGACCACTTCTGCAATGTTCGTTTTTTTTTAAGTAAAAAAAAAATAAAAAACAAAATTTGTGCAGAATTGATCTTACAGGTCTGATATTAATGTATTCATATTCCAAAATGATTCAAAAAAACATGTATAATGTTACAATCAAAAAATATGGTTGTTTAGGGGTTGAAAACTAGTTAACACCCATCGCCGCCAGCGCACTGGGGTTTAAACAAGGAATGGACAGCGCCAGCAAATTCGGAGCGTGATTTTTTTAATGAATATGAAGCAAGCCGTTCGCTCTGGCCATTCGTTGTCAGGCGTTCACATACAACGCTGAACCTGTGAAACAGCGACCCCTAAGCCCGTATTCAACATTACCGCACACCGACTGAGTCGCTGTCATCAAGCAAACGCAGGCCAAGCACAGCGAATACTGGCTGGCGCTGTAAAAATCACGCTACAGTCGCTCATCTGTCGCTACCTGGCGCTATTAATGAATCGGCCTCCCCCTCTCTCTTCAGGGAGCGAAGGATACAATTTAATGTGGACCTGCAGGGAACTTGTCCTTGGTGTCCAAAATTAACATTTACTCATTACTCTCCCCGTTCTGTGACTCTACATGACGCGACAGCAACCAATAGGGTTTGGAAATATGGCATGTCATATCGGCAGGTCAACCAGCTAAAAAGAAACAGGCATGAGAAATGGTCAGTATTGAGATTTTTGGCAGTCCCAGCATTGTAAGTCATTTAGTGTTATTTTGAATTTAGAACCACCTTAAAATTTCCAGGAAAGGCCGGACAGCATTTTGGGTGTGCAAGGTATTCCATCGCAGAGGGCGCCATGATCAGGTGCACTCACGTGCTTGATGCCCCAACCCGCCCATCGCCCACCCGCTCAGTTCACTGGTTTGCTGCTAAGAACTCCTAGTCAGCAAAGCCCATTGGTTGCCGTCCGTCATGTGGACAGTAGAAGTGAAGAAGTGCAGAGGGAGCATGAAAGGGGTGAGTAAAACTTTCCTGGGGCAGATGGACATTTCAAATAGGACTCATCCCCTTTAACCACAGCCATCAGTGGCCAGAAGACGTGGAGGCTGATTCACTAACGCCAGATGAGCGTCTGTAAAGTGGCGCTTAGAGCAACCGCTAGTAGATGCTGTAAGCGGGTATCGGGCGCTGTAACAGAGTGCCTCAGTCGCTGTAGTAACTTGGTCGCTACAGCATAGAGCCCCGGACGCTGTGTGATTAAAGTCTGTTTTTGAACACATATACACCAGTAACAAAGTGAAAACACATGGAATTACATTGTTTTAACACTTTGACATTAACACTTTAGTGCCAGACCTGTAATGACAATTCTTCATAAAAATATAAAAAGTCAAAAAAGTTTCTAAAAGTGATTGTTTGCAGCCAGGAGAGGTCACACTATGATTTGAGCAAAAATAACAAAAAAACAATGTCAAACACGCTGTTTAAGCATAAGCAAATGAACATTGAAATGTACGGGAGAGCGACACTGAGCGAAAGGTAATACCTGGCGCTCTGGAAGCTAGAGCACCGGTGCTATACACTAAGCCGCCTGTAATAATACATGTGACGCTACATTGTGCTGTTACAGTCGCTCACCAGATTCGCTTTCATAAATGTGGTTTTGCCTACAGCGCCTGACGTTTACTAGACGCTGCCTGCCGCTATGAGGCACTACCTGCCACTATCCCTTCTTAAATAACCCCCATAATGTGCCTGTCACTGTTGATACAATGTAACAACTTATGTGCTGACACATTGTGTCTCTACAGAAAAAGGATTTATAATGAGTAACTCTAATCCCTCCATTAACCCTTCCCTGCCCGCCCACTAGCTAATTAGGCAGACATGATCGCGCATAGCAAGCTCATTCATCTAAAGTGTATGGAGCACGGACTATCCGGCAGCCTCATTGAGCTGTATACAACCAATCCTGCAGCATCGATCATTTCTATAAAACCCACTCTGCTGCCTCATTCATACAGTCCCCATCCTGCATATTCATTCATTTAGATACAACCCACATTGCAGCTCCAGTCATCTGTATACAACCCACCCTGCAGCATCATTCATCTGTACAAAAGCCACCCTGCAGCTCTATTCATCTGTATACAACCCAGCCACATCCAGCCTTGGAGGAATACACTGGCCTTGATTAAATAAGAGTTGAAAAAAATTCTCATGGTAGTAAAAAATTCACTTTACAAGGAAAAAGTCTGAGAATGTCATTGTTGCTGAATCGCCAGATAAAAATACAATGAACGTCAATGGCACCTTTTTACTACCGTGTAAAAAGGAGTAAACTGTTCTCTACTTTTCTTAGGAGTCAAAAAGTTCCATTGACTTTCATTGTCTTCCTATCTGGTGATTCAGCAACAGTGTCTCAGGCTTTTTTTGTGAAAGTGAATGTTTTACTTCCATGAGAATTCATTTCAACTCTTAGGCCCTTATTTAACAAGGGATAGCGCCAGGTAGCGACTGGTGAGTGAACGGTAATGACGGTCACCGCCACGAGAACGCTGGCTCCCCACCACAATCACACATTTATCAAGCCAATCCTGCTTAGCGACTGAGCTAGCGCCAGATAGCGACTCATTCATCATTATTCCAGCCTCACCCCACAGCGCCAGCGAGCGACCTTGAACAGCGCCAGGTATGACCTCTCGCTACCTGGCGCTCTCCAATGCATTTCAATGGAACAATCTTTAAATATTAATAATTCATTGTTAATACATTTTTTTTTAATGTGAAAATTTCTGTTACCACTTCTGCCATGTTAGATATTTTTTTTAAGGTAAGAAAAAAATAAAAAAAAAAATTGTGCAGAATTGATATTACAGGTCTGATATTAATGTATTCAGATTACAAAATGTTTTTATAAACTTGTTTTTTTTGGTTTCCCAAAATATGGTTGTTTGGGGGTTAAAAAACTACTTTTAACCCATCGCCGCCAGCGCTCTGGGGTTTAAACATGCATTTCACAGCACGAGATTTTTTGGAGCGTGATTTGTTAATGAATATGGTGGAAGCCGGTCGCTATGGCCATTCGCTATCATGCGCTCCCATACAGCGCGGAACCTGTCAAATAGCGACTCATCACCTTGTATTCAACATTACTGCACACCGACTGAGTCGCTATCAACAACCAAACAACGGCCAAGCACAGCGACTACTAGCGGGTGCTGTGAAAATACCGCTACAGTCGCTCAACTGTCGCTACCTGGCCCTATTAATAAATCAGCCTCTTATTTAATCAAGGCCACTGGGTCTATATTTTTCAGTGTCTCCACCTCTTATAGAACACAGTGAGCACTGACTGGGAAAGGGAGGACTTGGAGCACTGTGCAGTAGTCACAGTTCCAAGAGAGTGTCACCAGTGCTGTGCCATAACTCATACTGATTAGAGGGATACAGGGTATCGCACATCATAATACAGGTTACATTGACATAGCAATTTTCTTTAAATTTTCATTTTGTCCAAGACTGCAGTTTGTCCGAAACCGGTCCTGCGTATCCATGTATATGGGGGTCTCGCCCTTGCATATTACAGAGAGCATTGACATGCTTCCTAGACATAACATTTTGTTATGGTTCCTAGAGCAGAGCCCAATGGTCAATCTGGGGGTTCTTGTCCCTGGCTGATCACGACATAGCACTGTTTCACAGTCCCTAGAGATGGTGAACAATTGGCTTTTGAAGGTCACAGAGACTTAAGACTTGATTCAGCATGGGTCAAGGTTTTCCCCTCTCTGTGCGAGATCAATCTTGCATGTAAGAATTCTCTCCTAAATAAGTATCACATGTGAGACAATCTTACACGTGCAAGAAGCATTGAGTAAGCCATGAGAGAATTCTCACTTTCATGTGATATTTTCACATGGCAGTGTACTGAATCACTGTATGCGAGTTGTAACTCCTTTAATTGGAAAAAAGCCATGCCACAAATTCTGGCGTGTTTTTTTTCAATGAAAATGGCTGTCGGTATAGGTTTTTCTCACCATTTTTGTTTCCAAATCTAAAACAATGTTTTAAATTTGCCCTGTCCCTCCAGAGCCAACCAACCCTGGCACCAGGCTGAATGTCAACAATGAGACAAATAAATGTTAATACTCTAACTTTGACTTAGGTCAGCATCCTCCTCTGGTCCGACGGGATCTTCAGTGTCCCGCTCTGGGTCGCCACACCATCTTCTGCAGCTCCTTTGGGCTCCCCAATTTCTTCTATAGGCGCTAAAAGATGACACTCCCTACCAAAAAGGTCCCCACTCATTCTATACCAGCTGCTAGCCAAGAGTAATGATTTTCATGCTGAAGGCGGAGCAGGTAGAGCATCTGAGGATTCTCCCACACCCCTCCCCCTGAGACCAACTTCAACACTGGAGGAAAGGAAGGGGTTTTATCTAGGGAACATGGCCTAGGAAACTGCTTTGGAGGAAAGCCCACGCATATGCAGAGGGAGCCAGCAAACCAAACATGTAGGGGGGCTGCAGGGTTTCACACAATGTAGCGTCCCTAATCAGGATAAAGATCAGAACCCAGGATAGTGAAAATCCTAGGTTTTGTTCCTCTTTAAAATGGAAAAAAGGATTTTCACTATCCTATTATTTGGTCCATCCCCTGGGGCACCCTGGTTTAGGATGCCCTGCTGTGTGAGCCCCACTCCCTGAATCTCCCACTGTTCTTAACTTTGGCTCAGCCATGGCTCTTGTCCAATCAGCTTCTTCGGCCACGTATACTGATGTGCGGCTTGAGAAGCTGAATGGAATCCCAGCCACACGCACAATTGGCGCACAGCTTCACCTGCATCCTTCGGCTGTGCTCGGCTACACACAGCCATTCAGTTATGACTGATGTGCTGTGGGCTCGTTGATGTCCCAGGGAGAAGGAATGAGTCTCATAAACTCCAGGGCCGCTTTTGGTCCACTTTAACAATCACTAAAGGCTTACAGCACTGCAATAAATGCAGGCTTTCAGGCAGTGTACATGGTTAGGGTCATGTCACACAGGCAGCTTTGCTGGCATTTTTTTTGTTCGATCAGATCAGTGGATTTCTATGGTGATGCCGGCAGTGGCTAATCTATGCCGTGTCATTGCTTGTGAGAATCGATCACTACTTCTTTCTATAGCGGATAACATATGGGGTTATCAGTTGAGCTGGTCCTATCTTTGCCACTGGTTACGTTCTTGGCTTAGTGAATTTCCGCTGGTTAAGTTATTTACCAAATTGACCTTGTTGCTTGGTTGAGTTGTTCACCCTACTGGTTAGTTCTTGCCTTACCAGTAATTTTACCATCAAATGTCACTAATTGGGTTCTCACTTTATCGGTTCATTAATTCTTGCCTTATCCATTTGTCGCTGACTGGGTAACTCGCCTTATTAATTTGTTTCAGATCAAGTTCTCACCTTACCGAGTCTTCTCACTGGTCATGTTCTAGTCTTGTTCTCTGGATTTGTTGCCCGTTGAGTTCTCTCCCTATCGATTTGTCACGATCCAGTTCGCGCCTTATCAATTTGTTGCTGATTGGGTCACTTGCCTTATTAATTGCCACTTTAATTTCGACTTATCAAGCTTTCACGAGTCATGTTCTTATTTTGTTCCCCCCGAACCAGTCAAGTTCTCTCCTAATTAATTTGTTGCTGGTTGATCTATTTTCTTATTATTTGTTAACTTTTGACCTTTTGTCTTTTCAATTTTTTTCTGGTCAGGCTTCTCACGCTAAGTATTTGTTACCCACTGAGTCGCTTGTCCTCCACTTGAGAAGTTCACCTTACCAATTTCTCACTGGCTTGCTGGGTGTGTTAGGAGCACAACGACACAATTGATTTCCCACCCTTGATTTGTTGCAGGTGTTATCAATTTGTCACCAATCGTTTATCAATTTGTCACCAATCGTTTATCAATTTGTCACCAATCGTTTATCAATTTGTCACTAGTAGGGTTCTCACGTGTTGCTGCTCGTTTTGTAAAGCACAGAGTTTTCACTTTATTGCTTTGTCTTGATTGATTTCCCACTCATATTGATTTGATGCGTTATCGATTTATCACCAATTGATTGTCTTATTAATTTGGTAGAAATGGAGTTCTCGCCTTATAGAGTTATTGCTTGCCTGACCATTTTGATACAGGGTGGAGTGTTTGCCATATTAGTCACTATTAAGTCCACACTCATCAATTTGATTCGTTATCGATCACCAATCGATTGTCTTATTCATTTGGTATAAATGGAGTTCTTGCCTTATAGAGTTATTGCTTGTCTGACCATTTTAATACAGGGTGGAGTGTTTGCCTGTCACTATTGATTTCTCACACTAATCGATTTGATGAGTTATCAATTTATCACCAATTGATTGTCTTATTCATTTGGTAGAAATGGAGTTCCCGCCTTATAGAGTTATTGCTTCCCTGACCATTTTGATACAGGGTGGTGTGTTTGCCTTATTAGTCACTATTGATTTCTCACACTAATCAATTTGATGCGTTATCGATTTATCACCAATTGTCTTATTAATTTGGTATAAATGGAGTTCTTGCCTTATAGTTGTCTGCCTGTTGTTTGCCTGACCATTTTGATACAGGGTGGCGTGTTTGCCTTAATTGTCACTATTGATTTCTCAAGCTTATCGATTTGATGAGTTATCGATTTGCCACCAATCTCGCCTTCTAGAACTATTGTCTGATCATATTATCACCTTATCGACACTTTATTGATTTGTCACCAATCGCTCGATTTATTGATTTGATAGACCTGTCACTGGTGGAGTTATGTATTTGTCGCCCCCTTTTCTCCCAGTGCACCTCCATGAGGCCACCGCGTGTAACCCAAGCAGCGTGCCTCCGTTTCCCTATGCAGGGAAGGGGGCGGGGCTGCGGAGAGCAGCGCTGCCATTGGCTGCAGCTTTTCATTCTTTCTAAAGTGCCCGGAGCAGGGTGACAGCGCCGATCGTCTGGCCGTGGCCGATCTGGTGGGCAAAACTTTCTGGGGAACCCGTCCACAGGAGCACCCATATCTCCGGGTGAGTGCGGGGCGGGGGCCGGGGGGGGGGGGGAGCCGCATTCATGTAACTCCGAGCCGCTCTTGCATCAGACACTTGAGCATTGCCGGCTTGAAGTTCAGGGGCCCCTCCCCGTCATGGCCACAGAGGGGGGGGGGGGGGGGGGGTATCGTTAGGGGGGTGCTGAGGGGTTGGCTCTGGGGCAGATTGTTCCGGAGGGGGTATAATCACAAGGAGGAAGCGGCTCATACATGTTACACGCGGAGCCTTCTCCCGCCATAGCAGCCTTTGCTACATTTACCTGCTGGGTTATTTATAGAGAAAATAAAAGTCTAGTACCTTCAGGGTCGGGCGATCTAAGTGCTCGGATTGGGTACATCCCTATTTGAGATGCCCCCTAGGTAAAGAAAATCTTCAAAGTAGACCTATCATTGTTTTGGCCAGCCCTAAATGCCCCTGAGGCCCCATTGTGTATCATCGCTGCAGCCTGCTTGCTACATGTCACGTGGGAACCAGGAAGAGGTGAGGTTTTCCCAGTTTGGGATGCCCCCTAGTTATAGAAAATGTTCTAAAGTTTTGGTAGCCACTAGGGGGAGCACTTTCCAGATAAACAAGGATAGAAAATTACATGTACCTACTAACACAGGATAGTGTGAATTATTAGAACCAAGGACTCTTTGTTTGCCCTTTAAAGTGGACCAACACCCAGGATTATCACTATCCTGGGTTTTGGTTCACTTCCATGGGGCACCCCGATCGGGGCTGCGTGAAACCCCCCAGAAAGCCAGATAAAACTCACCTCACCCCCCTCCTACGGCGCATGCGTGGCCGCTCGTCCAATCAGCGTGCTCGGGGCCGCTGTGGTATGCACGTACAAGCGGCGTCCAACCACAGCAGCTCCGAGCACGCTGGCGGCCGCATCTCGCGCCGTCCATTGCGCCCTGCTAGAGAGAAGCGCGAGATGCGGCCGCGGCCCGCGCATGCGCCGTTGGATTGGGATTCAGGTAAGGTTTCTGGGCTTCCTGGGGCCTTTCACACAGCGGGGCATCCCGATTTCAGATGCCCCGCGGGGAGGGATCGGATCGGCCCGGGAACCTTATAGATTCCCGGGCCGATCCGCTTGGGTGTTGGTTCACTTTAAAGTATAACAAAACCCAGGATTTTGACCATGGCAGGTATGGTTCCATGACTCAATCCCAATTGGGATGCCGAATTAGGGGGAAGAGCGAATTTAGTATTTAGTATGCAGGCTAGCAGCCAGCCATGGAGTCTTTCAAACTTTTTGAGCGGCTATAAAGCAGAGCTACACTCGTTTTGAAAGCTGGGCACTGCAATACAGGCTTCCATTTAGTTCAGCCCTCCTCACCTATGAGAGAACCGCTTACTCACATAGATTCCTAATTGCCAAATGCTATTAGTCACTGTGGTGGTGGAAATGCAAGAACAGCGCAGAGCCACTGCAGAGATTCAGCTGAGTAAAGGTGAGTATTTTACCTGATTTGTGGTCAAAATGGAGGCTGATTCACTACTAACGGCAGGTATTGCCAGATGAGCTCCTGTATAGCGGCGCTTAGAGCAACCGCTAGTAGACGCTGTAAGCGGGTATCGTGTGCTGTAACCTAGCGTTGTGCTCGCTGTCGTAACCTGGCCAGCATTGATGAATGTGATGTGTGTTGGGCGCTGTAACAACAGTATAACGCTGCGACAGGTAGCGCAGCTGAGTGCATCCAGCACTTGGCGTTCACACCATATTTAACAAAACACTAGACATACACAGTGTTGGCGCTCTAAATCTGGTCGCTATAGCATAGAATGCCAGACGCTGTGTGTTTTTGAACACATATACACCTGTTACAAAGCGAAAACACATGGAATTACATTGTTTTATCACTGGGCCAGACCTATAATGACAATTCTGCATAAAAATATTAAAAGTAAAAAAAAACTCTAAAAATGTTTGTTTGCAGCCAGGAGAGGTCACACAATGGCCCTTATTTAAGAAGGGATAGCGTCAGGTAGCGCCTGGTTAATGAGAGGTAGCGACAGGTAGCGACTGGTCAACGCCGGACACGGCACGCAATTCCACATTTATCAAGCAGAATCTGTTTAGCGACTGGGATAGCGCCATGTAGCATCTGATTCATCATTTTCACAGCCTCAGCGAACAGTGCCAGCGTTCAGCCTTGCACAGCGCCAGGTATGACCTCTTGCTACCTGTCGCTCTCCCATACATTTCAATGGACGATCCTTTTCTTCTCTTTAAACGGGTATTTTTATTTTTTTTTTTTCAAAAAAATCACAAATAATTCTTTGACCTCTTCTGGCATTGAAATAGCAGTTTTTTCATAGTTTTTTCATTTTTTAAATATGTTTTCGCTTTGTTACTAGTGGATAGATGCTGAAAACAGACTTTAAACACACCGCCTCCTGCGCTCTGGGCTTCAAACAAGTATTTTTCAGCGCCAGAGATTTGTGAGGCTGTTTTTTTCCTGAATATGGTGTGAGTCGGTCGCTATGAGCAGTCGCTAACATGCGCTCCCATACAGCGCTGTACTGGCCAAATAGCGACTCCTCACAATGTATTCACCATTACTGAACAGCGACTGAGTCGCTATAAAGTAGCGACCCACGGCTGAGCACAGTGACTACTAGCGGGCGCTCTGAAAATGCCTGCTACAGACGCTCATCTGTCGCTACCTGGCGCTAATGATGAATCAGCCTGAATGATTTGAGCAAAAAAAATGTCAAACACACAAGCAAATGAACGGCCATTGAAATGTATGGGATAGCGACACTGAGCGAAAGGTAATACCTGCCACTCAGGAAGCTAGCGCTATATGCTGAGCTGCCTGTAATAATACATGTAACGCTACATGGCGCTGTTAGAAGCGCTCACCAGTTTCGCTTTCATAAATGTGGTTTTGCGTACAGCGCTCTGCGTTTACCAGATGCTGCCTGCCGCTACGAGGCACTACCTGGCGCTATCCCTTCTTAAATAACCCCTTATTGTTTTACAACCAGAGATGCATCATCCCATATTAGGGTTGATTCAGCACCAGTAATATTTTACTCCCGTTTTTTATATAAAACACTTTTTCTCTTGATTTTTTCCCTTGGTGCAATTGAATTTTTGTGAATTTTTTTTTTTTACAAAATGTATTTAAAATATTTCAAGGCTGGAGCTGCTGCTCATCAGTAGACGATAAGCAAGTGTCTGCTCCAAATCACATGACAGATCAAGGTGAACCACAGCCACATGCAGAAGCATTGTTACACAAATGAACATTTAAAAAAAGAATAACTTCCAAATATTATTTGTTTTTATACAAAATAAACATAAGTCTTTGGAACTTACAACTGAGGCTCACAGAGCACATTGTCAGACAGCATTCCAGGGTTTGTTCGCGGCACGAGCAGACCTAACCCAGCAGAAGAGGTTTGAGGGCAGATCGGAAGTCTCAAACAGGTTTATCAAGCGCCAGCGCCTATTAATACCACTCGGCGCCAATATTCAATGTGCGATTTAACAATTATTCTTTCCCCCTCTGGGCTTCAACTCAGAAGCATCACATATTGAGGAGAGGGGTGAAAAGCACAGGGGTCGGGTTATAGCTGTGCTTTGCACAGACAGAGCAGAGCTGGGGTCAGAAAAAGGACAGCAATCCCAGAATGTAGAGCAGCACAGTCAGAAGGCACTTCCTGACTGCAGGCAGCCTGAAACTCCATGGGCCGCCATCTTGGATGTTTAAACTGGACCAAAACCCACAGCGATTCCCGGGCCGATCGATTCCCTCCCACGCTGTGTGAAACCCCCCCCCCCCCCCGGTCACCCCATATACTTACCTTGTTTCCTGGTCCAACAGCGCATGGGCGAGCCGTGGCCGCATCCCCGCTATCCCTCTAGCAGGGTGTGTGCCCGCGCCAGGCATTTGTGAATGGCTGGCACAGCCACGCTCCCTGTTAGAGGGTAGCGGAGGATGCAACCATCAGCGTGCTCGGAGCTCCGAGTATGTGCCGTAGGACCGGGGAGAGGTGAGTATGATTTTTGATGTCAGCAATCTTCATGTACAGGGTGGGGGAAACATACAAGATAGGCTCTAATTCAGGGTGAAGGTCCGGTTGAAGCTGCTCCGGTTTATAGTGGTGCTGTAGGTTAAGATCTCATAGAGCACAATGGGCAGAATTGTACTGAATTGTTTTAGGCTCTATTCACACACCTATCCGCAGTCACAACGCAAGAGAAAATGCTGCTTATTATTTTTAATGGGCCAGTTCACATATATAAATATATATATATATATATATATATATATATATATATATATATATATAGCGTATATATGTGGACTGGGTCATTAAAAGTATTGGGCAGCATTTTACCTTGCGCAGTAACTGCGTTGTCCAATGCGGATAGGTATGAATAGAGCCTTATGCTTATGAATATTACGCACGTTTTTTTGTACAGAACTTGTATTGTGTCTTGTCGATAATGTAAAAAGAGGATCTAGATGTTGCCTAATTTCCTATAATTTTTTTCTTCATACTATTTTTTTTTTTATTCATACTATCTTTTGCTTACCAATGTGTAATCTGGCCATTATTTTTAATGTAAGTGTAATGATAAAACGCCGGCCTGCGCCAGTAAACTACACTAATCTTTTTCAGCATGCAAAAAGTGAATAAATATGCTGTGCAGCACCTAAAAGATGTCAGTACAAAGTGGCACTCCCTGGCGCTGTTATAATCGGCAGTCAGGTCCAACAGGCGCTGATCAGGCCGGTTAATACCTAGTGCCATAATAAAAGCAAGCTAGTTAGAATCGGGCGTTGTGACCTGTCAAAATAGCAATGTCAAAAAGTAGTGCTATGCCAGCAAAATGACGCTAAGCGGCGCACTTCTTAAATAAGGCTAAACATGGCCAATCAAAATCTGTTCTACAGCCAACATCTGGAGACACAATATGAAATTAAAGTGGACCAACACCCTCCACTGATCGGCCCGGGAATCTATAAGATTCCCGGACCGATCAGTCCCCTGACTGTGGGGCACCCCGCTGTGTGAAACCCCCCAGAAACCCCTAAATCCCTACCTGCTCCTCTATCCAGCGGCGCCCGCCGCCGCCTCCCGCGCGTCCCTCTAGCAGGACGCGCACCCACGCCGGCCGTTCGCGCCCTGTAAGAGTGACGCGTGGGAGGCGGCGGCGGGCGCGCTCTCTTGTCTGTCGCTGCCTCCCGCTTGTCCGTCGGCGGGGATTGGCTGCAGCAGTCACGTGGGAGCGGGGAGAGGTGAGTTTTTGGGGCTTTCTGGGGGGTTTCACACAGCGGGGCACTCCGATCGGGGTGCCCCACCGAAGTGGACCAAAACCCAGGATAATCAAAATCCTGGGTGTTGGTCCACGTTAAGCATGATTGTATTTTCTGCAATTGACATCTGGGAAACTAGAATTCCTACAGACATGACCAGGGATTTAGCACGTCCAATTGTTGTATAGAAATGTAATCATATTATAAGCCTTGATAATTGTTTTATGCCAAAATTGTGATCCGGATGAGACCTTCTAAAGTACAACCAATTGTATATTTCCTATATTTCCTACAACCTTGTGTCTGAGGACACAAAGATACATTCTTAAAGGGACTGTAAACCTAACAGCAATAATTAGCCAGCAAACAGTTGGCCTAATGCCAATCCCATATGCCTCTCCTCCATTTCCAGCAGTGTAGGGTAGACATCCTAACAGGGATCCAAAGTTTGCAATCTTTTCAATTTCATTGCTTCAGGACCTTGCAAAGATCCATTGGATCTCTCAGCTTGAGCAAGCACAGCAAGCCACAGTGGTCCCATAGATTTTACTGACCACAGAAGTACATGCTCAAGATTTATAAAGCTGCACCATAACTCGCCTTTTCCAGTTCAGTCATGAGATTGAAGCAAAGAAATCAGTTATGTCTAGAATACATTATTACATAATCAGAGATCTTTAGGTGCTTTGAAATGGCTCATTTTATATTGTTCCCAAGTGGGAGAAGGTGGGAGAAAGTTAGTGTGTGCCTGGACAGGGACTTAAAGGATGTTTGCTTTATATTCTATGATGTCCAGTTTTACAGCCTTTGATTGGAGACAAGATCAGATATCTTAAGGTGTTGCTAACTGTTCCATTCCCTACAACCTTTGATTGGAGACACCATCATTTTATATTCTACGCCAGTCATCTGGAGACATGGTCAAAATTTCACTTTCCTGTGTGTTGTTCCCCTCTGCGGCGGCATCCCGAATTGGGATGCCCTGCTGTGTGTACCCCCATTTCACGCCCACGGAGCAGACTTGGGCAAGAGCAAGTGCCCTGATTGGCTGAGCGCCACACTCAGCCAATCAGTGCACTCACTGTTACTCGGCTCCTTTCGGCGCTGCTGATGGCTAAGCAGCCGAGCGGCACCGAAGGGAGCCAAGCGGCACCACCGGCCACATCCCCCGCTCACCTTGCATCCCTGGGTTCGTGGGGGTTTCACACAGCGGGGCATCCCAATTCGGTGGTGGAGTGGGTGGAACACGGTGGCGCAGAGGGGCCTTTAAGTGGTACGGGTGGCAAACCTAATTATTTAGATGTTTTTTAGGTTTTTATGGTGTAAGTGGCACACAGGGTGGTATAGTGTTGCATTTGGATGGTATGGGTGGCACACTGGGTGGTATAGAGGGGTATTTGGGTGATATGGGTGGCATCTACAGTGGTATAGAGGGGACTTTTAATGGTTTGGATGACACACAGGGTGGTATTGCGGGGCCTTTGAGTGCTATTGTTGGCACACAGTGGTGATTGGATTGGCAAATAGGTTGCATTAAGGGGCTCTTTGGCCTAATGGTTGAGGAAGTGATCTTGTGACATGAGGGTTGCAGGCTTGATTCCTGGCTGGCGCATGACAAAAGTACTCTTGAGCAAAGGCAGGCACTGTGGCTAGGGAAGCTCACCGCTTTTGTTTTTCTTGCTGCACTGATGGGTTAAATGCAGAGAAAAAAATCCTATTTGTGCGCAAGCATCATATACGCACCTTGTATGCATAAACAACATAAATAGAAAGGGTTGGCAGGAGATGTTGCGTGGCAAAGATAGGTGTCCAGGTGTCATGTTTGTTTCGTGGATGGAATAAGGTGATACAGCAGAATGTGCAGGCATGGCAGGTGGTAGTCTGCAGGGTGTTAGGAGTAGGAGGCCTTTGTCGGGCACATGCAATGTTTGTGGGGCCTGTTCCTCCTCACAGCAACTGTCCTATTTATTGAACACCATTTGGGCTAGATGTGATTGTTACCTTATTTGCTCTCTGCTGTGCAGTGGCTTTTGTCCCATGTGTGTCCCTTCACCATGGTTCCATGACCCAACATTGGCAGCCCTGGAATTTTGTAGATTCCATGGCCGCCTGATTCCTTGCCCCCGGGCATTCTGATTTGGGATGCCCCACTGTGTGAAACCCCCCCAAGTCCCCTGTAAAAATCTACCTTTTCCCTTTTCCAGTGGTGCATGTGTGGACTGCGTCCACCATATACTATACCTTTAGCTAGGTATTTGTGAATGGTGGGTAGAGGCACGCACCCTGTTAGAGGCTACCAGGGATGCAGCCACCTGCGCAGTATTGATGAGCGCAGCCGAGTGCACTGATTGGACGAGAGCCTGCGCTTGCACCATAGGACCAAGGAAAGGTGAGTTTTACTGGGTGACCTGGGGGGTTTCACACAGCAGGACATTCCAAATCGGGGTACCCCCCGGGGCCAAGGACCAACACCCGAGATAGTCAAAATCCTGGATTTAGGTCCACGTTACCCTCATCCTGTGTGTGCACTGGCATCCCTATTGGAGGGAAATAGAACGCTTGAAATGGTGGAAGTGGGACATATGTGTGGAAATGTTCCTCTCGCTTTTCACCTGACTGAGTGAAACTGACACACCCCGTGCCCATGAAGGGTGCTGCAATGTGTCTCTTGTGTACGTGCGTGTGACTGCTGCACCTAGGGCAAAAGTATAAAGAATTTCTGCACCTCATTGGAGAATGCCCCCAAAGCAACCAAAGGGTAATTACTAAGGTACGGAGAGCTTCCTCTCCTCTCTGGAGGGCATCTCTCTCTTAAAACCCGGGGGGGGGGGTATTAACTTAAGCATGGAGAACTTCTCTCCATGGCCAGGGAATGATATGCCATGCACATAGAGCTCCTCCTCTATGCTGGAGAATATCAAGAGGTTATTTACCAAAATAAAGAGTGCTTTTTCACCTTTCTGGAAAACATCTCCACCTGAACACCCGAGTGGTTTTATTAAACTATGGAGAGCTACTGCATCTCCCTTCTCTTTGGTCTATCTGCAAACAGACTGGCAACCCTCCAAGCTATTCTCCACTCTGCTGCTCACCTCATCCACCTTTCCTCCCGCTTTTCCAAAGATGTCCTCTATCTGTCAATCACTAGACTGCAAATATCTGAGATAATTCAGTTCAAAATCCCAACACTAACCTACAAAGCTTTCTACAGCCAAGATACCAACCCAGATGCAGTCTCCAATCTGCCTGTGTCCTCCTACTTATCACCCGATCACCTCCTCCCCCTACTCTCATGTCATCACACGTGCTGCTCCACTCCTCTGAAATGACCTTCCACATACAATTCAACACTCTCCAACCATTAAAGCTTTTAAAAGCACCCTCAAAACCCATCTATACAGACAAGCTTATCATCAGGCCTAACCAAACCACTTTACAGCCTTGTCACCCTTCAGAGCACCACACTTAGTACATGTTCTTTTTGACCCAATCCTTTAGATTGTAACTTCGCAGAGACAGGACAAGATTACTGAAAGCTGCGTGGACAGTGTAGCCAGGCAGTGGGAAAAGCAAGCAGGATGCTCGGCTGCATAGTTCGGGGCATCACCAGTAGGAAGAGGGAGGTTGTGATGCTGCTGTATAGAGCCCTGGTGAGGCCACAGCTAGAATACTGTGTGCAGTTCTGGAGACCTTACCTGCAAAAAGACATTATTCAAATAGAACGTGTCCAACAACAGGCAACAAAAATGGTGGAAGGGCTTAAACTTAAAGTGGACCAAAACCCACAGCGATCTATAAGATTCCCGGGCCAATCAATTTCCCCCCGGGGCATTCAAAATTGGGATGCCCCACTGTGTGAAACCCCCCAGGTCGCCTCATTCCTTTACCTTGTTTTACCTTTGCCGCATCCCCGCAATCCCTCTAGCTGGGCGAAGCACGCTCCGTGTTAGAGGGAAGCGAGGCATGCGTCTGTCAGAGCGCTCGGAACCACTGTGTTAGGCTTAGATGACGTGATGTCAGCGGCTCCAAGCGTGCTGATTGGACGCAGCCGCGCATGCTCCGTAGGACTGAGAAGAGGTGAGTTGGCTTTGGCGATCTGGGGGGTTTCACGAAACTGGGAAAGGACCAAAACCCAGGAGAGACTTAAAGCGGACCTTCACTCTAAATAAGAGTCTATCTTATATGTTTCCCACACCCTGTACATACAGATTGCTCACATTAAAAATCATCCTACCTGCATCTACTGCATTTTATAAGCCTTTAAACATCCAAGATGGCGGCTTATGGAAGCTGCCATTTTTGCAGGCAGCCTGCAAACAGGAAGTGCCTGCAAACAGGAAGTGACTGTGCTGCTCTGCATTCTGGGACTGCTGACCTTTCCCTGACCCCAGCTCTGCTCTGTCTGAGCAAAGCACAGCTATAACCCGCCTCCCTGTACCTTATCCCACTCTCCTCTCCTCAGTAAGTGTGATGCTTCTGAGTCAAGATGGCGGCGCCCGTATCCTAAATTCCCGAACAGAGTTGCAGCCCAGTGGGGGAAAGTATAATAAATTAGTGACTAAACATGTAAAATATATTAATTTTAGATGCTGAGGAATTGTTTTTTAAGAGTTTGGGCTTTTCATTAAATCATGGTGAAGGTCCGGTTTAAAGAACTTAATTTGTACAGTCTGGAGGAAAGAAGGGAAAGAAGGACATGATTGAGACCTTTAAATATGTGAAAGGATTGAATAAGGTTCAGGAGGGAAGTGTTTTTAAAGTGGACCAACACCCAGGGGGGATCGGCCCGGGAATCTATAAGATTCCCGGGCCGAAGAGCGCTCAGTTGGATGCCGCTTGTACATGCATACCACAGTGGCTCTGAGCGCTCTGATTGGACGAGCGCCAGCGTAGGAGCGTGGTGAGGTGAGTGTTTCCGGGCGTTCTGGGGGGTGTCACACAGATCGGGGTGCCCCACCGAAGTGGACCAAAACCCAGGATAGTGAAAATCCTGGGTGTTGGTCCACTTTAAGAAGAAGCTTAATGATAGAACAAGGGGGCACAACCTGAAGCAAGTCGGGGGGAAGATCAGGAGCAATGTTAGAAAATATTATTTTACAGAAAGAGTAGTAGGTGCTTGGAACAAACTTCCAGCAGAGGTAGTTGAAAAATCAACAGTCACTGAATTTAAACATGTCTGGGATAAGCACACATCTATCCTAAGATAAAGAGTACATACAGTATACACATAAGGGCAGACTAGATGGACAGTATGGTTTTCTTTTGCCGTCACCCTTCTATGTTTCTATGGGCTCTTGAGGAGGGACAGGAAACAGCTGCACATTTTAGTGAATCATGTCTCCAATTGGAGAAGGTGCAGCTGTCATAGGTGTGTGTAGCTGTTTCCTGTCCCCTGTTAGGGGGGACAGGAAGCTCTGATAGGGAAAAGTGAATATCTCTCTAATTGAATTGAGGGATAGGTGAGGTAAGTGGGGTGAGGTGGACCAGGAACCCCCTCCCTGGCAGAGTTGCCTGTACAGCTACTATTGGGCAAGGGACAGGGGGCCCAGTCACACCTTATGATCAGTGTAGTTAATGGAAATAAGCCAGGATGTCCCCCAGGTTTGGGTCAGCTTTCAATGGGTCTGGAGTGAGTTTGGCAGGAAGGGGATCCTTACCAGTTCCTTATGAGAGGTATATAGGTCTATGGCTGTTGTTCAATAATATGCTTCTGATATTGTGGGCGGGTGGGGCAGTATTATTTCATGGTGAGGTCCAGTGGTCTGCATTGCCCTTCTGCATGGTGTCATGGTGGTGTGTTACATTCAGGGCCGCCATGAGGATTTTGGAGCAGATGTGCAAATTTCTGAGTCACTAAGTACATCTTCTTGTCCCCCGCAGGGTAGAATGGATAAAACCTTCAGCCACTGCAAAGGATTCTAACTGCACAGCCGCCTGCCGATCACTCCGGAGAGCCTCTCAGGTGATTTATGATTTACCCTTTTTTGTTGTGTGGATGTTAGCGATTGCGCAGATGTGTCCTATATATATGTGTGTCCCAACACTGTGACGCCTTCACCTATGAGCAACACTGGGGATCTGATCATCCATTCCTGAATGATCTGACCTGCAGCCAGGCTTATGGGGGTTATTTAGTAAGCCATAGGGAACCTCTCCACCTGATGGTGTTGACAGTTCTTCACATTTTACTGAAGTATGATCAGGATGGGAAGTTATTTACTAACGTGTAGAAAATCTCTTTACATGAAAAGCCAAGTGTGAGGTTTCTTTTCATTGGATTGTGTTTTGAGGTGGAGAAGCCACCTTCAAAGTTCCTTTAATACTGTCTATCTACACAATTTAGTAAATAACCCTCTTAAAACTGACCACCAACTAGGGGATTGGTCATCCATTCCTGAATGATCAGATCTCCAGCCAGCCAGAAGATTATATAGCAAGACATGGCAAACCTCTCCACCTAACTGGAGCAACTCACCACCTCACATGCAGGTTCTCCACATGTTTTAGAATCTTCTTTCTAGCAGGAAGTTATTCAATTCAAACTTCAAAATCTCTTTACCTCGCCTGAAGACCTTCACCACCCCAGGCGCCATTTTCTACATTTATTTTATTTTTTGCACTTGATGTTTGAGGTGGAGAAGCTCCAGAGTGTTTCATAGATACCAGCCAGCTGGGGTGGAGATGTTTTCCACAGTTTACCAAGTAACCCCCTAAAGCTGGCCACCCACTTGGGACTTGATCGTTCCTGAACGATCGGACCCTCGGTCAGATTTAAAGTGGACCAAAACCCACGGCGATCGGCCCTGGAATCTATAAGGTTCCCGGGCCCATTGATACCCTCCCCCCAGGGCATCCTAATTTTGGATGTTATGAAACCCCTCAGGTCGCCTCATACTCTTACCTTCTTTCCCTGCCAACAGCCCATGCGCGAGCTGCAGCTGCATCCCCACTATCCCTCTAGTGGGGCACATGCCCGCGCCAGGCATTTGTGAATGGCTGGCGCGGGCATGCTCAGAACTGCTTGCCTTAGACGAAAGCTTAGATAACGTGACATCAGCGGAGCACGCTGATTGGACGAGCCGACGCGCATGCGCTGTAGGACCAGGAAGAGGTGAGTTTGTTTCGGTGACCTGGGGGATTTCACACAGCGGGGCACCCCTGATCGGGGGCCAGGACCAGAACCCAGGATAGTCAAAATCCTGGGTTTTGGTCCACTTTCAGGGTGGTATTTATGAAAGTGTACAGAACCTAGCTATGCAAGCGTGCCACACTTTACTAAGCATATCTTCTGAGGACCTTAAAGTTTACCTCTACCCAGAAAGAAAGTTTATATTGTCCCCCCCGCAATGATAAATCCAGTTAGAGTACACACAGCTCAGAATTGGGGAGCACTTCAACCTAACTGATATTATGTGACAGTTTAGCTGTAACTGAATTAATAAGCATATGACAGACATTCACCATAATACTACTTCCTGTTTTGTGTCTTTTTATGAATATTGGACAAAGGCTTTAGTAAAAAAAGAAACACCGGCTATTTTGGGGCACTGGGCTGGGGAGTATAGTTGCACTTAAAGTGGACCATCACCCTCCCGTGATCGGCCCGGGAATCTATAAGATTCCCGGGCCGATCACCTCCCTCCCCGCGGGACATCCGACATCGCGATGTCCCGCGGGATGAAACCCCCCCAAACACCCCAAATCCCCTTACCTTGTCTTTGGCGGCGGCCGGCCGCCGCCGCCTCCTCGCGCCCGGCGGCGGAGGAGCTGCTTGTCCGCGGCTGTCAAAACGCTTGTCCGTCGCCGCTGGGAGCGGGGAGAGGTGAGTTTTTCGAGTGATCGGGGGGGTTTCACACAGCGGGGCACTCCGATCGGGGGTGCCCCACCGAAGTGGACCAAGACCCAGGATAGTCAAAATCCTGGGTGTTGATCCACTTTAAAGCTGCTTACTTTAGTAAATGAAGAGCTTCTCCATATCCATGAAAGTGGATCAAATGCAGGATTTTTACTATCCTGGGTTTTGTTTCATGCCCCACGTGCATCCACATTTGGGATGCCCCCAATTCACCTGTAAAACGTACTCTTTCTGGTTCTACAGAGCATGTGCAGACTCTCATCCAATCAGAGCTGTTTGTCATGCATATGTAATGTTCAGCAAACGGTTTTTGTTCCTCTTGAAGAGCTTCTTCACCATGCAGGAGAACATCTCCTCCTCAACAACCAAAGGGGTTTTCCTTTACTTCCTTTACTTTTCTATAGTTTATCATAGAATAACATTACAAAATGTTGTGAATGTTTAATGACCGTATTCCACTGAAGCAAAGCTAAAGTCCGGCAGTCACTTTAGGGCATTATAATTTGGAATGTCCCTGTAGGTCAAAATCCCTAGGAAGTCCAAAATCACTGCAGAGCTGTATGCCTCTTGTGCGCTGTCAGATAGAGCTCTGCTGGGAAAAAGGTGAGCATCTCTTTAATACTGATGGTGTGAGGAGGTAGGGTCAGTTTTTTTAGTGTGAACCAGAACCATTCATCTTCTATGATAAGAGGGGATGCAGGGGATTCAGCGACTGGGCCCTGTTACAGCTGGGATTATGCCTAGGCCCCACACAAAACTGGCACCCTTGCAGGCCCCTATCTTCCCGCTCTCCCCCTTTGTCCCTTGTTCATATCTGAGGTTCATGACACATTGTCTCCTTTAAAGTGGACCAAAACCCACAATTTAAACTAGCATCCCCTGAATTACTTCCCCTATGGAGAGAACCTTTTGCCAATTTCCACTGCTCCTGCTTCACTCTAATCCCTGATATTGGTGTCTGTTTTAGCGGTAAAGCTCCGCCTGCCTCCTCCATTCATTGTCACTGTTGTGTGTGGCAATGATGTCATTGCCACACCTATGCAATGACTGATCTGCCGTCTAACAGAGAGGGGCAGCAAAGAAGTTCCATGACGATTCAAAAAAAAAAAAAAAGCTATACATGGTTCAGGTTTTGGTGTTGGAGGCCCCTTATAGTGTCCACCAGGGGATTCCCTGCTCGCCCTGTGGGCCAGTTCAAGCCTGTACCTAACCCCTCATTTGTGGCACTAAAATTGTATGATTAGTTAAAATGATGAGTTAAAATAGCTGATGTTAAATGATTTTAGCAGGCTGGTGGGGAATTGATTGATGATTTGCAATAGTTACTTTGTATTATGATATTTGGTGTGTGTGTTGTCTGTTATGGGAGTTCATTTTTTTAATATGAATAGGTTAATGCATATATAATAAATACAGTAGATTTCTATGAAGTTTCAGCTCTTTGGTCATTTTTTTTATCTATTCAATACCCGCTGCTCTGTGAAAACACGTACATGTAAATAGTGATCTGTTGAGACGCCGCGCTGCTGAAGAGTATTTATTATACTTTCTATTTCTGAATTATTTGTGGTGAAAGTGAGAATCATGCTACTGACTGGCTTGTGTGTCAGGGTGTGTTGGCCACGCCACATGTTCAGCTACATACACCCATGAAGTAATTATTCCCCCCATCAGCAGCCAGGGGGCGGGTGACTCAGTGTGTACGGTTTGAGTCACATGGAAGATGTGTGACTCCAGAATATGCTGCTAGGTGGATCCTTCAGGTGAGGTCCCGGCAGCAGTGGTAGCTTCTGTGGTGGCCTCAGCACTGACAGTGTGCAGTACGGAAAAAAAAGAAAACCACAGGACAGGAAAGAATGTGGATGATCCAAAGCGGGAAATATGTGCGGAAGCAGCTTAGAAACGCAGGGCAGGGAATAAATAGAATGTACAGTGCATCTCATTAAAAGGGGCGCTGAATTATAGGTCTGTTAGAGCCGTGGGTCAGGACTGTGGACACGTGTAATGGGACTTAACGTCAGTAGGTCAGGACTGTGGATATGTGTAATGCACTTTGTGTTAGTGGGTCAGGACTGTGGATAGGTGTAATAACACTTTGGGTTAGTGGGTCAGGACTGTGGATAGGTGTAATAACACTTTGGGTTAGTGTGTCAGGGCTGTGGATAGGTGTAATAGCACTTTGGGTTAGTGGGTTAGGACTGTGGATATGTGTAATAACACTTTGGGTTAGTGTGTCAGGACTGTGGATAGGTGTAATAACACTTTGGGTTAGTGGGTCACGACTGTGGATAGGTGTAATAACACTTTGGGTTAGTGGGTCACGACTGTGGATAGGTGTAATAACACTTTGGGTTAGTGGGTCAGGACTGTGGATAGGTGTAATAACACTTTGGGTTAGTGGGTCAGGACTGTGGATATGTGTAATAACACTTTGGGTTAGTGGGTCAGGACTGTGGATAGGTGTAATAACAATTTGTGTTAGTGGATCAGGACTGTGGATAGGTGTAATAACACTTTGGGTTAGTGGGTCAGGACTGTGGATATGTGTAATAACACTTTGGGTTAGTGTGTCAGGACTGTGGATAGGTGTAATAACACTTTGGGTTAGTGGGTCAGGACTGTGGATAGGTGTAATAACACTTTGAGTTAGTGGGTCAGGACTGTGGATAGGTGTAATAACACTTTGAGTTAGTGGGACAGGACTGTGGATAGGTGTAATAACACTTTGGGTTAGTGTGTCAGGGCTGTGGATAGGTGTAATAGCACTTTGGGTTAGTGGGTTAGGACTGTGGATATGTGTAATAACACTTTGGGTTAGTGTGTCAGGACTGTGGATAGGTGTAATAACACTTTGGGTTAGTGGGTCAGGACTGTGAATATGTGTAATAACACTTTGGGTTAGTGTGTCAGGACTGTGGATAGGTGAAATAACACTTTGGGTTAGTGGGTCAGGACTGTGGATAGGTGTAATAACACTTTGGGTTAGTGGGTCAGGACTGTGGATAGGTGTAATAACACTTTGGGTTAGTGGGTCAGGACTGTGGATAGGTGTAATAACACTTTGTGTTAGTGGGTCAGGACTGTGGATAGGTGTAATAACAATTTGTGTTAGTGGATCAGGACTGTGGATAGGTGTAATAGCACTTTGGGTTAGTGTGTCAGGGCTGTGGATAGGTGTAATAGCACTTTGGGTTAGTGGGTCAGGACTGTGGATAGGTGTAATAACACTTTGGGTTAGTGGGTCAGGACTGTGGATAGGTGTAATAACACTTTGGGTTAGTGGGTCAGGACTGTGGATAGGTGTAATAACACTTTGGGTTAGTGGATCAGGACTGTGGATAGGTGTAATAACACTTTGGGTTAGTGGGTCAGGACTGTGGATAGGTGTAATAACACTTTGGGTTAGTGGGTCAGGGCTGTGGATAGGTGTAATAACACTTTGGGTTAGTGGGTCAGGACTGTGGATAGGTGTAATAACAATTTGTGTTAGTGGATCAGGACTGTGGATAGGTGTAATAACACTTTGGGTTAGTGGGTCAGGACTGTGGATAGGTGTAATAACACTTTGGGTTAGTGGGTCAGGACTGTGGATAGGTGTAATAACAATTTGTGTTAGTGGATCAGGACTGTGGATAGGTGTAATAACACTTTGGGTTAGTGTGTCAGGGCTGTGGATAGGTGCAATAGCACTTTGGGTTAGTGGGTTAGGACTGTGGATAGGTGTAATAACAATTTGTGTTAGTGGGTCAGGACTGTGGATATGTGTAATAACACTTTGGGTTAGTGGGTCAGGACTGTGGATAGGTGTAATAACACTTTGGGTTAGTGGGTCAGGACTGTGGATAGGTGTAATAACACTTTGGGTTAGTGGGTTAGGACTGTGGATAGGTGTAATAACAATTTGTGTTAGTGGATCAGGACTGTGGATAGGTGTAATAACACTTTGGGTTAGTGTGTCAGGACTGTGGATAGGTGTAATAACACTTTGGGTTAGTGTGTCAGGACTGTGGATAGGTGTAATAACACTTTGGGTTAGTGTGTCAGGACTGTGGATAGGTGTAATAACACTTTGGGTTAGTGGGTCAGGACTGTGGATAGGTGTAATAGCACTTTGTTTTAGTGGGTCAGGACTGTGGATAGGTGTAATAGCACTTTGTTTTAGAGGGTCAGGACTGTGGATAGATGTAATAGCACTTTGTGTTAGTGGGTCAGGACTGTGGATAGATGTAATAGCATTTTGTTTTAGTGGGTTGGGACTGTGGATAGGTGTAATAGCACTTTGTGTTACTGGGTCAGGACTGTGGATAGGTGTAATAGCACTTTGGATTAGTGGGTCAGGACTGTGGATAGGTGTAATAACACTTTGGATTAGTGGGTCAGGACTGTGGATAGGTGTAATAACACTTTGGGTTAGTGGGTTAGGACTGTGGATAGATGTAATAACAATTTGTGTTAGTGGATCAGGACTGTGGATAGGTGTAATAGCACTTTGGGTTAGTGGGTCAGGACTGTGGATAGGTGTAATAACACTTTGGGTTAGTGGGTCAGGACTGTGGATAGGTGTAATAACACTTTGGGTTAGTGGGTCAGGACTGTGGATAGGTGTAATAACACTTTGGGTTAGTGGGTCAGGACTGTGGATTGGTGTAATAACACTTTGGGTTAGTGGGTCAGGACTGTGGATAGGTGTAATAACACTTTGGGTTAGTGGGTCAGGACTGTGGATAGGTGTAATAACACTTTGGGTTAGTGGGTCAGGACTGTGGATAGGTGTAATAACACTTTGGGTTATTGGGTCAGGACTGTGGATAGGTGTAATAACACTTTGGGTTAGTGGGTCAGGACTGTGGACCTGTGTAATAGCACTTTGTGTTAGTGGTTAAGGACTGCGGATAGGTGTAATAGCTCTTTGTGTTAGTGGGTCAGGACTATGGATAGATGTAATAGCATTTTGTTTTAGTGGGTCAGGACTGTGGATAGATGTAATAGCACTTTGTGTTAGTGGGTCAGGACTGTGGATAGGTGTAATAGCACTTTGTGTTAGTGGGTCAGGACTGTGGATAGGTGTAATAGCACTTTGGGTTAGTGGGTCAGGACCGTGGACATGTGTAATAGCACTTTGTTTTAGAGGGTCAGGACTGTGGATAGGTGTAATAGCACTTTGGGTTAGTGGGTCAGGACTGTGGATTGGTGAAATTGCACTTTGGGTTAGTAGGTCAGGACTGTGGATAGGTGTAATAACACTTTGGGTTAGTGGGTCAGGACTGCGGATAGGTGTAATTGCACTTTGTGTTAGTGGGTCAGGACTGTGGATAGGTGTAATAGCACTTTGTTTTATTGGGTCAGGACTGTGGATAGATGTAATAGCACTTTGTGTTAGTGGGTCAGGACTGTGGATAGATGTAATAGCACTTTGTGTTAGTGGGTCAGGACTGTGGATAGGTGTAATTGCACTTTGTGTTAGTGGGTCAGGACTGTGGATAGATGTAATAGCATTTTGTTTTAGTGGGTCAGGACTGTGGATAGGTGTAATAGCACTTTGTGTTACTGGGTCAGGACTGTGGATAGGTGTAATAGCACTTTGGGTTAGTGGGTCAGGACTGTGGATAGGTGTAATAACACTTTGGGTTAGTGGGTCAGGACTGTGGATAGGTGTAATAGCACTTTGTTTTATTGGGTCAGGACTGTGGATAGATGTAATAGCACTTTGTGTTAGTGGGTCAGGACTGTGGATAGGTGTAATAGCACTTTGTGTTAGTGGGTCAGGACTGTGGATAGATGTAATAGCATTTTGTTTTAGTGGGTCAGGACTGTGGATAGGTGTAATAGCACTTTGTGTTACTGGGTCAGGACTGTGGATAGGTGTAATAGCACTTTGGGTTAGTGGGTCAGGACCGTGGACATGTGTAATAGCACTTTGTGTTAGAGGGTCAGGACTGTGGATAGATGTAATAGCATTTTGTTTTAGTGGGTCAGGACTGTGGATAGGTGTAATAGCACTTTGTGTTACTGGGTCAGGACTGTGGATAGGTGTAATAGCACTTTGGGTTAGTGGGTCAGGACTGTGGATAGGTGTAATAACACTTTGGGTTAGTGGGTCAGGACCGTGGACATGTGTAATAGCACTTTGTGTTAGTGGGTCAGGACTGTGGATAGGTGTAATAGCACTTTGTGTTAGTGGGTCAGGACTGTGGATAGATGTAATAGCATTTTGTTTTATTGGGTCAGGACTGTGGATAGGTGTAATAGCACTTTGTGTTAGTGGGTCAGGACTGTGGATAGGTGTAATAGCACTTTGTGTTAGTGGGTCAGGACTGTGGATAGGTGTAATAGCACTTTGTGTTAGTGGGTCAGGACTGTGGATAGGTGAAATTGCACTTTGGGTTAGTGGGTCAGGACTATGGATAGGTGTAATAGCACTTTGGGTTAGTGGGTCAGGACCGTGGACATGTGTAATAGCACTTTGTTTTAGAGGGTCAGGACTGTGGATAGGTGAAATAGCACTTTGTGTTAGTGGGTCAGGACTGTGGATAGATGTAATAGCATTTTGTTTTAGTGGGTCAGGACTGTGGATAGGTGTAATAGCATTTTGTTTTATTGGGTCAGGACTGTGGATAGGTGTAATAGCACTTTGGATTAGTGGGTCAGGACTGTGGATAGATGTAATAGCATTTTGTTTTATTGGGTCAGGACTGTGGATAGGTGTAATAGCACTTTGTGTTAGTGGGTCAGGACTGTGGATAGGTGAAATTGCACTTTGGGTTAGTGGGTCAGGACTATGGATAGGTGTAATAGCACTTTGGGTTAGTGGGTCAGGACCGTGGATAGGTGTAATAACACTTTGGGTTAGTGGGTCAGGACTGTGGATAGGTGTAATAGCACTTTGTTTTATTGGGTCAGGACTGTGGATAGATGTAATAGCACTTTGTGTTAGTGGGTCAGGACTGTGGATAGGTGTAATAGCACTTTGTGTTAGTGGGTCAGGACTGTGGATAGATGTAATAGCATTTTGTTTTAGTGGGTCAGGACTGTGGATAGGTGTAATAGCACTTTGTGTTACTGGGTCAGGACTGTGGATAGGTGTAATAGCACTTTGGGTTAGTGGGTCAGGACCGTGGACATGTGTAATAGCACTTTGTGTTAGAGGGTCAGGACTGTGGATAGATGTAATAGCATTTTGTTTTAGTGGGTCAGGACTGTGGATAGGTGTAATAGCACTTTGTGTTACTGGGTCAGGACTGTGGATAGGTGTAATAGCACTTTGGGTTAGTGGGTCAGGACTGTGGATAGGTGTAATAACACTTTGGGTTAGTGGGTCAGGACCGTGGACATGTGTAATAGCACTTTGTGTTAGTGGGTCAGGACTGTGGATAGGTGTAATAGCACTTTGTGTTAGTGGGTCAGGACTGTGGATAGATGTAATAGCATTTTGTTTTATTGGGTCAGGACTGTGGATAGGTGTAATAGCACTTTGTGTTAGTGGGTCAGGACTGTGGATAGGTGTAATAGCACTTTGTGTTAGTGGGTCAGGACTGTGGATAGGTGTAATAGCACTTTGTGTTAGTGGGTCAGGACTGTGGATAGGTGAAATTGCACTTTGGGTTAGTGGGTCAGGACTATGGATAGGTGTAATAGCACTTTGGGTTAGTGGGTCAGGACCGTGGACATGTGTAATAGCACTTTGTTTTAGAGGGTCAGGACTGTGGATAGGTGAAATAGCACTTTGTGTTAGTGGGTCAGGACTGTGGATAGATGTAATAGCATTTTGTTTTAGTGGGTCAGGACTGTGGATAGGTGTAATAGCATTTTGTTTTATTGGGTCAGGACTGTGGATAGGTGTAATAGCACTTTGGATTAGTGGGTCAGGACTGTGGATAGATGTAATAGCATTTTGTTTTATTGGGTCAGGACTGTGGATAGGTGTAATAGCACTTTGTGTTAGTGGGTCAGGACTGTGGATAGGTGAAATTGCACTTTGGGTTAGTGGGTCAGGACTATGGATAGGTGTAATAGCACTTTGGGTTAGTGGGTCAGGACCGTGGACATGTGTAATAGCACTTTGTTTTAGAGGGTCAGGACTGTGGATAGGTGTAATAGCACTTTGTGTTAGTGGGTCAGGACTGTGGATAGATGTAATAGCATTTTGTTTTAGTGGGTCAGGACTGTGGATAGATGTAATAGCACTTTGGGTTAGTGGGTCAGGACTGTGGATAGGTGTAATAGCACTTTGTGTTACTGGGTCAGGACTGTGGATAGGTGTAATAGCACTTTGGGTTAGTGGGTCAGGACTGTGGATAGGTGTAATAACACTTTGGGTTAGTGGGTCAGGACCGTGGACATGTGTAATAGCACTTTGTGTTAGTGGGTCAGGACTGCAGATAGGTGTAATAGCACTTTGTGTTAGTGGGTCAGGACTGTGGATAGGTGTAATAGCACTTTGTGTTAGTGGGTCAGGACTGTGGATAGGTGTAATAACACTTTGTGTTAGTGGGTCAGGACTGTGGATAGATGTAATAGCATTTTGTTTTATTGGGTCAGGACTGTGGATAGGTGTAATAGCACTTTGTGTTAGTGGGTCAGGACTGTGGATAGATGTAATAGCATTTTGTTTTATTGGGTCAGGACTGTGGATAGGTGTAATAGCACTTTGTGTTAGTGGGTCAGGACTGTGGATAGGTGAAATTGCACTTTGGGTTAGTGGGTCAGGACTATGGATAGGTGTAATAGCACTTTGGGTTAGTGGGTCAGGACCGTGGACATGTGTAATAGCACTTTGTGTTAGTGGGTCAGGACTGTGGATAGGTGTAATAGCACTCTGTGTTAGTGAGTGATGACGGTGGATAGGTGTAATAGCACTTTGGGTTAGTGGGTCAGGACTGTGGATAGGTGTAATAGCACTCTGTGTTAGTGAGTGATGACGGTGGATAGGTGTAATAGCACTTTGGGTTAGTGGGTCAGGGCTGTGGATAGGTGTAATAGCACTTTGTGTTAGTGGGTCAGGACTGTGGATAGGTGTAATAGCACTCTGTGTTAGTGAGTGATGACGGTGGATAGGTGTAATAGCACTTTGGGTTAGTGGGTCAGGACTGTGGATAGGTGTAATAACACTTTGGATTAGTGGGTCAGGACTGTGGATAGGTGTAATAGCACTTTGGGTTAGTGGGTCAGGACTGTGGATAGGTGTAATAACACTTTGGATTAGTGGGTCAGGACTGTGGATAGGTGTAATAGCACTTTGTGTTAGTGGGTCAGGACTGTGGATAGATGTAATAGCATTTTGTTTTAGTGGGTCAGGACTGTGGATAGGTGTAATAGCACTTTGTGTTACTGGGTCAGGACTGTGGATAGGTGTAATAGCACTTTGGGTTAGTGGGTCAGGACTGTGGATAGGTGTAATAACACTTTGGGTTAGTGGGTCAGGACCGTGGACATGTGTAATAGCATTTTGTTTTAGTGGGTCAGGACTGTGGATAGGTGTAATATCACTTTGTGTTAGTGGGTCAGGACTGTGGATAGGTGTAATAGCACTTTGGGTTAGTGGGTCAGGACCGTGGACATGTGTAAAAGCACTTTGTGTTAGTGGGTCAGGACTGTGGATAGATGTAATTGCATTTTGTTTTAGTGGGTCAGGACTGTGGATAGGTGTAATAGCACTTTGTGTTAGTGGGTCAGAACTGTGGGTAGGTGTAATAGCACTTTGTGTTAGTGGGTCAGGACTGTGGATAGATGTAATAGCATTTTGTTTTAGTGGGTCAGGACTGTGGATAGGTGTAATAGCACTTTGTGTTAGTGGGTCAGAACTGTGGGTAGGTGTAATAGCACTTTGTGTTAGTGGGTCAGGACTGTGGATAGGTGTAATAACACTTTGGATTAGTGGGTCAGGACTGTGGATAGGTGTAATAGCACTTTGTGTTAGTGGGTCAGGACTGTGGATAGATGTAATAGCATTTTGTTTTAGTGGGTCAGGACTGTGGATAGGTGTAATAACATTTTGGGTTAGTGGGTCAGGACTGTGGATGGGTGTAATAGCACTTTGGGTTAGTTGGTCAGGACTATGGATATGTGTAATAACACTCCAGGTTAGTGGGTCAGGACTGTGGATTAGTGGGTCAGGACTGTGGGTATGTGTAATAGCACTTTGGATTAGTGGGTCAGGACTGTGGATAGGTGTAATAGCACTTTGCGTTAGTGGGTCAGGACTGTGGATAGGTGTAATAGCACTTTGCGTTAGTGGGTCAGGACTGTGGATAGGTGTAATAACAATTTGTGTTAGTGGGTCAGGACTGTGAATAGGTGTAATAGCACTTTGAGTTAGTGGGTCAGAACCGTGGATATGTGTAATGCACTTTGGGTTAGTGGGTTAGGACTGTGGAAAGGCGTAATAGCACTTTGGGTTAGTGGGTCAGGACTGTGGATAGGTGTAATAGCATTTTGATTTAGTGGGTCAGGACTGTGGATAGGTGTAATAGCACTTTGGATTAGTGGGTCAGGACTGTGGATAGGTGTAATAACAATTTGTGTTAGTGGGTCAGGACTGTGTATAGGTGTAATAGCACTTTGGATTAGTGGGTCAGGACTGTGGATAGGTGTAATAGCATTTTGTTTTAGTGGGTCAGGACTGTGGATAGGTGTAACAACAATTTGTGTTAGTGGGTCAGGACTGTGTATAGGTGTAATAGCACTTTGGGTTAGTGGGTCAGGACTGTGGAAAGGTGTAATAGCACTTTGGGTTAGTGGGTCAGGACTGTGGATAGGTGTAATAGCACTTTGCGTTAGTGGGTCAGGACTGTGGATAGGTGTAATAGCACTTTGGGTTAGTGGGTAAGGACTGTGGATAGGTGTAATAGCACTTTGGGTTAGTGGGTCAGGACTGTGGATAGGTGTAATAGCACTTTGGGTTAGTGGGTCAGGACTGTGGATAGGTGTAATAGCACTTTGCGTTAGTGGGTCAGGACTGTGGATAGGTGTAATAGCACTTTGCGTTAGTGGGTCAGGACTGTGGATAGGTGTAATAGCACTTTGTGTTAGTGGGTCAGAACTGTGGATAGGTGTAATAACACTTTGGATAAGTGGGTCAGGACTGTGCATAGGTGTAATAACACTTTGGATTAGTGGGTCAGGACTGTGGATAGGTGTAATAGCACTTTGCGTTAGTGGGTCAGGACTGTGGATAGGTGTAATAGCACTTTGCGTTAGTGGGTCAGGACTGTGGATAGGTGTAATGCCACTTTTTTCAGTGGGTCAGAACTGTGGGGATACATTTGGGCATTGCACTGGCTCACGAGAAGATTGCCATTCTGTAAGGATATTAACACTGTTGCAGTACTGACCACAGGATCAGGGCAGTAGATAAGGTAAGTAACTGATGATAGGGACAGGGTCAGGAGATTGAAATTGTGGATAGATTGATTACAATTTTGAATGAAAGGCATAGGTAAAGAGCGACACTGTGTATCACTTGGTCAGGAGGGCAGGTCAGTCCGCATGTCTGGTCGAAACAGGCAAACAAATACTTTTGGAAAGAAGAACAGACGGGAAACGTGGTGCATGGACTGAAAGGTCACGAGATATTTGTTTATTGGGAGACTGTTAAACATTAGTCTGAATGGTCAGATTTGCTTTTGTGAACCCAACTCATCACTTTTCCTTTATATTTTCCATATGTTTTGCCTACACCTTGATAAAGTCATTAAGGTGCAATACGTGTGTTGAGAGCATGATATAGATAGATTTTCACTAGCTTCTAAGCAAAAGATTCCAAAAGAAACTGAGAAGGAACTGTGGGAAGCGTGGGACTGCGGCTAGGCGGGGCCGTGTGAATGCATCATCCCAGCCCCAGGCACACGTGGAGGGTGAGGATGCCCTTTATACAGACTTAACCCTTTCATCGTAACATCAATTAAAACTCACGTAGCAAGTCTGTCTCCAGCCAAAACCGTTTTGTAGTTTTTGATAGAGTGAAGGAAGGATTAGAACCACTTTACTGTGACTTCTCCAGGGTGTTTCATCTCTGTAACAGGGTCTCAGGCTCCAAAAAGAAAACTCAAAAATTGTCCCCATTTTTGCTGTTTGTGTGTCAGGGTATATGTCTTTTACTTTTACTTTTCTGGGGGGTATTAGGCAGGAAGCTTGTCTGTCAATGGTCAACTGAGCTCTGCACAAATGAATTATACTATTATTATAACTAAAATATTTTAATTATTTGCTGTATTGTTTAATTGAGTAAAATATTAATGATAACTGCTAAAATATTAGTTTTATTGTTGCTTAAAACAATAATTTATGGCGTGTATTATGATAAATGTAATAATAAATTGTAACATATATACAGACTTTTAGAATAATTTATGATAAATGATCATGGAATATTTTATATTATTATTATCATCATAATAATAGTAATAATAATAATGAAAATGTATTCTACTTGAACATTTGTATCTAGTCTTCTTTTGTTTCTGTTAAGTAGTCATTTCTAATAACCATATACCAGTCATTTTTCCTTATCAATAATTGTATACTAATTTACTATAGTAATATACTATTTTAATCTCTTTTGCAGGATTGTTTCTTGTAATACTTTTTCTATTCCTGATAGCAATGTATAATGTAGTCATTTCTAATAACTATATAATTATTGAGTAATATAAGGCATTGGTATTGTTTGTAAAATGTAACAATGAGGTTATACATTTTCAATATCTATTTTTATAGTTTTGATGGAAATGATTTTTTTTTCTTGTGATAATAGTCACAATTATAATAATAATAATAATAAAAGTAAGGAGATTTGTAAAATATATTTAGATTACCTCACTAAATTATTTGATTCTAATAATAATCTATTACGATACTAACACTAACAATATATCATTTATAACCAATTTTATAATAATTTATGGAAATAAATACATGTTAATTTTGTTTTGGTATTATCATTTCTAAATAGGTACAATCTATTATTTTTAGTTTTTATAACATTCATTTAAGATAATAATAAATACATGTATTATTAATATTATGTAATATTTATTGTCCTTGTTATAGTCCTTGCTTGATTAAGATTAAGGCTTTTTTTATACCTTATATTCTATTATATATATACCTTATATTATATTATACCTATACCTTTATATCTGCTTTCTCTGTTTTGCATTGGTGTTATAGCTTTGTCTTTTAGCAATAATTAGTTAAATTAATTATGTTTTATTATACAATTTATAGATTTGGCAGATGTATACATTAGTACTTGTATCATTGCTTTTAGTTCTCATTTTTTATATAATAATAACTAATAATGTTATAATGAGAAAAAAATAAGAAAAGCAACTAAAGCTGTTCATCCTTCTTTCACCGGTGAGTGAGAAAAGGCGCAGAGATGTGCTTTAGAATCCGGTTCCTTGGCGGTGACGGCAGGCCCCTTTGTTGCGTATTGTTTTTGTGCTGGAGTTCCTGAACAGTACAGTGTGTACAGGATGCAGGCGGCCATATTTACACTTGTTATGACATTGTATCGCTAAAAAAGAAAAAGCCTCAGAGCTGCGCCAGTGCTTGTGTATTTTTAGTTGTGTAACTCAAACTGCTGGTGGGGTGACACCTGCAGGTCCTGCGCAGAAACCGCATGGCATAAATTCCCACAGGAAGTCTACACAGAAAGTGACAGCTGCTTAACCGAGGGTGAAAGAGAGGCCCACTTTTGTGGTTCCAGAGAATTCTACCTTGTTAAAAGAGGTTGTTGTATTGGATCCAGCTTCCACTAACCATTCCTCCCTCTTCCTAGCAACTGATACCTCCTTAAACTAACCGCGCTCCCCAATATAGTCTATTGCCTTGGCCCCACCCCCTGTTGCAGCCCACAACTTTCTATAGAACACCTGAAGATGGCAGGCATAAAAGCAAAGGTCCACTTTTATTATTGGAATGATTATACTACATCCCCCAATAGTGGGAATGATGGTATAGGCAGAGAACATAGCTCCATGGAAAGCTACAACATTTTTGCTTCCACCATTATAGTATGCTTACCTTAACTGCCCTGAGCCAATATACCAGAGTCTTTAAAAATCTTTTGTTAATCAAAAATGTCTTCATCGGGTTACCTTCTAAAATGTGTGTTTTTGTTTCCTCTCCAGTAGATCAGTACCGTCCATCACGCTTTGTACACTCCTTTGTCTATCATCAGCTCATCAAGAAGTGCCTGCAGCCAGTTACAAAAATGGAGAACCTCGGAGATGGAGAGGACTCTCATATGTTGAATGGAAGTGTGCCCGAAAGCCTTAACACAGACAGACTTACGCTGGATGAAGGGTAAGGAAGGCTTATAGAGAACTGTCCAGGGATCAATGTGGTCTGCAAGAAGCTAAGCTTACAACACAGGCATGGGTGTTGTTGGGGCATGATGAAGTAAAGGGTGATCTTGCTAGAGTGGGTGAAGGTAGCAACAAATCCATACAGAGGTTTTCTTCTGCCCAGAGTTAAAAAATGTAGGCCATCTGTGTGGCCTGTTAGAAGAACTTGAGGGGAACTATGTGTTCACCTAAAAAGGTGGACACTGATCAGGTCTCCTGGATTGATTAGTAAAATACTTATGGGTATTCCAGATATGAAGCGGACGGGACAATCAGCCAGGAGCAGCAGGGGTTCCTTCAACATGTGTCCACCCAGAAGACCCACTTCACCGATGTAAGTCATCCTATCTTCTGTTTATTACTGTTTGCAATAACACTGCTTATTGTTAATTGTAAGGGTTTGGTACTGGTGTTGGGACATTGTGGGATTAGCTTCTATTATTGAAGTTAGGTGCTGATGTTGGGACAGTGTTGACGAGATTGGCCTCCATTATTGAGTTTAGGTGGTGATTTTGGAATCATTGTCTGTGGTACGGGCTTCCATGATTTAGATTAAGTGCTGAATTTGGGACCTTATAGTGGGACATTGGTGGTGGCATAGGCTTTCATTATTGAGCTTAGGTTCTGACATTATAGTTGGAACATTGGAGGGGATTGGCTTCCATGCTTGAGGCTAGGTACTGATGTTGGGATCTTGCTGAAGGACTGGCTTCTAATGTTGAGGTTAGATGCTCATGTTGGGGCATGTTGGAGGGACTGGCTTCTATGATTGAGGTTAGATGCTGGTGTTAGGGTATCGTTGTTTGGGCTGGTCTCCAAAATTGAGCTTATATGTAGATGATGGGACACTGGGCACTTGACAATCATTGCTGTGATTAGGTGCTGATGTTGAGACCTTTTCGGTGTGATTGGTTTCCATTGTTGAGGTTACGTGCTGATAACGGGACATTGTATTTGGGACTAGCTTCAATTATGATGATTAAATGCTAAAGCTAGGACAGTGATGGTGGTATTAGCTTACATTATTGGGGATGGTTTCTTATTTTGGGACTTTGTTGCTGGGATTGGGTTCCATGGTTTAGGTTAGATGTTGGTGTTGGGACTTGGTGTTGGAGGGATTTAGTTTCATTATTGAGGTTAGGTGCTGATGTTGGGACATCATTGGTGGAATTGGCTTCAATTATTGGGGTTAAGTGTGGATGTTGGGACTTTTTTGGTGGCATTAGCTTCCATAATTAAGTTGGGACATTGTCAAAGGAATCAACTGGCTTCCATGATTGCAATAGGTTAGGTACTCATATTGGTACATTGTCAGTGAGATATTATGTGCTGATCGTGGGATATTATTTATGGGATCAGTTTTCAAAATAGAGGTTAGATGCCAATGTTGGGACTTTGCTGTCGGTATTGGCTTCCATTGTTGAGGCTAGGTACTCATGTTGGAACATTGTTGGTGGAATTTTATTCCATGATTGAGGTTAAGTGCGGGATGATAGGCCATTGTTGGTGTCAAGTTAAGTGCTAATTTTGGGACTTTGAAATTGGATGCCGCTGTTGGACACCGCCTAGGTGATGCTGTTGGGACATTGCTGGTGGAATAGTCTTCCATACTTTAGGTTGAAAGTTGATGTTGGGGAATTGTTAGTGGGACTGGTTTATATTAGTGACACTGGAGGTATCATTGTTGTAGCTACATTTCATTAAAGTGTACCAAAACCCTCAGAGACTGGCCCGGGAATCTATAAGTTTCCAGGGCCGCTTGATTCCCTCCCCCCTGGGGCATCCAGAATTGTGATGTCCTGCTGTGTGGAACTGCCTAGGTCCCCCAGAAACTCACCTTCTTTTCTGATCCATTGGCACATGCGCAAGCTGAGGCCGCATACCCGCTATCCCTTTAGCAGGGTGCGTGTCCCCACCAGGCATTTGTGGATGGCTGGCGCAGGCAAGCTCCCTGTCAGAGGGTAGTGGGGGATGCAGCCTTAGACGAAGGTTTAGACAAAGGGGCAGGAGTTGATCCGAGCATGCTGATTGGACAAGAGGCCGCGCATGCGCTGTAGGATCGGGAGAGGTGAGTTTGTTTGGGCGACCTGGGGGGTGTCACACAGCGAGGCATCCCCGAACGGGGAAAGGACCAAAACACAGGAAAGTCAAAATCCTGGGTTTTGGTCCACTTTAGGGTGTTTTGGACATTAGTCAGGGAACAGTTTTTGACACATTAGTCAGGGAACAGCTTCCAACAAGTGACCTTGCAAGTTATTATTTGTGACACGGTCTTCAGTTAGGTTGAGCATTGTTGAGAATTGTTGTTTGAACTGAATTTTTTTTGTAAGGTTAGGAGAAGATCCAGATTCATAGATGAATTTGTGTTTACTTCTATTAATGAGGTTGGCTGCTGATGCTGGAATGTTGGAAATGACTGTCATCAATAAGGTTGGTACTGATTTTGCAACACTGTTGGTGTTGGGCATTTATTAGTAAGACGGGGTGTTGGGGTGTTGATGACAGAACACTGTAGCCTTCTATTAGTGGATTTTAGCATTGATGTTGGGTAATTGTCTCACACTCTGTGTTTCAGAATAATGTTGGAGAGATTTGTTGGAAGAATAAAGGTTGTGATATTGACTTTTATAAAGGGCTGGATCCCAGAGCAGGAATAATGTTGGAATTTGTTGTGGCAGGCTTTGAAACATATTTTGTTTAATAATTACTCATTTTGGGTTTTCATTTCATTGTTATTGTTAGGGCGAGCGCTGCGCACCCATCTCGCAGCACTTCACTTACCTCCATGTCTGCATCCAGCCATCATCCACCTCACAGCACTTCCCTCACCTCCATGGCTGCATCCAGCCCTCTCCCTTCCCCCCATGCTTCCTCCTCGCATAGTCAGGTGCGCGCACGTCTCCGTCCACTAGAGGGAGCGCACACCGGATCCTGAGATTTAAAGGGCCTGTACACCACTGATTGGTGTCTGGTCATCCAATCCTGCATCCACTTCCCCTATTTAAAGGGGCATTTCCTTTCCATCAGTGCCGGATCTTGGGCTTTCCATGCCAGTGGTAAATCAGTTGCTTTTGGATTGCTCACCCGTGTACCGACCTCCCCTGTCCCCGACTCTGAACCTTTGCTGCCTGCCCCGACCTTGGCTACTCACCTTTACCACAAACCTGTACTGCCAGCCCTGACCTCTGCCTGTACTCACTACATCGTTTGCCTGCCCCTGTGCACCACACTGAACCTCAGCTAACTGTGGAACTGGGCCGCTGTTGGGGAGTAGCGACCTGGGGATCACTCGCCACTACAAGACCAACCTGCCTTGCAGTGGGCTCTGGTGAATACCGGTGGCCTCTTAGACTCCGCTCCCCTGACACGGCACTCGCCATCAGTTCCACAGTCAAAGCGGATCCACATCCTAGTCCGCTCCACCCGGTCTGTGACAGTTATCTTTGCAGTTAGAACATGGTTAGTGGGATTTGTAGTTAATGGAGCAGTAAGGTGTTGATTTGGAGATTTATTGGCCAGCTTTCTTCTTTTTTACTGTGTCTTAATATTAGCATTTTGTTGGGGAAACTGGCTTTTGTAAATGAGGTTCAGGGCAAATGTTGCATTGTTGTCAATGTTCCAGTTTATTTCATGCGTTGTCTACCACGACTCTGGAACTCCCTGTGCTAGATGGACATCACTGAAATAAAACCAGAGAAGAGCTTTTCCAAGCTGCTGACATAAAGCAGGGAGCCTGAACCCCACTTTAGTGATCCCCATAGATTATGCTGAGAAGAAACATTCAGTTCGATGAAACAAAACAAGTCCAGAAGTGTGGCACATATACAAAGTGCAGCTTGTCTGATATTTTCCGCCCCCCAATTACTTTCTCGCGCTGATGTTCTTCTCCCAATGGGACTGTCGGCATGCTGCGTCTATTAACCTCTACAGGAATACAAAGAGGCTTTATATAGCAGTGTGGTGCGACTTGCAGGCAGCTGTGAAGAGCGATATATAACATTCAGCACAGTCTTGTTTTACTGACTAGTTAGGACGGGAATAAACCTTCACAGCATATTAAGCAGGAATATGTTGAGTAATTTGACTTTAAGACCTAAAGGGGGATTCTACTTTATTTGCAGATGTATTGAGCCTCCTATGTAAGAAAAGTACATTTTGTTGCCTATTCAGGGCAGGTGCCCAGTATGATCATAGAAAGTAATAAAAACAGGACAGAGGAGGACAGATTTCTAGGCATGACTTGACTGTTTTAAAGCCAGTTTGGATAAAGTAGGGAAGGGTCAGAACCAATTTATTTATCTATTTGCATTCGGGCTGATCCATTCTTTCTTCCTCTTGTTAGGTCACAGTGACCTAACATTCATCTGTCAGGGAAAATGTGATAAGGAGCACATATTATGGTGCCAGTTACACCCAAGTCTAATGAACTTGTTGCTAGCTCACTGCAAACAGGAAGTTATGTTTATTCACGACTGGACAATATAGACATTTGCCTGACTTGTTGCCATCACCACTTTGATTTAATCTAAATTGGGCAAGTGGGACCCAATCAATGTCCAATCAAACTCGGCTGTTGAGCAGTTGAAATGCTCACAATACACTCAAGCAATACTCTCCACATACTGTACAAGCTGGGCAGAGACAGTTCAGACCACATTCAACCCTGCTTAACACAGGAAAGGTCTGATTGACTCTGCTGTGGGGTACAATCCACCAGCAACTGTCTCCTGCTGGCTCACATACACCACATTGAGTAAACTTTTACAGTCAGGCAATGAGTTAGGTACAACAGATCTCACAGTCTATTGGTTAGAATAACAAGCGGACATACAATCTCCAGAAGTTAGACTCAGCTTTAGAGCATTCAGTAGAATTCAGTAAACCATGATTAGATATTTTGAATTGCCTATAAAGAGATGCCCATGCCTTCATGTAATTAAATTACAATAGCCTGTTGGTCGAGTATAGGTGTGGGTCATACAGGCGATAAAGTATGTGGCATAAAATAAAGTACATTATTATATTATTGTGTGTCTCTCCAAGTGGATCACACACAGCAAAAACATCCTAAATTAAAATCCTCCCCACACTATCTAACATAGAAACAAATGGCTGGACTGGAGTTGGGCTTTAGCCCACACATACACATTAGATAGCAGATAAAGACACAATCTGACCAACCAAAAAGTTTATAGATCTCTATAAAAGTATTTTTTTTAACAAAGCCCTGCAGCGGCCACTTCCCCCCTGCTCAGCTTGTCAGGTAGGAGACTGTAAGGAAGACAACCTCCAGGTTTTGTGTAACAGTATTAAATGATTTCCCGGTGTTAGTCCCCACTTAAAAAAAATGTTTCACTGATATGATTTTAAAGACAACATAGTGGAAGCTGAAGTGCGCTGGCCTCGATGGCTGTTGGTGGTATCTTCTGTGTCACTTTGGCCGTTAAAATGGAACTTCCTTATCAGAAAAAATATTTAGTCTTTCACAAAAAATAATTTGAAGTCCTCTGCAACACACAGACACACATTGTACATGACACAATGCCTGTGGAAACAAGCCGTAAAGTATTTTTAATCTGGATCCCTGATTTAGATATCTCATAAAGGGACGCTGCTGAAACCTACGTCAGGTTCGCTTTGTCCCTGATGGGCAGTTGGCAGAGTCACTCACCGGCGATCCACATTTTAGTTAAGCTTAGGTGTCAAATGGGTCGGGTCATTTGGGGTGTATAGCGCTCATTACAGAGTACATAGTAGCTTTCACACAGGCTACTGTCCCCTCCAAAGGAGCTCACAATCTAATTAATCTGGTTGCAGGTGGTGTTTTACATGCTAAGAGTATAGGGATGCTGCCTTGACCTCCCACTTAGCAACACACCATGAGGCTCCTTTCAGACCGGGGTATATTGCTGCGATTGAAGGGTGATTGTGATCTCCCCACAATCACCTGTGAAACGCTGCCCATTATAACCTATTTGCAGAGCGATTACATTGGCCCACAAAAGCCCTGCCTGCAGCATTTTGAAGGCAGCTGTGCTAGTGATCCCACTTTACTGAGTGGCAATCGCAAGCTGTGTGATATTTTCATAGGATGCAGAATGCTCTGGTCTGAGACCAGCCTAAAGATCTCTTTTTCAAGGTGGTCATAGAGATCAGTTAATGTTTTGGCCAAGATTACCCATGTCTTGCTGGCAGGAATGTAGCTGGACTGCCTGTACTGTTTGAACCCATGCTTGTCTTAAGGCAGACTGAAAGTTAAAAAAGGAAGTTCAGTAAATTGCTCCCCTAAAGCCCCACTCTGGCAATAAGTGACATAAACTATTTGAAGGGCTTAACTCTATGCAGATGTTATGGAATAGCAGGTAGATTCTATACTGCATAACTGCATGGCATCAGCCAACTTGCCACATACATGGGTGCAGCTTATGAAAACCTAATCCCTTGGCCAAAATTGCCTCACATATCAGTGCAATCCTCCTTTACAGCTGAAAGAATTGTAACACTGTAGACGATACATATTGTTTACATTGACTGGTCTGTGGTAAATACAGAGTCTGCAGTGAACAGTGATAAAGAAACAATGTTGCAGTTTCCCTCCACACACAGGATCTCTCTAGCAGCAGTTTATTCAGTGTGTATGTTAATATAACATAATACACAAGCTGCCCGTGTTTCTGAGGCATTTATCTGTGGGCTGGCACAGCTCTTCCCTCATGCTTATGTGTGTGAGAAGATGGCCACTCCCATGCAGTTCTGCAGCAAAGAATTGGCCTATTATTCCAGAACATCTGCATGGAGTTAAGTCCTCTCAAATAGTGTATGCCAAAAGGGGGCTTTTGTTTTAATTTGTTGCAGACTGGTGAACACATCTCTAGTTTTAAGGTGACCATAGACAAGATCATTGCTTGTCCCCCGCTAGAAGTTTGACTGGCTTTAGCAGCCTTAGCCTGAGATGGGGTAAAAGTAATCGACTTGTGACCAGAAAGGTTGCAGGTTAGTCCTGGCTGGAACATGACTGAAGTGCCCTTGAGCAAGGCATCTAACCCCCCAAATGCTTCCTGGGCACCGTGGATAAGGCAGCCCATGGCTTTGGGCACATGTGAATTCACTGCCCCCTAGTGTGCTCACTGGTGTATTTCACTTGTGTGTTCACTGGATTGTAGTTTGTCTCACTGTATGAATGGATAAAAAGCAGAGCACAAATTCCTTTGTGTGCAAAAGCATACCTCCATCTTATATGCACATTACACTGACTTTTGCTCAAATGAAGCGTATAAATAAAGTGTGATGTATTTCTCTGTGAATCTCCATTATATGATGCTCTTTCAACCATGTTGAGTTATCAGAGCTATCAAAGACCTCCAAATTAAAATATAACTCAGACACTAGAAGGGTCGATACAGACCAAGGTGAGAATTCTCACTCCTTTTTTAGGAGAGAAAACTGCTATTCACTTTTATTTTCTACCTTGGGGCTGATTCAGAGCCAGGTGAAAATTTATACTCGGTAGACAATGCAAGTCAATTTTCTCTCCTAAAAAATACAATTCTGTGATTACTCACCTGTAGAATTGGTATTATATGTATACAGCACGTCCTGTTCCAGAAGATATTCCTTACACTTGGGATATACATCCAGTAGATGGCGCTGGACTGCAGAGACAGAAAAGTGGCTCCTCCCGGCCCCATATATACCCGGGACCTCCCACAAAATCCCCAGTATTGAAAAGTAGATAGCAAGAGACCGGGAGAACTATAACCATTATATGAAAATTTGAACATAAGAACAATCTCCATAAAGAGGTAACTAAAGATAATGATAACAAGGGTGGGGTGGAACAGGACATGCTGTATACATATAATACCAATTCTACAGGTGAGTAATCACAGAATTGTATTATTCTAAGTATACAGCACATCCTGTTCCAGAAGATATTCCTTACACTTGGGACATCCAATAGCAGTGTCCGTAAGGTAGGGTGGGATCCCCAAAAGTAACAGCAGACAGTTTAAACCACTGCCGCCTGCAGAACCTTGCAGCCAAAAGCAGCATCAGCCCTAACATCAACCTTGTAAAACTTTGAAAAAGTATGAACAGAAGACCAAGTAGGGGCCTTGCAAACTTGCAGAAGCTTGGTGCTGAAAAGCCGAAGAGGCACCAATAGCAGAAGTAGAATGAGCAGTAAGGCGGAAGGGAAGTTTCCTTCCCCTTAGCAGAGTAGGCCTGTATTACAGCCTGACGTATCCACTTGCTGATAGTGGACATAGCCGGAGCCAGGCCTTTCTTAGGTCCAGACGGAAGCACAAAAAGAGCATCAGTCTTCAGGATTCAGTAGCCACCAAATAGAACTTCAGAGTTCTGACTACGTCCAAAGAATGCAAAACCCTTTCCTTAGGGTTACTAGGATTAGGACACAGAGAGGGCAAAACAATGTCCTGATTGAGTTGAAAGGCAGAAACAACCTTAGGTAGAAAATCAGGCTTAAAACGAAACACCACCTTGTCCTGGTGTCTCTCAAAATAAGGAGGCTTGATGGAAAGCGCCACCAACTCAGAAACACGCCTAACAGAAGTGATAGCCACCAAAAAGACCACCTTAAGCCTAAGAATGGACAAATGGGCCCCTTGCACAGGCTCAAAGGGAGACCCCTACAGGGCAGACAAGACCAAGTTCAAGTCCCAGACTGGTAACATAGGCTTACGTGGGGGACGCACGTGAGTAACCCCCTGGAAAAAGGTCTTGACCAGGGGATGCTGAGCAAAGGATCTTTGGAAGAAAATAGCCAAAGCAGACACATGGCCTTTAGAGTACTGAGCTGAAGACCCAGATCCAAACCATGTTGGAGAAACTCCAGAATCCTAGGAATAGAAAACACATGACAGGGAAGCGAGTGGGGCTCACACCAGTCAATGTAAGTACGCCAGACCCTGTAATAGATGGAAGAAGAGGACCTCTTCCTAGCCCTGATCATGGTATTCACCACCGAGGCAGGCAGCCCTTTTTCCATCAAGATGGAGGTTTCAACAGCCAGGCCGTCAAAGCCAGCGTTTGTAAATTGGGGTGGCGTAGGTGTCCCCTGGGTGAGCAGATCTGGAACCAGTGGTAGAGCGTACTGATCTACTGCCAACTGCACGATGTCTGCGAACCACACTCTTCTTGGCCAACAGGGGGCCTTGCGCCTTGCGCAGCACCCTGCCCAGCAGTGGAAACCGGGGAAACACATACATGAGCTGGAACCTCGTCCAGGACATTGCCAGGGCATCCGTGGCCAAGGCCAGAGGATCCTGGGACAGAGAGACAAAGACTGGAAGCTTGTGATTGTGACGGGACGCAAATACATCCTCGTCGGGCTGACCCTAGCGGTGGCACAGGGAGCGAAACACCCTGCTGCTGAGGGACCACTCTCCCAGACGAGAGGTCCCCCTGCTCAGAGAGTCTGCCTCCAGATTCTCCACCCCCGGGATGTACACAGCTGAGATGCAGGGAACATTTTCCTCCACCCAGGACAGTATCAGGGACACTTCCTTGAGGGCCCTCTTGCTCCGGGTCCCTCCCTGATGATTGATGTAGGCAACCACCGTCTGGTTGTCCGAGCGGACCTGAACAGCCCGACCCCTCAGGTGTGGGGTTAAGTGGGCGAGAACCAACCTGATTGCCCTCAATTCCAGAATGTTGATAGGGGCATGGGCCTCCTGAGGGCCCCACTGACTCTGGAATTTAAAGGACTTCCAGAAGCCCCCCCAACCTGTCAGACTGGCATCTGTAGTGACAGTCTCCCAGCAAGGAGACAGAAAGGTCCTGCCCACCAAGAGATTCCTTGAGTCCAGCCACCACAAGAGGGAGCGCCTGGTCAAGGGGGACAGAACAAACTCCTGATCCAGGGACACAGGGTCCCGATCCCATACTGACAAGAGGTGAATCTGAAGAGGCCTCATGTGGAACTGAGCATATGGAACCGCCTCTAAGCAGGACTCCATCAGGCCCACCAGCTGCATTCCCTGCCTGATGGATGGGGACAAGACAGCAGGAGCTGAACTTTCTCTTGAAGGACCTCCACCTTCTGCTGAGGAAGAAAGATCTTGACCTGAGCTGAATCCAGAATCATGCCCAGAAAAGACTTCACCATGGAAGGAGACAGGGAAGATTTGGATTGATCACCCAGCCGAATGATTCCAGTGTGGACACCACCCGATGAGTGTCCAGCTCTGCCTGATGGAAGGACTGAGAAGCAATAAGCATGTCGTCCAGGTAGGGAAGAATGCGAATGCCCTGAGATCTCAGCAGGGCCATCACTCCTGCCAGCACCTTGGTAAATACCCTGGGGGCCGAGGTGAGGCCGAAGGGCAAGGCCACAAATTGGTAGTGCTGGTCCTCCATAGTGAACCTGAGGAACCTCTGATGACCTGGAAAGATAGGGACGTGAAGGTAAGCATCCTTGATGTCTACAGAGGTCATGAAGTCCCCTGGGCGTCGGAAAGTCACAGCTGAGTGCAGAGTCTCCATGCCAAAGTGTCTGAATCTGACAAACTTGTTGAGAAGCTTTAAATCCAGGATAGGTCTGATGGACCCATCCTTTTTGGGCACAATGAAAATATTGGAATAATAGCCTTTGCCCCTTTCCTTCAAGGGCACCAGGCAGATGACACCTAGGTCTAGAAGGCCTTGGACAGCCAGGGAGAGACACTGAGCTGACAAGGGGTTTTGAGCTACATGAGATTTGATGAATCTTGGGGGTGGCCAGGCTGCAAACTCTATCTTGTAACCAGAGGAAACTACCTCCTGAATCCACAGGTCTGAGACATGACGCCTCCAGACGTGAGCCAAGAGCCGAAGCTGTCCCCCCACCCGGATGGGTGAGGGCGCCCCTTCATGCCTGAGGGGGCTTGGGGGAGGACTTAGTCTTGGGACCCCAGGAGGGGCCAGGGTGGCCACGTCCTCTGTCCCTGCTCCAAAATTCTCCATGGGCTCCAGCAAAGGAAGCTCCCCGTCCAATTCTGGAGCCCCTGAAGGAAGGAGAAAAGGCACCTGAACCCCGAAAGGACCGGGGCTGCAATCTACGCTGAGGTAATTTGCCACCTTTAGCAAACAAGTCCAAACGTTCCCCAAAGAGGTGCAGCCCCTTGAAGGGAAACCCAGTGAGGGCCTTTTTGGCAGCATTGTCAGCTGCCCACTGGCGCAGCAAGACCGAGCGGCGTATTGCCACCAACAAGGCAAATGCCCTGCCACACATTCTAATGGTATCATCCAGGGCAGAGAGAACATATGCAACAAATACCTCACAACACAGAAGAGCTCTATACTCTTCACTACCAGCATCATCAGGGGCCCCATCTAAGAGACCCCTGACCAGGCTTTTAATAGCAACAGCCATGATAACAGAGGCACAGACCGGACGGAGCGCGGTCCTAACACAGGCAAAGGCATGGAAAGCCAGCTGATTAATGCGCCTGTCCTCCCCATCCCTCAGTGTAGTAGAGTCAGGGGAATGCATGACAGATGTGTTAGACAACCCCAGAACTGGAGCATCCACCTCTGGAGGACATGACCAACATTTAACCATTTCAGCAGGAAAGGGATACCTCTTATCCCAACTCTTTGGTACCCCAGGAAGCCGGCTAAGTCATTCCCACTCCTTGAGAATCAGATTATTAAAGTGAGTTTGTTCAGGAAACTCCAAACGTGGCTTAACAGTATGAAACAGCTCCCCCTGCTGCCGCGGGGCCACGGCAGGAGGAGAGATACAGAGCACTTCAAAAATGTGAGCCAAAAGTCTGTCAGTATCATCTGAAGCCCATGGGTCAGATCCCCTAGGCTGATCCTCAGATGATTCTGAATCAGAGAAAAATTCCCCTTCCTCCAGGGGGGTATAACCAGTAACATCAAAAAACTCCACAGCTTCCATAGGAAAGAGAGTAATACCGGGTGCCAGATGCCGCCGCTTAGCAGGAGCCTTACGCAGACCAGAACCAGCAATATGCCTTTCAATGCTGGCTACCCGGGCAGCCAAATCAGGTTGAGACTCCCCACTGGTATGCACCTCACTGGGAGTCAGCTGTAAGCGTGGGGGGTAGGCGAAGTCAGAGGGGGCGCAGCACTAGGCCCAGCCGCAGGTAAACTAGACTGCAGGGCAAGTACCTGCTGGGCGCAGGGTACACACACCCTGACATCATCACTTATAGGGGATACCCCACACGCCACACACAGCCGGGCTTGTCCCGAAGGAACCCTGAGCACATTATCCTGAGAAGCCTCCATATGGTGATTATCACGGCACAACAGGCCAATAGGGATTGACGCTAATAAAAGCAACCCGGGATGCCCCAATAACTCGCTAGGGAAGTGGGAGTAATGGTATGTAATAGCCCTCCAATAAGAGTTAACACTAAATAGAGGGGATTGGACCGGGAGAAACCACAAAGTTTGACCCGCCTGCAAGACATAAGCAAAAGATCCCATAAGTGATATGCAATACAGATATATACATAAATAAATTAGCCCGCAGGGGCACTTACGGACCGCGATAGTGAGACGCCAGGCACACGCAGCAGAGAACTAAAATGTCGCCCGCATATACCTCGAGGGGCGGGCCGCGGAGACAGTGATGCAAAACGCGTCATCCGCAAGGCCCACCCCCCCGAAGAGCGCGAAAATGTGCCCACTTGACAAGACCAGCCAATGATGGCGCAGCAGCGCCTGAGGCGATGTCGCCGCCAACCGCGGAGTGCAGTACAAATGTGCAGCGGCGGCAAAAGAAACCAGTGCAATCAATTCAAAAAGGGGTCAAACACAACACACAATATATATATCAATGACATGCACCCCCCTCCCCCCCCCCGAGAACTACAAGGGAGAGCGAGGGGGAAACAACGGCCAGCCTAAAGGAAGCCAACTGTGGGGACAGGGGGCGAGGGGCATAACATGCGGGAGGGGCATCCCATAAGGCTCACCATGGGCCTATACCGCCTACCCTTTGGTGGGGGACTGCGGTTGGAGCAGCGCTCCTTAACACCTGACAGCCGTGCTGCCTACTTTCACCTGAACCAGAGCAGCTTGAGCTGGGAGGCAGTAGAAGGAAAAGGGTGGGAATAGTCCTACAGGGCCGCAGGCTAATAGCCCTTCTCACCTGCAAGTAGAGAGAGCCATCTTCTAGTCATCGCAGCCAGGACTGCAGAGAAGAACTGGGGATTTTGTGGGAGGTCCCGGGTATATATGGGGCCGGGAAGAGCCACTTTTCTGTCTCTGCAGTCTAGCGCCATCTACTGGAGTATATTCCCAAGTGTAAGGAATATCTTCTGGAACAGGACGTGCTGTATACAGTACTTAGAATAAAGGAATGAGAACTCTCACCTGGCTCTGAATCAACCCCTTTGTATGAAGGTCCCTCTAAACGAATATGGATTCTATTGATTAGGTAGGTATTAGTCTCTCATACTATTTGTGATTGCCGAATCAGGCTTTCTGTGTGTAAGAGCAGCATTAAAGGAGTGAAGAGAGGACTAGCAAATGTCTCTATACTGTAATTATTATAGATATCATGTAGACGTCTCCTTTTTTGCTCTGTCTAATTTGTATGGCGTTCCTACCACAGTTTGAAGGCAAGACGTCGTTCGGGATGTCGGTGTTTAACCTGAGCAACGCCATTATGGGCAGCGGGATCCTGGGCCTGGCTTATGCAATGTCTAACACGGGAATCATTCTGTTCGTGTGAGTACTCTGTCTCCCCTCCTCTCTGCCACAGTGTTTCCTGGCATGGCTCCAGGTTCCTATCAGTTTGGGAAAGTCTTTTCCATGAACAGCTTCTGCAGGAGTAATAACCTTAAACAGCTGCTGCTGGAGAGATTGCAGGCTCATATTCCCACACTCCGCGTGCAGACGGGGCGCATGGTATAAATATAACACCACTCTAGACGGCCCAGTCAGGCTATGTTAGATATATCTTAAAGGGGAACAGCACACAGGAATTTCACTTTTCCATGTGCTGTTCCTCTGCGTGGCGGCATCCTGAATTGGGATGCCCCACCGTGTGTACCCACCAGGTCGCCCCATTTCACGCATCTTCCTTCTGCTCCCACGGTGCACACTTGCCCATTCAGAAAGGATGGGCGCGCATATGGCTAGAGGTGAGCGGGCATGCAGCCGTAGCGCACAGAAGTGGCGAGGGCTCCAGGAGAAGGTGAGTGAAACTAGCGATGGGGGGTTCCCACAACGGGGCATCCCAGTTCGGGGTGCACCAAGTAGTGGGACTCAGACGGCCCTGGAGTATTTTAGTACCATGGGATGTACAGTAATGATCATACTTGGTCTGATGTAGTGTGGTCTTATAATTTGTTACTGGTGGACTGCACAGTAAAGTACTGCACAGTAACCTGTAATGTAAACTGAAGTAACCGCATCCACTTCAATTAAATAAGTTAAACACATGTTATACAGTATATATTTTTAATAGGATACAAAAGAGGGATGGCAGCCGCTCAGACCAATTAATAACCAACCTGGGAGGTGCAGGGCAATTAGAATACACAGATCTTAAAGGGGCCACAGCACTCAACCCTGTTACCTTGTAACCAATCCTATAATCGGTCTCTGAATCTGGGTAAAAACAGGGGACTCGGCTGGAACAAATCTGCCGCGGTATGCTAAAGCTGCACCACCTAATGTCAAGGTGCCTCTCTGTAGGTGCAGTCCTAACTACAATCTATGAGATCCTCATTGGGATATACAATGCGATAGATAAATTGGGAGCAACTTACCTAAGGTTGCCCTATAACCTTGAGTGCAGCACATGGGAGAGAAAGGTTTGAAAGCCTCCCTCATAAAGTCTAAGACCCCCATGTGCTTGCACAAAATCCAGAGATACAAAGGTGGGGTCCAATTTATAACTAACTTGGGAGATGCATGATCATCTCTCACATTTTTGTTCCAAAGGATACGCTATGGCTTTTTTCAGGGGAATTCCAAATTGATAGATTGCTATCGTCGCCTGGTGGCTGCCACAATAAAAAATATGTTCATATTTGCTATGAGCGCTACTGCACCCGTTGTGGGCTTTGGGGCAGGCAGACACTGCTGCAGCATGCAATGTGAGGCACACTGTATATTTACAAGGCCCAGGTCTCCTGCATGCGGCCTTTTTTTTAAAGCATCCTCAAAAATACAATTCTGTGAGTACTCACCTGTAGAATTTATTTTATAGTATACAGCACGTCCTGTTCCAATAATTCCTTACACTTGGATATCCGCCAACAAGGTGGCGCTGTGGACTGCAGAAAGACTTGTGGCCACTCCCGGCCCCATAAATAGCCAGGTACCTCCCACCAATTTCCAGTGTTGACAAGCAGTTATACAAGAAGCCGGGAGAATAAAAAATGGATAAGAACCCAAAAAGAACGTTGAACAATCACCATACAGAGGTAACTAAGAAAAATGATAACAAGGGAGGGATGGAACAGGACGTGCTGTATACTATAAAATCAATTCTACAGGTGAGTACTCACAGAATTATATTTTTCCAAGTATACAGCACTTCTTGTTACAATAATTCCTTACACTTGGGACATCCAAAAGCAGTGTCCGTAAGGTAGGGTGGGATCCCCAAAGAGCAAAAGCGTGCAGTTTAAGCCACTGCCGCCTGCAGAACTTTGCGGCCAAAAGCAGTATCAGCTGAGGCCCTAACATCAACCTTGGAAACAGAACAGAAGACCAAGTTGCGGCCTTACAAACTTGTTCAACAGACGCCTGGTGCTGAAAGGCCCACGAGGCACCAATAGCACGAGTGGAATGAGCAGTAAGGCGGAAAGGAGGCTCCTTCCCCTTAGCAGAATTGGCCTGCACCACCGCCTGACGGATCCACTTGCTGATAGTGGATTTAGCCGGGGGCAAACCCTTCCTAGGTCCAGAAGGGAGAACAAAAAGAGCATCAGACTTCCTGAAAGATTCAGTAGCTACCAAATAAAACTTCAGAACCCTGACCACATCCAAGGAATGCAGAGTTCGCTCCTTGGAATTAGGACACAATGAAGGCAAGACAATGTCCTGATTGAGATGAAATGCAGACACCACCTTAGGCAGGAAATCTGGCTTATACTGAAACACCACCTTGTCCTGGTGTCGCTCAAAGTAAGGAGGTTTAATGGAAAGCGCCGCCAACTCAGAAACACGCCTAACAGAAGTGATAGCCACCAAAAAGGCTACCTTAAGAGTCAAAATAGGCAAAGCAGCCTCACGTAGAGGTTCAAAAGGAGGACCCTGCAACGCAGATAAAACCAAATTCAAATCCCAGACTGGTAACATAGGCTTACGTGGCGGGCGCACGTGAGTAACCCCCTGGAAAAAAGTCTTAACCAAACGATGGTTGACAAAAGATCTTTGGAAGAAAATAGCCAAGGCTGAAACATGTCCCTTGAGAGTACTAAGTTGAAGGCCCAAATCCAAACCATGCTGCAAGAATTCCAGGATCCTGGGAATAGAAAACACCCGACAGGGAAGAGATTTAGACTCACACCAGGCAATGTAAGCATGCCATACCCTATAGTAGATAAAGGACGAGGACTTCTTCCTAGCCCAAATCATGGTAATGACAACAGAGGCAGGCTGCCCCTTTTCCATCAAAATGGAGGTCTCAGCAGCCAGGCCGTTAAAGCCAGCGTTTGTAAATTGGGATGGCGTAGCTGCCCCTGAGTGAGCAGGTCTGGAACCTTGGGCAGGACGTATTGATCTACTGCCAACTGCACTATGTTTGCGAACTACACCCTTCTTGGCCAACAGGAAGCCACCAGGATGGTTGGCACCCCTTCCTGGGCAATCATGCGCAGAACCCTGCCCAGCAGAGGAATCGGAGGGAACACATAGAGGAGCCGAAAGCTCTTCCAAGACATTGCTAGTGCATCCATGGCTAAGGCCAGAGGGTCTTGGGACAGAGAGACAAAGACTGGAAGCTTGTGATCGTGACGGGATGCAAACAGATCCACATCTGGCTGAACCCAGCGATGGCACAGGGAGCGAAACACCCTGTTGCTGAGGGACCACTCTCCCAGACGAGAAGTCCTCCTGCTCAGGGAGTCCGCCTCCAGATTTTCCACCCCCGGGATGTACACTGCCGAGATGCAGGGAACATTCTCCTCCGCCCATGACAGAATCAAAGACACTTCCTTGAGGACCCTCTTGCTCCAGGTCCCTCCCTGATGATTGATGTAGGCAACTGCCGTCTGGTTGTCCGAGCGGATCTGAGCAGCCCGACCCCGAAGGTGAGGGGTCAGTTGGGCGAGAACCAACCTTACCGCCCTAAGTTCCAGAATGTTGATAGGAGTATGGGCCTCCTGGGGGCCCCACTGACCCTGGAATTTCAAGGACTTCCAGAAGCCCCCCCCCCCCCAACCTGTCAGACTGGCATCTGTGGTTACAGTCTCCCAGCAAGGGGACAGAAAGGTTCTGCCCACCAAGAGGTTCCTTGAGTCCAGCCACCACGAGAGGGACAGAGCAAACACCTGATCCAGGGACACAGGGTCCCGATCCCACACTGATAAGAGGTGCAGCTGCAGAGGTCTCGTGTGAAACTGAGCATAGGGTACCGCCTCGAAGCAAGACATCAGGCCCACCAGTTGCATCCCCTGCCGTATGGAGGAATGAGGACAAAAAAGAAGAAATTGGGCCTGAGCTTGAAGACTCTCCACCTTCTGTTGAGGGAGAAAAACCTTGATCTGAGATGTATCCAGAGTCATGCCCAGAAAGGACCTCACCAGTGACGGAGACATAAAAGACTTGGGATGGTTGATCACCCAGCCCTAGGACTCTAGTGTGGACACCACCATCTGAGTATCCAGCTTTGCCTGATGGAAAGACTGAGACGAGATCAGAATGTCGTCCAAATAAGGAAGGATGCGAATGCCCTGAGAGCTCAACAGAGCCATCACACCCGCCAGCACCTTGGTGAATACCCTGGGAGCCGAGGTGATCCCGAAAGGTAATGCCACAAATTGGTAGTGCTGATCCTCCAGAGCAAACCTGAGAAATTTCTGATGACCTGGGAAGATTGGTAAGCGTCCTTGATGTCTACGGATGTCATGAAGTCGCCCGGGCGCAGAGTATTGACTGCTGAGCGTAGGGTCGCCATGCGAAAATGCTTGAATCTGACAAACTTGTTGAGGTGCTTTAAATCCAGGATGGGCCTGAGGGACCCATCCTTTTTGGGAACAGTGAATAGATTGGAGTAGAAACTTCTGCCCCTTTCCCTGAGGGGCACAGGGCAAATGACCCCCAACTCCAGAAGGTTTTGGACCACAAGCCGCAATCCCTGAGCTGACAGGGGGTTTTGAGGCATCCGGGATCTGATAAATCTTGGAGGCTGCTAGGCTGCAAACTCTATCTTGTATCCAGAGGACACCACCTTCTGAATCCATCTGTCTGCTACACGTAGCCTCCAAATGTGAGCAAAGAGCCGAAGCCGTCCCCCCACCCGGATGGGTGAGGGCGCCTCCTCATGCCTGAGGAGGCTTGGGGGAGGATTTGGGCTTGGGACCCCATGAGAGGCCAGGCCGGCCACGTCCCCTGCCCCAATAGTCTCCGCTTGCCCCAGCAAAGGAAACTCCTCGACCAGCCCTGGAAGCGCGGAAGTAGGGGAGAGAGGCACCAGTCCCCCGAAAGGCCGAGACGGCCCCCTACGTTGCGGTAACCTACCGCCCCTGGCAAACAGGTCCAAGTGTTTACCAAAGAGCCGCAGCCCCTTAAAAGGAAACCCAGAGAGGGCCTTCTTAGCAGCATTATCAGCTACCCACTGACGTAGCCAGACAGAGCGTCGTATAGCCACCAGAAGGGCAGAGGTCCTAGCACACATTCTAATGGCATCATCCATGGCAGCAAGAATATATGCAACAAATTCATAGCAAAGCAGAAGAGATCTATAATCCTTTCCTCCCGTGTCATCAGTGGTCCCATCTAAGAGACACTTAAGCAGCCCTTTAATAGCAATAGCCGTTATGGCAGAGGCACAAACTGGGCGCAGCGCAGTCCCCACACAGGCAAAGGCATGACAGGACAGCTGGTCCATGCGCCGGTCCTCACCATCCCGCAGGGTAGTAGTGTCAGGAGAATGCATGACAGCTGTATTAGACAACCCTAAAACGGGCGCGTCCACCTCGGGAGGACATGACCAACGCTTAATTACATCAGGAAAGGGATACCTCCTGTCCCAACTCTTGGGCACCCCAGGAAGTTTACTAGGCCGTTCCCACTCTTTGAGCACCAGATTATTAAAGTGGCTCTGCTCAGGGAACGCCAAGCGAGGTTTAACAGTATGGAAAAGCTCACCCTGCTGCTGTGGAGCCACGGCAGGAGGGGAAATACAAAGCACTTCAAAAATGTGAGTCAATAACCTGTCAGTGTCATCTGAGGACCATGGGTCTTCCCCAAAAGGAGACTCGGTACCACCATATAACTTAGGTTGTTCCTCAGAGGATTCTGAATCAGAGAACAACTCCCCCTCCTCAAGGGGGTAAAGGCCAGACAATGAGTAAGGTCCCTCATCCTCAACAGGAAAGAGGGAAGCAGCGGTAGATAAATGGCGCTTCTTGACAGAAGCCTTACGCGGGGCTGACCCAGCAATATGCTTTTCAATGCTGGCCACCCGTGCAGCCAAGTCATATTGTGACTCCCCGCTAGTGTGCCCCTCACTGGGGGTCAGATGCAAGCGTGGGGGGGTAGGCGAAGCAGGAAGAGGCGCAGTACCAGGGCCCATAGCAGAAGCCCCAGGCTGTAGCGCCAGTACCTGCTGGGCATAGGGCACACAAACCCTGTCACCGTCACTCACAGGGGATACCCCACACGCAACACACAGCTGGGCTTGTCCCGAAGGAACCCCAAGTACATTATCCCCGGAAGCTAACACACAGCTAACTATAGCCACCCTTGGTGGGATGCCCCCTAAAACCCGCTAGGGAAGGTGGGAGATTGGCAATGGGCAGGGCCGGGAGAACCACAGTCAAGGGTGACCCGCCTGCATCCCCAGCGCATACAGATTAAATCCTTATAAAACCCCCCGTAGGGGACTCACGGACCAAGCGGACAGAAGCACGAAGAAGCAGAACAGCCAGACCGCGTCGCAGCACCGCAAGGACGAGGCCACAAAATGGCGGCAGCAGTATCTAGAGGGGCGGACCGCGGGCGCATGACGCAGAACGCGCCAAACCACGGTTCACTCCCCCCCGAAGAGCGCGAAACTGAGATCACGAGGGGCGCCGGCGCCATGACAGAAGCCAAAAGACATAGTAAAAAACACCTACACCCGCAGAGCACCGTACAACGGCCCACATGCACGACATAGCAATAAACGCAACATTAAAATCACACACAATAACGGACTCCCACGGGCACCCCCTGCCAGCCACGCGGGCCATAGCGAGGGTGTCCCGACAACCTCTAGGGAAAGGGAGGGAAAGGGGATATTAAAAAAAGGGGGACCCAAGATATAGGGGCATCCCAAAGAGGCTCATCATAACAAAGCCTGTCGCCGACTACCCTTTGGTACAGGGTCTTGCGGCCCGGAGCAGCGCTCCTTCAGCACTTGACCCTAGTGCTGTCCTACCTTCACCCGAACCAGGCAGCCGTGGCTGGGAGGCAGTGGGTCCGGAACGGGTGGAAACAAGCCTGCAGGGCCCCAGGCTTGGAAAGCCTGCTCCCTGCGCAGTAGAGAGCCATCTTCTATCTTCGCAGTCCAGACTGCAGAACTAAACTGGGAATTGGTGGGAGGTACCTGGCTATTTATGGCGCCGGGAGTGGCCACAAGTCTTTCTGCAGTCCACAGAGCCACCTTGTGGCGGATATCCAAGTGTAAGGTATTATTGGAACAGGACGTGCTGTATACTTGGAAAAATCCTGAAATATGCTAAATCTAGAGAGAGGAAACAAGGTATATATAACTTTTTTAATGGAGGTGAATGTGCTTATCAATGTTTACGTTACAGTTCTGTATCTGACCTGTTACTGATGTCCCATATTTACAGTATGATAGAACTTATTGAAGGCAGACACTACACCTATTTCCTCCTGATGAAGCTCATAATAGAAGTTGAAAGGTGTTGTGGATACCGATATAGGGCCACATCATTCACAGATATGTGATTCTAATGGTAATATGGAATCATTTTTTTGTCATCCTAACAGTTACTACATTTTTGCATTTAACCCAAGGTCCAGGCCATCCATATGTTCTTTTTAAGATGTATAAAATGTAGGTGAAACATCAAGGGTTATTAAAGTAGCAGCACCAGTCTAAGGTTGCCTAATGGGAGATATGGCCCTGCATGAGATGTAATTGATTTACACATTGTCATTTTTAGCCCTAGGTTACTAGTTAGGGAGGAGACGTTCTTTAAAATGTAAAAAGTACAACCCTTACCTTATCTTTGGAATAAATGGTCATCTTAAATTATCCCACTAAAATGACTGCTTCCCCCTTTAAAGATAAACTTTCAGATGGCAATATGAAAATAATTCTGAGCCCATTTGTTTTAAAAGTGTCAATATGTGTAATTCTTCCAACAAGAGCTTGACCCCCATTGGGAGGGGTCGAGCTGGGGATGTATGTACGGTAGTTCTTCCACAGCTGGGGGCTGAAGATTGATGTTTTAAATGGTAAAATGTTTCCTTTTCTCCTCTGTAGGATCCTGTTGATCTGCATTGCCATTTTGTCTTCCTACTCAATCCACCTCCTGCTGAAGTGCTCAGGGGTTGTGGGTAAGTGACAGCCCTGCTTAATGCTGTTATGCCCCTTTACCCTCTCCTCATGCACCCCTTTCAATACACCCCTATAAACCAGCCCCTCCATCACGTCATCCTTATATACCTCAATACAATCCTGCACAAACAGCTCTCTATGTACCACTTCTCTTCCTTTTTACACCCATCTCCATACACCTCTCCACAAATCACCCTTCATATCCACATTCCCAAATACTGTACATCTCTACCTATACTTCCTGTCTCTCCCAGTACAAATTCCTCATACATTCCCCCCTATTATTTAGACCCTTCCCAATAGACCCTTTTCTATTCACTTCTCCAGATACCCCTCCTTATACAACCCTACTGACTGTACATCTCCCCCTATACACCCCCCCTCATATAGTACACCTTTCAAATACACCTCTCCTTTTAAAGAGGAACATCAGACTTTTCTGATGTTCATCTCAGATAATCCCTCCCTCACTGCGTTTTGGATGTCAGCGTTATCTTAAACACGGATATCCTGCTGAATTCCACCCCCTCCCCACCCTTAGCCGTCCTTTAGCCATCTGGAGAGGTACACTTTTAATAGTTAAGTGCTAAACCGGAGAGGCAGGGGGGACTGGGCAACTCCCCAAGACCTGTAATGTTCCTCCCTATACATCCCTACTCATACACCCTTCTCCATCATCTTTCCTTTTATACCCCCTTCCAATTCTCCCTTCTATATACCACTTCACATGCACCCCCCTCTATACAACATCTCCATACACCCTTTTAAATCCCTCCCTATTCACCTCTCTCCAAACAGTAATTCCTAGAGAATCATGCAAATACCCTACATCTCTATATATATACACCCCCCATACAGCACACCTTTCACAGACATCGCTCCCTATATCTACCAAAACGCATACATCCTTCTATAGATAACTCCTCATATTGACTTGTACTTGTACGGAGGATGATGACGCTTTATAGATAAATAATAGTAATAACAACATACCCCATATACACTTCTTACAGTATTTCCCTCTATATACCCCTCGTCATTCACTCTTCTATACAGCCATCCTCATATACCCCCTCCTTATACACTGCACCCCATACCTATTCCTAAACACTTATTCCTCCCAAAACTGTAAATCTCTCCCTATATACCCCTTACCATACAGTACAACCTTCACATACATCTCTCCCTATAACCACCCATCTACATACACCTCTCCCTAACCATCCCTTCTCATACACCCTCCTTTTTATCTCTCCCTATACACCCTCCTTTATATCTCTCCCTATATATCCTCTCCACCATACACTCATCTCTATACACTCAACTCCATACACCCTCCCCAATCATTCCTTCTTATATACCCTCCACATACATTTGCCCTTTTTACTCTCTCTCTATACCCCTTTGCATACATTGTCTATTTGCATCCTTCCCTATGTACCCTCGCCATGCTGTACATCTTCCCTTTACACCCCTCTCTATACATACTTCTACATACCATCTTCCCATGTACCCACCCAAGACTTTTGTTCTTAATCAATGCAACAAATCAAATGATCATAATGAAAAACAACTGATGTGTGTGGGCACTTTAAGAGTTTAAATAATACCCCTATAAATTGCTCATCTGCAGTAATTCATTAATTCAAGGTAAATAATATTTATATATGGTTCAGTGTGCCACACACATTACATTACAACCTTATCAAGTGTATCGAGTGATGTATCATATATTACTTTCTTTAGATACAGTATTTAATTACATAATAATGTTCCATTTATCCAAATATATAAAGGATTCACATAGAGAAATTATCTAAGAGGATCAGAGGTGGTCAGATTAAAAAATGTTCATTCTATCAAATGATAACCCCCGCCTTATTAATTCGCTCCAATGTTGTCCTAGACTATGTAATGAAAGTTAAATAGCTGTTCAGTGTACCAGTCGTTTGATTGATTCAGCCTTAACAATCTATCTAGAAGGTTTGACAAACTTATTCAGCTCAATAAAGACATATCAAACAGTCTGTTTAATTAACACAATGTAGATTGTGCCATGTGAAAAGTGAAATTATGACACTGCCCCTTTAAATGTCTCTTATGTGACCATTCTACTCTTATAATACTTTACTACCCATTTCCACCCCTTTTTCTCTGGCTTCTCTCATGCTCTCCAGTTACACGTACCCCTTTCCTTTTTCTATTGACTCTCCAGCTGACTTTCTCCCACTAATCTGCTCTGGATTTTTTTCTCCCACTCAGGTATACGCGCCTATGAACAGCTTGGCATGAGAGCGTTTGGACCTGGAGGGAAGATCCTGGCAGCGCTCATTATAACCATCCATAATGTGGGCGGTGAGCAATATTTTCCCCTCTCTGTCCCAGAATTGTGTTTAAATACTTACTGTAATAGAGACATTGCAGCCAGGCGAGAGAACATGTTCCCAAATTGAAAACTTGTCTCAATTTTTTTTTTTAGCCTTAAGAATATAAACGTTGTATTACACAATCTAAATTATGACTACAATACGTAGAATAGCATTGCAGAATGTTATAGATCAGGATGTAACTACAAATAATAGGCACCTTCCAAGCTGCCGGGAGCTATCTTTTTTTTCCCGACTAGATAATACAGCCTATTATTATTACTGTAACTATAGAATGTCAACATCCTTTTTGGTGCTGTACAAGGTAGAGTACACAGGGTATAAATAAATCATATGCTTATAATACACAGGGTACTATGGCCTCGATTCAATAAAGGTAGGAAAAAATTCTCATGGTAGTAAAAAATTCAATTCATGAGAAAAAAGCCTGAGAATGTCACTGTTACTGAATCACTAGATAAAAAGACAATGAAAGTCAATGGCAGCTTTTACTACAGTGTAGAAAGGAGTAAACAGTTCTCTACTTTTCTTAGGAGTAAAAAAGTACCATTGACTTTCATTGTTTTCTTAGCTGGTGATTCAGCAACAGTGACATTCTCAGGTTTTTTTCGCATGAATTGAATCTTTTACTACCATGAGAATTTTTATCTACCTTTATTGAATCGAGGCCTATGTGTCAGAATGCAACAGATGCACATTTATAACAGGATAAATAATGTAACAGGGCCCAGCTTACAATCCAGAAGATAGGGTAGTTGACACAAGAGGATGGGTCACATATAATACTAAGCATGGTTGCAAGTGTTCTGCAGAGTATTAGGACAGTGAAATGAACTGCTTAAAGTGGTCCAATCACCAGGATTGTCACTGTCCTAGTGTTTAGTCCCTGCATCCCATTTCAAACGTGAAACTTTCCTGTGAAGTGTGTGCTCCCCAGCTTCCAGCACTGGAGTGTGCGCAGCTGCAGGGATGCGCCGGTGGCCCACGATTGCGGCTGGGGACTGGCAGAAAGGTAAGGTGATTGCAGAAGATCCATTGGGATACGGGGCATCCCAAATCGGTATCCCAGGGGTACCAAGTCGGCCGGCCCTGGAGCCATTTAGACACCATGGTCGTGATTGATCCACTTTAAGCTAGATTATTTGCTCATGGGAACAGATTCATTTTGAATGCATATTTTGAGGGTTGGGAAGTTCCAGACAGAAGACAGTCAAGTTCAGCAGCACATTCAACGTCAAAGTAAAAGGAGTTGGAGGAAGTGATCAGGATTGAAGACAGGAGAAGATTCTGGGCAGAGCAGAGGCTGTGTTTGGATTAGTGAAAACATTTAAGAAGGGGCTTGGTTGGAGAGAGTTTACAATCTATTACAAGATAACGAAAGGTAAAGAAAGTAGGATAGATTGCAGTCTGTAAAAATGTAAGGGTGGATACAGAAGGGGAAGAGCTCACAATCTATTAGCGTATAAGGGAGGATACATATGACAGGAGAGCTTACAATTAATTAGGGTATACAAGATGATAAATAAGGAGAGAGAGCCTACAACTTATTAGAGGATAGAAAAGGAGTTTACATCAAGGTGTGGCATCAATGGCATGCTTCACCAGACATACACCAAGAGTAAAGGTAAAAGTAAAGGGGTGGATAGACCCTGGGGTTCTTGTAAATATGGGTCCTCTTTAGGAATCTCCAAGAAAAATAACATTAATGTTGTTATTCCCCCTAACCACTCTTAAGTGCCTGGTAAATAAGAGAAGGATAAGATGGCAGTTAGACAGTCAGGAAGGTCTATTGTTATACCTGTGATGAAAGCTGAACATTGTAACTCAATCTCCTTGGTGCAGCCATGTCCAGCTATTTATACATCATCAAGTCAGAGCTGCCACTCGTCATCCAGACCTTCATGGGACTGAAAGAGAAAACTGGGTAAGCTCAGAACAGTTATGAATGTGTCTAGATGTCTGTCATCCTTTTGCACCCTTCCAGTGTCTGAGTGTCTTCTCCTCCACAGGGACTGGTACCTGAATGGTAATGTGCTCATCATCATAGTCACCATCTCCATCATTCTCCCCCTCGCCCTCATGAAACATCTGGGTAAGACCTGTGACCTTGTATGAGCATGTGTGACATGAACATCCAAGCTAATCATCAGTCGCCTTTTTTATCATACTCAAAGGTACCCGGAAAGGTTATTTACTAAAGAGAAATCCCTGGAGCTACCGCCGACACTCTGTTCATTCTTATTCAGTTGGCTGAATGTTTGTGGTGGTAAAGCTCCAAAAAGCTGACAGTATTGGCCAAGAATTTCCTCTTGAATGCCACCATTGGCTTAAACAGCCAATAGATGAGACCTGTTTAAAAGATTGTGAAGGTGCTGCCCCTATATAACATATAGACAGGGTGTGACTACAAGGGGTACAGGTGTAGTGGCCACATATGGCCACATATGGACTCCATCCTTGTTGCCCTTGTTGCACCTAGGAGCTGAATGTGATAGGAAAAGGTTGTTATGAGCTACAACAGGGCTCCTATTTCACATTTGCACCAGGGCCCGTTCGCATTTAGTTACGTCTCTGGTTGATGTAGCCCATTTACCCCTTAACCACCAACGCGATTTACTGCCATAGTCTATCTACCCAAACCTGACCCACTGCCATAGCTCACCTGCTCTTAATCCCCAACCCAATTGGCTGCCATAGATCATCTAGCCCACAAGCTGATCTTCAGCCAAAACCCACCCACCTAAGACCCATTTGTATTGGCTTTTTCTGTGTTTAGGTGTCTCTTTGGAGCCAATTGAGATGCACATTTTCAATCTAGGGCTGCAAATAATAGGAAAAATGTGTTGGTGATCCATCATAAAATACTTGTCGCTTGCCACAGGTAGAGCCCCAAAATGGGTTAAATAAGTTGGGCAGGCAGGGAAGTGTGCTAGCGTACATGTCTTTGTAGTTTCTAGCACCACACTCCAGCTTTCCTAACAGACTCCCGAGCTACCGCTTGTGAGACCCCAGTCCAATTAGAAGGTCGGACAAAATAAAAACATGTTCTTCAGTAAATAACCCAGGATATTTCAGCTGTCGATTTTGCAACACAGAGAAAAAACGATTGCTGTTAGCCAGGAACGCACACTGTCACCCTTTATAGCTTATTGATAAACAAGGCCTTGTGTTATTAGTTATCTTCTATTTAATGTGCCCTATGTGTGTATTAGTGTTTATACACTGAGTAACCTGAGGTATAACATGTTGTGTACATATTTATTTGTATATGTTTTTTTAATATCAGGTCTAGCCATTTTACTGTGTGATATTTGTGGTATAAATATATTAAGTGTATGGTGTATTGCTATGTGCATTGTTCCTTTCATATATTTTGTTTAGCCTGTGTTAATTTTACTTATTCAGTTGTACAATAATATTTTTATATATGGTGCAAATTAAATCTACTGTATGTAGATGTATCCTAAAATAAATCATACCCATAATGCACTATAGGATGCACCCCATCTCCACCCTACTCCATGCTGCACCCCCATCTCTGCCCTGCTCCATGCTGTACCCCCATCTCTGCCCTGCTCCTTGCTGTACCCCCATCTCTGCCCTGCTCCTTGCTGTACCCCCATCTCTGCCCTGCTCCTTGCTGTACCCCCATCTCTGCCCTGCTCCATGCTGCACCCCTATCTCTGCCCTACTCCATGCTGTACCCCCATCTCTGCCCTACTCCATGCTGCACCCCCATCTCTGCCCTGCTCCATGCTGTACCCCCATCTCTGCCCTGCTCCTTGCTGTACCCCCATCTCTGCCCTGCTCCATGCTGCACCCCTATCTCTGCCCTACTCCATGCTGTACCCCCATCTCTGCCCTACTCCATGCTGCACCCCCATCTCTGCCCTGCTCCATGCTGTACCCCCATCTCTGCCCTGCTCCATGCTGCACCCCCATCTCTGCCCTGCTCCATGCTGTACCCCCATCTCTGCCCTGCTCCATGCTGCCCCCATCTCCATGTTGCACCCCCCTCTCAACCTTGCTCAATGCTGCACCCCATCTCCATCATGATCTATGGTGCACCCCATCTCCACCCTGTTTCATGCAGCACCCTATCTCCACCTGCTCCATCCTGAACCTTATATACACCCTGCTTCATGCTGCGCCCCATATACACCCTGCTCAATGCTGCACCCCATCTTCACCAGTCTCCATGCTGCACCCCCATCTGCACCCTGCTCCATGCTGCACCCCATCTCCACCATGCTCCATGCTGCATCCCCATCTCCACCATGCTCCATGCTGCATCCCTATCTCCACCCTGCTCTATTCTGCACCGCATCTCCACCCTGCTCCATGCTGTACCCCCCATCTCCACCCTACTCTATTCTGCACCCCATCTCCACCATGCTCCATGCTGCACCCCATCTCCACCATGCTCCATGCTGCATCCCTATCTCCACCCTGCTCTATTCTGCACCGCATCTCCACCCTGCTCCATGCTGTACCCCCCATCTCCACCCTGCTCCATGCTGCACCCCATCTCCACCATGCTCCATGCTGCACCCCATCTCCACCATGCTCCATGCTGCATCCCTATCTCCACCCTGTTCTATTCTGCACCGCATCTCCACCCTGCTCCATGCTGCACCCCATCTCCACCCTGCTCCATGCTGCATCCCTATCTCCACCCTGTTCTATTCTGCACCGCATCTCCACCCTGCTCCATGCTGCACCCCATCTCCACCCTGCTCCATGCTGCATCCCATCTCCACCATGCTCCATGCTGCACCCCATCTCCACCCTGCTCCATGCTGCATCCCATCTCCACCATGCTCCATGCTGCACCCCATCTCCACCATGCTCCATGCTGCATCCCTATCTCCACCCTGCTCTATTCTGCACCGCATCTCCACCCTGCTCCATGCTGTACCCCCCATCTCCACCCTGCTCCATGCTGCATCCCATCTCCACCATGCTCCATGCTGCATCCCATCTCCACCATGCTCCATGCTGCATCCCATCTCCACCATGCTCCATGCTGCACCCCATCTCCACCATGCTCCATGCTGCACCCCATCTCCACCATGCTCCATGCTGCATCCCTATCTCCACCCTGCTCTATTCTGCACCGCATCTCCACCATGCTCCATGCTGCACCCCATCTCCACCCTGCTCCATGCTGCATCCCTATCTCCACCCTGCTCCATGCTGTACCCCCCATCTCCACCCTGCTCCATGCTGTACCCCCCATCTCCACCCTGCTCCATGCTGCATCCCTATCTCCACCCTGCTCTATTCTGCACCGCATCTCCACCCTGCTCCATGCTGTACCCCCCATCTCCACCCTGCTCCATGCTGCATCCCATCTCCACCATGCTCCATGCTGCACCCCATCTCCACCATGCTCCATGCTGCACCCCATCTCCACCATGCTCCATGCTGCATCCCTATCTCCACCCTGCTCTATTCTGCACCGCATCTCCACCCTGCTCCATGCTGTACCCCCCATCTCCACCCTGCTCCATGCTGCATCCCTATCTCCACCCTGCTCTATTCTGCACCCCATCTCCACCATGCTCCATGCTGCATCCCCATCTCCACCATGCTCCATGCTGCATCCCCATCTCCACCCTGCTCCATGCTGCACCCCATCTCCACCATGCTCCATGCTGCATCCCTATCTCCACCCTGCTCCATGCTGCATCCCCATCTCCACCATGCTCCATGCTGCATCCCTATCTCCACCATGCTCCATGCTGCATCCCTATCTCCACCCTGCTCTATTCTGCACCCCATCTCCACCATGCTCCATGCTGCATCCCCATCTCCACCATGCTCCTTGCTGCACCCCATCTCCACCATGCTCCTTGCTGCACCCCATCTCCACCATGCTCCATGCTGCACCTCCATCTCCCCCCTGCTGCATGCTGCACCCCATATCCATCCCCTTCTCTATCCTGCTCCACTCTTTACCCCATCTCCACCTACCTCTTTGCTGCACTCCCATTTCCACTCCGCTCAGTGCTGCACCCCCATCTCCAGCCTGCTCAGTGCTGCACCCCCATCTCCAGCCTGCTCAGTGCTGCACCCCCATCTCCAGCCTGCTCAGTGCTGCACCCCCATCTCCAGCCTGCTCAGTGCTGCACCCCCATCTCCAGCCTGCTCAGTGCTGCACCCCCATCTCCAGCCTGCTCAGTGCTGCACCCCCATCTCCAGCCTGCTCAGTGCTGCACCCCCATCTCCAGCCTGCTCAGTGCTGCACCCCCATCTCCAGCCTGCTCAGTGCTGCAGCTCATTTTCACCCAGCTCAGTGCTGCACCCCCATCTCCACCCTGCTCCATGCTGCAGCCCATCTTTACCCTACTGCATACTGCACCCATCCTCAACCTTCTCCATGCTGCACCCCCCAATTCCACCCTCCATTTCTGCCTCGTTTAGCTAAACCCCATCTCTGTACTGTCCCCCTTTATAGTGGCAAGTGTGGGCTAGATGATAATGCTGGGTCCCACTGGCAGTCCTGTTGATGGGACCCAGAAGAGTTCCCATGCAGCAGTGTGAAACATTCTGTGGCTAGGGGTTGAGCAGTGGGAGGAAGGAGGGTGGATGGCAGCATTCATATACTGTTTCTGCATATTGGAAGCGGGCAACAGCAGCAGAGTCTTAACCTTAATCCTAAACTTGTGGTGCTGATTGCTCCTGCTTTATTCTGAGCTGTTGCTCACTTCTGCAGTCACATTGGGACGGGGCACACAGCGCAGCCAGATGTGAATGCCATAGGAGGCATCAGCACCATAAACAAGTTTAAAGTAGAAGGACACCTTCCCCTGGCGCTGTGGCCACTTAGTACAGTATATGAACACCGCCACCTGCCTTCCTGCTCCCACTGCTCACCTGCCAGCCACAGACTATTTCACCCTGCCAGCCAGAGATTTGCTCCATAAGACGCACTAGTTTGGGCGTTTTAATGAGCGGAAAATACGGTGCATATGTAACTGGTGTAATGGATGTGCTGTGTGTTATAACACCAGATTAAAATATATAATTTGTGAATATAATACGTATAGGTCTAGATATTAGGTGCCTGGCCTGCTTTGTATGTTTAGCATCTGGTATACAGCCTGTGTTGTCTTGTTATGTTATATATAGTGTAAAGTTTGTTTTTACATATGCATTGTACAGTTGTGTAGCTCTTCAACACAAAATACATAGGTGTTACCAAAACCAAAGGCCCTAACCAATTTGAAATACCTAAGTGGATTTAAAAAAAGGATACATCAAATGGTTCTAAAGACTGTTTTGTCTGATTGCGCATCCATTGACTTCAGCCCAATTTGAATAATTGTCTTGACCTAGCGGGGTCAAAATGATGTCTAATTGAACAAAAATGGCCTTGATACAGTAAACTTGTCTTAAAATACCCTATGAAAATAGGGAGCCTGTCTAGACACTTGCTAACTTCCTTCTCACTTACCCTCTTCACCTTGTAAAATAAGCTGCTGTCAGGGTGCAGCTTTATGAGTTTTGAGCATGCTGTAATGTGGTCAGAGCCGGCTGCAAAATCACTGTGGCTTACAGAGCCACTTTTTGTGGCACTCTCCTGAAGTAATGGCATTAAAAAAGGGGCAAACTTTGGAGTCCCGCTATGGATTATACCCAATACTGCACATTATTAGGCAATCTATCAGAAAAAAAGTGGAGCATGACTTGTTCCCTTGTTAGAGTAATGGAACAGATTTTCTTTCAATGTAAATCTTATGTTTTACAGTCATTGTTTTTTTTTTGCTGCCATAGTTATTCTCTCTACTTTGAATAACACCTTATTTTTTCTTACAACTTATTCTGAATTAAAGATTATTTTTGTGAGATATTTTAAAGGGACTATACAATGGCAATAATAAAGGACCAAGCAGCTCAATTGATGCCTGTCCCATGTGTATCTCCCCCATCTCCTGCAGTGCTGGGTTTAAGTCCTCTTTTCAATTTTTCCAGGACCATGTAAAAAAGGAGTTTAACAGAAGTTCTGTCCCTTGGTGCTCATGACATAGCTGCGCAATGACATCACGATTAGAAAGCAGCATCGCTTAGAACACATAAGATATTGACATATAATTGGAGGTTTTGAGATGCTTTGAAATGGCTAATTTCACTCTGTTCCCAAGAAGGATAAGGGAGGAGAAAGTTAGTGTGTATCTGGACAGGAACTTAAAGGAGCAGTATCGCAAATTTTTCTTGGTGCCATATTTAAATGGTACTTTGAATGTAGGTAAGTGTTGGAGTAAGAATTACAAATTTAGAAAAAAATGATGTGTGTGTTGAGCATCTGGAGACTAATAGCTCATATTTATGTCTGCTGAGTGTCGCAGCCGAACACTCTGGCCTGTTCCATGCTGAGGAGAGGGGGAAACAATGTATCAAAGTATCAGCTGTTCAGTGCTGGCAGCCGTCCAGCATCAGATAACAACATTGCAACATTGCCTGGCCAGAACTCATATATCTAAAACAGAGAGAAAAGCTCTAGAAGTCATTTAGCTGATTTTGACAGTTTTCCCTTCATGTTGGCTCTGCTGCAGAATCTTTCAGTTTACCATTTTCTCTTTCATATTCTTATTTTTCATTTTTCCATATGATCTTTCTTTCAGCTTTGTGTGTTTTGAGCAAAGCCCAACCCAGGATTTTCACTATCTGGAGTTTTGTTTTGTGCCCCTAGGGGCATCCTGACTTGGGATGCCCTGATATGTGAAATCCCCAAGTTCGCCTGTGAAAACGTACCTTTCCCTGTCCCACACCGCATGCGCATGCTCTCATCCAATCAGCTCTGTTTGCACGCAGATGGGGAGCCTGAGCAGTAACCTTCCTGGCCGCCCGGCCTGTCTAAATGACTATCTGAGTGAGCGCGCCCCCCAAAAAATGGGGGGATCTGTGGTTATCCAGGGGTCGTTTGACACAGTGGGCATCCTGATTTAGAATGCCCAAGGGGGCAAGGTCAATGGCCGGGTCTTATAGACTTCAGGGTCGGCCACTCAGGGTTTTGTTCCACTTTAATACCTTTAGATTTTCCTGCAGTTATTCAAAGAAGAATTTCAGTTATTTTCAGTCAGTTTAGTTTATTTTGTATAGATTTTACACATTTGAGTCACCTGGTCTCATAACAAAAGCAGCACCTCACACACACACAGCCGTTACCACTGATTACAGTGTCAGCCTCTGAGGTAAAGTGTTGCTAGGAGACCAGTGGGCTAAATGAAGCAGCTCACTAAATACAACCCAGCAGATCCCCCCATTCAGCAAATGGACTGAGCCATTGTCTCTATACAATTTAAAAGAAAGGCATATATTTTTTCCTTTTTCTATCGCCACATTATTTATACACATGTTAGAAGCTATTGTGTGGCTATTTATTTATCTTTTTTAATGCAAATTTCGCGATACTGCTCCTTTAAGGTTATGTTTACCCAACTAACGCCTACATCTGGAGGATGGTAAAATGAACATTGATGTGATACTTACATGCCTGGCTCTATCCGAATCCAGACCAGCTTGGACTGAATTTGAGTTTTCATTTTTTGTATATAATGTCATAATGTGCTGTTTGCTACTGTGGGTGCTTATTGTATCGTACTATGTGACTCTTTTATCTAGTACACAGTTTGGGTATGTTTGTTACTAAACACTGTAGTAAATGTTATTGGTATGTACTATGTGTTATTGTATATTGGTTGTACATTCCGCGAAGTGAATTCCTTCATATCTGGTGTACACTATGTGCTTTGTGTTATTTTTGTGGTGTGAAGTCAGGTTGTGCGTTATTTTATATCCAGAGTGCTCTTTGTGTTTTTATTGATTTAAAAAAAAAAAAAGCAGCTATACTTAGCTACACACTCACCATCCCTTGTAGTCCTGTGGGTTGAATCAGTTTGGTTCATACAATGCTAGCCTCAGTACACGCTTCCGGTTTCCAATCACATGGGTGCAGGCTCCCTCATTGATTGGCAGCAGGGGCGGACTGGGGAAAATATATATATATTTAGGCCCAGCACACAAAACAGACAAGATGAGCTAATTATCTACAATCAGATACCGGGTGCTATTACCCACAACCAGTTTACCCATAACCGGTCTATGGACACAACAATACAATATAGGAGTAACGCACACCAAAACGTTAGTTAGTTGTTTGAAAAGGAATTTATATTCAAAAATATTGAGAATACACTTCTTAAATTTACACTGTCATAACACATATTTTTTACCAAGTTTGTTGGGTCCAGGATTCCCTTGGTAAAATATGTAGCCTTTTTTTTACTGTGAATTATGTGTTATGACAGTGTAAATTTAAGAAGTGTATTCTCAATATTTTTGAATATAAATTCCTTTTCAAACATCTAACTAACGTTTTGGTGTGCATTACTCCTATATTGTATAGCAGGGGCGGACTGGCCATAGGGAGATCGGGGACAATGCCCGGTGGGCCGCACTGCTTTGGGACCAGTTAGGCTGCTGCTTTTAACACCCATATTCAATCCCTGACTCTTTAGTGTCCGTCTCGGCCCCTCTGTACCCACAAGCAAAGGAACCCCATCCCCCCAATGCTATAGCCCCAGGATCATGGTTGTGGGCAGGGGTCTTCATCGAGGGCCGCCCCAGTCCGCCGCTGGGCACAAGTGACCGTCCACCTTGATGCTATGAGCAGTGGATGCTCAAAATGTTTGTCGCTGCTGGATAGGAGCGCTTATTCAGCTCTGGAGCTAACCAAGAGCAGGGGACATGTAGCCCGCAGGACATCAAATGATTGAACCTGCAGGTATTACATTAAATATAGCTTGGTGCCTCTTTTTATCTTGTAGCTGTGTGCTTTGTGTGTCGCTAGATGTTGCACAGGCTTATATAATGGGGGTCAGGATAAATATCTGTTGAAGCTAGTGTCGCTTCCGGTCTGCATTGCGGTGAGGATTGCAAACTGCCTGCCGGTGAGCTTATCAGTGATAACACACAAAAAAGTGCAAAAAAAATCTGTCCTACATTTTCTCCAAAAAATTCACCTGTGCATTTGATTTTTACAGTTTATGTACATTTATTTTCCATTGATGTAAGTATATATTTATTAAATTTGGAAATAAAGGCATTCTATGGGCTATGTTAAAGATTTCACTATTTTTTCTACATAACTCATAGGTTTCCAGACTCAAAAAAAAAAAACCTTATCTCATTGGAAACATGATGTGACTAACCTGTAAAAATCCCCGATCACAGGTACAGGTAATTTTGGAGGAAAAACACTAATAATGTTGCTGCACTACAACCAGCACATTTACTAAAACATTAGCAGTGCAGTAACATACTGAAATGTATAAATCATATTTTGCACTACAATAATTTGCACTGAAATTGCATTGTCTGGCGGAAGTGCTTGATAAATCACACCCTAAAAATCTCACTGGGATGCAGGTTGCAATTCTTACCGCAATGCAAGTCACACTGTCTTCACCAAATACTTAGGCCCTTATTTAACAAGGGATAGCGCCAGGTAGCGACTGGTGAGCGAACGGTAATGACGCTCACCGCCACGAGAACGCCGGCTCCCCACCACAATCACACATTTATCAAGCCAATCCTGCTTAGCGACTGAGCTAGCGCCAGATAGCGACTCATTCATCATTATTCCAGCCTCACCCCACAGCGCCAGCGTCCGACCTTGAACAGCGACAGGTATGACCTCTCGCTACCTGGCGCTCTCCAATGCATTTCAATGGAACAATCTTTAAATATTAATAATTAATTGTTAATATTTTTTTTTTTTTTTTTATGTGAAAATTTCTGTTACCACTTCTGCCATGTTAGATATTTTTTTTAAGGTAAGAAAAAAATAAAAAAAAAAATTGTGCAGAATTGATATTACAGGTCTGATATTAATGTATTCATATTCAAAAATGTTTTTATAAACTTGTTTTTTTTTTTGGTTTCCCAAAATATGGTTGTTTGGGGGTTAAAAAACTACTTTTAACCCATCGCCGCCAGCGCTCTGGGGTTTAAACAAGCATTTCACAGCGCGAGATTTTTTGGAGCGTGATTTGTTAAAGTGGACCAACACCCAGGATTTTGACTATCCTGGGTTTTGGTCCACTTCAGGGGGGCACCACGCTCACGGACAAGCGGCGGACAAGACAGTGCGCCCACCGCCGCCTCCCGCACGTCGCTCTGACAGGGCGCGCACGTCTAGAGGAGCGCGCAGGAGGCGGTGGCCGCCGATGAGGTGAGTTTTTTGGGGGTTTTGGGGGGGGGTCCCTCACCGCGGGACATCCCGATCTCGATCTCGATCTCGGATGTCCCGCGGGGAGGGAGGTGATCGGCCCGGGAATCTTATAGATTCCCGGGCCGATCACAGGAGGGTGATGGTCCACTTTAATGAATATGGTGGGAGCCGGTCGCTATGGCCATTCGCTATCATGCGCTCCCATACATCGCGGAACCTGTCAAATAGCGACTCGTCACCTTGTATTCAACATTACTGCACACCGACTGAGTCGATATCAACAACCAAACAACGGCCAAGCACAGCGACTACTAGCGGGCGCTGTGAAAATACTGCTACAGTCGCTCAACTGTCGCTACCTGGCGCTATTAATAAATCAGCCTCTTAGCATGACCCCCATAGTCTTTTTGTTTAATGCACAGTGTTTTTGTGTGCTAATCTCTGGGGGTAATCTAACAGATTTGGCAAGGTGAATCCCAATTTGGAAGTGTCCATTTGTATTTTTTTACCTGTGCGCTGAGACCCTTCCTCATTCAACAAGAAAGTGCAAAAAAGTAAAGAAATATTTCCGAACCTGAATGCAGATGGGCTGCAGATTTATTCCAATGAGGTGTTGCATATGAATGTATATCTAACAGCTTTCTAGTATGTATCCAGAAAAAGGCCAACAAGGAGAGGCTTGGAGAAGCCAACGAGACACCCACCACTATCTTAGAATGGAGAGACCTGGAGAGCCTTGACATTTTTTTCCTGATACCCAATAGGGTTGCTGCCATTCAATAATTCTTACAATGTATTTCTATCTCATTGGAAAAATTCTGCCCCCCACCTGGAGAACTGCCCCATTGTTCTGTGTTGAATGAGGAACACACTTTGAATCGCACACTGCTCAGATATGAAAAAGAAAATTGAAGAGCCTCATCAAATTGAGCCTCACCTCACCAACTCCCTTGGGTTATCCTCTGTATAGGGCACATGGTTTGCACTATGCATTCTTTTTTATTAAGTGTGTTTATTTTTGCTTTAAATGTAGCAGACAATTGTCTGGCAGGCTGATTCATCACTAATGCCAGGTAGCGACAAATGAGCGTCTGTAGCAGGCATTTCAGAGCGCCCGCTAGTAGTCACTGTGCTCGGCCGTGGTTCGCTAGTTCAGAGCGCTTCAGTCGCTGTGCTGCATTGTTGAATACGTTGTGGGAAGTTGCTATATGACCAGTACAGCGCTATATGGGAGCACATGTTAGCGACTCAGTGCGACCGACTCACAACATATTCATCAAAAAAACAGCCTCACACACCTCTGGCGCTCACAAATGCTTCGCTGTAGCCCAGAGCTTCGGAGGCTGTGTGATTAAAGGTTGTTTTTGAACAAGTAGCCACCAGTAACAAAGCGAAAACATCTGGAATTACATTGTTATAACATTGTGACATAAACACATTAATGCCAGACCTGTAATGTCAATTCTGCATAAATATATAAAAAATGAAAAATATTTTCATAAATGGCTTTTTCTAGGCCAGGAGAGGTCACAACATTATTTGAGAATAATAAAAAAAAAACCCTGTTTAAAGAGAAATAAAAGAACGTCCATAGAAATGTATGGGAGAGCGCCAGGTAGCGAGAGGTAAGACTTGGCGCTCTGCAAGGCTAAACGCCGGCGCTGTACGCTGAGGCTGGGATAATGATGAATCGGACGCTACATGGTGCTATCCCAGCCGCTCTGCAGAATCTGCATGATAAATGTGTTATTGAGTGTCGTGTCCGGCGTTCACCTGACGCTACCTGTCATTTACAAGGCACTACCTGACGCTATCCCTTCATGAATAAGGCCCTATCTATTATCTTTTGCATACTTTGTTTATATGCACATGGTTTGTACTACGCGTTCTAGTGCACCAAGTAAACCCTGTCTTCCCCGGGTGAGCTCCACATCTTTGTGCTGGGTTGTGTGCAGCATTTGACCACATTGTAATGAAAGCACAAGCCATCAAAGTCATGTGCAGGCAACATTGTACCATATGTGTTGTGTGTGGAAAATTCGATACACTTCCAAAAACACAGCGCTATGCCAGGAAAAAGTAAAAGTGTGCTGTGTTGTGTGCCTAATACCTGTGCAACACTGAGCAGTGAAATAGGAATATATGTTGCAACTGGTGTATAGTATGTTTTTTTTAGTGCACATTGTTTTTGTGTGTTGCTTTAAATGTAGCACATGGTGTGCAGTATGTAATTCTTTCTATCAAGTGCACAAATGTATCCTTTGTGTTACTTTATGTGTAGCATGTGGTTTGTTTTGCCTGCTATAATTGTATCTAGTTAACAGTTTGGCATGTATGTGTGTTACTTTTAATGGGCTGTAATATGTATTATATTATTATCTAGTCCACAGCATGTGTGATTGAATCCTGAATGCAGCACATGGACTGTATTATGTGTTATTATTTTTATCAAGTGCACAGTGTCTTGTGTTTTTCTTACCTTTGTGCCAGTCCGTCACCATGATCACAGGCCGTGACTGCATCCCTGAAGCTGAGGCACGCGTCCGCAACTAGCCAATCAGATTGGCTGGGTGCAGGAGTACGCCTTAACCGTCAGGAATAACGCTTTCTATACTGACAGTCAGTCCTCAATAACGGCTTTATGCCAGGCATAAGTAAGTCTGGCATAAAGCACTGATTGAACGAGAGCTCGCGCATGAGCCTTGACAATGGCGCAAAGATGAGTTGTGTGGGCGATCTAAGGGGTTTCACACAGTGGTCCACTTTAAATATAGCACATGGCCTGCAGTATGTTCAGTGCGCAGTTTGTCTTGTGTGTTGCTTTGTATATAGCACATGGCTTGTGTTCCGTGTTATATTTTGGCCTAGTGCACTTTGTGTCTTGTATGTTATGTTATATGTTGCGCAGTGTGTAGTATGTGTTTTTTTATTCTGTTAATCAAGTACACATCATGGTATTGTGTGTTATTTATATGTACAGCAGGGTTTGAATTTTATGTTGAACTTTAGTCTAAGGCATGTTGTTTTTTGTGTATATTGTGTATTGTATTCTTTTTATCAAGTTCATTGTGTGTCTTGTGTGTTATTTTCCCTGCGGCACGCTGGAGATGCTTTAGCAGGTGTCCAAAGTATGCCCTCCTTTCCATTTTTCCTTTTTTTTATTGAGGGAGAGGAGTGGCCTGTGACTTAGAGGCCGATTCATTAATAGCGCCAGGTAGCGACAGATGAACGACAGTAACGTTATTTTCACAGCGCCCGCTAGTATTCGCTGTGCTTGGCCGTTGTTCGGCTGTTGACAGCGACTCAGTTGGTGTGCGGTAATGTTGAATACGGGGTTAGGAGTCGCTGTTTGACAGGTTCCGCGCTGTATGGGAGCGCATGACAGCGAATGGCCATAGCGAACGGCTCCCAGCATATTCATTAACAAATCACGCTCAAAAAATTCTCGCGCTGTGAAATGCTTGTTTAAACCCCAGAGCGCTGGCGGCGATGGGTTCAAAGTAGTTTTTTAACCCCCAATCATATTTTTGGAAAAAAAAAAAACATGTTTTTACAAACATTTTGTAATATGAATACATTAATATCAGACCTGTAATATCAATTCTGCACAATTTTTTTTTTTTTTACCTTAAAAAAAAATATCTAACATTGCAGAAGTGGTCACAGAATTTTTGACATTTAAAAAAAAAAAAAAAAAAAAAAAACATTAATAGCAATTAATTATGAATATTTAAAGATTGCTCCATTGAAATGCATTGGAGAGCGCCAGGTAGCGAGAGGTCATACCTGTCGCTGTTCAAGGTCGCTCGCTGGCGCTGTGGGGTGAGGCTGGAATAATGATGAATGAGTCGCTATCTTGCGCTATCTCAGTCGCTAAGCAGGATCGGCTTGATAAATGTGTGATTGTGGAGGGGAGCCGGCGTTCTCGTGGCGGTGAGCGTCATTACCGTTCGCTCACCATTCGCTACCTGCCGCTATCCCTTGTTAAATAAGGGCCTAAGTGTGGTCATGGAAAATGGAAATGTCCCTTTATGGGTTACTTTGCATGTAGCATATATCTAGAGCAGGGCTTGCACTAAATGTTGTTGTGTTACAATCGGGGAGGCCGATTCATTAATAGCGCCAGGTAGCGACAGATGAGCGACTGTAGCGTGATTTTTTCAGCGCCAGCTAGTATTCGCTGTGCTTGGCCGGCGTTAGCTTGTTGACAGCGACTCAGTCGGTGTGCGGTAATGTTGAATACGGGCTTAGGGGTCGCTGTTTCACAGGTCCAGCGTTGTATGTGAGCGCCTGACAACGAATGGCCAGAGCGAACGGCTAGCTTCATATTCATTAACAAATCACGCTCCGAATTTGCTGTCGCTGACCATTCCTTGTTTAAACCCCAGACCGCTGGCGGCGATGGGTGTTAACTAGTTTTTAACCCCTAAACAACCATATTTTTTGATTGTAACATTATACATGTTTTTAGAATAATTTTGTAATATGAATACATTAATCTCAGACCTGTTAGATCAATTCTGCACAAATTTTTTTTTCTATTTTTTTTTACTTTAAAAAAAATCCTAACATTGCAGAAGTGGTCTCCGAATTTTTGACATAAAAAAAAAAAAAAAAAAAATTCCAATTAATTATGATTAATTATAGATTGCTCCATTGAAATGCATTGGACATCGCCAGGGAGCGACAGCTCATACCTGGCGCTGTGAAGGAATTTGCAGCGGCGCTGTTCGGTCCAGGCGGCTTCATGATGAATGCCGCGCTAGCCGTCGCTCTCGCCGGCGCTAGCCTCATTTTGCTTGATAAATGCGTCATTGTGACCGCCGCCGGGCGTACTTGAGTCGGTAGCCGCCGATAGCTGGCGGTACCTGGCGCTCGTCAGACACTACCTGGCGCTAGCCCGTGATAAATAAGGCCCTATATTACATTCTGGCTGATACACTCTCTGCACTGTGTCCTATTTGTGTTGCACTCATTTTTCTTGAAGCAAGATAAGTTGTTCTTATTTAGAGGAAAAAGCCACTTACACAAGCCCCAAAATGATCAGAGGAGGGGGTGGGGGGTTATTTGTGGATCAATCAGCTGGTTGTAAGTTGCTGAAGCCTAGTTTGTTTATTTTGTCCCTCTCAGGCTATCTGGGTTACACAAGCGGCTTCTCTCTGAGCTGTATGGTCTTCTTCTTGTGTGCGGTAAGTTGGAATCTTTGGCTTTCTATCCATTGGGACATATTGACTTGAGATACGGGTTGCTTTTTCAGGGCCTGGTTCAGCGAGTTTGCTAAGCTGTATATTTCCACATTCTGCGTATGTTTGCACAGTGGCATTTTGTGCCCTGCATAGCTTTCATTCCTCTGCAGCATTTAGGAGTCGGTCAGTCCAGTCGCGTCTGAATAGCCGAGACATGAGGCCTTACACTAAAAATGTCAGCCACAGGCTGGCTGTTGGACAAACTCTGGCAACATGGCGCCCGGGAAGATCCACTAACCTCCTAGTGGGTGAATCATTGGCTGTGAAGCATCTCTGTACACTTCACACCACACAGTTTCTTGGAAGCTAGTTTATTATGTTTATTATTATTGGGATTTAGGTAAGGAAAGAAAGAAAGTGATACATACATTTTGTTATTGAGCCAATAGGGGATTTGGAGGGGGCTTTTTGAACCAGACCTTCAGCATAATTAAATGAAAAGCCCAAACTGAAAAGGACAGCAATCCCAGAATGCAGAGTAGCACAGTCAGAAGACACTTCCTGTCTGCAGACAGGCTGAGACTCCATGGGCCACCATCTTGGACGTTTGAAGGCTCAGAAAATGCACTAGGTGCAGGTAGGATGATTTTTAATGTAATCTGTATGTACAGGGTGGGAGAAACATTTAAGACATGCTCTTATTTAGGGTGAAGGTCCGGTTTAATAACCATGTTAAGCCACCAGGCACCGTCAATGAAGAAATGTCTTCTATTGAATCTATTTTTAATTACAAACCTGACTCTGGTCTCCTCTGCCTGAGAATCCTTGATGTAGGCTATGTTTCATGGCCTCCTGCTCTTTATGCCCTTTTGATATCTCACCCCTTGTCTCTTCTCACCTAACCCAGGTTATATACAAGAAGACCCTCATCCCCTGTCCTCTGAGCAACTCAACAAGTACTGAGCATCATGTCTATACCAACGGTTACAACACTACATCAACAGGGGAGGAGTGCACAGCCAAGTTGTTTAATGTCAACTCTCAGGTATGTCACCACTGATCACATTCTCCAGCCAAAATTTTCATTTTGATTCTATAAGTGTTATAGGGGCCAGAGGATGGTCTCTGACATAGAAAGCCCACATTTAAAGTGAGTAAACCATAGTTCAGGAGGAACAACACTGCAGCACTGAAAAAGATTGAGGAGGCTCACAAGGCAGTTGATATGCCAACTCCTTGTCCATGGAGATTAAGGTTTGTGCTACACCAAAAGCTGGAGGAAAGGTCCTCTCCCAGTGATTGGTATAGGTAAGCCTCTCACAATTAGAGAAGCGCCATCGCCAAAAGAATGGCCCAGTGATAAAAATCCATATTAATATGCTGGATGGGGGGAGGAGGGGGCACACACCCAACATCAAGAAATATCCAGCCATGCTGTTTTTTCTTTCTTTCAAAAAGAAAAAGATACACTCAAACCTGTCAACCCTGGATATTATTCCTACCAGGAGAAGAAAACCACAAGCCTGGCAGAAGTTTTATTCATTTTGTGTGTATAAGTGACCCCTCCTCTTATTGGCTGATGTGTTTATATGGATTTTTACACAATTTAATGAATACTAGTGCAGATTCAAGGAAAAGTTCATAAGCAGTGGTCAGTCAAGAATTTCTCAACACCCACAGTGCATTCTGGTGTTGGGCTACAAGACCAAGAGGAGGAGTTCATAAAGGGCAGCAAATCTCTGGTTCAGTCTCTACTAGGCCTTGATGGAGTAATTCCTTTCTGTACAACCCAGCTGTTCTGACAAACATCTGCATAAGATTGGTGGAGGAAAGATATGTTTGCACACGTCTGAAAAGAGCAACCATCATCCCGACTTCTGCTACAGATCCAAAATACTTAAGAATGGTGGCCTTAACCTCAACAGTAATGAAGGTTCTGAGGTGATGGCCTACCTGAAGAGGACCACTCAGGTGCTTCAGTTTGTGTAGGGAGCAAATAGTTCATCAGATGGTGCAGAAATATTTGAGGTTTGTGGCCCTCTCATATGCACTGGAGCAGACTGTGCTTACACATGTGTCCTGATGTTTATGAACTGTAGTTCAGCCTGCAAGACTAACTATCCCGACAACAAACTTAGGCAACTGGTGATTCCCCACAATGCCTGTGAATTGATTGGAGCCCAACTCAAAAAAAATGACTGCACTTAAGACTATAACATTTGCTGGCAATACTACTGTCATTGGGTTTACAGAAGGGAGGCAGCAAATTAAATCAATGGATCAGGAAGAAAAAAAACATCAATGACAGTGGAAATTATTTTAGGAAATCACTTTGAACCTTGTCTTATACTTATTGATGGCTTTAGAGAATAAAAGACTCTAAACAGATGAAAGCTTGTTCTCATGGCATCCTGCTTTGTGAAACCCTGACAGTTCAGCATATGCTCGTCTCGTCCCTCGTTTTCACAGCACATGGGCTGTATCCCTGCTCTGCCAATGGGTGCATGCAGGGCAGAGGGAGCAGCAATGACGTGAACACTCAAATGCTGGTTGGTAGTTACAAATGCAGAGAAGGTGGTGTATTTGCGTGAGTGTCTCCCTCACACACAATTTCATTTGTCTTGTCTTTTCAGACTGCCTATGCCATTCCCATTGTGGCTTTCGCTTTTGTGTGCCACCCTGAAGTTTTGCCCATCTACACCGAGCTGCGCAGGTAGGAATTTCAGATAAACTATTTGTGTTATTGCAAGATCAGAAGTCGCCATGCGCCCTCTGCTGGCTAAGTTTTTTGCCCACAATGTTTACTCCTTGAAAAGGAGACCAGCTCTGCACAGGATCTTTCAGGTCCAGGAGGGCAAGGTGAAGATAATCCTGCAGTTATCCTATAGATCAGGGTCCTCGACCTTGTTTTTATGAACTACTTCTTTCCACCTCAAATTATCTCAAGTACCATCAGTTTCTTAATTGTAAGGAATTGTCCCCGGACTATGGAACCGTTTTCTCCCCAAACAGAAAAGGAACCACTTCAGAGAAAGGGCTTAAAAACCCTTCCTAAATTCTGAAAATAATTGAAAGACATTTCTAGTTCCCCCTAGAGAAATCCCAATTTGGACACCCCACCATCTACGTTATAGTGGAGCGCAGTACTGCCTCTTTACCCGCCCCTGGCTCTAATGCTGTCCCCAGACACTGCGCCTAAAAAATTAGCTAGCGTGTGCCTGTTAACGTTCTGGAGCAGTAGTTCCTGGATCTGTGTCTCAACTCTCAGCACACAAGGGGGACCTTAGGGTAATATTTCAGCGACTCGCAGCATCTGTCCTGGGTAAAAAATATCAGCCTCTGTCCTAAACAAAATATTTCAGCACCTGTTAGCATCTGTCCTGGACAAAATATTTCAGCATCTGTCCTGGACAAAATATTTCAGCATCTGTCAGCATCAGTCCTGGGGAAATTATTTAGTGTCAGAATCTGTTCTGGGCAAAGTATTTCAGTGCCTGTCAGTGTTTCTCCTAGGCAAAATATTTAGCTCCTGTGAGCATTGGTCCTGGGCAAATAAATGTCACTGTCATGGGCAAAAGAATAATATTGTCTGTCCTAGCCAAAATATTAAGCACCTGGCAGAATATTTCAGCATCTGTCAGCGTTTCTCCTGGGCAAAATATTTAGTGCCTGTGAGCATCTGTCCTGGGCAAAACATGTCACTATCTCCTGGGCAAAAATATATTAGAGCCTGTTAGCATCTGTTCTTGGCAAAATATTTAACGCCTGTCAGCATCTGTCCTGGCCAAAATATTTAGCTCCTGTCGGTGTATGTTCTGGGCAAAATATTATGTCAGAGACGCCCTAAAGTCTTTCTGCTTAGATTTACACTGCAGGGCAGCCCCAATCAGGATGCCTCCTAAGGTTACTACTTGTGACTGGAAGATCACTTTAAAGGGAAACTAGAGAGTTGGCTTACATATATACTGCTTCCACTTTCCACCCCTGCAGAGAAGCGCATCCCCGTTTCCAACCACTATGCACATGACCACCGACAATCTATTGGCAGAGCTGGAAAGTGCAGGCTGTGCTTCTCTGCAGTGGGATTTTCACTGTGGGGCATCCTGCTTTGGGAAAGTGGGGGTTTCAGCAGACTTAAAGTGCTCTTGGACTATACCAGTGAGATAGAGCAGGGGCAGTTAATTTACTTGAACCTTAAAAAAGGTTATAAAGCACCACAGGCTGTTTTCTCCCCCACCTCCTTCGTGCTTCTCAATTTGGGATGCCCTTCTGCATAAAATATCTTGTAAAGGTGCTGCCCAGCAGCATTTACTACTCAGCAACCAGGCAAAGCATCACACATGCACACATACACACATACACATCCCCTCAAGGGAATTATATGCATGGCCATCCCAAATCCAGGTAAGCTTTAAGGAGGAACAACACCCAAGAAATTGCTTTTGGTGAGTGTTGTTGCTCTGGTGGGGCATCCTGATTTGGAATGTCCTGCTGTGTGTGTCCACACGGATAGCCTAAAATCTTCTCGTTTCCCACATGGAAAGCTCAGCCAATCAGCACCGCCTTGTGCCATTCAGATTTCCTTTGCCGCACTGACGTGCAGGAGGCAGGCACATTACCACCCCTGCCTCTAACATACACACCCGCACCCCCCCCCAATCAGAAACGACTGGAGCTGCCACGACACTAGCTAGAGGCATGCCAGGAATGTGCCCGTGGTATGGAGATGCAGCACAGGCACGCTGGAGTGGTGAGTCAATTGGGGGGTAGAGCAGCCCCCAAGATTCTAATAGACTTGAGAGGGTTGTTGTTCCTCTTTAAGGACCTTTCAAGGGATTCTATCTTTACTCTAGAACTTTAATACAAATGATGGATATTTACATGTGTTCCTGTTTTCATATTTTGTGGTATGAAGAGCAACCAAGTCCCGGATGCAGAACGTGGCTAATGTGTCCATCTTCGCTATGTTTATCATGTACCTGATGACCGCAGTATTTGGCTACCTAACATTTTATGGTGAGAGCCCAGTGAAAGCACTGATGTAAAATCAATTAAGGCAGACCTAAACCCTCTTGACAATTCTGCACCAGATAGCATCCAGGACTCTAATTTACCTACTAGTTGCACACTGGCTGCTGAAGGAGGTGTGGCTCCTACATGTGCGTGCAGCTGTTTCCTGTCTCCCGTTGGATGGAGCTCTGCAAGGAAAAAGAATCTGTCAATTCAGGGCTCACTGACGGCATGTAGGGGTAGTTTGATTGGACCAGGACCCATCCTGGCCCAGAGTTGTGGGGAGGGTTTAGGTCCCCTTTAAAGTATACTGGTTCTATAAAGTTGTGAGTCTTTCCTTCAGTCTTTACACATATTTCCTGTGTATCCATCCTTTTGTTAGGTAATGTTGAGGCAGAGATGCTGCACACGTATATGACTGTGGACCCCTTAGATAAGCTCATGTTGTGTGTTCGTCTTGCTGTGCTGGTGGCAGTCACACTCACTGTGCCGGTTGTCTTGTTCCCGGTAAGATTAGATTTTTTTACTTGCTTAGATCAATCTTTCATCTATCATCATCCTTGCTAAAATCCCTCCCTGATTTGTTACAGATTCGTAGAGCCATACTGCAGCTGCTCTGCCCAGGCCAGGACTTCCGCTGGTGGAGGCACACCCTCATTGCAGTGTGTTTACTGACTGCGGTCATCCTGCTGGTCATCTTTATCCCAAACATAAAGGATATTTTTGGCGTCATTGGTAAGACGGCTTCATTTACTGTTTTTTTTTTTTTGTGTGTGTGTTTCATAGGTAAAAGGTTACAAGAAAATTCACACGTATCCTTTGTTCCATTTTGTCTATTGTTGTAAAGCGAACCAAAACCTGGATTTTTTGTAAGGGTTGGAGAGTGATACGTTGTATGGAAATGGACATTCCAGGGGAGTGGAGCGGCATGTGTGAAGTCCTAAATACAAGAATAGGAAGAGGTACTTAGGGTAGAGGCAAGGAGAAGTTCAAGGGCAACGCCGAGGTTGCGTTTGGACTAGCAATGAAATGTAGGAAGGGGCTTGGCTTGGCTAGAAGGAGCTTTGTAGGTTAAAGTGAACCTAAAAACATTTAGGGCTGCCTTATACCCTCTCCCTGGGGCATCCCCACAGGCCCTGCTGTGTGAAACCTTCTGAATACCCATTAAAACCTACCTGACTAAGGGCACATGCATGGGTCACAGCCACCCTTCACTATACCTTCAGCCAGGCACATGCCCAAGTCAGCCATTTCTGAATGGCCAACGCAGGCATGCTAGAAGCTACTGGGGATGCTCCTGTAGACACTATCTGCTTCATTTGACTGCATTTGGCCGAAAGGGCCAAATAGGGCCAAGCATGCTGATTGGCTGTTCGCCCAAGCATGCCTCAAAGGACCAGGAAAAGGTGAGTTTTTCTTGGCGATCTGCAGGGCTTCACACAGCTGGGTGATCCGGGGGCACGGCCCAAAACCTAGGATTTTCCCCCAAAAAAGGGTTGATTAAGGATGCTATCTTGTTATCTCATGTTTGTGTTTCAAGCTGTATTTTTAATCAATCCCTGTCTGCCCTTTTTCCTTTTAAAGCCGAGTAGGTTTGACCACACTGCTCCCGATTCCTTCACTGAAATGCCTTTGTCTTTAGGCTTTTTAATGAGTGTTGTTTAGCATCCCCTGCACAGTGTGTCAAGATCTGAGAAGAATATTTTGCTGAATAAAATGAAACTTTAAACACTGGTTGATCATAAACATAGCCCCTGACTCAAACATGAGATGTTAGCATGCTTAGTTAGCCCTTTGCCTGGACTGTCCCTTTAAGGTTACACTGAATGCTTTTGGATACTGGCAGCCAGCGGATGTACTAACAGAGAGGAGCAGGTGGATGAGGTGAGCAGCAGAGATGAGAATAGTTTGGAAGAGTTCCAGTCTGTTTGCTGGAAGACCAAAGAGGAGATTGTTGCAGTAGAATAGTTGGGTAATAATCAGGGCATGCACTAGAAAACAAGTGGTTTCGTGTATAAGCGATCACAATTTTCAGATGTGTAATCAAGGCAGCTAATGATGGTCTTGCCACCATACTAGCTCTTAAAAATGAGGTGGATTATAGAATGTAATATGCACAACTTACCTTGTTTTACTTTCCCTGTTACAGGAGCCACCTCTGCCCCAAGTCTCATCTTTATTCTTCCAAGCATTTTCTATATACGAATAGTCCCCCGGGAAAAGGAGCCTCTGTCTTCTCGTCCAAAGATTCAGGTTTATATAATCAGCTGCACTGTTACCTTTTGCCTTTATTCCTTTGTATTTCATCTTCTAGCCCCTAGTCATTCTCTTTATACCTACCTACTGCTTTGCTCTAGTTACCTGCTGATTTGTATTTTTTGCTGAGCAACCAATTTGTAGCCCAGTCATTTCAAACTGATGTTTTTTTAGCTTCCTTTGTCTCCCACACATGTAACCTTCAGACACTCCATATAACCTGAAATTTGCAGACCACTTTTAGTCCCACAACCTGTCCCAATATTTTTATCTCTTAAAAGACAATTTTATCATAGTCGCCTGGGCTGCCATTCTAAATGTGGGTCTGCTTTACCCTCTACCCCGGGACATCCTGATTTGTCATCCCCCAATCTTACCAAGTACTAGGAAACCCAAATCAGGGATCCATACTTACCCTACCAGGTTCTGTGTGTCTCCTTGTCCAGCACCCTGGGCCCATGTGACTGCCGCACAGAAAGCACAAAGTGGCATCCCCCGCTATGTCCGCTCTTCCACCTTCCCATTTAAGTTTGCTTTCTCCTCAAGGTGACAGCATCCTGGGAGAACATCGCTGGACCACGGGCGAGGTAAGAGGTTTTTTTTTTGCAAAAATTCACTTCCAGCTCTAGGATACCCCTAAAATCTCCCTAAATTTTTTTAAATAGTTAAAACATCCATAGCCCAGGATTACTTAATGCATTTCCCCTCTTAGTCATATACAATACAATAAGATCAAACCATTTAAAAATTAAAATTACCTGCATCTATGCATGTTCCCCTTTCGCAGCTTGACCACTCAGGTCCAGTTTCTTCAGCTCAGCTAATGAGGGAGAGAAGGAGGGACAAATTGAGGCGCAGACCCGCTGGGGACACACAAACCACCCTGCTCTGCATTCCAAGTATGCAACCTTGCAAGCAGGAAGTGACATACCGGGGTGTAGCATCGGCTGACGCTGTGTCCCAATATTGCTCTCTAAGATAAGTCATCTCATAAATAGGCGGGTTGGCCTGCTGTAGGAGGCCTGCCATCCAGACAAGAGCACACCTCCTCCATCTTGACCCCCCTCCGTCAGAGCCAGCTGGCAGGCGCATTACATATAATGCTGATAAGAAGGCAAAGACTATCATATATATGTAAAAACAAATGTAATATCCTTACAAAGACAATTCTATACATTTCTGCTAAGGTAATAAATGGCTTAGTTAATAAATTATTACTAATTAGAACTTTGTGAAATTGAAAGAAGCACCTTGCTACAGGGATAATATTTATAAACATAAAATCTATAATCATATAAACGATTACTACTACAAAATATCAGGAGATAACGCCACATCCCGCTTTTTGTTCATACGCTGTGGGACTCAAGGAAGAACTTTATTAAGCAACAGTTTGTAACAATCCCCACCACGTGGACCCAATTTAACGTGTTTAATGGATTGTAATCTAGGTGTTTGGACACCTGTCCAGAGGTAGTATCCTTTTCCAAATGCCCCCCAATTGTTCTAAAATGCGCTTCTTAAAGTGGACCAAAACCCACGCCTCGATGGCAATGAAATCTATAAGATGTGTGAAACATCTGTGTGAAACCCAGGCCCCTGGAAACTCACTTTCCTTTCCAGCCCAACTAGGCATGAGCGAGCAGCGGCTGCATCCCCACTATCCCTTTAACAGGGCGTGTGCCTGCGCTAGGCACTTGTGAATGGTTGGCGCAGGCACGTTCTCCGTTAGAGGGTAGCGGGGTATGCGGCCGCCAGCACGTTTGGATCCACTCGCCTTAGACGAGCTCTTATATGAAGGGGTGGGAGCAGATCCGAGCATGCTGATTGGGCGAGAGCCCATGCACGCGTTGCAGGATCAGGGAGGACGCCCCACAAAACACGTTATGTAACCCTTATGACCGGGCTATGGATGTTTTAACTTTTCTAATAAAGGGAAATGTTACGGGCATCCTGGAGCTGGAAGGAAATGATTGCATCTACGTGAGAGTGGCTGTTTTTTTTCCTTGTCTCGGAGTCCCATCTTGGAATGTGGTGAACTGGTGAGCTGCCATTTTCTTTGGCTTTGGGTGAATATTTAAGAATTTTTAATGCTGGATTTCTGCGTTACATTTCTCTCACTGTTCTTTAATTCTTATTCAGACTTCAATCTTCAACTCCCTTACGGGCTTACGCTCTTGTGTTCTTTCCACAGGCTGCTCTTTTTGCCACACTTGGATTTGTTTTTATGATCATGAGTTTAAGCTTCATCATTGTGGACTGGGTGACGACGGGTAAAAGCAATGTTGGGGGCCACTAGCCTATTCCTAGCCCGCTCTCCCACGGACATTAGGCCACTTCTCCTGAGACCTGTAGAGGCTCTATGGACAGGACAAAGCCTTGCGGTAAAGGAGTAGCGGATCAACAAGAGAGAGGGGCTTCCTTTCAATGCAGGACAAATGTTGCTAGCCAAAAATGCTCCAAACCCAGAATCACCCCCAGCTGCTGCAAGACTTCACTACAATCACTGTTTGTGTTGCTTCCATCAACTGCATCTCGGTTATTGCAGAACCTGGTATTCCATCAACAGGGCGCACAACAGATTTCTTAGGAGAAGCCATGCATGTTGAGTCTCCTTTCCCCTGATGTCTACTAAAATCATCGAATCACAGTGTATCTACCTCACCGACCCTGCACGGCAGGGGTATCAATGTGTCGCACTCAGGGGGTTGGGTCATCTCTATAAGAGGGGCCACAGCACAAGCAGAGCATTAATATGTGCCATGTACCAGTGATAAAGCATTTGTCTACATTTATGAAACTCTCTTCAACTTGAAGTAGAACGACAACACAACCCTTTGGCAGATCAAAATTGCCGCCCTACATCTACGGCTGTAGGAACCGTACAGAGCGCTTCCCACTGCCCTTGTCATGTGAAGGATATGAGGCTGGTAATGCTTTAGTAGCCTTATTTGTCAGCCATGCATTATGCAGCTGGTTCCATCTAAGACCGCTTCTCTTATACCCCCCCAAAACCACCGCATTCTCCGTCCTGATCACTGTGAATCCCATGGAGTTGTTACACCAAAGATTATTTCTGTGTTACACACTTTTAATGTGTCGAGTGTCTGGAGAACAAGCCTTCGTTTACACAGATTGTAAACCTTGAAAAAATATTTTAATAAATATTAAAGTTATGGAGGGATTTTTTCTGTGTTTTATTTGTATTTCTTATAAACTAAATCAAATAGAAGGGGTACAGACAGTATATAGGCTAAATAACATTTACTGTGTTCAGATGTATTTAAAAATATAGGCTTAAAAAAAGCTATACACCTTTTACCCTGCGCAGTTGTTTTGTCCTGGAAGTTACCAGATTCGTACGTACACCCCACCATCCACTGCCGCTTTCTCCAAGGCAGAAGTCCACCTCACTACTGTCATTACAATTCGGGGGGGGGGGGATGCCATCACCGTCATTGCTATTAATGAGTGGATCAGGGCTGTTTCTAGGGGCAGAAAGGGCGATAGCCCTGGGCGCCGAGGCGCAGCCATTCTGATTTGTGCAGATGATCTACTGTTATTGGTGAAGGCCATAAGACAGGCCCCCATATTGAGCTCAGTCATAGGGAGGGGGCAATGCCTGCTGCTAAGGAAGAGGCACAACATGGCACATACCTGTAAAGGGCAACAACAGAACCATAGAATGGGTGAGAAGGGGGCAACATTTTTTCTTCCTGCACTGAGCACTATTTGGCCTAGAAACTGCCCTGGAGTGGGTGAACAGAGAAGCAGTCTTCTTTCTCAGGGGAGGCAGTTGTTCCCCTGCACCTCACTGAAAGGAGACCAGGGCTGGAAATATCCATTTCACAGTAATTAAGAACAGAAGTAGGGCACACAGGGCAGTTCTTAGGACAAATAGCTTTAATCATTTTGAGAGATTTTGAAATAAAATATACAACAGAACATTCATTTGACCCTAGGATGATGGTCAGTAACAGGTGGTTATGTCTAAACATGATAGGCCTGCCCTATGAGCCATTATACGCTTTTGTGTTCACACAGGCATCTGATCTGTTTTTTTGGTGTGAACTTGTGCTAGGTACCAAGATATGTAGTTTCTGATAGAGCCATCCATTGCTGGGAGGTCTACCTCTTCCAATCCCATGATGCTGCTGCTGTCCTGCATGTGTTACCCTGTACCACTTCCTCAGCAGAAGGCAGATGAACCCTCCCCATTGCTGTCCCCAATATGAGCATATTGCCAGCTCTACTGACTGCACAGAATCTCTCACCCACCCACATATAAAACCATGGCTGGTACTGTGATGCCTCCTGCATTTTTGACGTGGAGGCCAAGGCAATCTGCTCTCCCATACCTAGAAAGGGCCCTTGGTATAGAAAAAGGTTTAACTTCCACCTTAGAGGCCTCTGAAGCTGCTATGGAGTCCAGGGACAGAGGGAAACAAGTTCTGGTTTCAGGTTAACTGTTAAATGAATTAACATATGGAATTCATATGAATTTTATTCACGTGTTTGTTTAGGAGGCTGAAACTTGACCTCTGAGAGGCAGCTTTAAAACAGACCTCCAGTTTAAACTCCTGCAGTGGTCATTGCCTGTGCATCCCGCACCCACAGTGCACCTATAGGGGGAATGGCCGAAAATCATCTTGGATGCCTAAACATTGGCAAGATTATGCATCTAAGCCATGTGCACATGTTCCATCTGACTACCATTGGTCAAAGGTTCAGATCTACAGGTACGTGGAAGGGTGAGGAATTTTACCTACAGGCTGATTCATTACTAACACCAGGTAGCGACAGATGAGTGTCTGTCGCAAGGATTTCGAACGCTAGTAGTGGCTGTGCTCGGCCATGGTTCGCTGCTTCAGAGCGCCTCGCTGGCCGGCATTGTTGAATACGTTATGTGATTCGCAGTACTACGCTGTATGGGAGCGAATAGTAGCGCCAGCTCAGTGCGACTGACTCACACCACATTCATCAAAAAAACAGCCTCAAACAGTTCCGGCACGCAAAATTGGGTCGATGTAGCCCACAGCGCCAGGATTCCATACACAGAAAGGCCGGGTATAGGACCCGAAAACGGGGATTCTTTAAAAAAAAGCAAAGTAAATGCAAGCAAAAATGCAACCAATGCAAAATGGAATTTCTGTTGCAAACAGGACCAGACAGGTGTGAACGTAGCAGCCTTTTACTGTTAGAATAATTTAGGAGACCTGTTTGACCCCCTTTGTTGGTGCATCCTTGGAACATTGGCAAGCACCCCCCAGGGTAGGCTTACTGCAGGTTGAGAAACAGTGCTCCATGGGTGTGACCCTGCCCTCTCCAGCCCTTTAGGGCCAATATCTAACTGAATGACATAGTGCTCTAAAAATACAATTCTGTGAAATACTCACCTGTAGAATTGGTATTATACGCATACAGTACGTCCTGCTCCATATATAATACTTACACGTGGGTAATCTTCCGCCAGAGGGCGCTGTTCACTGCAGACATGCAAAAACAGGCTCCTCCCGGCCCTTCATATACCCAGGGACCTCCCACAAATCCCCAGCATTGAAAAGCAGTGAGAAAAGAAGCCGGGAGAAACCAACCACCAACTGGTAACAATAGCAATGATAACAATCACCATACAGGGGATCCAGAAAAATGTAAAACCAGGGTGGGGTGGAGCAGGACGTACTGTATGCGTATAATACCAATTCTACAGGTGAGTATTTCACAGAATTGTATTATTCTAAGCATACAGTACGTCCTGCTCCATATATAATACTTACACGTGGGACATCCAATAGCAGTGTCCATAAAGCAGGGTGGGATCCCCATCAAAAAAGGCACAGCAGACAGTAAAGGCGCTGTCACCTACAAAACTTGCTCCCAAGAGCGACATGAGCAAAGGCTCTAACGTCAACCTCATAAAAACCTTAGAAAGGTATGAACAGAAAACAGGCAGCGGTCTAGCAAACACCTGATTAACAGAAAACTGGTGCTGAAGGGCCCAAGATACCCAAGCACAAGTAGAAACAGAATAAAAAGAGGAGAATCTTCCGCTTAAAGGAATAGGCCAGAGTAACATCCTGACCAGTCCAAATGCAACAGTAACCTCGGCAAAACTCAGAACTCCCCCCATCGGGGAAATTGAAACCTGGTCTCCCGCTAGACAGGCGGGGATACTGACCACCACACTAACAAGGATGAGCAAGAAGCCAACACCCGTACCTGGGACCAGAAAGGACAAGCCATCCAAGCAAGACCAGTCCAAAGGGCGCATAACCCCTGGACGCAGATGAGATCCGGCGCATACGTATGGAGGCGCCCGCAAACCCCAAGGGGGAATCAGTCCCCCCCAAGGGACAAGAGACAACCAGGAAAACTTCAACACCTGTTGATGGAATGTAGACCCCCTCACTTCAGCATTACTAAAAATAAGGCCCAGAGGCAGACAAAAGGGCTTGAATAATTGAGCATAAGACACCACCTTGGGCATAAGGTCCGGCGTAAGGCGGAAAGCCACCGCATCATGGAGTATACATAATGAACGAGGGCTAACTAAACAGAGCCACCTTCTCAGGCACACGTCTGACTGAAGCAACAGCCCCCAGAAGGGCAACTTGAAGTAAGAACAGTTCAGACAGCATCCGGAATAGGTCCAAAGGGATCAACCATCAAGGCAAACAGAATAAAATTAATCCCAACAGGGACCATAGAACTACCTGGGAGATGCACCTGAGCAATCCCCAAAAGAAAGCTTAACAAGAAAGACTGAACAAGACTTCTACGGAAGGGCGGACAGGACATAACCTGAAACTTCAGAGTACCGAGATGGGGAGTCAACCCAAACCCAAGCTGTAATAACTCCAGAACCCTGGGAACAGAGAACGTCCAACAGGGGAGAGACCTAGACTCATGCCAATCAATATGGGTACACCATACCCTATAATAGACGGAGGAAGAAGAAGAAGCTTGCTCCTAGCCCCCCCATAGACAAAGTCACCCAGAAGATAAACCCGTCTCCAAAAGGGTGAATGAATCAACTGTCAAGTCAGCAGACTAGAGCCTGTAGATAGGGGCGACATAAGAAGGAGCCTGAAAAGGGCAGAACCGCACTCCTGAGAGAGCATACAGGTCTGTTGTCTTCAGCAGAAACATCTGCGAACCACAGTCCACTAGGCCACCCAGGGGCCATCAGTATCACGGGTCCCCCCTTATCAGCGCAATCTTGCGCAGAACCCCGCCTAGCAGGGTGAAAGAAGAAAAAAACATATAAAATAGAATGTCCAGACATAAAATTACTAAGTCCCCATGACCGGAGTCAGAACATTCTGGGACAGTAAAAATGAGGGCAGAGCCCCTGTGACATTAACGGGGCCCAACAGAGCCAACCTAGTTGGCTCTCAGAGGGTCACCAGGATAGCACATCCTGCCACTGAAGGACATCCCTTGGAGCGAATACCACTGAGGTGCAGGGAACGTTGACCCCCACCTAGATCAGGATCAGAAACCTTCCAGGAGAATCATCCTGCTCCAAGTTCCAGACTGATAATAAATACAGGCCACTGTCCTCCGACAGGCCAAGAGTCCCCAAATAGACAGGTCCTGAAGAGGAGTAGTCCAGCAAGATAGAGCCAACTGAAGGCTCACTGTTTTAACAAAAGCAGTAGGAAAATGGACCCTCTAAGGGCCCCTACCTAGGAACCGCGGGGGATTTTAGAAGAAAATCCCCCCCCCCGTCAACCTACCCAAGGTGACCATCTACAGGAAGATGCAAGAAAAGGAAGGGGTGCCCTCTGACAGGTTCCTCGAATTTAACCAGCTCTAGAGGAACCACCGTACCAAGGGGGAATGAGCACAGACCTAGCTCCAGGGGTGCTGGAACCCCATCCAGGATTAACAACCTACTGTGCCGAAGAGCCCAAGGGCTCTGAATATAAGGGACAACCTCTGATCCGCCACCAACGGGCCCGCCAGCTGCAATCCTGCCTGGTGAAAGTAAAGTGACAGCAAAGAGGAACAGAGCCCATGTAACCAGGAGTCCACATATTGCCAAGGAAGAAGGTTCAAGCCTGAACCGAATCCAAGGAATGGAGATAGCGAATAAGGGACAATGAGGGATTGAGGTGACTGAGCACCCATCCAAATAACTCCCAGAGGACACCACCAGCCGACTAACCCACTCGGCCTGACGTAGAGATTGGGAAGTAAAGAAGGACGATCCGGTAGATCCTAGTGCAGACGTCCCACGGGCATGTCAGAGACATCACCCCCATCCGCGCCTTGGCGAGCAGCCTGGGAGCAGAAGAGAGGCCAAAAACAAGGCCCCAATCCGCAGAGTTGGTCCTTCAACACTGACCTGTAAAGGTCTCGGTGTCCAGAAGACACAGGGGAAACTAAAAGGATCTTAGATCTCCCCAGTTGGCAAGAGGCCCCCCTTGCACAGGGCGCCTGTGGCCCAACACAGGGATACCCTGCAGGGACTACCTGTGAGTGTAGAATTCCCAAGCCTAAATAGGCCAGCATGGCCCAGACTGCCTCATCCTTTTGAGGGAGAGAGGAAAGGTTAACGTAGAGGCATCGCCCCAGCCTGCTAAGTGCAACCTGCAAGCGAGCCCAGACCCTGCATGCCGAGTATGGCCTGCACCAACTCCTGAAGAGAAAACAGGGACTAGAATCACCCTGACAACCTCGGAAAGGGACCGCCCAGCAAACTCTATCCTGTATCCAGGGGAACTACCTCCTGGAACCACCAGAAGGAGGCGAGACGCTCCCGGATAGGAGCCAGGTGCTGCGGCAGTCCCCTCGCCCAGAAGGGCGAGGGCGTCCCTTCATGCTTGGGAGGTCTTGGCAGATTTGGACTTAGTCCTGCCAGAGGGCCCAGGGCGTTGCCTGCCCGCCCTGGAGTGGTAATCTACGCCGAAAAGTTGGAAGCACAACTCTGGTTCGTGTTTGACACTAACGTAGGGAGGGGGAGGGGTGCTCCTGCCCCGAGGAGGCCGGGACAGCCTTCTGCATAGGGGTGCTTTGCCCCTTTTACCAAAAAGGTCCAAACGGGCCCCAAATAGGCGCCGTCCTCTGAAGGGAAGGCCAGTGAGAGCCTTTTTGGTATCATCGTCTGCTCCCCATTGTCGCAGCCAGACCAGGCGGCGAATAGCTACCACAAGGGCAGAGGTTCTAGCACACATCTTAATGGTGTCGTCCAGCGCTGAGAGGATAAACCTCACAAACACATCACAATTGGAGAGTGCATTAAAGACCTCCCAGGGGAGATCCTCAGGTTGGCGATCAAGTAGCTTTCTAATGAGGGTCCTGGCGGCCACCGCAGTGATGGCCGCGGCACAGACCGGGCTCAGAGCCGTCCCTGCACACGAAAGGGCGTGGGAAGCCAGTCTGTCAATGCGCCGGTCCTCAGCATCCCGAAGGGTACGGTAATAAGGAGCAGTCATGAAGGGGGGGTTAGTAACCCCTATAATCGGTGCATCCACCACGGGAGGTGCTGACCAGAAGTTAACCACATCAGGGGGAAAGGGGTACTTTCCAATCCCAGACCCCTGGGACCCCTTTAAGTTTACAAGGCGATTCCCATTCTTTGGCTATAAGAGCCTGGAAATGCTCCTGTTCCAGAAATTCCAAGCGCGGTGTCGCTGTATGGAAACTCTCCCTCTTATGCTTGGGAGCCTCTCCAGGAGGAGAGATTGACAAAACCTCAAAGATCTTTATAAGTAGTTCATCAGTGTCACACAGGCCCCAGGAACCGGGGCCAGAATCATCACGGCTCCAAGGCATCTCGTCCGAGGAGCCCGAATCAGAGAATAGCTCACCTTCAGAAGGAGCAAGGTCCTGCAAAGCAGCAGACTCTTCAGTTTCAGTAGGAACCAGGGAACCAGGAGGCGTCAGGGGCCTCTTTTTTCCAGGGCCCAAGCGCTCCGCCAAACTAGCTATCACCTGCTCAGCCGTAGGCAGCCTGCATGGCACGACTTGCTGGTCATCCCCGCTCGAGTGAGACTCATCAGGAGTGAGATTTAAGCACGGGGAGACAGGTGTATTGAAGCGAGGTGCAGCCACTGGTAAACCTGATTGCAGGGCCAGTACCTGTTCAGCACACGGTCCGCAGACCCGTGCTCTGTCAGCATCAGCATGGGGCTGTCCACACGCTGTACACAGCCGGTCTTGTCCCCGAGGGACCCCGGGTACATAATTCTGAGATGCCTCCATATGGTGATTATCTGAGCAATATGCCCGCAGGGATTTATGCAATAGGCAACCCTGGATGCCCCAAGACCCGCTAGGAATCTGGGAGAATTTTTATGTGAACCCGCTATAATATATGTCAGGCCGGGAGAAGCCACCGAAATCTTGGCGTCTGAAAGACCTAAAGAGAATAAGGGGGGGTGTCAGAGCCATGCGCAGCTGAACGAAGGATCATAGGAACAAAACCGCCCAGGAGGGCACATACATGACCAAGGGAGGAGGATCGCAACCACGCGAAGACCATCAAAATGGCGCCAAGAGAACCTCGAGGGGCGGGCCCGATCTGGCCGTGACACGGGGCGCGTCATGCCAAGTCCCCGCCTCCCCCAAGGAGCGCGAAGCTCCAACCAGCGGTAACGCAAATGACAAGCAGTGGATAAGACACACAGTCAGAGTTTAGCTAAAGGAAACGTCAAAAACTAGTGAATGATGCAGCCGCCCAGGCCACACACTACAGTAAAGGAAAGACGCAACGCGCGCAACCTGACAAGGGTTATATGGATCAAGGAACGCGGCTCTGACACCCATAATTGTAAAGACTGGGATGTGAACTCACAATACCTTGCTTCATAAACCAGCACACTAACCATTGAATCAAACCACTTGTTCAAAGACAAACAACGGCCATAAACGTGTACAACATTACGCTGAGACCGCCACACGCATACCCCCCCCTTTCTTTTCCCCCTACGGGGGGAAACGAGGGAGAAGGCAACCCTTCACCCAGGGTTCATCGCTACGAGGGGCACGGGGCAATAATGCGGGAGGGGCATCTATTGGAGGCTCACCATCGGCCTAAACCGCCTACCCTATGGTGGGGGACTGCGGTGGAGCGTAGCTCCATGAACACACGTGGTGCTGCCTACCTTCACCCGACCAGCGCAGCCCAGGCTGGGAGGCACATCTTTATCGAAGAGGATGGGTGGTAATAGTCCTGCAGGGCCGCAGGCTGTAAAAGCCCCGCTCATCTGCGAGAGAGTGATACTTCATGTCTTCGCAGTCAGCACTGCAGAGAAATCTGGGGATTTGTGGGAGGTCCCTGGGTATGTGAAGGGCCGGGAGGAGCCTGTTTTTGCATGTCTGCAGTGAACAGTGCCCTCTGGCGGAGGATTACCCACGTGTAAGTATTATACATGGAGCAGGACGTACTGTATGCTTAGAATATATACAGACAAGTAGACACAGAGGTCAGGGGTTCAAGTCCTGTTATTAACACATCAGAGAGCTGCAGATACCCTTATTTTTTATTCCAGGCATGCTGATCCTTCTTTACCACCCCTCACCAAGCTGCCACATGTACAGGATTTGTAGAAAAGGGCATAATGGCGCTTGTAGTTCTATTCCAATTCAGGACAAAAGGAGGCTGCACTCCCATCCTTCCCAGCGTTATAGGATCTTTCAGAGCTGGATATATAACTATGAAGATAGCAAGGCATACTGGGCCTTGCAGTTCCATGACAAAAGGTGACATAGTAAGTCCAGAAAAAGGAGATCTACCTGTGCCCCTGTCCGGAGGCACATGCTCTGGGGAGCGAGGGGGGTTCTTGGACCTAGGGTAGGGCATCCCATGTCGGTGTGGCATGTGTGGGTGGAGGTGCACTTACTGGCTTCAAACGTCGCTTGGATCCAGAGATGACACTCATGGTTGAACACAACTCGGTCTTTATTGGTTCGGCTTCCTTCCATGGCAAAACAGCAGTCAGTACAGCATGATCCACAGGTTACAGCAACAATCAATTGAAATGGTCGCCTCCATGACTGTCTCTCAGCTCCTCCACACTACATTGTACTGCATCCCCTCATGGCAAAGTCTAGAACTAGAACACTCTAGAAGGGTAGGTTTCCTCCTTATGTAATCTTGGTATTGTTGCTATCCCAACTATTGTTGCGAGTCCCAACCAATGGCAGGGCAGTTAATGTTGCCAATGCCATCTGGCTTAGTCTCTATTTACCAACCTAAAAGGGAACTCTAGACCATTAAAGTACTGTTCAGTCCATTCCTCAGGCAACACTGCCATCATGTGGTTTCATGACGCAATGGGCCTAGGAACTGCATCCAACAGGTTTACTGTACTACTCTATTTAATGGTTCCTATTCACTATCAGGGCCTACTCCACTGACAGGGCTCTAATTGTTTCTACTTTAAGTGTTGCCCATGGTTTCCACCCGTCACACATAGACAGAAAGAAGCCTGATAAAAATGGTAACTGTAAGCAGTGGGGTATTGGGTGCACAGTACACAGACAGCTGTCACTTATTGCCTCAACCCCACCCCATTACTCATTTTGCCCCTTCTCATGAATCCTTAGATGGCAATGTGTATGGTTTTCTGACCAAAACAGGAAAAGGAAAAACCAGACCTAGAATCCACCCAAGAGGCATCTCGGTTTGTGCATGGCCAGACACCCCATAATCGAATGGCTGGAGCAGCTGGACATAGCCACAGGCGGATAAAGGGAATGCAGCCATCAATGCTCCCATTCAGCTTTTTTCTTTAGCAGTTCATTTATACTGTATGTGCAGCTAAAAAGGCTGATTGGAGGAGAGCCGCACTCGTGACGTTAGGTATCTATAATGGGCCACCAGCAGGGTTTCTCACTGTGGGGTATCCCAAATCAGGATGCCCAAGAGGTACAGACCAATTTAAAGGACTGCATTTTGTGGCAAGGCACAAATGAAAGGCATAGTAAAGGCACATATATCAAAACATTTTCACTTACCTCCCTGCGTGCCGTGCAGACTCAATCCCAGTCCTCCTCGCTGCAGCTCTCTGCTTTTAGCTCAGGTGACAACAGCACACTCCCCACCTGTCCTTTGCTTTCCTGTCCTTTCTGAGAGGCCCCAACAATCACTGGCCTTTGTGAACTGTTGAATTGCATTTTGTGCTGGGTGCCTTTTTCTGTTACTTTAGGGTTTTATTACCTGTATAGTGGTGGTGGTGGTGGGTTTTCTTTAACAGAAAATCAATGGGTACCAAGACAGAAAGTTGGTGATAAGCACATGAAATAGTGCTGCTTTACCAGTGATACTTTTGGCTTTTCTGTTGGTCACCACACCAGTTAAGCAAACTTTTGGCAACACAGCAAAAAGACCACTGGTTCTACTCCTTCCTCCCTCCATCCAAAAATAAAAAAAGGTACTGTCTTGGAGCTGGCCTTTAACGATTACCTATTTCAACCAATTAGAAATCTGCTTTCAGATGCTGTAAATAGACATGCAGGTGCTGATTTCTGAATAGTGACAATGAATGAGGGAATAGCTTTGCTTAATAATAAATAAGCCCCAAATGCACAGAGCAGATTACATGATCATTCATCACTATATAAGGGGCTTATGGTTGTCACTTCCCTGCTGGCTGCACCCACAGACTTGTCACTCTGGCCTGGCTGCTGTGGTTTTCAGCTTCCGTTAAGCTTGTTTCTGTGCGGAAGTTCCCCTTTTCTGTCACTTTGCATTCACTGATAGAGAAAGAGAGCGAACAAGAGAGACCGGCCATGAGCAGAGGGACACCCACGGCTGGAGCACGCAACCAAGAAAATGTCTCCTCTGCCCTTCTCACTCCACAAGAAAACCAGAAGGTGTTTCAGTTGCTGGGGAGGAAGTGCACGGTGAGATATGGGGGCCATTGGGTGGGTGCTGGTTCAGGCCACATTGTGAAAGACCATTGACCTACCTATACACATAGATGCCTGAACTGATGCTATGATGCCCAGAGACCAACCGGGTGGGTATTCAGATGACCACCAGTCCAAGTAAACAGGTTTGTTGTATTTTAATACTGGTACGGAGCCCTAAGATGAAGCATTAAATTTACCACTTGGATGTTCTTTTCTGTAGCCTCTGCTATATCCTAATAGATTGTAAACTGTTCCCTTTTCTGTACCCTAATAGATCCCCCTCCATTTACTCTAATAGATTGTAAGCTCTTCTACCCTCTGTATCCTCCCTTACACTCTAATAGAATGTAAGCCCTTCCTTCTTCTGTATCCTCCCTTATACCCTAATAGATTGTAAGCTCTTCTCCTTCTGTATCCTCCCTTATACCCTAATAGATTGTAAGCTCTTCCTCTTCTGCATGCCCCCTTATACCCTAATAGATTGTGAGCTCTCCCTCATGTATCTTATACCCTAATGGCTGACATTCATTAGAAATGAGGTCTTAGACCAGGAAGTATAATAATTTATAGAATGTATCTGTCCTTCCTTTGACCTCTACACATCTCACAGAGCATGGCCTGTTTACTAGATACCTGTGATATTACTGAGAATGCTGCCTATCCATGCACTAGAGAAAAGTGACATTGTCATACCTTCTAGGGGCCTTATTCATAAAGGTATAGCGCCAGGTAGTGCCTGTACAGCGGCAGGCAGCGCCAGGTAGCGTCAGGTAGACGTCTTACCTGTCGCTGGCGCTCTCCCATACATTTCTATGGATGATCCTTAAATCCCTTTCCTGATCCCAATTTTTTTTCCCCTAAAAAAAAGCACAAACCTTCTGACATGTATTCTGGGCAAGAAAATGACATTTTTTAAAAACTTTTTGGATTAATAATATTTTTATGCAGAATTGTCCTTACATGTCTGGTATAAAAGTGTTCATGTTACAATGATATAACAATGTAATTCCATGTGTTTTCGCTTTGTTACTAGTGGATACATTTTCAAAAACAGCCTTTAATCACACAGCCTCTGGCGCTATGGGCTTCAATTACATGATTTTGAGCACCGGCGACTCACATATCATATTCCTCAATGCCGGACAGCGACTGAGGCGCTCTGAATCAATGATCCATGGCCAAACACAGCGACTACAGCAGGCGCTAGTAGACTGAATCAGACTGTAAGTGTCCATGAAGGGACATTCCCAGCAACACAGCAGAGCATCTCCCCGTATCACCCCATAACAAGCAGTGTGGCAGAGAATCCCCCAAATCACCCCATAACAAGCAGTGTGGCAGAGAATCCCCCAAATCACCCCATAACAAGCAGTGTGGCAGAGAATCCCCCAAATCACCCCATAACAAGCAGTACAGCAGAGCATCCCCCCAAATCACCCCATAACAAGCAGTGCAGCAGAGCATCCCCCCAAATCACCCCATAATAAGCAGTACAGCAGAGCATCTCCCCGTATCACCCCATAACAAGCAGTGTGGCAGAGAATCCCCCAAATCACCCCATAACAAGCAGTGTGGCAGAGAATCCCCCAAATCACCCCATAACAAGCAGTGTGGCAGAGAATCCCCCAAATCACCCCATAACAAGCAGTGTGGCAGAGAATCCCCCAAATCACCCCATAACAAGCAGTGCAGCAGAGCATCCCCCCAAATCACCCCATAATAAGCAGTACAGCAGAGCATCTCCCCGTATCACCCCATAACAAGCAGTGTGGCAGAGAATCCCCCAAATCACCCCATAACAAGCAGTGTGGCAGAGAATCCCCCAAATCACCCCATAACAAGCAGTGTGGCAGAGAATCCCCCAAATCACCCCATAACAAGCAGTGCAGCAGAGTATCTCCCCAAATCACCCCATAACAAGCAGTACAGCAGAGAATCCCCCCAAATCACCCCATAACAAGCAGTGCAGCAGAGTATCCCCCAAATCACCCCATAACAAGCAGTACAGCAGAGTATCCCCCCAAATCACCCCATAACAAGCAGTGCAGCAGAGCATCCCCCCAAATCACCCCATAACAAGCAGTACAGCAGAGTATCCCCCCAAATCACCCCATAACAAGCAGTGCAGCAGAGCATCTCCCCAAATCACCCCATAACAAACAGTACAGCAGAGCATTCCCCCCAAATCACCCCATAACAAACAGTACAGCAGAGCATTCCCCCAAATCACCCCATAACAAGCAGTACAGCAGAGCATCTCCCCAAATCACCCCATAACAAGCAGTGCAGCAGAGCATCCCCCCAAATCACCCCATAACAAGCAGTACAGCAGAGTATCTCCCCAAATTACCCCATAACATGCAGTGCAGCAGAGCATCTCCCCAAATCACCCCATAACAAACAGTACAGCAGAGCATTCCCCCCAAATCACCCCATAACAAGCAGTGCAGCAGAGTATCTCCCCAAATCACCCCATAACAAGCAGTACAGCAGAGAATCCCCCCAAATCACCCCATAACAAGCAGTGCAGCAGAGTATCCCCCAAATCACCCCATAACAAGCAGTACAGCAGAGTATCCCCCCAAATCACCCCATAACAAGCAGTGCAGCAGAGCATCCCCCCAAATCACCCCATAACAAGCAGTACAGCAGAGTATCTCCCCAAATTACCCCATAACAAGCAGTACAGCAGAGTATCCCCCCAAATCACCCCATAACATGCAGTGCAGCAGAGCATCTCCCCAAATCACCCCATAACAAGCAGCACAGCAGAGCATTCCCCCCAAATCACCCCATAACAAACAGTACAGCAGAGCATTCCCCCAAATCACCCCATAACAAGCAGTACAGCAGAGTATCCCCCCAAATCACCCCATAACAAGCAGTGCAGCAGAGCATCCCCCCAAATCACCCCATAACAAGCAGTACAGCAGAGTATCTCCCCAAATTACCCCATAACATGCAGTGCAGCAGAGCATCTCCCCAAATCACCCCATAACAAACAGTACAGCAGAGCATTCCCCCCAAATCACCCCATAACAAACAGTACAGCAGAGCATCCCCCCAAATCACCCCATAACAAGCAGTACAGCAGAGAATCCCCCCAAATCACCCCATAACAAACAGTACAGCAGAGCATCTCCCCAAATCACCCCATAACAAACAGTACAGCAGAGCATTCCCCCCAAATCACCCCATAACAAACAGTACAGCAGAGCATTCCCCCCAAATCACCCCATAATAAGCAGTGCAGCAGAGAATCCCCCCAAATCACCCCATAACAAGCAGTACAGCAGAGTATCCCCCCAAATCACCCCATAACATGCAGTGCAGCAGAGATTCCCCCCAAATCACCTCATAACAAACAGTACAGCAGAGCATCTCCCCAAATCACCCCATAACAAACAGTACAGCAGAGCATTCCCCCCAAATCACCCCATAACAAACAGTACAGCAGAGCATTCCCCCCAAATCACCCCATAATAAGCAGTGCAGCAGAGAATCCCCCCAAATCACCCCATAACAAGCAGTACAGCAGAGTATCCCCCCAAATCACCCCATAACAAGCAGTGCTGCAGAGCATCCCCCCAAATCACCCCATAACAAGCAGTGCAGCAGAGTATCTCCCCAAATCACCCCATAACAAGCAGTACAGCAGAGTATCCCCCCAAATCACCCCATAACAAGCAGTGCTGCAGAGCATCCCCCCAAATCACCCCATAACAAGCAGTGCAGCAGAGTATCTCCCCAAATCACCCCATAACAAGCAGTACAGCAGAGTATCCCCCCAAATCACCCCATAACAAGCAGTGCAGCAGAGCATCCCCCCAAATCACCCCATAACAAACAGTACAGCAGAGAATCCCCCCAAATCACCCCATAACAAGCAGTACAGCAGAGCATCCCCCCAAATCACCCCATAACAAGCAGTACAGCAGAGAATCCCCCCAAATCACCCCATAACAAGCAGTGCTGCAGAGCATCCCCCCAAATCACCCCATAACAAGCAGTACAGCAGAGTATCCCCCCAAATCACCCCATAACAAGCAGTACAGCAGAGAATCCCCCCAAATCACCCCATAACAAGCAGTACAGCAGAGCATCCCCCCAAATCACCCCATAACAAGCAGTGCAGCAGAGCATCTCCCCAAATCACCCCATAACATGCAGTGCAGCAGAGCATCCCCCCAAATCACCCCATAACAAGCAGTGCAGCAGAGTATCTCCCCAAATCACCCCATAACAAGCAGTGCAGCAGAGTATCCCCCCAAATCACCCCATAACAAGCAGTGCAGCAGAGTATCTCCCCAAATCACCCCATAACAAGCAGTACAGCAGAGTATCCCCCCAAATCACCCCATAACAAGCAGTACAGCAGAGCATCTCCCCAAATCACCCCATAACAAGCAGTGCAGCAGAGTATCTCCCCAAATCACCCCATAACAAGCAGTACAGCAGAGCATCTCCCCAAATCACCCCATAATAAGCAGTGCAGCAGAGTATCCCCCCAAATCACCCCATAACAAGCAGTGCTGCAGAGCATCCCCCCAAATCACCCCATAACAAGCAGTGCAGCAGAGTATCTCCCCAAATCACCCCATAACAAGCAGTACAGCAGAGTATCCCCCCAAATCACCCCATAACAAGCAGTGCAGCAGAGCATCCCCCCAAATCACCCCATAACAAACAGTACAGCAGAGAATCCCCCCAAATCACCCCATAACAAGCAGTGCAGCAGAGCATCCCCCCAAATCACCCCATAACAAACAGTACAGCAGAGAATCCCCCCAAATCACCCCATAACAAACAGTACAGCAGAGCATTCCCCCCAAATCACCCCATAACAAGCAGTACAGCAGAGCATCTCCCCAAATCACCCCATAATAAGCAGTGCAGCAGAGTATCCCCCCAAATCACCCCATAACAAGCAGTGCAGCAGAGCATCTCCCCAAATCACCCCATAACAAGCAGTGCAGCAGAGTATCTCCCCAAATCACCCCATAACAAGCAGTACAGCAGAGCATCTCCCCAAATCACCCCATAATAAGCAGTGCAGCAGAGTATCCCCCCAAATCACCCCATAACATGCAGTGCAGCAGAGCATCTCCCCAAATCACCCCATAACAAACAGTACAGCAGAGCATTCCCCCCAAATCACCCCATAACAAGCAGTGCAGCAGAGTATCTCCCCAAATCACCCCATAACAAGCAGTACAGCAGAGTATCCCCCCAAATCACCCCATAACAAGCAGTGCAGCAGAGTATCTCCCCAAATCACCCCATAACAAGCAGTACAGCAGAGCATCTCCCCAAATCACCCCATAATAAGCAGTGCAGCAGAGTATCCCCCCAAATCACCCCATAACATGCAGTGCAGCAGAGCATCTCCCCAAATCACCCCATAACAAACAGTACAGCAGAGCATTCCCCCCAAATCACCCCATAACAAGCAGTGCAGCAGAGTATCTCCCCAAATCACCCCATAACAAGCAGTACAGCAGAGTATCCCCCCAAATCACCCCATAACAAGCAGTGCAGCAGAGTATCTCCCCAAATCACCCCATAACAAGCAGTACAGCAGAGTATCCCCCCAAATCACCCCATAACAAGCAGTACAGCAGAGTATCCCCCCAAATCACCCCATAACAAGCAGTACAGCAGAGCATTCCCCCCAAATCACCCCATAACAAACAGTACAGCAGAGAATCCCCCCAAATCACCCCATAACAAACAGTACAGCAGAGAATCCCCCCAAATCACCCCATAACAAGCAGTACAGCAGAGCATTCCCCCCAAATCACCCCATAACAAGCAGTACAGCAGAGCATTCCCCCCAAATCACCCCATAACAAACAGTACAGCAGAGAATCCCCCCAAATCACCCCATAACAAACAGTACAGCAGAGAATCCCCCCAAATCACCCCATAACAAGCAGTACAGCAGAGCATTCCCCCCAAATCACCCCATAATAAGCAGTGCAGCAGAGTATCCCCCCAAATCACCCCATAACAAACAGTACAGCAGAGCATTCCCCCCAAATCACCCCATAATAAGCAGTGCAGCAGAGAATCCCCCCAAATCACCCCATAACAAACAGTACAGCAGAGCATCTCCCCAAATCCCCCCATAACAAGCAGTGCAGCAGAGTATCTCCCCAAATCACCCCGTAACAAACAGTACAGCAGAGCATCTCCCCAAATCACCCCATAACAAACAGTACAGCAGAGCATCTCCCCAAATCACCCCATAACAAACAGTACAGCAGAGCATTCCCCCCAAATCACCCCATAACAAGCAGTGCAGCAGAGCATCCCCCCAAATCACCCCATAACAAGCAGTACAGCAGAGTATCCCCCCAAATCACCCCATAACAAGCAGTACAGCAGAGTATCCCCTAAATCACCCCATAACAAGCAGTGCAGCAGAGTATCCCCCCAAATCACCCCATAACAAACAGTACAGCAGAGCATCTCCCCAAATCACCCCATAACAAACAGTACAGCAGAGCATCCCCCCAAATCACCCCATAACAAGCAGTACAGCAGAGCATTCCCCCCAAATCACCCCATAATAAGCAGTGCAGCAGAGAATCCCCCCAAATCACCCCATAACAAACAGTACAGCAGAGCATCTCCCCAAATCACCCCATAACAAACAGTACAGCAGAGCATTCCCCCCAAATCACCCCATAACAAACAGTACAGCAGAGCATTCCCCCCAAATCACCCCATAATAAGCAGTGCAGCAGAGAATCCCCCCAAATCACCCCATAACAAACAGTACAGCAGAGCATCTCCCCAAATCACCCCATAACAAACAGTACAGCAGAGCATTCCCCCCAAATCACCCCATAACAAACAGTACAGCAGAGCATTCCCCCCAAATCACCCCATAACAAGCAGTGTAGCAGAGTATCTCCCCAAATCACCCCATAACAAGCAGTACAGCAGAGAATCCCCCCAAATCACCCCATAACAAGCAGTGTAGCAGAGTATCTCCCCAAATCACCCCATAACAAGCAGTACAGAAGAGTATCCCCCCAAATCACCCCATAATAAGCAGTGCAGAAGAGTATCTCCCCAAATCACCCCATAACAAGCAGTACAGCAGAGTATCTCCCCAAATCACCCCATAACAACAGTGCAGCAGAGTATCTCCCCAAATCACCCCATAACAAGCAGTGCAGAAGAGCATCTCCTCAACTCACCCCATAACAAGCAGTGCAGCAGAGCATTTCCCCAAATCACCCCATAACAAGCAGTACAGCAGAGTATCTCCCCAAATCACCCCATAACAAGCAGTGTAGCAGAGCATCCCCCCAAATTACCCCATAACAAGCAGTGCAGCAGAGTATCTCCCCAAATCACCCCATAACAAGCAGTGCAGCATATTCGCCTTGTTTTCATCATCAGCGTATTTATGTGCAGTGTATGTATCCGCAGTGTATTCATTCTCAGTGTATTTTTATGCAGTGTATATATTCACAGTTTGTTCATCCTCAGTGTATGTTTGTGCAGTATATGTATTTGCAGTGTATTCATCCTCAGGGTATTCATATGCAGTGTATCTATCCACAGCATTCTCATCCTCAGTATGTATATGTGCAGTAAATATAGTTGCAGTTTAATTATCTTCAGTGTATTAAAGCGAAACTACAGTCAATATATGACCCCATTTATGCGTAGTGTATGTATCCAAAGTGTATTCATCCTCAATGTATTTATTTGCAGTGTATGTATGTGCAGTGTATTTATCCTCAGTGTATTTGTGTACAGTTCATGTATCCGCTGTTTATTCATCCTAATTGTTTTAATTGCAGTGTGTGTATCTGCAGTGAATTCACCCTCGTTGTTTTTATTGCAGTGTATGTATCCTAAGGCTTCTTATTGGCAGTATATTTCTTCGCAGGCCCTGGTCTCAACAGTGGTACAATTGCTTCTAGCACAGAGCGGCAGCCAGTGGGTGAAGCACTGCTGTGGAGTTGTGTGTCTAGTAAAGGACAACCCTAGGCGATCCTACTTTATCCGGGTTTATGACATCACGGTAGGTTCTATTTGCCAGGCCGTATTTTAACAATGAATGTTTATGTTTATGAGTTGACTGAGCATCACCACTCTACACTGTAAAAACCAAACAAACTAGGTTGTCATTTTTTTGCAGGAAGAAAAGCTTGTTTGGGAACAGGAAATTTATCAGGAGCTGTCCTACCACATCTCTCGGCCATATTTCCACACCTTCACCGCAGACGTGAGTTCACATTTTTTTTTTTTTCAGATGTGTGCATTACGGTCGATTCATGGTCTCTGATGTTCTCTTAAGGCCCAATATTCAAATACATTTTTGTTTTCTTTTTTTTTTCACACAAAAACCAAAAAAAGTGTTCAATCCCTAGAAGGAACTTGCGGATGACATTTTCATTGTTCAAAAACGCTGCCTCTGTGCTGCCGGCATGTGTTTTCGGAATAAAAGAAGCCTGGAATCGGTAGTTTCTTCCCCTATTTGCTGGAGGAAATCTACTCAAATTTCCACATTTGTGCACGCTTTTCTGCCCTCTAAACATACCAGAAATCAGGTGCCGGAGACAGTTTGGTGCACCAACACAGCGCAAGCGGAATATTTAAATGGCATATTGGCGCATTGGCGCAAACTGGCACAAAAACAAATGCCCTTGCTCCTGCTAGATGTGCTCCCTCCTGCCCACCCCCATTTCATGTCTACACCCTCTGTCAATTTCTTTCCTAACTTCCCCTTTATAGCTGCTTATACCATCCCCCCAGTGCTTAGTTTAGACACTGCTCCAACCTTTTAGCCATCCTCCCCCCCAGAATAGATGCATCCTTCCCATTGAGGTGCGGCTCATCCCTGCCGAAAAACGTGTAGCCCACTGTGAAGTTGGCCTGGTTCTCTAAGAACTCAAACCCTCCTTTTTACCCAATTTTTGAGCCAACTGTTTAACCCCCCCCCCCCTCAATCTCCCATTGCCTTTCTGGTGTGGCTCTTGGTACTGGTAGTATTTCTGTGTATAATACAGTTGAGGTCCTTGCCTTAAACCGGACCTTCACCCTAAATAAGAGCCCTTATATGTTTCCTCCACCCTGTACATACAGATTGCCCACATAAAAAATCATCCTACCTGCACCTATTGCATTTTCTGAGACTTTAAACATCCAAGATGGCGGCACATGGAGGTGCAGGCTGCCTGCAAACATTAAGTGTCTTCTACCTGTGGCGCTCTGCATTCTGGGATTGCTGACCTTTTCCTGACCCCAGCTCTGCTCTGTTTGTGCAAAGCACAGCTATAACCCCACTCTCCTGCACTTTTGACCCCTCTCACCTCCTCAGTATGTGATGCTACTGAGGCAAGATGGTGGCGCCCGTATCCTAGAGCGCTGAACAGAGTTGCAGGCCAGTGAGGGAAAGAATAAAAAGTAAGTAAATACAAACATTAAATATATTAATTTTAGATGCTAGGGAATCGTTTTTTAAGGGTTTGGGCTTTTCATTAAATTATGCTGAAGGTCTGCTTTAAGCTTACGACCTAGGTCCCTGAAACCATTTTAAGGACCTTCCACCTACTTCTTCCTATGTCATTGGTAACCGTTGGGTTTTCGCCAGCCCCTCCCAATAATCTATCAGACGGATCCACGACATGCCGAACCCTTGCCCTAGGAAGGCACTGTTCAGCAATCCCGGTCTGTGACAGATTGCCCTGTCTGTTCCTCTAATAATAGAGTCACCCACTACCAGCACTTGTCTTCTCCCATTTCCCTTCCTTACTGGAGCAGACAGTGGTCTTGCTGCTGCTGTGTCACCTCTGAGCTAACATCCTCCTCATCTGCCAACCGGGCAAACTCGTTGGGGGTGCCTGCTCAGGGCTAGCCTCCCTGTAACTTTTACCCCTACCCCGCCTTCTAACTGTTATCCAGATAGCTGCTTCATTATCCTGCTTTTCCTGTCCCCCCTCACTACCACCCTCCCCAACCCAAAGAGTGTCTGCTCAGTGAGCACCAGACTCTTTTCCATGATACCAATGCTTCTCAGTGTTGCCAATTGCTCCTTTAGATCGTCAATGCCGGTTTCCAAATGTGCAATGTGCACACATCCCAAACAGAAGTATGCACCCTTGACCGATTGTTCAAACAGTGCATACATAGCACAAGATGTACAGTGGACAGCATTGTTAGGCATGGAGCACATTATATCAATTTGTTGGAAGACAATTTCCTGTAATAAATGAAGAATCTACAAACACTCAAATAACACTCTGGATTCAAAGGTAGATACTTACAGCTTCAACACTTCTGATTGTAAATTCTGCTTTTAACTAATTTTTTAACTTACACTAACCAAGCAGAACTTATCAGAGTGAGCCTTGCAGAGCCAGGCTTCAAGAGTTTTGGCCTTCCTTATAAACCACCTTCTTCAAATTAAGCCTGCTTAGCAAGGATCCAGAAGAAATAGGAAAAAATGTTTATTTCTTTTACATCACTGAGAATGCTGCCTATCCATTCACTAGAGACCAGCGACACCAATGATGATACTGACTATCCATTCATTAGACACCAGTGACATCACTGAGAATGCTGCCCATCTATTCACTAGAGACCAGTGACATCACTGAGAATGCTGCCTATCCATTCACTAGAGACCAGTGACATCACTGAGAATGCTGCCTATCCATTCACTAGAGACCAGTGACATCACTGAGAATGCCGCCTATCCATTCACTAGAGACCAGTGACATCACTGAGAATGCGGCCTATCCATTCACTAGAGACCAGTGACATCACTGAGAATGCCGCCTATCCATTCACTAGAGACCAGTGACATCACTGAGAATGCGGCCTATCCATTCACTAGAGACCAGTGATATCACTGAGAATGCGGCCTATCCATTCACTAGAGACCAGTGACATCACTGAGAATGCCGCCTATCCATTCACTAAAGGCCAGTGACATCACTGAGAACCTGGTTGGTCAGATATCCTTGGTGACTGCTTTGTCAAGGAGGATCTGTGAGACAATTAGTGCTACAGATCATCTTGTTACAGTCGGGGCACAGTTACTCATGTAAATGTTTTTCCTTATTATGTTTCCAGGACTGTCAAGCTGGTTTAAACTTTGCAAATGAAGATGAAGCAGATGTGTTCCATTCTATAGTGATAGAGAAGATACAGAAAAGGCAACACAGACAAGGTACAAAGACAACTACCTGTAACCTATTTTGCTGATCCCTCTTTCACTAAGCTGTATCTGTCCTTTTTTTAACAACTGAAATCAACCACTAGACTACAGTAACACTCTCCGTTGTGGTTTTACAGTTTACAGACTGGCACCGCTCCCCCAATCTATACTCAGTTCTGCTGCTCACCTCTTTTATTCGCTTCTCTATTGCCGTTTCTCTCGGTCAGTACCTCCACTCCCTGTCAATATCTGAAAGAATCACGTTTAAACCTCTAAATGTAAACTACAAAGCTCTCTCTTTGACCAAGCCCCATCATGAATGTCATCGCTAGTCCAACAATACCAGCCAAGACACAAGCTCTTCAAACCCTCAACCATGATCGACTCATCTTCAGGACTTTAAACATGTTGCACCACTCTTCTGGATTGCCCTTCCTCATATGATTCACCAATCTCCAACCCATCAGTCTTACAAAAATGCCCTTAAAATGGACCAAAAAGTCAAAATCCTGGGTTTTGGTCCACTTCGGTGGGGCACCCTGATCGGGGGTGCCCCGCTGTCTGAAACCCCCCAGAAAGCCCAAAAAAACTCACCTCTCCCCGCTCCCACGTGACCGCGCCAGCCAATCACAGCGGTGGTATGCGCGTCCAAGGCCGCCTGGACGTGCATACCAGCTCAGCTGGCTCTGAGCGCTGGAGGCCGCGTCTCTCGCTTCCCTCTAACAGGGAGCGCGCCTGCACCGGCCATTCACAAATGGCCGGCGCGGGTGCGCGCCCTGCTAGAGGGAAGCGCGAGACGCGGCCGCGGCTCGCACATGCGCCGATGGAATGGGGTTAAGGTAAGGTTTGTGGGCCTCCTGGGGGGTTCCTCCCCGCGGGACATCCCGATTTCGGATGCCCCGCGGGGAGGGATCTGATCGGTCCGGAAATCTTATAGATTTCCGGGCCGATCCCCCCTGGGTGTTGGTCCACTTTAAAACAAAATGATTACCTTAGTGCCCTCTTTCCTGGTGTTAATTCACTTGGGTTCCTAAAATTCACAGATTCCGAAAAAAATTTCAAAAGCTAAAAACTAAACAACGCGAACTTGTCAACTTACCTACTTGTATAGGGTACCAGGGGTGTAACTATAGGGGTGTAGAGGTTGTGACTGCACCGGGCCAATAAACTAATTTCTTATATTTGTGCTTTCATGGCATCAAGAACAGAAACAAGAAGTATAATTTATTGCTCCTTTTCCAGTATCCAATGTAGTTAAATTGACAGGAAAAGGGTATATTTAAAAGCTATGATGGGGCCATATCAATGTTCACACCAAAAATTGCCATCACTACCCTGACAGCATATTTTATTGCCATTATTATTGAGAAGCAGTAGAAAATAATTAGCTCCTCTCTTTGCAGAAAAACGCCAGACCGGTCCTCCACCTCCAGGATCAGATGGTAGGTCAATGCCTTTCTAGCTTTCTGTTGGGATGTCCAGTTGGACCAATAATAATGCTGTTTATGTTTACTTCTATTAGAAAGAAGAAGCGCTTTACCGCTACCACCAACTCCAGGACAACAGTCCAATGGTAAGTTAAGTTACCAAAACCCAGCAGAAGTCTTCTTCTCAGAAGACATCACAATAAAGGGGTCCGTAGAAATGAGAAGATGGTCATTTCATCTAGAGGAAACTCTAAAAACCTCAATCGGGTTTAGATCTACTTTAACCTACTCATTACTGCACTGCCTTCGCTCCTCCAAAGCTTTGTGCCACATGTTCTCTTGTTCATGCAGGTACCTATTTGCAAAGACTAGTGGTGAATTGCTGGGCAAGTTTCAGTACAGATAACTCAGGCTGTATAAAGCACAGATTCACTGGGCTGTGGTTAGGGTTTGGCAGAACATGGCTCATCCATTCACACCAAATACAGTTTGACATCATCTCTGTGTGATTAAAGTGGACCAAAACCTGGGATTTTGACTATCCTGGGTTTTGGTCCTCGCCCCCGGCGCACCACGATTTGGGATGCCCTCGCTGTGTTAAACCCCTCAGGTCGCACAGGTGTGTTCGCCAATTACGTCTGAGAATCGGCTAAGTGTCAAATATAGATAAAAGCAGCCGAGTGCTCTGGAGGCCACATCCCTGCTAGCCCCTAACAGGGTGTGTGCCCACACCAGCCATTCACCAATGCCTGACGTGTGCACGCGTCCAGCTAAAAGTGTAGTGTAGTGCTGCCGTGATCCGAACATCAGCTGTTGTATCACAGAGGAGGTAGGTTTTACAGGGGTTTCACACAGCGGGGCATCCCAAACCAAGCGTCTTATAGACTCCAGGGCTGCCTATATTGGGTTTTGGTTCATTTTAAGCCCTAAAATAGTTAGGTGATATTTGCATGTAACTGTAGGGGAGGTCCCCAGCATCAGTCCTATTGGTGGGCCCAAGACACCCTAATGCGACACTGGGCATTAGGGTGGGACACTGTAATGTGTTGGGGCAAAAAAGAGTCTTGTGTAGGTTTTGATCTTTGTATCTCCAGGCAATGTAAATAGCCCCATCATGTTTTCCACCCTAGGACCGCCAAGTCCACACCAGCCATTCCCATCTCCCAACCTCAGCATGGCTGCGGTCAACATCCAAAATCCAGATATTACCTCGGCCAGGTACCGGGCTCTGCCTACACCCAGCGACAAATCCAAAAGCAAGAAGGGGAAAAAGAAATTCTCTAAAGCTGATATCGGAGCACCCAGTGGCTTCAAGTAAGTAAAGGGAAACTGGACCCTCATTTGCTGGATTCAACTTTTCACATTTATATAACATATAAAAAATACAGGAAGGTCACAATACAGAGGAACACTGGAAAGTTACTAAATGGTAATTGTGGAACAGCAAGAAATGTTTATGTAGGGAGGGGCAATACTGTATGTGCAGGAAGACAGTGACTCCCCACTTCTTCTATTCTATTAATGGGATTGTCCAGGCTAAAAACAAATCACTGTTTGCTTACCTGCCATGCAATGGATTCCGCCTGATGAATTTCTGGATAAAGCTGTTGCTGTTGAGATTCAGTCCCCTTTACTGTATCCCAGCCCCTGGATTTTATTTATTAATGACCACTTCCTTTCATCAGTGCAGGAGAGAATAACTATGTCCTACTTTTTTGTCTGTCCTTTCCTTGCTTCTTTGTATATGTCCACCTCATTGTTTTTTTTCACAATCTGGACAATCCATTTAAACTGCAGACCACTGTACCATCACCTGTTTAATTCTATATAAAAATATTAGAGAATGGGTCCACTGTATCTCTTTCATTTAAACTAGGACCCTTCAGGTTAAGCATCAGCCCAGGGCAGTTTCTGGGCAAAACAGCACAAAAATTCTGCCCTCTCCTCACCTATCCTATGGTGCTGCTGTTGTCCCTTATAGGCTTGTGCCATGCTGTGCCTCTACCATATGAGCAGGTAGTGACTCCCCATGGCTGAACCCAATATGAGGGGGGTAAGGGGACTGCTCTACTAATAGTGGCCATGACTCATTGGCTGAAAAAAGAATGGCTTGGCTAAAGGCACCTTGGCACCCAGGGCGATCGCCCTGCTTGCTCTCCCTTAGAAACAGCCCTGCATCAGCCATTGTTCATCCCCCAGAAGGGCATTTCGAATCAGAATGTTGGCTAGAGGAGTTGTGTTTTAAAAGACAATCTCAGATTAACTGGAAACCAGTAAAGACTGTCAGAAATAGAAGGTTTAAGAGTAAGTCTTGTTTTAGCATTGTATAAGCTTAAAGTAGTACTATAAAGTATATTGGGCATGAATTCGGCATGACCACCAAGATCTCATGGGGCACAATTAGAGATAAAATGCACATTGTGTCTCTTATGTTCACAAACTCCCCTTTTTTTTAACAGGCACGTGGGTCACATTGGTTGGGATCCTAATAATGGGTTTGATGTAAGTATTTGTGAAGAGCTGCTGATGAAAATTATTTGGGAGGGGGCACTGCATCTCCCACCCCCTTGACATCCCTAACTGAGATGCCCCTTGACTAGAAGTCTGCTGGAAACTCCTCACTTATACCACCCAGAAATTTGCCAGCGGTTAATGGGGTTCGCTGGCCAGCCATGCAAAGTGCCTCACATGCCCATTTGGGGCATGCAGAATTTCAGGCTTCAGAAGTCCTTTAAGAGGACAGCCGTCCCAAATCAGGGTGTCTGGGAGGGTGGGGTTAAATTGGCTTTTATTCCAGGTGGCATATTTAAACATGAACATGAACATGAACTAGAGATTAATGAGTAAATCACCTTGTTTCCAGTAGGAGTCAAATTGGTCTTTATTTATTTTTTCTTCTTTTTCTTGAAATAAAATATATAAACATCGCTAGAAAAACCTTATTTGGAATCTAATAACTGGTGTTATTTACCTGGCAGCTCTTCTCATTGACACATTTTAGGTATACGCCTTTCATAGAGAATAATCTAAACATTAGAGTGGACCAAAACTTAGGATTTTGACTATCCTGGGGTTTGGTCCTTCCCCCGAACGTGGGTGCCCCTCTTCCCGGTCCTACGGGACATGCGGGGCCACTCATCCAATGACGCTGGCGGCCACAGAGCATTTTTTGAAGGCGCTATCATTTTTATTCTTCCCATCAGGTGAATGCTCTGGATCCAGAACTGCGTAACCTCTTCTCAAAAGCAGGGATCAGCGATGCACAGCTAAAGGATGCAGAGACATCAAAACTGATCTATGACTTTATTGAGCAGCATGGAGGAGTGGAAGCTGTGAAGCAGGAACTGAGGATGGGAGGTGAGGGATCAAATGTGTTTCCTTGTGGAGGAATGTTTCCAAGATTTTCTGACCTTTGCTGACAACTATGGCACCTAACAGGGGGTTGAGATCACAGGGCATCCATGGGTGTCACAATGAAAAAAAAGGGTTTTGAACCCCTTTGAAAAAGATTTTAGTTTTTATGTCCTAGTGACACCTGTAGCTTTTCTGTAAAAGGAACTTCATGTTTTTCTTGTGACATCTGAAGGATTTTTATCTGGAAAGTTCTGGTCGAGGGGGGGAGGGTTTGACAGATGAACCTGAATGTTTATTAAATATTTTTTGATTCACAGATTCTGTCACTCCACCACCACCTCCTCCACCTTCTCGCAGTGGCCCACTACCACCCCCACCAGCTCAAGGAAGAGGAAGATCTGCTCCTTTACCTCCTCCACCAACCAGAGGGTCTACTGCTCCTCCACCACCTCCTCCAACTCGCAGTATCCCTCCTCCACCACCTTCTAGCTCACCAAGAGCACCTCCCCCACCACGAGGTGGTGGTAGTGGTGGTCCACCTCCTCCCCCACCGCCTCCTCCCCCACCAGCTCCTCAGCCACAACTTGGGGGTGGTCCTCTCCCTCCTCCACCACCTAGTTCAGGAAGTCCAGTTTCACAGCCCCCCACTCCTTCCGGTCGAGGAGCTCTTCTGGACCAAATACGACAGGGGAAACAGCTAAACAAGGTGAGCAGGTATTTCTTAGATTGTAAGCTTGCGAGCAGGGTCCTCTTTTTGTTTCAACAGATATGCCCTATTTTCATTTTAGCTATGTAATTATTTATTTTGTTTGTACATGAACCCTCTGATTGTAAAGCACTGTGGAATATGTTGGTGCTATATAAATAAATATTATTATTATAGTAAGCAGGGGCTTCTAACTGTACCATGGGCTATAAGCATATGTGCAATGTGTATTTCTTGCCAGTCCCGAGACCACACTGTGGACCTGTTACTGGCATGAGTACAAATTAATAAGCTGTCCACCTCTGTGGAAGGCAGCCATGAGTAGTTACCTTTAAATCCTCCAGTATCAATATATCCCATTACCCTCCTATTCCTTCCCCTGAAGTTAAGCTCAAGTTCGAGGATTAAAAAAAATGATGTACCCAATAGGCACTGGTCGCATAAAACCACAGTGGAAGTGTGGAAGTGAGAACATGTAAAGCAGCTGCAGGGAATTTATATCATGTCTGCAGTGACTGGCTGGGTAGGCAGTCACCTGTGCTCTGGGCAGGTGCGAAAGGGGAGATGCACAGTCTGAGCTCCCAATATGGGACCAGGCACCCAATGTCGTACAGGTGAATTATTTTACCAAATCACAGAGAAGAGATGGCTGGAGTCCCTCTTTAATTAATTATACTACTCAACACAAAAACACACTTACATCATACCTTTATGCAATGCATAGCATCCTCCTCATACCAGTGTCACTTCCCAAATGACTACTGAAGTGTAGCTGATGCCTTGACAAGCAGGAGTAGATTGGAGGCAGAATGTAGGTTATAGGAATTAAAGAGTATTAGATGCTTGGAACAAATTCCAACAAAGGTAGTTGAAAGATCAACAGTAATTAAATGTAAAATATGCCTGGGATAAGCCTTCATATATCCAAATCATGTGTTACCCATATACATGAATATATTTCATTTTTATTTTACAAAACCAATAATTCAGGTAACAGAACCAACGGATGCCCCAGGCTCTCCTCATTCACAACCGCCTTCTGAGGGCTTAGTTGGAGCTCTCATGCACGTCATGCAGAAAAGAAGCAAAGTCATTCATTCCTCGGGTAAGCCCTGCTCGCCATTTCTTAGACCTACCCTTACCTCCTATGGTAGACAGACACATATATGTTTTACCCAAATTCCCACTATACTCACTGTGCTTTCTGTATCTGCAGATGAAGACGATGAAGAGGCGGGAGAGGAGGATGATGATGATGAATGGGATGACTGAGTCCCTGAAGCGACCCGCTTCGCTTATACTGATGTTAGCATCTTCCTCTGACAATAAACACGGTTTCATTTCAGTGCTTGGAGTGCCTCACGCTGTTTTGTCTGATCAACAGAGATAAGAAATAAGAATGGATACAGTGCTATAGAAGTGCACTTAAACAATAGTATTATGGCTTCTCACATTTTATGGGGACCTAAAACCCGCTGAGGTAACTCTGTGGCCAGGTCCAGTTGACCCTAACCCATCTACTGACCATGCCACTGTCTGTGAGTCCCAAATTTGGGAGATACTTAACTTTTACCCAATGGAGATTGGTATGACAGGGAACCAGAAAGCAGTTAGTTACTGCAGTACCGCACACCTGTTGCTCTAGTTGTGTCTGCCACACACGTGCAGCTGTTTCCTTTCCTCCATCAGATGGAGCTCCATAAGAAATGATGAGTATCTCAAATGCAGGACTCACTGATGGTGATCTGACCCTTTGATCGTTAGTTGATCAGATACAGCCAAGATTAACTGATCAGAAAGCGCAATATCACCACACATGTTAGCAATCTGATTGTTCAGCACCTGATGTTGCCCAAATCAGTGGCACATGTGGATTGTGCCACAAACAGCAAGAATGCTGTCTAAATGTAAAGAAATGAGTCCCTGCATGCACTGTGGGGATGGCGGAAGGGTGAGTGATAAGGGTTAAAGCGGACCTTCACTCTGAATAAGAGTCTATCTTATATGTTTCCCACACCCTGTACATACCGATTGCCCACATTACAAATCATCCTACCGGCATCTACTGCATGTTATGAGCCTTTAAACATCCAAGATGGAGGCTCATGGAGCATCAGGCAAGTGCCTTCTGACAGTGATGCTCTGCATTCTGGAATTGCTGACCTTTTCCTGACCCCATCTCTGCTCTGTCTGAGCAAAGCACAGCTATAACCCGCTGAGTCAAGATGGCGGCGCCCGTATCCCAAAGTCGTGAACAGAGTTGCAGCCCAGTGGGGGAAAGAATAATAAGTGACTAAAAAATATATAAACTTTAGATGCTGGGGAATAGTTTTTTAAGGGTTTGGACTTTTCGAAAAATCATGGTGAAGGTCCGGTTTAACAACTGGGGCATTTGTGATTCCCCAGGAAAACAGACCAAACCCCAGGAAGTGTGAACCCTCCTCTGTGTTGCTGCAAAACTCACCTTTGTAAATGTAAACAATACCGGGTGCATCCCCAATATCTGTGGGCTGACATATGCTCCCCCTCTCAGCCATTGGATCGAAGCACTCATCGGGCATTAATATGTTTCACACAGTGAGGCATTCCAAATCAGGATGCCCCAGGGACGAGGAACAAAACCAGGGATAGTGAAAATCCTGGGTTTTGTTCAACTTGAAGGCAATACTTCAGAGATTCAGGGTTACCTTTTGATCTAAGCATTGTGGGTCTGTTCAAGTGGATTTCAGTAGATTGTCATTGTCGGGAGCCCCTTTAGAATGTCCTTCTGTGTCCCGATGGTCTGGCTTAGATGGTGATATGAGCTTCCATAACTAGCCCTTCTTTTAAAGTGCACATATACTCAGAGGGAAGTATATGTAGTCACCTTCTATCCCCAGCCTAGTGCCCCAAAACAGCCTGTGTTTCTTTTTTTTACCTCAGCCTTTGCCCAGTTTTCATAATAGCACGAACTGGATGCAGTCGGCCATATTGCTCCCGTGGCTGTGCAGCCCCACCACCAATGATGAGTACACCCAGCTCAGCAATGGGGAGCACTTCAACCTAACTGCCATTATGTGACAGTTGAATTAATTAGCATATGTCTGCCAGTCACCATAATACTACTTCCCGTTTTTTCCTGGTGTTTTTTTGGGATATTGGCCAAAGTCTGAGGTAAAAAAGAAACACGGGCTGTTTTGGGGCACTGGGCTGGGGATGGAAGGTGACCATATGTACTTCCTTTCTGTGTATAGTTGCACTTTAAACTAGGCCCTGGAATCCTGGCCTGCCTGCTAGCCTACCCTCGTTGCATGCTACAAGGGATGTGTGAAGACCCCCGATGTGCCAGTGATCTTACCTGATCCCGGCAGGTCACGCGACACATTCTCCGCCAACAGGCTCTCTCAAATTTGCCAGGGGTGTGGCTTTGGCGGTGGAAAATCAAAGAAAACAGTGCCGCTGCCAAGGCAACAGTATTTTCAGAGTGATCTTTAAAGGGTAAGACACATAAACACATAAAACACACATTTGTTAACATAGGAAAAAAAATACTCGATCAGCTCAGCACCCTGAGCCTGTTTTTGGCACAAAAAAATATATACTTTCAAAAATCGAAAGTGGACTTACCCTTTAAAGTGGAACAAAACCCAGGATGACTTTGGGCTTTGCCTCCCGAGCACCCCTATCGGGGGTGCCCCGCTGTGTGAAACCCCCCAGGTTGCTCGATCTTACTTACCCTTCCCCATCCTACGGCGCATGCGCAGCCCTCTTGTCCAATCAGCGTGCCCGGATCTGCTCCAGCCCCTTCGTCCAGAGGCTCTGAGTGCCCTGGCGGCCACATCCTCCGGCCCTGCTAAAGGGATAGTGGGGATGCGGATGCTGCTCGCGCATCGCCATTGGAACGGGTATGAAGGTGGATTTTCAGGTGACCTGGGGGGTTTGACACATCCCCGAATCTGGATGCCCAGGGGGAGCGAGTAGTCTATGAGACTCCAGGGTGGGTTTTGGGCCACTTTTTGACTGGACAAGCCCTTTAAAGAAAACAAAAAAGGACTGTAGCCATATGATGGTACCTCTCTAATGTACATATCTCTGTAATTGACAATGTTGGGACCAGATAAGATACAGAAATGTCATGGGTGTCACTGACTGGTGATCAGTCTTTACTATCTGCAATTTCTTGTAATTGGTGTTGGAGATACAATACTTTGCAACAGCTTCTGCTTGTTGCTGAATGTGATTTGTGGGACTTTTGCCAGATTGACTGCAGTTTATAGTTATGACAGGTTATGACAGTAGATTGAATAGAAATTGGGGATGCCCAAAACCCCCACCCGAGTTTTTGACAGAGTCTTATTACTGTACACACCAAAATTAGTAATAAAAAATATATATATTTATTAATCCATTAGAATCAAAAACATTACATCCAAGACATATTATTAAAAAACATATAGGACAAACTAAAACATATTCTGCCAGGAGGGGGCGCTGATGTGCTTTGCTGCCATACGGACTGATATAAATGTTAAGTATAATTCATAAAACTCTTAAAAATAACTCATATCCTTAATAAAGTGCCAAGTGCCTATGCAAACAGTACATCAATTAATAGTAGAAACTCATTTATAGAGATTTGTGTATTGTGAGATAAAAACAACAATAGAGTGAAGCACAAATCAATAGAAAAAACAGTGCAAAGAAAGTGCTACTTATCCTAATCAGATATGTCCGGGTCAGCAATGTGCGTCCCCCCCATTCACGAGCCCACGCGTTCCGAGACGTAGGTCTCTTTTTCAAGGCAGAGTGCGTGGCAGAAAGTCGGGTGGGGGTTTTGGGGCATCCCCAATTTCTATTCATTGTACATTTTCGGTTATGGACAGAGCATTGCACCACATGTGATGGTAAAATTGTTTTGCTGGTGCCACCCACACTTTTTTCTAGTATAATGACAGTAGATGGCGCTGATACTGATGCTTAACTATAGTCTCTATATGCATTTTTCTGATGTGTTGTATTTCATGTATGTTAGGCTGTGCTCTATCACTTCATTTTTCCCTGTCTGTATTAGCCACCATGTAAGGTTCTCTTACTGCACACATTCCAGTAAAGTCAGTTCCAGTTACACCAGAAATGTCTAATTGACAACAATTGACAACTGTAAACCATGTCTGTACACAGAGATCTACAGGAGGAGGGAAGTGAGCCCTGTACACACAGAATACTGCTTCCATAAAACATGCATTTGATAACATAAGATATTACTAGATCAGTACCTTTGGTGATATCCTTTTGGCACATAACAAAATACACTTTCAAAAATGCCATTGAAAGTGGACTTTTCCTTTAATGTATGTGGTGTTTCTGTAACTAATACAGACAGATCATTTTTCATGCAGTCTGATCATAAACCAACAAAACGCTCAACCCATGCATACACATGCTTTTGGCCCAATTATCTGAAATAAATTATAGATCACTTTATTTCAATGTTTCCCGGCCAGTGGTACACGTAGCAATTATGGTGCACAGGATCCTATCAGGTGGTGCATGGTGAGGCTACAGACCAGGGCCAGCGTCAGCAATGGGTTACCCTGGGCAGGTCCTGCTTTACCTTTCAAGGGCCCACCTAATTTGGTGGTTATGTGACACATCCCGCCCCCTATTCTTTCTTTATTTAATTACTTTTATTCTTTCTGACTTTCTATTCTGTCTTATTATTCTTCTTATCTTTCTTTATATTTCATTACTTACTTTTTCTTTCTTTACTTGTTAAGCAGGACATCTATACCAAGGTAACTGAGCCTTTGAGTTTCACTTTGCATTAAGACTGGAAGTGCAGTAAGTGGCATCAGGCAGGGGATTGCTGCAGCCACCAAAAAAACTGAGCCAACAGGGTTGGATGGGGGTGGGGATTTTACTTAGTAAGTAGGTGAAATCTTTGGTAATAGTCACCATGCAGCTTTACCAATATGTGTGACAAGTGGCCCACTGAGACTTGTTCCCCAAGGGTCCACATAAACCTGGAGTTGGCCCTGCTGCAGACTAATCTGTATCCTAAACCCATCTGCTGGCACCTACCTGATTTGCTGCAAAAGGTGATGAAAACTCTTTGCTTTGTGTTAGTTTCATGCACATGCACATTAAAGTGGATACTATGGGCCCTATGTGGCATATTAAAGGTAGAGACGAAGGAAGAACTCACAGGGTATAAGGGAGTGGTACAAAAGTTATAAGGATTTAGAAGGAGGAACTTACAAACCATTAGACTAAAAGGGAGGATACAAAAAGATGAAGAGCCTACAATTGTTTAGGATTAGCGATGAGCCAAATCTGCCTGGTTCAACCACAGTTCTCCAGAATCGGCCACTAAATCCTTACATCCCATACACTCAAACCTGGATCCTATTATAGTCTATGGCCAGGGGGAATCCTGATGTGTATCATGGCTTCTGGAAGACACAAAAAAAACACTACCAAATGCTCAAAGATGCACAGGGACACACCAAAAGGCTGCCAGATATTCTTATATACCGTAACTTTTCAATAAGCTCTCTAATTATGTCAGTGAGGCCAAACACCACATTAAAGCCAACTTACATAAGCACAGAGCCTTTACAGGACACAACTAGTTCAAAAATAAACCACATACCCCCCAGTACATCCAGAGGGTTACAGCAGCCATCATATTGCCCACAAAAGGATTCATACATTATACATAACAGGATGCAACAGAAGTGCAGGAGGCCCTGGCAGAACTCAAAATTTAAAAATTAGCCCACCTCCCCTCCGGCAAAGACAGCAGCCAACATATTGCCCACATAGGGTACTATCCATTTTAAAATTGATGAAGAACGTGTGGAGGGCCCTGGCAGGGCTCCCTCAGTCCAAAAATGTACATGCCTACCTCCCAGGCAAAAACAGAAATGCCCAACAGTCAGAAGATTGAATACATAGGGTTTGGACCCTGGCAGGGCTTCACCAAACAAAAATTAGCCCACCTCTTGCCCAAATCCAGCAAATTGACAACCATAGGTTCCAGAAATATTACGTTTCAGGATGAATCTGCGGAGGGCACTGGCAGAGCTCTACCAGTCCAAACATTTGGTCTCTTCATGCCCAGATCCAGCCAGGGGAACACTGTAGCCAGCAGATTGCCCACAATTGGTTTCCTAAATATTACTTTTCAGGATGAAAGTGCTCAGAAATGCGGAGCAGTGACATCAGTGGCTCCAACAGAATGCAACCCTGATGTTAAAGCTATCTATTTTGGGGAATCTGCAGGAAGAGTGTAGAAGTCCCCTAATAACCAATCTTGGTTCATTTTTATAAACATCAGATGATATACTTCTTCTGTGGACTGGGTGATGTGTTTTTTGGTGGGAAACACCCCCAGCTGCACTGAATAACCAGTAAACTCATCTTTCCCAGCGGGTCTTGTGACGCCGTCTTTGCCAACGACCACATCCCTGCCTTCCCTGCAGCTGAGCGTGGTCCCATGGCCAGCCATTCAGAGAGAGGCCAGGCACTAGTGAACTTGCACGCCACAGGGAAGCTGAACATGCAGCCAGACAGCTGGGGCATGCCATATGGGATCAGCCAATTGGCAATCTCAAAACAGCTAGAAGACGTGGTTTCGGCGGTAGAAAAACTGTTTGAAAAAAAAGGGGTCACAGCCCAAGCCAGCAGCATCGCTCAAGGTACTTGGCCTGGAAGGACAGGAAGAGGGGGGGGGGGGGGAGGGTTAAATGGGTTACCGAGCCCAGTGGGCATCCAGATTTGGGATGTCTCAAGGTTGCTTGATTGCAAAAGAAAGGGGTCTTCTAACAATAGTTAAAGCATACCCCCAAACCGTCCCGATTTCCACAGGACAATTCTGCTTCTGTCTGCTCGTCCCTGTGTTCAGCTGCTTTTTAACGTGTCCCGTGCCGTCACCTCACTGCCGCTGCTCTCCATCGCCCACCGCCTTACAGTTTTCAAAAGTTGGGAGGTATGGTATCATTGATGACTACATTATCACTGTGACAGAAATCTATCATATTCCCCCTAAGCATATGCCAGCTAGGCCTTTAAAATCAAATGTAACTATTAGTATATAAGGTATTTGTCAGGACATGTGGCCACAAAATGTCACTTCGTTGGCAGTCCTAGGATTCCCCCCTACAGGGTTACAGCCCTCATAAACTGTAGAGTGCATCTGTGCTGTAGAAGGTCTCTGCACTTCTAAAGGTGAACGGCCATTTACAGCTAGGTGCTAACAAGACTTTGCACAAACTTCACCACCACAAGGAAGGCCCCCTGGGCAGGCATCTCTCTGCCTGGCAGATTTCTGGCTAAAAAGTACAAAGAGAAGTTATTATGTTGAATAACTTTTCTTATATGAATCACAAAAAAACATTTGATAGCTGGGAACATAAGCTAAAGAATGATATTAGACCTGCCCACGTAACGGTTTTAGAAACCCCTAGAAATGTTTTGAGGGGTACTGAGCACAATTACCTCCCCATATATGGGTTCATTCAACTGGTCTGAAAAATCATTTATGGCCAGGTTCGGATAATCATGTGGTCTGCGTGGCTCTCAGAAATGTGCTGGGCCCAAAAGAACAACCTCTCCCTCGAGTCTTGATGGTAGGCGCTGGGCTACTCCGTGGTCCCTCCAAGAAGACAAACAGTAGCTAGGTGAGGACATTCTTATCTGGGGCTTGTTATATCACAAGGAGTTTCCATGTCACATCGTGCTCATCACATCCTGAGAACTTCAGCTAATAGATTAGACTTTGCCGCTATAAATCTGGACTTTGACGCTATTAATCTGGACTTTGACGCTATTAATCTGGACTCTGTCGCACAAATCACCCCAGCATAAGTACCTATGTACCCTTCTTTCCAAATCTTATCAGTTTTATTCTGTTATCTGTTTTACTAGTGGTTTGTTCATAGTATTTTTATCTGTCAGTTACAATTTTTGTTGTGATTCATTTTGCACCACTTTTCTCTATTCTCTAAAGGGGCTGGTTCTATACTTTGTTATGGGCGTCCTGAATTGGGATGCCTTGCTGTGTGAGCCCCCACCCAGATTGCCCAATCGACTTAGCACTCTGACATGCCTTCTCTGTATTCTCTGTATCTCTGAATACCTGGGCTGTGTAAGCGCCTGCACCAAGCCTTTCTGGCAGCTAGATGCTGGGGTGGGAATGTGGCCAGCAGCGCTCCTGCTTTTATATTCCAGGGGTGGGGTGCAGCCGCATGTTGTCTTGTTCTGTTTTGTGATCCTATACCCACATAGGAAGTTTATGTCCCCAGCCCAGTGCCCCAATACAGCCTGTGGTCCTTTTTATTTTTACTAAAGCCTTTGCTCAATATTCATAAAAACACTTTAAAGTGGACCAACACCCAGGATTTTCACTATCCTGGGTGTTGGTCCACTTCCGCAGGGCACCACGATGGGGGTGCCCCGCTGTGTGAAACCCCCCAGAAAGCCCCAAAAACTCACCTGACCCCGCTCCCACGTGACTCGCTCCACCAATCACCGCCGACGGACAAGCGAGGTCCGTCGACGGACAAGGTGAGAGCACCCGCCGCCTCTCGCGCGTCCCTCTTACAGGGAGCGCGCCCTGCTAGAGTGATGCGCGAGAGGCGGCGGCGGCCTGCACATGTGCCGTTGGAACGAGGAACAGGTAGGATTTGCAGGCGTCCTGAGGGGTTTCACACAGCAGGGCACCCCTGATCGGGGTGCCCCGCAGGCAGGGAGCTGATCGGCCCGGGATTCCCGGGCCGATCAGCAGTGGGTGTTGGTCCACTTTAAGGTGTAGTGCTTTAAGATTTATAGCAATTATTATAACTGATACTGATGCCTCTCAATGCTAGACTGTGTAACTGAATACTTGCCATTTGGCCGCCATTTGTACTTTCTACTGCATCCAGTTAGTATTTTTATGAATATTGAGCAAATTAAAGAAGGAAGAAACAACACAGGCTGTATTAGGGCTCTGCACATAAAGAAAGTGATAAAAAATAAACTTCCTTTTTTGGGTATAAGATCACTTTAAAGTGGACCAACACCCAGGATTTTCACTATCCTGGGTTTTGGTCCACTTCGGTGGGGCACCCCGATCGGGGGTGCCCCGCTGTGTGAAACCCCCCACTCACCTCACCACGCTCCTACGCGGGCGCTCGTCCAATCAGAGCGCTCAGAGCCGCTGTGGTATGCACGTACAAGCGGCGTCCAACCACAGCGGCTCTGAGAGCTGAAGGCCGCGTCTCGCGCTTCCCTCTAACAGGGAGCGCACCCGCGCCTGCCATTCACAAACGGCCTGCGCGCCCTGCTAGAGGGAAGCGCGAGACGCGGCCCGCGCCGTTGGAACGGGGTTAAGGTAAGGTTTCTGGGCTTCCTGGGGGGTTTCACCCAGCGGGACATCCTGATTTCGGATGCCCCACGGGGAGGTATCTGATTGCCCCTGGGTGTTGGTCCACTTTAAATTTTAGGTGACCCTACAACCTAAAAGTACCTCCCAAGTAAAAAATGGTAAGGGGCCCAAGTCTTAGATAAACTATGACAGCTACATCAATAAAGACGAAACTGAATTTCAAAGCCATGTTATTACAGTTTTACAATATGTTTAGTGATTATGACGTAGGCGATCACCATGTCGGTGCACAACATATACTCAAACAGGCTTTGACAAAATGGCCACTCAAATAGAGACATGTTATATCGGCCTCTAGAGCCTCACCAGTTTGCGAACTGGACATCAAGCGTTTTTCCCGCCTCTTTCACGAGGCGACTGAAATGGCGCGCAGTTTGTAGAACCCGCCTCGTCAGTGACGTACCTGCCTTCTCGTCCAATGGGTGGTTGGCCACGCTGCCCGCTCCGGCGTTCTGTGGCCAATGCGGATAAAGACTGCTCCCGGGAACGCCGAGTCTGTCCCGCGCAACATGGCGAAGAATTTAAAGGCAGTTCGCGGTGAGTGAAGGGGAGCCGGTGTAAGGTGCAAACTGACAGAATGTGGGGGAAGACGAGGTGGGCTAATGAATGAGCGGGGCCGGGTCACGTCATTTAGGAATAGCGTGTGTGACGGGGTTTGGGCTCTGACTTACCTGAGGGGTCTCCATAGCTTATAGCTGCCTATAGACATAGGGCAGCGCCGCTCAGTATCCACCATACGTAACACTGGTTATTATATATTATTAAAGCTCCTCCTGTCACTTGCTAAACTTTATTTATTCATTCATTTTTTGTACTTTTATGTAAAGTTTTTTTAAAGTGGACCAACACCGAGAGGTGATCGGCCCGGAAATCTATAAGATTCCCGGGCCGATCACCTCCCACCCCGCGGGACATCCGAGATCGGGATGTCCCGCGGGGTGAAACCCCCCAAAATACCCCCAAACACCTTACCTGATCTTCGGCGGCGGCCGGCCGCCGCCGCCTCCCTCGCGCCCCTGTAGGCGTGCTCGCGCCCGCGCCGGCCGTCTGCGAATGGCCGGCGGGGGCGCGCGCGCGCCGAAAGTGACGCGAGGGAGGCGGCGGCGGCGGCAGCCGCTTGGACGTTCCTGATCCCCGCCTGGACGTTGGCGGGGATTGGACCGTCCAGTCACGTGGGAGCGGGGACAGGTAAGATTTTGGGGCTTTCTGGGGGGTTTCACACAGCGGGGCACCCCCGATCGGGGTGCCCCGCCGAAGTGGACCAAAACCCAGGATAGTCAAAATCCTGGGTGTTGGTCCACTTTAAGTGACAGTCCAGGCAAAGAGAAGGCTCACCTGATCCTGTCCAAAGTGCCTCAAATCCATATGCTGTAGCCTATCTCCAAAGTTTGCTCCCACCCATTTACTGTATATTTTACTGTGACCATGCTTGAATGGGCACCAAAACCTGGGATTGTCACTATCCTGGGTGTTGGTCCACTTCTGCGGGGCACCCCGATCGCTGTGTGAAACCCCCCCCAGAAAGCGTGAGAGGCGGCGGCCCGCGCATGCGCCGTTGGAACGAGGAGCAGGTAGGATTTGCGGGCGTCCTGGGGTGTTTCACACAGCGGGGCATCCGGGATGCCCCGCAGGCAGGGAGCTGATCGGCCTGGGAATCTTAGATTCCCGGGCCGATCAGCGGTGGGTGTTGGTCCACTTTAAATGTGAGGAATTACAGTGGTAAGTAATTAGTGGCACACTTTCGCCATATCTTAAATTGGACCTTCATCATGATTTATTGAAAAGCCCAAGCCCTTAAAAAAACGATTCCCCAGCATCTAAAATATATATTTTAAGTTTTTAGTCACTTACTTAATATTCTTTCCCCCCACTGGGCTGCAACTCTGTTAAGGACTTTAGGATATGGGCGCCGCCATCTTGACTCAAAAGCTTTACACTTACTAAGGAGAGGAGAGCGGGATAAAGTACAGGGGGTGGGATTATAGCTGTGCTTTGCTCAGACAGAGCAGAGCTGGGGTCAGGAAAAGGTCAGCAGACCCAGAATGCAGAGCAGCACAGTCAGAAGGCACTTCCTGTTTGCAGGCTGCCTGATGTCCCATGAGCCGCCATCTTGGATGTTTAAATGCTCATAACATGCAGTAGATGCAGGTAGGATGATTTTTAATGTGAGCAATCTGTATGTACAGAGTGTGGGAAACATAAGATAGACTCTTAATCAGAGTGAAGGTCCGCTTTAAAGTGGACCAACACCCACGGGTGATCGGCCCGGGAATCTATAAGATTCCCGGGCCGATCACCCCCCACCCCGCGGGACATCCGAGATCGGGATGTCCCGCGGGGTGAAACCCCCCCCCCCAAACACCCCAACTCACCTACCTTATCTTCGGCGGCGGCCGTCTGCGAATGGCCGGCGCGGGCGCGCGCGCGTCAAAAGTGACGCGAGGGAGGCGGCGGCGGCCGCCGCCGCTTAGACGTTCCAGATCTGCCCTTGTACGTCGCCGCGGGAGAGGTGAGTTTTTCGTGGGGTTAGGGGGGGTTTCACACAGCGGGGCACCCCGATCGGGGGTGCCCCACCGAAGTGGACCAAGACCCAGGATAGTCAAAATCCTGGGTGTTGGTCCACTTTAAGTACAAAGCAAATACTGATCTGCATGAGGGGTGCTGCCCAATAGGATGGAATTCTTCCTATCCCGTAGACCAAGTATTCAGAAACATCAGGCACACGCCAATTATGCTTTAAAATATTTTTTTTTACTTTTTTGTTTTGCAATTAAGCCCCATATTTTATCCATACAGGCAGGGGTTAATAATACATCATCTCAAAATATTTACAGGGGTATTTACACACTTAGCTAGTTGTAAACATATAAACAGGTTTAGTTCAGGCATCTCTTCCTGTTGTGAGCTCTCTCTGTGGTTTCAAAAATGAAAAGACAGCTGCTCTGAAATCATCAGTATAAATATTGAAGCAAAAATGGAAAAAAAATGTATCCACAGTGTGAGCTCACTCCATTCTGAGAGTAGACTGTATTATTCAAGGCTTAGATACACAGTATCTCTATGTGAAGCGTTTAGCTACAAAAACAAATAGCATCATACTATGCTGTATGCTGGAGCTGATAGTTCCTCATCAGGATTACCATAGCATTGCAGCTTACAAGATAATTCAGATATAGTTATACAGAGGTAAACCTTATAATTATACCATTCACAGATATCATAAGCAATTAGTCCCATAGACATATGGGTACATCAATGCATAGAAGGTAAAATATGCAAATAGTGTGCAACCAATGTATTTCCAGTCGTGAGATAGCAAAGGTGGGGGCGGTCCTTTTTGACTGTAGTTCCGATTTAATAAACAGTGGGTACTGTGGTTTGTTTTTAAAGCTTCCACAAGATATGAATTAGCCTTGACACTAAGCATAATTCCATGAAAAATCGTTAAACCATACAATGTATTTCCTGACAGAATGTCCTAATGTAATCCGATAATGTGATGTATGTACTGACTGACTTTTTTTCAATAAAAATATATTGTAATAAAAAAAGCTTTCCACCTTAACATTAAACAAAACCTATTATATTCTTTCCTCCTTCCCCCCCATACCCCTTCCCTTTTTAAAGTCTGCTTAATCCTCCAGTCCATTGGGTTGCCAGAGGGTACAGAATGGCCCTGAGGACTGTTTTAGGTCCAATTTAAGGCAATAATTGCACCTTACCTGTGCTCTCCTCAAACATCAATGGGCTGCTTTGTTGTCACACTATTGGAAAATTCTGCATGTGGTGTTTCCCAAAACAGCCCTGCACATAGATGTGAAGGAGACCATTGATTTAAATGGACACGATTCTCTTCTCTGCTTAACTGTTTCGGAGTATAAACTAATCCAGTGCAATGCAATTGCGAAGGTGCCAGTACAAGCAGATGGCCCCCTCTGCCCTGCCACTCTCCCCTGGTGCTGAGGCGGTGGGGGGGGGGGTTACATAAGAGAAAACTGCATGCCTCCGGGATGCAGTGGCGATCATCAGACGATTCCAGTGCCGCCATCTCGGGTGCTGCTGCCCTGAGCGTGGAATTGCCCGATCTCTGCTGCATCCCTGGTTTGTTTTAGTTTTTCTTTAAAGTGGACCTTCACTCTGAATAAGAGTCTATCTTAAGTTTCCCACACCCTGTACATACAGATTGCCCACATTAAAAATCATCCTACCTACATCTACTGCATGTTATGAGCCTTTTAAACATCCAAGATGGCGGCTCATGGAACATCAGGCAGCCTGCGAACAGGAAGTGCCTTCTGACTGTGCTGCTCTGCATTCTGGGATTGCTGACCTTTTCCTGACCCCAGCTCTTGCTCTGTCTGAGCAAAGCACAGCTATAACCAAGCCCCCCTGTACTTTATCCCACTCTCCTCTCCGCAGGAGAGGAGAGTCAAGATGGCGGCACCCATATCCTGGGGTCCTGATCAGAGTTGCAGCCCAGTGGGGGAAAGAATAATAAGTGACTAAAAACTTAAAATATATTAATTTTAGATGCTGGTGAATCATTTTTTAAGGGTTTGGGCTTTTCAATAAATTATGGTGAAGGTCAGGTTTAATCTAAAAGCCTCAACCCCATCTGCCTGGACTATCCCTTTAATGACCACTGGTGGTATTTTGGAGTTTAACCATATTTTTAAAAAGTAAACTTGTGGAGAGAAGTTCCTGCCAAGGTGATTAATGTACCCCCCATGGCACCCTGGTATTGTGAAAAAGTCCAGAACGCCTGGCTAACCGTGGCATTGCTTCCTCCATTCAGGTGGTGGGCGGGGCCATGCACAGCCGAGAAGGTGGGATGACTGATGCATGTCCGGGGGGGGGGAGACGTAATATCAGGCACCCTAGTGGGGGAGTTTGATACAGTGGGGATGGGAGTTTGGGATTCCAGGGGGGTGGGGGGGGGGTAAGCCTGTCCTGGGGTCTCATAGCCTTGAGGGTGTGTTTCGGTCTATTTCAAGTGTACCTTCACCCTGAATAAGAGTCTATCTTATGTTTCCCACACCCTGTACATACAGATTGCTCACATTAAAAATCATCCTACCTGCATCTACTGCATGTTATGAAGCTTTAAACATTCAAGATGGTGGCTCATGGAGCATCAGGCAGCCTGCAAACAGGAAGTGTCTTCTGTGTCGCTCTGCATTCTTTGATTGCTGTTGTTTCCCTGACCCCAACTCTGCTCTGTCTGTGCAAAGCACAGCTATAACTCCACCCCTGCACTTTATCACGCTCTCCTCTCCTGTATGTGTGATGCTTCTGAGTCAAGATGGCGGCGCCCATATCCTAGAGTTGCAGCCCAGTAGGTCAGAAGAATAAGTAAATGACTAAAAACTTAAAATAAATAAATTTTTGATGCTGGGGAATAGTTTAAGGGTTTGGGCTTTTCATTAAATGATGCTGAAGGTCCGGTTTAATCAAACCTCTGCCTGGAATGTCCCTGTGACTGAGAATACTCCCTAGGATGCTGGGAGTATTATTTCTACGTTTTGGGAAAGTTTAGCACAGCCTCTGCTATAGAGGCAGCTCCACCTGTATACATAAGCCTATACCCTAGCCCTCTCCACACAGTGCAGTAAAAATATATTGGTGGAAAGTCCTCACTAGGCTTATTTGGTGGGCAGGGGGCGGGGTGATAGGGAGTATGCGGACAGCAAGAAAATGGGTACGGATATGACTTTGACTAGGCACATGGAGCACGAGACATTTAAGGGTGCATCTTATGCATGAACGTGACTTCTGTTAAGTATAGAGGGGGAAGAGCACAGGCAAGTATGGGGAGCTGGATTAGTAAGCACAAAAAGAGCACAGGGGAATTTTGTGGGGGGAGGGTAGGTAACAACATATCTCCAGTCATCTCCCAGGACAGCACCTATGTGAGATGAACCCCACCTATCCAGACGCGGGAAACACTAGACCACACCCCATAAAAGAACTACCTGTAGTTCCACGGTATGGTGTTTCCTGCCATCTGGCAGAAGGATCATCTCCTGTTTGTTTTTTTTTTTTTTTATAGAGAGACTCTGGCCTGTTGAGTTTCCCCTTTGTTCCTGTTCTGTTATATGTTTAGATATATTAAATTAACTCCTAGACTGATCTAAAAATATGCTGGCAGAACCCTCTATCCGTGAAGGGGCTAATAGTTGCCTGCGTCTGCTCCTGAAATGCTCTTTTGACTGAATACGTGGTTCTTAGGACTGCTTGCATAGTGGTTTGGGGCTGGATCTGGCTTCCATCACCACGTTTTGGGGTCTTGGTGGTGTGGTAATTTGGCTGGCTGTAATAGATGCTCCTGCAGTAATTCTATCAGGAACGGCAATCTTGTAGGTCCCCCTATGTTTGATCCAGGATGGTTAACTCAGTTAGTGGATTTCACGTCCATGACCACAAGCCTGCAAAGTAGAGATTAGCAGCAATGGCAGTGAGTCACCTGCTGCTTGGGTCTATTATCTCTTTACACCTTAAACTGGACCTTCACCTTAAATAAGAGCTTATCTTATGTTTCCCACACCTTGTACATACAGATTGGTCACATTAAAAATCATCCTACCTGCAACTACTGCATTTTCTGAGCCTTTAAACATCCAAGATGGCAGCCCATGGAATCTCAGGCTGCCTGCAGACAGGAAGGGTCTTCTGACTGTGCCACTCGGCATTCTGGGATTACTGTCCTTTTCCTGACCTCCCTCCTCCTCCTCCGCCCCCTGCACTTTTCCTTCCTCCCTCTCCTCTCCTATGTGCAGCTCCTGAGGCAAGATGTCGGTGCCCGTATCCTAAAATCCTGAACAGAGTTGCAGCCCAGCAGGGGAAATATGTGAGTGACTAAATATGTAAATATATGAATTTTAGATGCTGAGGAATAGTTTAAGGGTTTGGGCTTTTCATTAAATGATGCTGAAGATCCGCTTTTAAATATTCACATGCTGTTAGTACATCAGAATATTGATGTCAGGTTGTCAGCAGCTTGGTTAACCAAATGATTGCTTAAGCCTAATTAAGCAGCCATACTACTGGTCAGGTGTGCTTAAAGCGGACTTCAGCATCATGTAATGAAAAGCCCACACCTTTAAACTATTTCCCAGCATCTAAAATGTTTATATATTCTTAGTATACAGTACGTCCTGCTCCAGATATAGTACTTACACTTGGGTTATCCTCCGCCAGATGGCGCTGCACTGCGGAGACATGCAAAACGGGCTCCTCCCGGTCCCTCAAATACCCGGGACACCTCCCACAAATCCCCAGATTTCTCTGCAGTGCCGACTGCGAAGACATGAAGTATCACTCTCTCGCAGGTGAGCGGGGCTATTAAAGCCTGCGGCCCTGTTGGACTATTCCCACCCGTCCTCTTTGTGATATGCCTCCCAGCCTGGGCTGCGCTGGTCGGGTGAAGGTAGGCAGCACCATGCGTGCTTATGGAGCGCTGCTCCTCCGCAGTCCCCCACCCAAAGGGTAGGCGGTATAGGCTGATGGTGAGCCTCTATGGGATGCCCCTCCCGCATTATTGCCCTGTGTAGCGGTGGGCCCCTGTACAAAGGGCCGTCATCCTCCCTCGTTCCCCCCGTAGCTCGGGAGGAAAGAGAGGGGGGGGGTGTGTGTTTGGTGTCAGTGTATTGTGATTACATGCATATGGCCTTTGTAATGTCTTTGGACTTGTATATATGGTGTCAGCCGCCGCGCTGATTTGTATTTTTACTCGTATAACTGCCGCCGCGCGCGCTTTTTCCTTCATTGGATGTTCCGCGGCGGCGTTACCTCAGACGCCTCTGTGTCCTCATTGGCTGCTGGTTGACTTCGCACTCATCGGAGTGAGGGCGGGGCCTGGCCTGGCGCGCTCTGCCTTGCCCTTCGAGGTACTCTGCGCCATTTTGTCTTGTAGTGCGCACGGGACGTTCTTGCTTACCGTGGTCCGTAAGTGCCCTCGCGGGCGGCTTTATACTCATTGTAGTGTTTCGGTTCTGACACAATTTTCTTCTCATTGTGTCTTTCAAACGGCTGAACCCGTTGGCTTCTCCCGGCCCGGTGTAATTGATAGTCGGTGGCTTTGTAAATTTCTCCCACTTCCCTAGCGGGTCATTGGGGCATCCAAGGTTGCTTATAGCGTCAATCCCTACTGGCATATTGTGCCAAAAAAATCACCATATGGAGGCATCTCAGGATAATGTGACCGGGGTCCCCTTGGGACAACCCCATGCTTAAACAAAAAGGATGGATGTGCACTGCCCCAATGTCTACACAATTATAAAGGTGCTATAGCCCATGGGGTCAAGACCAAAAATATATATATATATATACTATTATATTATAGTTTATATTTATATATATTATATTATATTATATTATATAATATATATATATATATCTATTATATAATATATATATTATATTATATAATATATATATATATTATATAATTATATATATATATATATATATTATATAATATATATATATAATATATATATATTATATAATATTATATATATAATATATATATATATATATATAATATATATATATATATATATATATTATATATATATATAGTATATATTATATACTAGTATATATATATATTATATATAGTATAATATATATATATATATATATATATATATATCTATTATATAATTATATAATATATATATATTATATAATATATATATATATATATTATAATAATATATTATATATATATTATATAATATATATATATATATAATTATAGTTATATATATATATTATATAATATATATATATATATAATATATATTATATATTAAATATATATATATTATATAATATATATATATATAGTACTATATATATATATATATATATATATTATATAATATTTATATATATATATATTATATAATATTATATATATAATATTATCTATATATATATTATAATATATATATATATATATACTATATATATACTACTCTATATATATTATATAATATATATATATATATACTATATATTATATAAATATATATCATTATATATAGTACTATTATATAATATTATATATACTATATATATATTATATAATATATATATATATATATTATATATTAGTATAAATATATATATATATATATATATATATTATATAATATATATATATTATATATATATATTATATAATATATATATATATATATATATATATATATAATATATATATATATATATAATATATATATATATATATTATATAATGTGCTACCATAATTTTAATACAAAGTTAAAGTGCATAATATTGTGCATATACTATACAAATTTAAGCAACCCTTATGACTGTGTGCCCTAATAAAGTGCTGGATTTAACGCATCAAAAAGAACAAACAAAACCGTGTACCGTTACCAAAGCAAACCCACAGCTATAATTAAGGTGCTGGTACAAAACACACATGGTGCTAAACAACCAGGCAGAGTATAAATGGATATGTAGAACGCCACCAAGTTAAACAGCCAATTGTATATGTAAAAGATAGAGTAACTTGCATTACCTTGTCACCCAGGGATCCCCCACAGCAGCCGCCACCGGCGCGTTGCGTGTCATGTTGACACTTCGCCAGGATCTGAGGAGTTTATGAATCTGTGTGGCTATACCCCTTCTGATGGAGAGCTCTTCTCTGACTCAGGCTCATCTGATGAGAGGCCGAGGAGTCATGACTATTCTGGCCCTGAATACTGGGCCCAGATTGACACTGACAATTTTTGTTGAGACAGAACCTCAAAAATCTGGATATCTCTCTCCCTGGTGAGGCTCCCAGGCAAAGAGGGGAGCGTTTCCATACAGCATCAGCACGCTTGGAATTTCTAGAGCAGGCACATTTCCATACCCTTGTGCTCAAGGAATGGGGGTGCCCCAGTAAACTTCCCAGGGGACTGGGATAGTAAGTACCCTTTTCCCCCTGAGGTGGTTAAATGTTGGTTACCCCCCCCCCCCCCCCCAAGGTGGATGCCCCAATTATAGGGCTTCCTAACCCCCCCCCCCCCCCCCCCCCCCTTCATTACAGCCCCTGTTTATGCTACCCTTCGGGATGCTGAAGACCAGCGCATTGACCTGCTGGCCTCCCACGCCTTTGCATGTGCAGGGACGGCGCTGCGCCCGGTCTGTGCCTCTGCCATTACTGCCGTGGCCGCTAGAACCCTCATCAGAAAAATGCTTGATCGTCCCCCTGATGATCTCCCTTGGGATGTGTTTAATGCACTCTCCAGTTGTGATGTGTTTGTAAAATTTATCCTATTGGTATTGGATGACACCATTAGAATGTGTGCAAGAACTTCTGCCCTTGTGGTGGCTATACGTCGCTTGGTCTGGCTGCGACAGTGGGGTGCTGACGATGCTGCAAAGAAGGCTCTTACCGGGCTTCCTTTTAAAGGGCTACGCCTGTTTGGGGCCCGTCTAGACCTGTTTGGTAAGAAGGGTAAGTTACCCCAACGCAGGCGGCTGTCTCGGCCCCTTCGGGGCCAGGGCACCCCTTCTACTGCTATTGGATGTCCCAAGAGTAAAGAATCTTATCTGGAGCAGAACGTACTGTATACTAAGAATAATACTGTGATTACTCACCTGTAGAATTGTTATGAGTATGCAGTACGTCCTGCTCCACCCCACCCTTGTTTTCATTATCCTTGGATCCCCTGTATGGTGATTATCATTGTTGATAGTTACTGGTTGGTTATGTTATCATTCTCCCGGCTTCTTAACTGCTTTTCAATGCTGAGGATTTGTGGGAGGCCCCGGGTATTTGAGGGGCCGGGAGGAGCCAATTTCGCGGTCTCTGCAGTCCAGCGCCATCTGGCGGAGTAATACCCAAGAGTAATGAATCTTATCTGGAGCAGGACGTACTGTATACTCATAATACCAATTCAACAGGTGAGTAATCACAGAATTGTATTTTTGGGGACTGTGTTCTGGTCATCCCCTTGTTTTGCCTTGTTTGGTTTCTGGGGTCTTACCTGTTCCAGGTAAGGCCTCTGGCTAGAAGCGCAACTGGCTCCCACGCCCTCCCTCTTTGCTGAGGAGGATGAGGGAATTGATGCCCTTGGTGGCCGTTACTCCCTAGAGGAGGGGGAGCTTTTCCAGGACTCTGGGGACCAGCAGGAGGGTACGACAGTGACCCTGGGTCTGCGTCCGAGGAGGATTCATGGCTCCCCGATGACACTGATAGACTGTTGTCTGACATTTTTGAAACCTTGCACATTGCGGTTCAAGCTTGCACAGGGTCAGGGGTACTACTCCAATCTTTTCACGGTCCCCAAAAAGGACGGGTCTTTGAGGCCCATCCTGGGCCTCAACAAGTTTGTCAGGTTCAAGCACTTTCGCATGGAGACTCTACGCTCGGCTGTCAGTACCCTTCGCCCGGGTGACTTCATGACCACACCGTGGACATCAAGGATGCCTATCTTCACGTGCCAATCTTTCCAGGTCATCAGCGATTTCTCAGGTTCACTCTAGAGGATCAGCATTACCAGTTTGTGGCTTTACCGTTCGGTATCACCTCGGCGCCTCGGGTGTCACCAAGGTGCTGGCGGGCATGATGGCTCTGTTGCGGAACCAGAACATTCGCATCCTCCCTTACCTGGATGACATTCTGATTGCGGCTCAGTCTCTTCATCAGGCCGAGAAGGATACTCAGGCGGTGACCTCCACTCTCGAGTCCTTCGGCTGGGTGATCAACTTTCCCAAATCTTCATTGTCTCCGTCTTTGGTGAGGTCCTTTCTGGGCATGACACTGGATACCTCTCAGGTCAAGGTATTCCTGCCTCGGCAGAAAGTGGAGGGCCTTCAGAAGCAGGCACGGTCTCTGCTCTTGTGTCCCCATCCCTCCATTCGGCAAGGGATGCAGTTAGTGGGCCACAGTCCCTCTCGTGGTGGCTGGACTCAAGGAACCTTCTAGTGGGCAGGACCTTTCTGCCTCTGTGCTGGGAGACTGTCACCACAGATGCCAATCTGACCGGTTGGGGGGGCTTTTGGAAGTCTCTGAAGTTCCAGGGTCGGCGGGTCCTCCAGGAGGCCCATGCTCCCATCAATGTCTTGGAACTGAGGGCGACCAGGTTGGTTCTTTTTTCAGCTGACCACACACCTTCGGGGTCGAGCTTTTCAGATACGCTTGGACAACCGGACGGCGGTTGCCTACATCAATCATCAGGGAGGGACTCGGAGCAAGCGAGCCCTCAAGGAAGTGTCCCTGATACTGTCTTCGGCGGAAGAGAATGTCCCTTACATCTCTGCGTTCTACATTCCGGGGGTGGAGAACCAGGAGGCAGACTCCCTGAGCATGGGGTCGTCTCGGCTGGGGGAATGGTCCCTCAGCAACAAGGTATTTCACTCCTGTGTCACCGCTGGGGTCAGCCGGATGTGGACCTGTTTGCGTCCCGCCACAATCACAAGCTTCCAAGATTTGTCTCCCTGTCGCAGGATCCTCTGGCCTTCGCCACGGATGTGCTAGCGATTCCTTGGACGGAGTTTCGGCTTCTCTGTGTTCCCTCCCTTTCCTCTGCTGGGCAGGGTGCTGCTCAAGATGGCCCAGGAAGGGGTACCAGCCATTCTGGTGGCCCCATGTTGGCCAAGGAGGGTGTGGTTCGCAGACGTCGTGCAGTTGGCAGTAGATACCGTACATTTTGCCCAAGGATCCAGATCTTCTCACTCGGACAGCTGCGACATCCCAATTTACAAACGCTGGCTTTAACGGCTTGGCTGCTGAAACTCCTTCTTGACAGATAAGGGGTTGCCGACCTGTTGTTGATACTATGATTCGGGCTAGGAAGAAGTCCTCGTCCTCTATCTACTACAGGGTCTGGCATGCTTACATTGCCTGGTGTGAGTCCAAGTCTCTTCCTTGTCGGGTGCTTTCTATCCCCGGGATTCTGGAATTTTTACAACATGGCTTGGATTCGGGCCTTCAACTTAGTACCCTCAAGGGACAGGTGTCGGCTCTGGCAATTTTTTTCCAAAGATCCTTTGGCAGTCACCGGCAGGGAGTTACTCATGTGTGTCCGCCACGTAAACCTATGCTACAGGTTTGGGACTTGAATCTGGTGTCTGCTCTGCAGGGTCCTCCCTTTGATCTATTCGTGGGGCTGCTTTGCCCATTCTGACTCTTAAGGTGGCCTTTTTGGTGGCTATTACTTCAGTCAGGCGACTCTCTGAGCTGGCGGCGCTTTCCATTAAACCTCCTTATTTTGAGCGGCATCAGGATAAGGTGGTGTTTAGGCTTAAGCCGGATTTCTTGCCCAAGGTTGTGTCTGCTTTTCATCTCAATCAGGACATTGTCTTACCTTCCTTGTGTCCTAACCCTGCTAATTCCAAGGAACGGACCCTGCATTCTCTGGATGTTGTCAGGGCTCTGAAGTTTTATTTGGTTGCTACTGAGTCTTTCAGGAAATCTGCTCTTTTTGTTCTTCCTGCGGGACCTAGGAAGGGCTTGCCTCCGGCTAAATCTACTATCGGCAAGTGGATTCGCCAGGCGGTGGTACAGGCCTATTCTGCTAAAGGGACTGTTCCTCCTTTCCGGGTTACTACTCATTCCACTTGTGCTATTGGTGCTTCTTGGGCCCTTTCAGCACCAAGCTTCTGTTGAACAAGTTTGTAAAGCCGCAACTTGCTCTTCTGTTCATACCTTTTTCAAAGTTTTACAAGGTTGATGTTAAGGCCTCGGCTGATGCTGCCTTTGTTCGCAAAGTACTTCAGGCAGTTGTGGTTTGAACTGCCTGCTGCTACTTTTTTGGGGATCCCACCCTACCTTTATGGACACTGCTGTTGGGTGTCCCATACGTAAGAACTTCTTGAAGCAGGCTGTGCCATGCAATAGGAAAAATACAATTCTGTGTACTCACCTGTAGAATTGTTTTTACTATGCATGGCACGGCCTGCTTCACCCCACCCTTGTTATCATTATCCTTGGTTGCCTCTTTATAGTGATTGTTCCAAGTTAGGTGGGGTTGTTACCTTTTTTTACCTTTTATTATCTCCCAGCTTCTTGTATAACTGCTTGTCAACACTGGGGAGGTCTATTGGTGATCCTGTTTTTATATGGTGCCGGGAGGCGCCACAACTCTTCTTCAGTACACTGCGCCACCTTGTTGCGGAATATCCCATACGTAAGGACTTCTTGAAGCAGGCCGTGCCATGCATAGTAAAAACAATTCTACAGGTGAGTACTCACCGAATTGTATTTTTCTAATCCTGAAGATCTCAATTTCCTCAAGCGTCTGTGGGGGACAGTGTCAAATGCTTTTGCAAAATCCAGAAAAACTATATCTACAGCTGCTCCTCTGTCCAGGCTTCTGCTCGCCTCCTCATAGAAGCCAATCAGGTTAGTCTGGCAGCTTCTGTCCTTAGTAAAACTGTGCCGATTGTCACTTGTAATATTATGGATAGTTACATATTTGTGTATAATAGTCCCTTTAATAGCCCCTCAAGCAATTTTCCCACAATGGATGTTAAACTTGCTGGTCTGTAATGGGCCGGAGAAGACCTAGAGCCCTTTTTAAAAATGGGCACCACATTTAATGCATGTAAGCAAATCCTGCTTAAAGTGGACCAACACCCAGGATTTTGACTATCCTGGGTTTTGGTCCACTTCGGCGGGGCACCCCGATCGGGGGTGCCCCGCTGTGTGAAACCCCCCAGAAACCCCAAAAAACTCACCTCTCCCCGCTCCCATGTGAACGCCGCAGCCAATCCCCGCCAACGTCCAGGCGGGGGACAGGAACGGCCAAGCCGCTTCCGCCGCCGCCTCCCATGCGTCACTCTCGGCGCGTGCGCCCGCCATTCACAGAGGGCGGGCGCGCGCACGTCTAGAGGGGCGCGCGGGGGGCGGCGGCGGATCAGGTAAGGTCTTTTGGGGTTTTTTGGGGGGCTTCACCCCGCGGGACACCCCGATCTCGGATGTCCCGCAGGGTGGGAGGTGATCGGCCCGGGAATCTTTCACCCCTGGGTGTTGGTCCACTTTAAATTTGTCTTCACACCTCTGAGTTTACTTATGCTGTGTCACATTTGTGCTGTTATTACCTGATTATTCTAAGCATACAGCACGTCCTGCTCCAGATGTAGTAATAACATGTGGGTAATCCTCCGCCTGAGGCGCCGTGCACTGCAGACATGTAGAAAACAAGCTCCTCCCAGTCCTACATATACTGAGGGACCTCCCACAAATCCCCAGATTTCTCTGCAGTGCTGGAACTGCGAAGACATGAAGTATCACGCTCTTGCAGGCCCGAGGCCCTGCGGGACTATTTCCACCCGCCCTCTTGTGAAGAATATGCCTCCCAGCCTGCGCTGTGTTAGTCAGGTGAAGGTAGGCAGCACCTAGTGTGCTTACGGAGCTAGACTCCACCGCAATCCCCCACCATAGGGTAGGCGGTCAAGGCTAATGGTGAGCCTTCAGTGGATGCCCCTCCTGCATCATTGTCCCACGCCCCGTGTAGCGGTGAACCCCGAGTGCTGGGTCACCTTCTTCCCCAGTTCCCCCCGTTAGTGGGGGGGAAAAAGGGGGGGGGGGGTTGTGTGTACGTTGGCCTAACCTTGCCCTATTACACTGTATGCTTATAGCCTTTAATGGTTACCGGGGGTCAGAGCCGCACTTCAAACATTATGTTAACGTTGGCCGCAGCGCCTTTAACCTCCCTGGCGTTATCATTATATGTGCAATTTTGTGCACAAAGCGTTACCATGACTTTAAATCTTCTGCCTAGTTCCGCCCCCATGAGCCTCTGCGGCTCACAGAGACGGAACCAGGAAGTCAGATGGATGTCACCTGCGATCACAGCGGGGACATCGCTGGATCGCAGGGAAAAGGTAAGGAGACTGCTCCTCTGCCTAATCTACCCCGAGCGTGACTCGGGGTTACCGAGTTACCGCAGCGAAAATTAACCCCGAGTCACGCTCGGGAATCCCCATATGGAGGCATCTCAGAATTATGTGTCCGGGGTCCCACGGGGACAAGACCGGCTGTGTACTGCGTGTGGACAACCCCACGCTGATGCGGACAGAGCGCGGGTCTGCGGACCGTGTGCTGAACAAGTGCTGGCCCTGCAATCAGGTTTACCAGTAGCTGCACCTCGCTTCAATACTCCTGTCTCCCCATGCTTAGATCTCACTCCAGATGAGTCGCACTCGAGTGGGGATAACCAGCAGGTGGTGCCGCGCAGGTTACCCACGGCGGAGCAGGTGATGTCTGGTTTGGCAGAGCACTTGGGCGCTGGAAAGAAACAGTCCCTGATGCCCTCTGGTTCTAGGTTTCCCACTGAAACTGAGGAGTCTGCTGCTATGCAGGACCTTGATCCTTCTGATGAAGGTGAACTGTTCTCCGGTTCCAGTTCCTCAGATGAGATGTCTTGGAGCCGTGACAGTTCTGGCCCTGGTTCTTGGGGCCTGTGTGACACTGAGTTACTTATAAAGATCTTTGAAGCACTGTCCATCTCTCCTCCGGGAGAGTCTCCCAAGCCCAAGAGGGAGAGTTTCCACACGGCGACGCCGCGCCTGGAATTTCTGGAACGGGATCATTTCCAGGCTCTTTTATATCTAAGGAATGGGAATCCCCTTGTAAACTTACAGGGGTTCCGGGGGTCTGGGACTGGAAGTACCCTTTTCCCCCTGATTCGGTTGATCGATGGTCAGTCCCTCCCGAGGTGGATGCACCTATTATTGGGGTTGCTAACCCTCCCTTCATGGCAGCTTCTACTCCTCGTACCCTTCGAGATGCTGAGGACCGGCGCATTGTGGCTTCCCACACCTTTTCGTGTGCAGGGACGGCTCTGCGCCCGGTCTGTGCTGCGGCCGTCACCGCAGTGGCCGCCAGGACCCTTCTTAGGGAGATACTTGACCAACAGCCGGAGGTTCTCCCTTGGGAGGTCTTTAATGCACTGTCTGATTGTGATGTTTTTGTGAGGTTTATTCTCTCAGCGATGGATGATACTATTAAAATGTGTGCTAGAACCTCGGTTCTTGTGGTGGCTATTCGCCGCCTGCTTTGGCTGCGACAGTGGGGGGCTGACAATGATACTAAAAAGGCTCTTACTGGTCTTCCTTTTAGAGGACGACGCTTATTCGGGGACCGGTTGGACCTTTTTTGGAAGAAAGGGTAAGGCACCCTCGCGCAGAAGGCCGCCCAGGGGCAGGGATACCCCTCCCCATCCCTACATTAGTGTCAAGCGAGAACCAGAAGTGTGCTTCCAACTTTTTGGAGTGGAGCCCCGGGGGGGGGGGGGCAGGCAACGCCCTGGGACCTCCGGCAGGGCGAAGTCCAAATCTGCCAAAACCACGCAAGCATGAAGGGGGCTGCCGCAGCACTTGGCTCCTATCGCAGGGCACCATGCTTCGTTAAGGCTGTTACAGGAGATAGTCCCCCTGGATGCAGAATGGAGTTTGCTGGGCGGTCCCTTTCTGAGGTTGTCAGGGTTCTTCTAGTCCCTGCTTTCCCTTCGGGAGTTGAGGCAGGCCAAGTCCGGCGTGCAGGGTCTGGGCTCTCTTACAGGTTGGCCCTTGACTTGTGATCCACATTACCTTTTCCCTCTGGGATGAAGCAGTCTGACCCGGGCGGGCATTCTGGACCTAGCATTTACATTTTCACAGGCAGCTCCTACATGGTATTTACCCGTTGGGCCGCAGGAGCTCTTGTCCAGTGGACCTCTTGATGCCTGTGAGGATCTATATTCCTTTTTAGTCCCCTGTGCCTTCAGGACACCTAGGCACCTATTTCCAGACAGTATTGCAGGACCAACTCTGCGAATTGGGGTCTTTGTCTTGGGTCCCTCTCCTGTTCCCAGACGGCTCACCAAGGCGAGTATAGGAGTGTTGTCTTGGACGTGCCCCTGTGACGTCCGCGCTAGGTTCTACTTGATTGTCATTCTTTTCCAATTTTTGCATCAGGCCGTGTTGGCTATTGACTTGGGGCTCCTTGGGAGTCCTTTGGATTGGTGCTCAGGCACATCTTACTTAGTGTACCCTGGATTGGTGCTCAGGCACATCTTACTTAGTGTACCCCGGTTCGGTATCTCCCTACGGGGTGGCATTTAGACGGGTTCATGTTTAAACCTTCCCTTCAGGTATATGTGGCCTTAGTATGGTAGGGGCCTTGCCCTCCTTTTTGTCACGCTACCTTCACCTTGCAGCTGGTGGGCCTTTTGGTGGCGGCCCAGATGCTGTCCTTTATTCTCAGATGCCCTTGGGGCCTGCGACACCTTAGGTTACTTATCCTGGACGGGGTTCCAACACCCCTGGAACTAGGTCAGTACGCTCCCCCTTGTTACGGGGGTTCCTTTTTGGATTTTGTAAATTCAAGGAAGGTGACGGGGACCATCCCTTCCTTTTTGCTTTTCCCAGTAAATGGTCACCATGGGGACCAAGTCTGGCAGGTTGTCTAGGGGATTTTTATTTCTTCTGAAATCCCCCGTGGTTCCTAAGGGGGTCAGTTTTCATACTGTTTTTCGGTTATCACATTGAGCCTTTTGCGGGCTCTAAATTGCTGGACTACTCCTCTTCCGGACTTGTCTTTTTTGGGGACTCTCGGTCAGTCTGACGACAGTGGCCTGTCCTTTTTTATCTGTGAAGGTCTCGGAACAGGTTGACCCTTAAGTAAGGGTCTGGTTCGGATCTAAGAGGGGGTTTACATTCCTTGCACTTCATTGGTGTTGGCTGTCCTACTGTACTAGGAGGGTCTATTCTAGTGTCTCACTGAGCCCCTACTGGTGTGGCCCTGTGGGGCCCCGTTGCTATTACAGGGACTCTGTCCTGGGTTATTGTCCCAAACCTCGCTGGCCTGGGTCATGGGGGCCTAGTATTGCTTTGTCAGGACATTATACTCTATAGGTCTTAACACTTTCACCCTGCTAGGTGGGGTTCTGCACAAGTTTGCTGTAGCAAGGGTGAACCGTTACGCTGGGGGCCCTGGGTGGCCCAGTGGGGGCACTGATTCTGCTGAAGACAGTCGTACTGTATGCCCTCTCACGAGGGCTGTTCTGCCTATTCAGGCTCCTTACTACGTCGCCCCTATCGACAGGCCTTTTTAGGCGATTGGATGGTTTGCTCTTCACCCCATTGGAGATGGTTATCTCGGGGTGTCCTTTCTCTATTGGAGGACTAGGCCTAGCTCCCTCCTCCTCTTCTTCTTCTCCCTTCTCTGCCGGCCATGTTGGGAGATGTCGTTCTAGTTTGCCTTGCTGGGACTGGCTCTATCTCCTGCGGGATGTTGCCTGATCCCTGGGTCCTAGAGTTATTACAGCACGGTTTGAGTTGGCTCCCCAACTCAGTTCTCAGAGGGTTGTCAGGGCTCACCCTGTTCGCCTACTGTAGAAGTCTAGTTAAATCTTCTGTGTGGAGCATTCCTCATGGGTTGCTCAGGTGCATTCCCCAGGGACTTTCTAAGCTCCCTTTTGGGGGGGTTACTTATCCTGATTCCCTGCTAAGGGTTCCTTGGGTCTTATTCAGGTTCTTGTCTGAACTGTTCCTTCCCTCACATCCCTCTTCTGGGGCGGTTGCTTCAGTCAGAAGAGTGCCATAGGGGATGGCTCGGTTAGCGGTCCTAGTCATTATAGATATATAGATATAGAGATATATAGATATGTTTATATATCTGTACATCATTAGGTGGGGGTGTTTCGCCTTACACAGAGTTTGGATCCAGGCAGAGTTGTTGTTCTCCTTTATTCCAGACCCTCCGGCCTCTGGGCTAGTGTCTTGCTTACTCTGAGCTTAAGGGATCTGTATCCCTCTACAGGCGTTGGAGATTCCTGGACTGTTCCCTGTCCCTGGTTGGGATTATGCCCCTTGGGGCTTATAGGCGTCTCCATCCTTATGTAACAGGATTTGATTGCTTCCATGGGTGTAGGAGCCCTTTGGATTGGTCTTGCTCGGTTGGTTTTGTCCTTCTGAGCCAAAAAATAAACGTTTCGGCTCTTGCTGAGCCTTGTTAGCGTTGTTTTTCAGTATTCCCACCGGTCTCACCTGAGACCAGGGTTCATATTCCCCGACGGGGAGGCTTCTAAGGTTGCCATGGCTATCCTTTCTTTGCAGTAGCATGGTTAGCCGTTAATCTGGCCTACTCGTTTAGGGGAGATTCATTCTTTTCTCTTGGTTTTTGTTCTTTCTACTTGTGCTTGGCTCGGGCCTTTCAGCACTCTGTTCTGTTGAGCAAGCTGACTAGTTCGCTGCTTGTGTTTCTCAGCCTTGTAAGGTTTCATAAGTTTGAGTTAGAGCATTTGCTCACGTTGCTCCTGGTAGCAAGGTTGCGGGTGACGGCGCTATTACTGTTGGCTGTGCCTTTTCTCATGGGGATCCCACCCTACTTTATGGACACTGCTATTGGATGTCCCACATGTTATTACTACATCTGGAGCAGGACGTGCTGTATGCTTAGAATAATACAATTCTGTGAAGTACTCACCTGTAGAATTGGTATTATATGCATACAGCACATCCTGCTCCACCCCACCCCGGTTTCACTTTGTTCTGGATCCCCTGTATGGAGGTTATGATCTTTGATATTATTGCCAGTCTCTGGGTGGTTGTTTCTCCCGGCTTCTCTTCTCACTGCTTTTCAATGCTGGGGATTTGAGGGAGGTCCCTCGGTATATGTAGGGCCGGGAGGAGCTCGTTTTCTACATGTCTGCAGTGCACGGCGCCTCAGGCGGAGGATTACCCACATGTTATTACTACATCTGGAGCAGGACGTGCTGTATGCGTATAATACCAATTCTACAGGTGAGTACTTCACAGAATTGTATTTTTACCTGCGTTCCCATAGACTTCAATGAAGTTATGTTTGAAACGCTGCATGCATGGCTTTTCTAAATGCATTGCAAATGGCTAGGTGAGAGCTGGCAGGTTGTGCGCGCCTCAGTTGGCTCATCCAGTTGCCCCTGCGGCCTCAGGCTTGGACTTGTAGGAGCTGGATACCCCCTCGCCTTCAGATGTGGCAGGCAGGGTGGCTTGGTTGGACAGCATGGTCAGTTGCCTTTGCCCGCAGGGGCATCCCGAGTCTGTCTGCTCTCCCAATCAGGACCTATGTCGAGGACCTATTTAGGGGTTCAGGATCTAGTTCCAGCCAGTCGGAGGGGGGATGTCTTCCGGAGAGGAACCAGAAGCTGCGCATGTGCCAGGGAACCCTCCAGATCACCTGACAGATCAGAGCTTATTAAGGCAATACTGGTGATACTGCACCTCTCTACTCCTTTTCTGAAGTGGCAGATGAAGAATGGTGAACCCTACAAGCACCAGCAGGTCAAGACAGATTTTTCCCAGGCTTGCACATTTCGACAGGCTGGTGGCAAAGGGGTGGGAGAACCTGGATGCTTCTGTATGAAATCTGTTAGTTAAATGATGTATCTGTGGCGATTTATTACATGTCTGTTTTTAAACATGGGAGATTTATGTAACCTCCGATAACTTGGGGGTCGACCCCAAAGGCTGTCTATCTCTGTTGGGATTTGCCTATACCCGACAATATGAGCAAAGGGGGTGGGAGTAGCTCCATCACTTATTTATATAAAATCATCATTATTATTCAGGGCCTGGGAACCAATTTGCTGCCCAGTTTAACCCTCTCATCATCCAAGTATTAAGCACCAAACATGTCTAGCTATGTGGAAAGACAGATTTGGTTGCACATATCTGCAGATACATGTGGAAGCCACACTGCCCCGGCAAGGCACTCTGTGTTTAGTGTGGTCCCTACTCTTATTTTTGAGTCCCCAAAGTTGGGACATGCAATGCAGCCATACCCGACAATATGTTTGTTCTATGCTTTGTTATAGAGCCTTGAGTTCGTACCAGCCCATAATTACGTTAGTGGTAGGGTCACTGCCATAGGATGTGCTATCCCCTCGTGATTGACACAACGTTAAAAAATTTGTGTTGGCTTAGTCATTTACCAGGGCCCAGTTTGAACCCTGAATGGGGCTTACTAAGAAAAAAGGGGTTATCACATAGTTATTTCCACCCTGTTGGAAAGCGGACAGTTTAGTGACTTGAAAGATCTACTGTGCCCCCCTACCCCTGGAAAGCCCCCAGCCAGCCAGTGGAGTAAAGATTTTGGCTTCCCTTATCACTGACTCACTAAAACTGGCCTACATGAGATTGTCCGCTGCCTCCTCGCATTCACTTTCTGAGGACTCGCATGTCTTGGATTTGAGTGCTATTAGGGCAGATGAGTGTTTCTGGGCCACTCGCCATCCTGAGGATCCCAGGTGAGACCGGTAATGTCACCGGCAGACAGTTGAGAATATGTATTAGAGCATATTCAATGCATATTTTGTGTATAAATATGCATTTACGCAACATCTGATTCTAGCCTACCACCAGGAAAGTGGCATCAACATGACACAAGTCTCAGGGTTTGATTTTTGATGGGGGGGGGGGGCATGACGTTTAATTCCTGTGTTTTGTTCTGCTTTAAAGGTAGGTATGCTTTCTATGTAGCACTATGTAGGAAGTGTAGCACTTCCACTGGATTAGGGTGTTAAATATCCAACCTGCACGACCCTAGTCATAAGGGATTAAAAGGCTTAACCACACAGACAAAAGGGTACTTTTTTTTTTTTTTTTTTTTTTTTTGTCCCCCGCAGCTGACTGGTCCAACTACAAAGATCAGCAACTCGCACGATTGCAGGATCAAATCCTGTACTGCCAGGAACTGAACCCTAGTCATGAGTTCTGACACGCCCCCTCCATTGCAACACCACTGCCTGATGGTGGAGGACGTGAGTCTGACACAGGAACATCAGTGACTGTAGTTCGGGCCTAGGCGGCGCAGGATTCAAGTCCAGTTTGTGTTCTCTGCTAATAACGTTTAAAACTTTGACTGCTGTAGTATAACTGAGTAAAATGTTTTTTGTCTCCTTTAGGTTGTGCGGTTGAGTGCCTTTCCACAGAGTCTCATCTCCAGGAACTTTGTCGGCTTGAACATGTTTGTTGTGCTGCTCTTGGGGTAAACAAGAAGAATATCTCTAATTTTGAGGTGGAATATCTGTGCGACTATAAGCGGGTTCAGGTAACCATTCCCCTTCATGGCTTTCTTTACACAAGTTATGAGTTTTGCTGCTGTTAGTGGACCGATCACCTTCTGCGGACGCCCTGGAGTCTATAAGATTTCAGGGGAGGCTGCTAACCTGGCATCCTATACCAGATTCCCCACTGTGTGAAGTAGGGGGCGGCATTAATCTTACCTGATCAGTGGCTCCCGCAGCACTCTTTGCCGGCACTCCCTGCGGCTATTCAGATAGGCCGGGAGCGTGCATTCCACAGGGGACTCGGATGTGCCCGCCACCCACCTATGCTGTGCGTTAGTATGCGCTGCATACAGCACTGATTGGCCCAGCGTCTGTGGGAATGGCAGAGGTGAATAAAGTTGTCCGATCTGGGGGGTTTCACATAGGGGGGCATCCTACGTTGGGATCTCCCTTTGGCAGGGAACAATCGGTCAAAATCCTGGTGATTGATCCACTTTAATGATTTATTCTTGGGAGGCAGCATTCTGGTTTCAACTCCAAGGTGCACTTTGGTAAAGCCTATATTAACCATAATTTACCCTCATGCTGGTTCCCTTAACAGGATGATGAGCTGTACCTTGTCAAGTGGAAAGGCTACCCAGAGTCCGAGTGTTCCTGGGAACCACGTCGCCATCTTCGATGCTTCAACCTTCTTCGTCAGTTTCATCGGGATCTGGAGAGAGAGCTGTTACGACGTGCAAAGGCTGCTGGGACATCTACCAGTAAAAAGACGGTTGCCCGCTGTCCCCGCAGGCTAGACTCCAGCCTTTCCCACTATGTGGTTCTTAAAGCGAAACAAAGGCAGAGACTGCGCTTGTGGGAACAGCAGCTGAATGCCAAACGGGCTCACCCTGGTGTCATAACAGTTGAAAATGAAGTGGATCTTGAGGGACCCCCCAGGGACTTTGTATATATCAATGAATACAGAGTGGGGGAAGGAGTGACAATTACCCAATCTGCCAGAGGGTGCAAATGCCGGGACTGTTTCACAGATGAGCGAGGCTGCTGCCCTGGAGCTTTCCAGCATAAATTTGCTTACAATGAGGAAGGACAAGTAAAGGTGAAGCCTGGCTTTCCAATATATGAGTGTAACTCTCTCTGTCGATGTGGCCCATCCTGTTTAAATCGAGTGGTGCAGAAAGGTATCCAGTATAATTTCTGCATCTTCAGAACCGCTGATGGAAGGGGCTGGGGCGTGCGGACACTGGAGAAGATACGCAAAAATAGTTTTGTAATGGAGTATGTAGGAGAGGTAAGTGAAGGTCCTTTGACTTGATAATTTCTTTAAATGTGTAACAGAACTGAATTTCACGGTAAAATGTAAAACCTTCCCCCTGCCCTTGGCACTGCTCATGTATCTGTTGCTGGGACAGTTTCTGCACTAGGCAACAGCATCTCCAGAGTATATTCTTGGTGTGCCACACACCCCGCTTCACTTTTAATATTCTTCACGATTGGGTTAACTCACCGCCAGGTGACGCTGTGCAGAGAGGAAGTCTTGTAACGAGCCCCCTTCCGGCCTATATATACCTGGTACCTCCCATTTATCACCAGTGTTTCTCTCTGCTTGACGACAAGACAGAAGATTGAAGTCTCCTGCTTACAGGTAGCCGGGGTCTTACCCCGGCACCCCCTTTTGGTCTATTTCTGCCCGGTTTTGATTGTTTATACCTTTATGGTGGAATGGAAGCCTCCCAGCCTAGGCTGCTCACTGTGTAATTGGTAGACGGCACTATAGGTGCCTAGGAGCTTATCTCCTCTGCTCGACCCTCTCTTGGGGGCAATGCGGCTATCCGGCTTGGTGATCCGGAAATGGGATGCCCCTGTCCCGAGGGTCCCCTTAGCCCCTTACTCTCCCGTTACGGTCCCTTCACTATGGGGGGGGTTAGAGGGTTGTGTGTGTGTGTGTGTGTGTGTATTTCACTGTATGACTTTTGTTACATGTGTGTTTTACTTTTGTGCACTTATCAGACTGCACCGCAAGAGTGCACTTGGTCTGATTATTCCTCTTAAGAGCTTCTTCGGGCAGGTCTTTTAAACAGTACTGGCCAGCTTGGCCAGTGTTCAGGTCAGCTTTAGGGGCAGCTGGGGCTGGCCGCGCTGTGGCAGGCTGGCTTGCTGCCTGAGCCTTTGGTATATCACAGCCCCCCTCCCCCGCTGGTCTCCTTGCTTTTCGGCCGCCGTTGGGCAGGCCGCATTGTCAGCGTCGGCTGCGCTGTTTCTTCCCTTCCCTCCCTCCTCCTCCTGCCTTTGTTTTTTGGTGCCGTTGTAGTGGCTCATCTGGTAGTAATCCCTTGATGAATTGGCCGCACTGATCTGGCTTGAGGGGGGCGGGCCCCGGTGACGTGGAAACGGGGGCGTGGCACCGGCGGCAGCGTCATGCGCCCGGCCCCAGCCTCACTTCCTTCCTTCCTTCCTGGCTTAAAGGAAGACACGTGGGGGGGGCTCGCTGCCGCACATGAGTCTATTTACCTTTTGGCTCCAACTACTACTGCTGCTGCGGGCTGCTGCATTGTCCATGCTGTTGCTGCGGCTGCTCTCGGATCTTTGCAGGTAAGCGGCCCCACCTTGTGTGGGGCCGTTGAGTGTTATTTAAAATCTATAATATTTAGAATTTTTTTAGACATAGGGGGGAGAGATTTTTAAGAGGATGCATCATGATTGTTTTTATGTATTAAATAGAGGGCAAGGGTTTTTCCTTATTTAAAGGCACCTTGGTGCCGTGCATAAGTATGTTTGCATGTTGCCACATGTTTGGGGGTCTGACTGTTGGTTTTTTCTTCCCCTACAGATCCCGGGAATCCCTGATGAAAGCGGCCTCCCGGCTCTATATAATCATTAAGGGGATCTTCTTTATGAATTAAATCCTCCCTTCCGGGACATTCTCAATAAGGGGGCATCCCGGGTGGCTTGTGCCTTAAAACCCAAAAGTTTGCGAATACCATAAATCACCATATGGAGGCTTCCGATATTACCGGAAATGGTTCTTCTGGGCCATCTAGGGGGTGCGCAAGATGTGGGACTCCGCTCCCAGCTGATGTCTTTGTATGCATTCCTTGTGCAAGGCAGAGTATTGTGCGTCAGTCCGTCGCTTCGGCTGCTGGCCCGTCGCAACTTCCATCATCTCCTACCTCTCCCTCCCTGTTCCGGACCCCGCGTGACACTGTCAAGATTGGGGATTCGCAATCCGAGGTGGCGGCACGGTTGGCCAGCCTCGGGAAAATAGTGTCCGTTAAAGCAGGGTCAAAAGCCACTGCAAAACGTAAGCACCTGACTCCGATACCTTCGGCTTCACAGGATGAGGTATGTGAGCCTGTGGAATGGTCCGATGGCTCCCCGGACGAGGAGGGAGAATTCCTGTTGGAGTCAGATGAGCCTGCAGATCAGCTTGAGGCTGATGCTATTGGCGATTGGTCGGCGGGGGTTTCCCTTGACACCCCCTCCATTCTGGCTCAAATGTTTGAAATTCTGAATTTAGATCCGCCTGAGGCTGTCACCCTGCCAAAGGGCCAGTTGTTTAAAGAGCCTCAGCCGCGTTGGGTTTTTCCCAGACAACATCACTTTGAGAGGGTGGTGCTTAAGGAATGGGAACATCCCACGCGGTTATCTGGAATCCCTTCCAGTTGGGAAAGGCGTTATCCTTTTCGGCCAGAATTGGTGAAGCTTTAGTCCGTCCCTCCTGACGTCGATACCCATGTGCTAGGGCTCTCCAGCACGGCTATGGTACAGTCTGCTGAAACCACTGTCCCTAAAGATGGGGAGGATCGTCAGATTGACCAGTACGCTCGCCATGGTTTTATTTATGCTGGGTCAACGATGCGCCCGGTGTGTTCTTCGGCGCTTATTCTATTGGCGGTTAGGTCTGTAATTCAGGAGCTGTGTGGGGATCTCGATCCCACTTGTAAAGAGTTTACTGCGCTCAAGCAGTGTGAATCTTTTGTTTCCTATGTTCTATCCGCTCAGGACGATGCGCTGGCTATGAGTAGCAAGACAGCTGCAATGCTGGTGGCTATTCGTCGGTCAGTATGGCTGCGTCAGTGGTCGGCGGACTCAGCTTCTAAAAAGGTGCTCACAGCTCTCCCCTTTTTGGGCTTGCGTCTGTTTGGTGAGAAAATTGATTCAGTCGCAAAAGGTGGTAAGATGCCACAACGCAAGAGGCCTCGTCGTCCCTTTAAGGGGGCAAGTTCGGGTAGGCCTTCATTTCGGGGATTCAGAGCGGGTAGGGGGGCTTCCTTTCCCGCTACCAGAGGTGCAGGTTGGACTCGGGAGGGGCCGTGGCCGTCCCACTCAGTCCTGGGGCACCAAGCCCAAGCCTGCTGGTAAACCCGCTCAGCAATGAGGGGCTGCCCTCACCCGTGCGGGTGGGGGGACGATTATGACACTTCTCCCAGGTTTGGGACCAGGAGATTCCGGACAGATGGATCTGGGAGGTAGTGTCGTCCGGTTACAAACTGGAATTCGACTCTCGCCCTCCTTCACGGTTCTTTCGGTCTCGGGTGCCCATCGATCCTTTGGCCGCACAGGGGCTCCTGGCGTCGGTAAAGAATCTGTTAGAGATGGCGGTCATCCGGCCGGTGCCGCGCTTAGAGATGGGCCTCGGGTTTTATTCCAATCTTTTCGCAGTCCCCAAGAAAGACGGGTCAGTCCGTCCCGTCTTGGACCTGAAATTACTCAACAGGTTCATCCGTTTTCGGAAGTTTCGCATGGAAACCTTGCGTACGGCCGTCGGTTCCCTTCGGCAGGGGGACTTCATGACGTCCATAGACATCAAGGATGCTTATCTTCATGTTCCCATCTGCCACGCTCATCGTTTTCTTCGATTCGTGATGGAAAATCAGCATTATCAATTCGTGGCACTTCCGTTTGGCCTTACCTCAGCTCCAAGAGTGTTCACCAAGGTGCTGGCAGGGGTCATGGCCATTTTCAGATCTCGGGGCATTCGTGTCGTACCTTATTTGGACGACCTTCTCATCATGGCTCCGTCGCTCAAATCAATCGGAGACAGACACCAGGATGGTGGTCTCCACGCTGGAAAGCTTTGGTTGGGTGATCAACTTCCCCAAGTCCTCCCTCGCTCCGGCCAGGGTGGTGTCCTTTCTGGGGATGCAGTTGGACTCTCCAACACAGAGTGTTTCTCCCCCAGTCCAAAATTCATCTGATTCAGGAGTTGGCTCGGGTCCTACCTTCCAATCCTCGGCCGTCCATCCGTCTGGGGATGAGGCTGATAGGGTTGATGGTCGCCTCTTTCGAGGCAGTTCCTTTTGCTCAATTTCACACGAGGACTCTTCAGCTTTATCTGTTGGCGTCCTGGGACCGGCAGCCTCGGTCGCTGGATCAGCCCTTCCAGTTGTCCTCCCGGGTCCGGCAGTCCCTCCAGTGGTGGTTGGTCTCGACCAATCTTGTGAAGGGCCGGTCTTTCCTGACCCCTCTTTGGGAAATTGTCACCACGGATGCCAGTCTGTCGGGATGGGGCGGATTCTGGAAGGAGCTGCAGTTCCAGGGGCAGTGGGGACCTCAAGAGGCCCACTTACCCATCAATATTCTGGAACTGAGAGCCATCCGTCGGGTGCTTGCTCTCCTGACTCATCACGTTCTGGGCCTTCCGGTCCAGGTGCGTTCGGACAATCTAACAGCGGTTGCTTACATCAATCATCAGGGAGGGACTCGCAGCCTGAGTGCTCTCAGAGAGGTGTCCCTGATCCTGACCTGGGCAGAGGCCCATGTTCCTTGTCTCTCGGCGGTATACATTCCAGGAGTGGAGAACCAGGAAGCGGACTGGTTGAGCAGGGGCTCTCCCCGTCTGGGAGAATGGGCGCTCCATCCTCGGGTGTTTCGCTCACTGTGTCTCCGATGGGGGACACCAGAGGTGGACTCTCGTCACAATCACAGGCTCCCGAACTTCGTGTCGCTCTCCCAGGATCCTCTGGCTCTGGCAGTGGACGCTATGTCCCTGAGCTGGGGGGGATCTGGGACTTCTATACCTGTTTCCTCCGATACCCATGCTGGGCAGGGTGCTTCGGAAGTTGGCTCTGGAAAAGGTGTCCACCGTTCTCGTGGCCCCAAGGTGGCCAAGGCGAGTGTGGTTCGCAGACATCGTTCGGCTGGCAGTGGACCAGTTCGTCCTGCCTCTTCGGCCCGATCTGCTCACTCAGGGTCGGTTATGTTACCCCAATTTACCAGCGCTGGGTTTGACGGCCTGGCTGCTGAAACCTCCATCTTGGAGGAGGGGCTTTCTGACTCAGTTGTCAAGACTCTGATCAGTGCCCGGAAGAGGTCTTCTCCTATCATCTACTATAGGACTTGGAAAGCCTACATCGCTTGGTGTGAGATGAGATCTTTTCCTTGTCGGGTCTTTTCGGTCTCCAGGATTCTGGAGTTTTTACAATCAGGGCTGGACTCTGGTCTTCAGCTAAGTACGTTGAAAGGGCAAGTTTCTGCCTTATCTATCTTTTTTCAGAAGCGTTTTGCGCTTCAGCCTTTAGTTAAAACTTTTTTCCAGGGGGTTATGCATGTGCGGCCTCCCAGGAAACCATTACTCCCGGTTTGGGATTTGAATTTGGTTCTTTCTGCTCTTCAGGCTCCTCCTTTTGAGCCTTTGCAAGATATTGCTTTGTCTACCCTGACTCAGAAGATTGTCTTCTTGGTAGCTATCACTTCGGTCCGGCGTGTCTCAGAGTTGGCGGCCTTGTCTATCCAGGCGCCCTACTTTGAGAGGCATCAGGATAAAGTGGTCTTTCGGTTCAAGCCAGACTTTCTTCCCAAGGTTGTTTCTGCTTTTCATTTGAATCAGGATATTGTTCTTCCCTCCTTGTGTCCTAATCCTAAGAATGACAAAGAGAGGGTTTTGCATTGTTTGGATGTAGTACGCTGTGTTAAGTACTACTTGATTATCGCGTCTCCTTTTCGTAAGACGGATTCCTTTTTTGTTGTGCCCTATGGGCCTAAGAAGGGTTTGGCACCAGCCAAATCTGCCATTAGCAAGTGGATACGTCAGGCCGTTACTGCGGCCTATTCTGCTAAGGGGAAAGTTCCCCCTTTTCGTATCACTGCTCATTCTACTCGCGCCATTGGGGCGTCTTGGGCTTTTCAGCACCAAGCTTCTGTTGAACAAGTTTGTAAGGCCGCCACTTGGTCTTCTGTTCATACTTTTTCTAAGTTTTACAAAGTTGATGTGCGGGCCTCAGCGGATGCTGTTTTTGGCCGCAAAGTTCTGCAGACTGCAGTCATTTAAGTTATGCTTCACCTGGCCTTGAGATGCCCATCCCTTGTGGACACTGCTTTTGGATGTCCCAATCGTGAAGAATATTAAAAGTGAAGCGGGGTGTGTGGCACACCAAGAATACCATTTTGTGAGTACTCACCTGAAAAATGGATATTGTTGGTGTGCCACACACCCCGCTTCACTCCCACCCTTTTCGGTATTCCGAATCCTTTATATGGTGAAGCTTTTATTTATATTGATTTATTTTGAGGTTACCGTTAATTTACTGGTACCTTGTCTTTCTGCTTTTTAATACACTGGTGATAAATGGGAGGTACCAGGTATATATAGGCCGGAAGGGGGCTCGTTACAAGACTTCCTCTCTGCACAGCGTCACCTGGCGGTGAGTTAACCCAATCGTGAAGAATATTAAAAGTGAAGCGGGGTGTGTGGCACACCAACAATATCCATTTTTCAGGTGAGTACTCACAAAATGGTATTTTTTATCTGGTATATGCAGATCATGCTCACAGTAAGGCCTTATCCTACATTCCTATTACTGGGGGGCATTCAAAACAAAGCCATGCACATTCTATATTATCCACCCCTCACATGAATTGCGTGGAACAAAACCCAAGATATTCTAAGCATACAGTACGTCCTGCTCCATATATAATACTTACACGTGGGTAATCCTCAGCCAGAGGTACCCAGGGACCTCCCACAAATCCCCAGATTTCTCTGCAGTGCTGATTGCGAAGACATGAAGTATCACTCTCGCAGGTGAGCGGGGCTTTTACAGCCTGCGGCCCTGCAGGACTATTACCACCCGTCCTCTTCGATAAGATGTGCCTCCCAGCCTGGGCTGCGCTGGTCGGGTGAAGGTAGGCAGCACCTCGTGTGCTCACGGAGCTACGCTCCACCGCAATCCCCCACCATAGGGTAGGCGGTTTAGGCCGATGGTGAGCCTCCATTAGATGCCCATCCCGCATTATTGCCCGTGCCCCTCATAGCGATGAACCATGGGTGCAGGTCCGCTTCTCCCTCGCTTCCTCCCGTAGCTCGGAAAAGAAAGGGGGAGGGGTATGTGTGTGGCGGTCCCAGCGTAATGTTAACACGTTTATGGCCGTTGACTTCTTATTTAAACTTGGGTGTCAGTGCCGCGCTCCTTGCTCCACATAAACCACATAAACCTTGTCTGGTTGTGCGCGTGTGTCTCCTTTCATTACAAGAAGTGTGCAGCCCGGGCGGCAGCATCATTCTCTAGCGTTGAGAGCAATCTCCTTAATTACACTCTGTATGTGTGTCCTATCCACTACTGTCATTGACGATGCGCTGGTTAGAGCTTCGCGCTCTTTGGGGGAGGCGGGGACTTGGCATGACGCACCCCGCGTCGCGGCCAGATCAGGCCCGCCCCTCGAGGTTCACTTGGCGCCATTTTGACGGTCTTTGCGCGCTTGGTTGCGATCCGCCTCCTCCCTTGGTCATGTGCTAATGATACTGATGAATCTGCTGCTATGCAGGACCTTGATCCTTCTGATGAAGGTGAGCTGTTCTCCGATTCGGGCTCATTGGAGGAGATGCCCTGGAGCCGTGATGATTCTGGGCCCGGTTCTTGGGGCCTGTGTGACAGATGAACTACTTATTAAGATCTTTGAGGTCTTGTCAATCTCCCCTCCTGGAGAGGCTCCCAAGCCGAAGGAGAGTTTCCACACAGCGCCGCCGCGCTTGGAATTCCTGGAACAGGAGCATTTCCAGAATCTTATATCCAAAGAATGGGAATCGCCTTGTAAACTTAAAGGGGTACCGGGGGTCTGGGATTGGAAGTACCCTTTCCCTCCTGATGTGGTTAACTTTTGGTCAGCACCTCCTGTGGTGGATGCACCGATTTATAGGGGTTACTAACCCCCCCTTCATGACTGCTCCTCATTACCGTACCCTTTGAGATGCTGAGGACCGGCGCATTGACAGACTGGCTTCCCACGCCTTTTCGTGTGTAGGGACGGCTCTGCGCCCAGTCTATGCCGCGGCCATCACTGCGGTGGCCGCCAGGACCCTCATTAGAAAGCTACTTGATCACCATCCTGAGGATCTCTCCTGGGAGGTCTTTAATGCACTCTCAGATTGTGATGTGTTTCTGAGGTTTATCCTCTCAGCGCTGGATGACACCATTAAGATGTGTGCTAGAACCTCTGCCCTTGTGGTAGCTATTCGCCGCCTGGTCTGGCTGCGACAGTGGGGTGCTGACGATGATATGAAAAAGCCTCTCACTGGCCTTCCTTTCAGAGGACGGCGCCTATTTGGGGCCCGTTTGGACCTTTTTGGAAAAAAGGGTAAGGCACCCCTACGCAGAAGGCTGTCTCGGCCTCCTCGGGGCAGGGACACCCCTCCCCCTCCCTACGTTAGTGTCAAACGCGAACCTGAGGTGTGCTTCCAACTTTTCGGAGTGGATTTCCACCACGTGGTGGGCAGGCAACGCCCTGGGCTCTCTGGCAGGGCTAAGTCCAAATCTGCCTAGACTTCCCAAGCATGAAGGGACGCCCTCGCCCTTCTGGGCGAGGGAACTGCCACAGCACCTGACTCCTATCTGGGAGTGTATCTTCTCCTTTTGGTGGTTCCAGGAGGTAGTTCCGCTGGACACAGGATAGAATTTGCTGGGCGGTCCCTCTCAGAGGTTGTCGGGGTGCTTCTAGCCCTTGTTTTCCCTCAGGAGTTGGTGCAGGCCGTACTCGGCCTACAGAGTCTGGGCTTACTTACAGGTTGCCCTTAACAGAATGGGGCTATGGCCACTATGTTAACCTTCCTCTTTCCCTCAAAATGATGAGGCAGTCTGGGCCATGCTGGCCTATGGTATGCTTGGCAATTCTACACTCACAGGTAATCCCTGCATGATATCGGTCTTGGGACACAGGCGCCCTGTGCAAAGGGGGCTTCTGGCCTCCTGGGGAGATCTAGATCCTTTTAGTGCCCCCTGTGTCTTCTGGACACCAAGACCTTTTACTAGTCAGTGTTGAAGGACCAACCCTGCGGATTGGGGCCTTATTTTTGGCTTCTCTTCTGCTCCCAGGCTACTCGCCAAGGTGCGGATGTGGCTTATGTCTCTGACATGCCGGTGGGGCGTCCGCACTAGGACCTACCGGATCGTCCTTCCTTACTTCCCAATCTCTACGTCAGGCCGCGTAGGTTAGTCGGCCGGCGGTGTCCCTTGGGTGTTACTGGATGGGTGCTCAGTCACCTCAATCCCTCATGGTCCCTTATCCGCTATCTCCATTTCTTGGATTCGGTTCAGGCTTGAGCCTTCTTCCTTGGCAACAAGTGGACTCCTGGTTACGGGGGCTCTGTCCCTCTTTGCTGACATCTTACTTCACCAGGCAGGATTGCAGCTGGTGGGCCCGTTGGTGGCGTATCAGATGATGTCCCTTATATACAGAGCCTTTGGGCTCTTCGGCACAGTAGGTTATTGATCCTAGAGAGGGTTCCAGCACCCCGGGAGCTAGGTCTGTGCTCATTCCCCCTTGGTACGGTGGTTCCTCTTGAGCTGGTTATATTCAAGGACCCTGTCAGGGGGCACCCCCTTCTTTGCTTGCATCTTCCTGTGAATGGTCACCTTGGGTACCAAGGATTTCTTCCAAAACCCCCCGTGGTTCCTAGGTAGGGTCCCTTAGAGGGCCCATCTTACCTACTGGCTTTGTTAAAACAATGAGCCTTCAGTTGACTCTATATTGCTGAACTTCTCTTTTTCAGGACCTGTCTATTTGGGGACTCTTGGCATGTTGGAAGACAATGGCCTGTATGTATTATTGGTCGGGAGCTTGAAGCAGGATGATTCTCCTGGAAGGATCCTGATCTGGGTGGGGGTCTACGTCCCCTGCTCCTCAGTGGTATTTGCTCCAATGGATGTCTTTCAGTGGCAGGTTGTGCTATCCTGGTGTCCCTCTGAGAGCCAACTAGGGTGGCTCTGTTGGGTCTCGCTAATATCACAGGGGCTCTGCCCTTGTTTTTACTGCCCCAGAATATTCTGACTCTGGTCATGGGGCTTAGTAAATTTATGTCTAGACTTTCTATTTTATATGTCTTCTCTTCATTCACCCTGCTATGTGGGGTTCTGCGCACGGTCGTGCTGATAGAGACCCGTGAGATTGATGGCCCCTGGGTGGACTAGTGAACTGTGGTTCGCAGATGCTTCTGCTGAGGTCAGCGGACCTGTACGCTTTCTCAGGAGTGCGGTTCTGCCCTTGTCAGGCTCCTTATGTCGTCCCAATCTACAGACTCTAGTCTGAGGGCTTGACAGCTGATTCATTCACCCCTTTGGAGACGGGTTTATCTTCTGGGTGACTTGGTCTATGGGGGGCTAGGAGCAAGCTTCTTTGGCTGCTTCTTCCTCCGTCTATTGTGGGTTATGGTGTACCCATATTGATTGGCATGAGTCTTGGTCTCTCCCCTGTTGGACGTTCTCGGTTCCCAGGGTTCTAGAGTTGTTACAGCATAGGTTGGGGTTGGCTCCCCATCTAGGTACTCTGAAGGTCAGATTCTGTCCTGTCTGCATTCCTGTAGATGTCTGGTTCAGGCTTCCTTGTTAAGAGTTCTCTTGGGGATTGCTCAGGGGCATCTCCCAAGTAGTTCTATGGTCCCTGTTGGGATCCATTTTTATTCTGTTGGCCTTGCGGGTTGTTCCCTTGGGGCTTATTCTGGATTCTGTCTGAGTTGTTTCTTAGTTGAAGTTGCCCTTCTGGGAGCTGTTGCTTCAGTCAGACGTGTGCCTGAGAGGGTGGCTCTGTTTAATAATATATAATATATAATCTAATATATAATATTTATATATTATTATACCGTGATGGGGTGGTATTTCGCCTTATGCCGGACCTTTGCCCAAGGTGGTGTCTTATGATCATTATTTAAGTCCCTTTTGTCTGCCTATGGGCCTTATTCTTAGTAATGCTGAAGTAAAGGGGTCCACATTCTCTCAACAGGTGTTGAAGTTTCCTGGTTGTTTCTTGTCCCTTTAGGGGGACTGATGCCCCTTGGGGTCTGTGGGCGCCTCCTTACGTATGCGCCTGTTCTCATTTGCTTCCAGGGGCTATGCGCCCTTTGGACTGTCCTTACTTGGTTGATTGTCCTTCTGGTCATGAGTAAAGGTTTCAGCTTCTTGCGGATCCTTGTTAGAGTAGTGGTCAGTATCCACGCCTGTCTAGCGGGTGACCAGGTTTCTTTTCCCCAATGAGGACTGTTCTAAGTTTTCCAAGGCTACTGTTGCATTTGGACTGGTCGGGCTGTTACTCTGACCTATTCCTTTAAGGGGAAGAATATTCTTCTCTTTCTATTCTGTTTCTACTTGTGCTTGGGTACCGTTGGCCCTTCAGCACCAGGTTTCTGTTAAACAGGTTTTGCTACCGCTGCTTGTTTTCTGTTCATGCCTTTTTAAAAGGTTGTTTTATGAGGTTGACTTGAAGCCTCTGCTCCTGTCGCTCTTGGTAGCAAGGTTTGCAGGTGACAGCGCCTTTACTGTCTGCTATGCCTTTTTTGATGGGGATCCCACCCTACTTTATGGACACTGCTATTGGATGTCCCACGTGTAAGTATTATATATGGAGCAGGACGTACTGTATGCTTAGAATAATACAATTCTGTGAAATACTCACCTGTAGAATTGGTATTATACGCATACAGTACGTCCTGCTCCACCCCACCCTGGTTTTACTTTTTTCTGGATCCCCTGTATGGTGGTTGTTATCATTGCTATTGTTACCAGTTTGGTGGATGGTTTCTCCCGGCTTCTTTTCTCACTGCTTTTCAATGCTGGGGATTTGTGGGAGGTCCCTGGGTATATGAAGGGCAGGAAGGAGCCTGTTTTTGCATGTCTGGAGTAAACAGCTCCCTCTGGCGGAGGATTACCCACGTGTAAGTATTATTATATATGGAGCAGGACGTACTGTATGCGTATAATACCAATTCTACAGGTGAGAGTTTCACAGAATTGTATTTTTAACTATCCTGGACTTTGTTGCTCCTTCTGGGGCATTCCGATTTGGAACTCCATCCCTTGCCTTCCATATGTTTTAGATGCAGGTCCATAATATGGTCTTCCTGGTGTCCACATGCTATGGTAGATACTGTTCTCTGGTGCCAGATTGTATTACCCAGTAGTCTCATAAATTTTCTTTATTGTACAGGCAATAAAATAAAAAAGCTACTCCCCTTTTATCCCCTGCTTCCATATTATCGATGGCAGTTGCCCCACAGGGACCATTGTGCTCCTCCCTCTATTTACTGCAATGGAGGGGCATGCCATAGTTCACGTATGAGTGAGTGCCTTGACAAGGACTTTCCGTTTGGCATGTGATGCTGGGAAATGGCGCCCTGGCTTACTGCCTCGGTAAATCTTGGACTTTTCCCCATGTACATCATTTTTGAAAGGGCATGTTTGCCTTATTATAATGGCTGCAATATAATGTGTTCTAGTGTGTTAAAGTGTTTTTTTTTTTTTTTTTTTTTTCCATATAGATTATCACCTCAGATGAGGCAGAACGCAGGGGACAAATCTATGACAGACAGGGAGCAACATATCTGTTTGATCTGGATTACATTGAAGATGTTTACACCGTAGATGCTGCTCACTATGGAAATATATCACACTTTGTTAACCACAGTGTAAGTCAAACCAACAAAATGGCAAGAGGCACAGCCTATCCATTTTATATGTGGCTATCTGTGTCGAATTGCCAGGTTTATAATTGATTCACATGGCCCTCAACTGTGCAGTGGTGAGGTGGTTCAATAGTAAAAGAATTTTTCTAAATAACGTGGCCTGTTCAGTCACATCTGACTAAACGAGAACTGTAGATGAGAGCACCTTTGGTACATAAGAAAATCCGTAAACAAATTCAAAACTAAGCAAGCAAGTCGCATAACTAGCAAAACCTCTTCAAGAAAAATCCAGCTAACTTGATTGATTACAAAAGATATATTCTCTGGCACTTACACATTTAAAGATTTGTTCCAAGTGTGAATAGTAAAAAATACTCTTCTTGATCTTGTGTAGATTCCAGCCCAGGTGGACATTAATGTTAGGCCGTAGTGAAATTGCTTGCATACTTGCTGCATCCTGTTTAAGTAATCCCCACTTGTTCTTTCACAGTGTAAGCCAAACCTCCAAGTATATAATGTCTTCATTGATAATCAGGATGAGAGGCTCCCCCGAATTGCGTTCTTCGCTACACGCACCATACGTACAGGAGAAGAGCTTACCTTTGACTACAATATGCAGGGTAAGTAGTCCATTTGATCACTATATGTAACAATAGACTTTGCAATAACACCTTGCACATGGTCTGTATGGGTTTATCACTATATCTGTTAGGAGGAAACCCAAACCCACACTAGTGATTAGTGATGAACTGTAACTGGCTAAAAATTGTCCTGGTTGTGTACTTTGGTCAGAATATTGAGCTCCTTCGATAGGGAGTAATACTGCAAAGTATTCTGTATGGCACAACCAAAATGCATTGTACGGTCTGTGTGCTTTTTTAATTCTAAGTATACAGTACGTACTGCTCCAAAGATAATACTTACAATTGGGTTATCCTCCGCCAGAGGCGCTGTGGCACTGCAGACATGCAAAAACAGGCTCCTCCCGGCCCTTCATATACCCAGGGACCTCCCACAAATCCCCAGATTTCTCTGCAGTGCTGACTGCGAAGACATGAAGTATCACTCTCTCGCAGGTGAGCGGGGCTATTACAGCCTGCGGCCCTGTTGGACTATTCCCGCCCGTCCTCCTTGTGATGTGCCTCCCAGCCTGGGCTGCTCTGGTCGGGTGAAGGTAGGCAGCACCATGGGTGCTTAACCGAGCCGTGCTCCACCGCAGTCCCATAGGGTAGGCGGTTTAGGCTGATGGTGAGCCTCATAGTGGATGTCCCTCCCGCATTATTGCCCCATGCCCCGTGTAGAGGTGGACCCTGTTTAGAGGGTTGCCATCCTCCCCCCCCCCCCCCCCCCCCCCCCCCCCCGTTTTCGGGGGAAAAGAAGGGGGGGGTGGCGGTCTCGGTACATACTATTCTCAGATTATGGCCGTATTTGCCCCGGACCGGCATCTAGTCAGAGCTGCGCTGCTTGCTCCGTCTATTCTGGCCACTGCCGCCTTTTTTCCCTTGACTTCTCAATCTATGTAATTGTGTACAGCTCGCGCTGCCTTATCCTGCAGCTTGAGGCAGGAAGGTAATCTTTTTACATCGCCTACGGGTGGCAAATTGGTGGCGGCGTCTTTGGCCCTTATGAGTACTCACTAGCAGATGCTTTTACTCATACTACATGATTGACTTGCCAGCCTTAACGGGTGCTTCTGAGCTTCGCGCTCTTTGGGGGAAGGCAGGGACCTGGCGTGGCGCGCTCTGCATCACGCCCTGATCGGACCCGCCCTCTGAGTTCGGGCGGCGCCATTTTGTGGATCTTCGCGTGTTGGCGGTCCCTCTCCTCCCCTGGTCTGTAAGTGCCCTTTGCTGGCGATTTCACTCTTTATTAATTCCTTTGCTGCGCATGGTTCTGACACCTATTATTCCCCTTCTGTCTTTCAGACGTTAAAGACTCCGGTGGCTTCTCCTGGCCTAACATAACTCGTAGCGGGCTTACATAAATTCTCCCACATTCCCAGCGGGCCTTTGGGACATCCAGGGTTGCTTATTGCATAAATCCCTACTGAAATATATTGCACTAATAATCACCATATGGAGGCATCTTGGAATTTTGTACCAGCGGTTCCCCCGGGACAAGACCCGCTGTGTATAACGTGCGGAGAGCGCACCGATCTGTGCATGCTGTGCCGATCAAGTACTGATCCGGCTGCCAGGATCGCCAGGGGCTGTTCCTCGCCCTAACACTCCTATTCCACCAGGCTTAAATCTCATTGCTGACGAGTCGCTTACGAGTAAGGAGTTACAGCCTGCTGCGGCTTCCAGACTGCCTGCGGCTGCCCAAACTATTACAGGGCCGACAAAGCGCTCAGGCCCTGACATGAAACGGTCCTCTACGCCCTCTGTTTCTACCCCTGCTAAGGGATTGGCGGAGTCCGCTACTCCGCGGGCCTGCACCACTTCTGAGGAAGGAAGGTTGTTCTCTGACTCGGGCTCATCCGACGAGGAGTCATGACGATTCTAACCTCGAAGACTGGAACCATTTTGATACCGTTGGCTTACTGAGTAGAATCTTTAAGGCCCTGTTTATCTCCCTCCCCAACGCGGCTCCCCAGCCGAGAGAGGAGCGTTTCCATACATCGACATCGCGCTTGGAATTCCTAGAGCAAGCTCATTTCCATGCTCTCGTACTCGAGGAATGGGAACACCCCGGTCGGCTTCTAGGGGCCTGGGATTGGAAATGCCCCTTCCCCCCCTGAGATGGTTGATTGTTGGTCTTCGCCCCCTGTGGTAGACACTCCGATCATTGGGGTTCCTAAACCCGCCTTTGTGGCAGCTCCTGCTTACTGTACTCTTCGGGACGGCAAGAACCGGCGCATGGATAAACTGGCTTCCCACGCTTTTTTTCTGTGCAGGAACGGCGCTGCGCCCGGTCTGTGCCGCGGCCATCACTGCAGTGGCCGCCAAAACCCTCATCGGACAGATGCTTGAGCATCATGTTAACTATCTCTCCTGGGAGGTGTTTAAGGCACTCTCCAGTTGTGATGTATTTCTAAGATTTATCCTTTTAGCTATGGATGACACCATTAGAATGTGTGCGAGGACTTCCGCCCTTGTGGTGGCGATGCGTCGCATGGTCTGGCTGCGAGAGTGGGGTGCGGACTATGCTGCTAAAAGGACTCTTACCAGGTTCCCCTTTTAAAGGGCATTGTCTGTTTGGGGCCCGTCTGGACCTGTTTGGAAAGAAGGGCAAATCACCCCCGCGCAGGCGCCCGTCTCGGCCCCCTCGGGACAGGCTCACCCCTCCCCCTCCATACCATAGCGTTAAACAAGAACCGGGGGTGTCTTCCCGGAGTTTTAGCACAGACCCCTGCCCCACGAGCAACAGACAACGCTCTGGGCCCTCCGGCAGGGTGAAACCTAAATCTTCCACCAAATCCCCTCAAGCATGATGGGGCGCCCTCGCCCGCCTGGGCGAGGGGACGACTGCGGCACCTTGCTCCTATCAGGAGACATTTTGCCTCTTTCTGGTGGATACAGGAGGTAGTTTCTCCAGATACAGGATAAAGTTTGCCGCGTGGCCTCCCCCATGATTGTCAGGGTACTCCTGGTCCCCTGCCTATGTTCAGGTGCTGGTGCAGGCTATACATGGCCTGCAGGGCTTTGGAGGTCACTTGCAGTTTGCCCTTATCAGGCAGAGGCGGGTGCCGTTACACCAACCCCTTCATTCTCCCAAAAGAATGAGTCTGTCTGCCCTTCTTAATCACAAGTCGTTGGCACTTCTGCTATGCGGGCACTTTTCTGCATGAAAATTTCTGGGATGGGCCACTAGCGCCTTGCGCCTAGTGGGTCCTTGCCTTCTGGGGAGATCAGGGATGCTTATGCTCACTTCCCTGTATCTTCTAGACACTTAGGCTTTTCTGGTTGTGTTGGGTATCCAACACAGCTATTCCATGGCCTTGTTATCTGGTCTCTCTTCTGCCCCCACGGTGTTCACCAGGGTACTCATGGAAGCCATGTCTCTGAGACCAAGGGGAGTCCGCGAGAGGCCTGCCAGGTGGTCCTTCTCGCTTCCCAATCTTTGTCAGGTCGAGTTAGCTACTCGGCTGGTGCCATCACTTGAGAGTCCTCTGGATGGGTGTTTTTTTCTTCACCTCTTGTCCTCCTTGTCCTCTTGATGGGTATCTCCATTTCTAGGGGCGAATCTAGTCTCGGTCAGGCGAGAATCTTCCTCCCTCTACAATAAGGTGGACAATCTGGTTGCAGGGCTTCAGTCCCTACTTGCTGTTCCAGTCCCTTCACCAGGCAGGAATGCGGCTGGTGGGCCCGTCTTGGTGACTTACTTAGTGAAGTTCCTTATATTCCTCTACCAAGGGTTTTCTTCTACAAATTCTATTCTTAATTCTGGACTGGGACCCAGCATCCCTGGAGCGGGATCATGTGTACCCTTCCCCTGGGTTAGGAGTCCCTCTTTGAGTGGATTTACTCTAGGATCCTGTCTGGGGACAGTTCTTTGCTTGCCCCTTCCACAGATGATCACTGTGGATGCCAACCCTTCAGGTGGCGGGGAGGTTCTTTCCTTCTGTAACCCCATGCGGGTGTTGGGAAGATGGGGCCTTCTAGGAGGTCCTTGTACCTATCAGTACAGTGAGTTTTCAGACGCTATCTCGCCTGTCTTTGCCTCTTCCAGGCCTGCCTGTTGGGCGGTGCTCGGCCTGTCAGATGACTGTGGCCTGCCATTATTCATCTGTGTGGGACCTAGTGCAGGATGGTTTCCCAGAAAGGTATATTTTCCTGTTCTGGGTGGAGGATAATGTTCCCTGCTTATCATTGGTATTCACCCCTGTGGAGTTCCCTCTGTGACAGGTGGTGCTATCCCTGGGTTCTCCATGATGTTCAACCAGTATGGCTTGTTTGGTGCTCAGTCGCCTTTTCAGGCTCTTGCCACTTATTTCCCTGTCCCTGGCTCCTCTGACCGTGGTCATGAGGATTTAGTATTTTTATGACAGGGCATTCTGGCCTTTTGGCTTTGTCTCCCTTCCCCTTGTTAGGCGGTTTTCTGTGCAGAATCGCTTTGGTAGGGGGACCATTGATTCGGGTGGCCCCTGGGGGGCCTAGTGGAGTGTGGATTCGCAGACGTAATACCTTTAGGGTAGTTGTTCTATACGTTCTGCCAAGGGTGTCGCCCTGTTTCGCTCAGGGCCTCCGTTACATCACTCCAATTCTACAGTCTCTGACCTAACCGGCCTGGCTGCTGGTTCTTCCGTCCTTGTGGAGACGGGATTCTTCCCTCTGTGTTAGTGACTATTGGAAGTCTAAGAGCAGCGCTCTTCTTCTTCTTCTTCCACTCTTATGAGGTATGGCTTACCCATATGGATAGGTGCTAGCCTAGGTCTCTTTCCCGTTGGGCATTCTCTGTTCCTAGGGTTTTAGCGTTATTACAGCATGACTTGGAGTTGGCTCCCCAACTCGGTACTCTGAAGGGTCAGGTTCTACCCTGTCCGCCTTCCGGCAGAAGTCTTTTGCCTATTTCCCTCGGCTATGCTTTCCTTCGGGGGTTTCTCATTGCGTGCCTCATTTAATTCTATGATCCCTGTTGGGATTTGAATTTTTTATTACTGTAGCCTTGTAGGACTTCCTTTTGGGCCTATTCAGGAGGCTGTCTGTCTTTTTTACATTCATCATTGTCCCTTGGGCCTGCTGTCTCAGTCAGACGTGTGTCTGAGCGGGTGGCTCTGTTTCGCTAGCCCTCGTTCCTTGTTATGCACCAGGATAAGGTGGTGCTCCGCCTTACGCCGGACCTTTCTACCTCTGGTGGTGGTTTAGGCTCATGTGTTTTTTCTTTTGTACCTTATCCCTAGTAACTCTGAGGCACGGGGATTTATTTTCCCTCATCAGATGCTGGAATCCTTTTCCTGGATTGCTTTTCTGGTCCCTTAAGGGGACTGATGCCCCTTGGGGTTTGTGGGCACCTACCTCTGTATGTGCCTGATCTTGTCTGCCTCCAGGGGTTACGCGGCCTTGGCCTAGCCTTTACTTGGATGGTTTTTCCTTCTGGTCCTAGGGAAGATTGGCTTCTTCCTGGAATAATTGTTAGAGCTTGATCTTGTCAGGCTGTTGCTCAGACCTATTCCTTTGAGGTGCTGAGCTTCTCTCGCCTTTATTCTGTTTCTACTGGTGAATAGGTATCCTTTGGCCTTTCATCACCAGGTTTTGTTGTACAGGCTTGCTATATGGCTACCTTGGTTTCTGGTTCATACCTTTTTCATGGTTTTTACTATTTGACGCTGGAGCCTTTGCTCCTGTCGCTTTCGGTGGCGAGGTTGCAGGTTACAGTGCCTTGACGGCCTAATGCGCCTTTTTTGTTGGGGATCCCACCCTATTTTATGAACACTGCTATTGGATGTCCCAATTGTAAGTATTATCTTTTGGAGCAGGACGTACTGTATACTTAGAATAATACAATTCTGTGACATACTCACCTGTAGAATTGGTATTATACGTATACAGTACGTCCTGCTCCACCCCACCCTGGTTTTTCATTATGTTGGATCCCCTGTATGATGGTTGTTATTACCAGTTGTTTTGGTGGTTGGATTCTCCCGGCTTCTGGTTCACTGCTTTTCAATGCTGGGGATTTGTGGGAGGTCCCTGGGTATATGAAGGGCCGGGAGGAGCCTGTTGTCTGCAGTGCCACAGCGCCCTCTGGCGGAGGATAACCCAATTGTAAGTATTATCTTTGGAGCAGGACGTACTGTATACGTATAATACCAATTCTACAGGTGAGTACTTCACAGAATTGTATCTTTTTTTTTTTTTTTTTTTATTTCTAAAGCGCCAATGTGTTTCATGGCACTGTACACAGCCTAAATCACAGGAGGGTAGTATGAGTAACCTACTTAGAACACCCAGGGCTTTGAGTTGTGTATATGACGGAGATCTGACAACAAATGCATATAATAACACACATTAAGTCAAATGCAACAAAACACATTGGTACAGAAATACATTAGGGGAGAGAGTCTTGCCCTTGCAAGCTTACAATCTAAAGGATGAGGGGATTATTTATAAATAGTTTATATTTGGGGGGTTAGACTGAGCTGTTCTGCAACACTTTTCTATTTACAAATGTGTTAATTTTGTATTGCAATAGGTTTTAGGTACTTATCCTTTCTTTTGCAGTGGACCCTGTTGATGTGGAAAGCACAAAGATGGATACTAACTTTGGCTTGGCTGGACTTACAGGATCCCCTAAAAAACGCTTACGAGTGGAATGCAAATGCGGAGTAGAAAGTTGCCGTAAATACCTCTTTTAAATGTGAAGTGCTACTGTCGGTGGACAGGCAAACTGGGACTGCTTCCTCCCGCAGCACTTGAATTTCGGTTACTTGGGAAAGCTGAGTGTTTACACCTCCCGCAGGGCTCCCTGCAACTTCCATCTTCTCTGAAACATTGGTGCTAAAAACTTTTATGTTCATTTTACGGTTTTTAATTTTTTTTTTTTTTTTTTTTTATCCCTCTGTCAAGCCATGAATCTTCCTGGCGCTGTATTTTCAGTCATATTTTACTTGAATACTTGGTGTTCCTGGCGCTCACCATCTTTGTGATGGGGTGCGCTCACATGTCGAGCTGTACTGTTTATAAATGGGACTGATGTGCAGTGATTCTGTTCCTCTAACAATCAAATGAATTTTTAGAGTTTTACTATTGAATGAAATATTCTGTATAACTTTTTTATTAACCTTTAAATCTGACCCTTATGTAAATACAATACACTGTATTCTGGCCACTTATGACCTATCTTTATTTAGGTAATTTTATCTTGTAGTACTAATTGTATGTTTGTGCAGACCACTCATGAATCTGAATTCACAATCCATTTGTTTTACGAAACTACTAGAAAATGAGAAACTTGAAGAGTTAGGGATATATAGGCTTTTCTGGCAAGAGGCTGGACTTTCTATGGGGTTCACAACTGTGAGAGCTTTATAAACCCTCTTCCTTTGCAGAAATTGACTTTGGTAAATTTGTAGTAAACCAAAGGCAAAGTTTGAACTTTCTTCTGAAGAAATTAGACGTTAAGCAGGGGAGATCAAATTCAATGAGATGCCTCAACTGCCTAAGGAGCTCCTTATATTGGATACAGTAGCCCACCAATTCAATGGAGGCTTTGCAGGACGTCATGCCTCTTGTGGTACCATAAACCATGTGGCAAACCTAAAACACCAGTGTGCTAAATAACCTCTTGAGCCACATCCTCAAGATATAGCTTCTCCCAGGGGTGAGAGAAGGTACGAAGCCACAGGTAAAATATAGCCCTTTCCTTGTATAACACAATTTCAAGTGCACCAAAGAGATTTTCTAGCCAAGAAAGGGCCCACCTCTTCTGACCATTATCTCAGTCTGTCTAAGGGGAGGTTTTTTTTTGGGGGGGGGGGGGGACTCCAGTTGCCTACAATATTGGCATCAAGTTTTTTCAGTACTGGTCATAGGCTTTGAATGAGTTACAAAGCAGAAAACAAGAATGCAGAGCAGCACAGTCAGAAGACACTTCCTGTTTGCAGGCAGCCTGGGGCTCCATGTGCTGCCATCTTGGATGTTTAAAGTGGACCATCACCCTCCTGTGATCGGCCCGGGAATCTAAGATTCCCAGGCCAATCACCTCCCTCCCCGCGGGACATCCGAGATCGGGATGTCCCGCGGTGAGGGACCCCCCCCCCCCCCCCCAAAACCCCCAAAAAACTCACCTCAGCGGCGGCGGCAGCTCCTCTAGACGTGCGCGCGCCGGCCGCCGGCGGCGGCGGGCGCACTGTCTTGTCCGTGAGCGTGGTGAGGTGAGTTTTTCGGGGTTCTGGGGGGTTTTACACAGCGGGACACCCCTAATCGGGGTGCCCCCCTGAAGTGGACCAAAACCCAGGATAGTCAAAATCCTGGGTGTTGGTCCACTTTAAAGGCTCATAAAATGCAGTAGATGCAGGTAGGATGATGTGGACAATCTGTATCTACAAGGTGGGGGAAACATATAAGATAAGCTCTTATTCAGGGTGGAGGTCCCCTTAAAGACGGCCAGCCAGCTGCTAAGGTTAGTCTATTACCACGTTCATGTACTGAGTCTGCAGTGATCAGAACTGGCCAGAGGACTTAATAGAGAATTGGGAGAAATTTCAGCTGAGGTTTTCCTTCATGATCTATGCAACATTAGATGATCTAACCCGATGGGATGGCTGTGAAGATCATTGCCGCCTTGTTAAAATGGGATACATGCATATCCACAGTGGGAATTCCCTAATGGCAACTGTCCCATTCCTTGGGCTAACCTGGACTTGCACAATGCACTACTGTAGACAGGTTTTAAGTAGGCGTAGTGGAAAATGCTGCTTTAAGAATGCTGTCACAAATAGAAGATTTAAGGTTTTGTATTTACTTTTAAACATTAATTTTTATCCGTTGATAAAATAAACAAAAGCAAAGTGAGAAGTGTAAATCAAATCCTTCAAAATGGCATCAATCATTTTAAATACGATTGCATGCTGGCTTTTAAGGAACTTTGCTGAGAGATTGTTCCAAACCTTTTAGAGAACTAATCCTGACTGTTCTGTGGATGTTGGTTTGCCCAAATCGTTCTGTCTTTTCGCTTTCATTGTCTACTGCCAATGAATCAGCCCCAAGGTAGACAATAAAAGTGAATGGCAGTTTTCTCGCCAAGCTCTGAATCAACCCCAATGTAAAAAAGCGTAAAAACTAAAAAAAGAGACTAGCCTGTGCTCCCTCAGATACGCTTCATACCAGTCCAATGCTCTGCTCCCCCCATGTCCTGGTGTGGGCCCACCACTGCCTGATATGTACCCTCATATTGCCTGTGGATGGGTGCCTAAGAGAGCCAGGTTGTGTATATGCTGCAGGACTTTAGAGAAATGGGCCTACATAGATGCAGCATTAGGGTAGGTTTTTTTTTTTTTTTTTTTAAAGCCAGGACTGTCAGTTTAAAGGCTGTTCCTACTGTGTCTTTCATGGTAGGACGTGTAGCCAGAGGTAGAAATGGCATGATCCACTTTTCGAGAGTTACCCATAGCGTAACAAAGTTTTCAAGCTTACAACGATCTGGTAGAACTGGGAAGTCTGGTTTCCCTTCCCTCTCTGACTTTGGCTTGTTCTCATCAAGGAGTACAATGAGTTTGGAAAAACCATCGTCCTCTCTGAGGCAAAGACAGATACTTTAGGTTTCCCAAGAATGAAAAAGAACTAACTACTTATGTGATCAGGATGAGGGGTAAAGGTAGATTTTTTTTTTTTCTAATTGTACAGCACGACCTGTTTCATTCAATCATTACTTCTGGGTATTCCGCCACAAGGTGGCGCAGTTGACTGCAGAATATTTGTGGCTCCTCCCGGCTGTATAAAGGAATCACCATAGACCCCAAGTGTTTTCTCTGCAGTCATACTGCGAAGACAGAAGATGGCTCTCTAGGTTTCGCAGGCGAGCGGGGCAACCAAGCCTGCAGCCCTGCAAGCCTATTTCCACCTGCTTCCGGACCCTCTTGCCTCCCAGCCTCGGCTTACGGATCGGGTGATGGTAGGAGAGCAGCTGGGTCGTGTGCTCAGTGAGCTTTGCTCCAGGCCGCAGACCCTATGCACTGAAGGGTAGCTGGCTATAGTTTGGTGAGCCTACTGAGGGATTGGAGAGACCCTGCGGATTTGTGTCGCTGCTTGGGGGTGAGTGTTTTACTTGGGGGCTCTTTATTGTCCCGGGCTCCCTAGCCTTTTCTCGCCCTTATTCTTGCCATCGGTCCATGAATTCTATGTGGGGTTTTTCCTTCTGGACATGTGCTGCTGGATACTTATTGCTTTCTCTGCTTAAGTCTTTCAGGGGGTAGCAGCTTGTGGCTTCTCCTGGTCCGATACTCTTCCCCTTTCCTGGGCACCCCCTTTTTTCGTGGGCATCCTGGGTGGTTTCTATTAGCCATTACCCTGTGCTGGCCTATTGTGCTGCTAATAATCACTATATGGAAGCTTCTGGGGATAGCGAGCTTGGGGGCAGCCTCGGCTGTGGGACATCCCCTTTGAGTGGTGGTGGCGCGGTCTGTGTGCCATGCATCCAGAGTATCATTGCGGATCAGGTTGGGCCGAGCGTTTTTTGCCCAGTCCTGCGTTTCCCTATGGCATCTCCTGCCCCTCCGTGTCTGCATTTAGCTCCCAGTGAGGGGGATACTAGCAGGGGGTCATCCTGTAACAGGGTCTCAGTCAGATCTGGCGCTGCGCGTGGCTTGCAATGAACTACAGTTGGCCCGACCGGCGGCAGGCAAGGCCTCTAGCAAGAAGCAACACCTTGACGCCATGTTGTGCCTATTTGCCGAGGAGGATGAGGGCTTTGATGTGTATGGCGGCCGTGACTCCCCGGAGGAGGGGGAACTTTTCCGTGACTCGAACTCCTCTGGGGATCGTTACGATAGTGACCTAGGGTCCTACTCTGAGGATACTTGGCTCCCGGATTATACCGATAGCCTCTTGTCGGCGGTTTTTGATACATTGCACATCGCCCCCCTAAGGCGAAGAAGAAGCAAGGCGAGCTCTTCCGCCCTGGCAAGCAACATTTGGAGTTCCAGGGCCATTTCTCAAATCTGGTTCTGTAGTAGTGGGAACGTCCTAATAGGTTACCCTCGGTGCCCGAGCGGTTGGACAGAAGCAGGACTGTGGAGTCGGTAGATAAATGTTCCGACTGTCACACACCCCGCTTCAAGACATGCATTACACTTGGGTATACTGACCTGTAGATGGCGATCTTGCAGAGATGATGTTGCCCTGCTCGCCTGCAAAAAAGAAAAAGGTAAGACCCTCCCTGCCCATAAATACCTAGGACCTCCCACTCATTCCCCAGTCTTCCATCTCTGCAGGGGCGAGCAAGTCAGAAGATGTCTCCTCCTTGCAGGTAGCCGGGATGACTCCCGGCCACTTTTTATTCTTCTATTTCTGCCCGGATCCCTTCTCTTAAGTTACTTGCCTCCCAACCTAGGCTGCTGGTCCCGGCAAAGGTAGTTGGCACCCCTGGTGCTTAGGAGCTGTGAGACCTCATAACAAGGGGTAGGTGGCTATCCGGGTTGGTGATCCCGGTTTGGGATGCCCCGTCCCTGGGCCCTACCCTGGCATGGATTCCCCCTCTCCCGGATACTCTTAGAGGGGGGCCGGGTCCCTTAGGGATTCATTCTTTATTACTGTGTGTTTGGTGCTTTACTGGGTGTGTGTTATTTAGACTGGTGCTGGCAGGACGCGGCGCCGGCGGTCCCCGCCGCGACGGCCTCCGGCGTGTGGTAAATGGCGCCTGTGGGCACCCATGAAGTGCTTCTCCTTGGGGCGGGGCTGGGCTCGCGCCTACGGCCCGCCCGTGCTGCGGGCGCTGTTAGGTCCCAGCTTCTGGCCGAGGATGGCCCTCCCTCCTCCTCTGCTCTCCTCGTGTCCACATGGTTCCTCTTGCCTGCGTGCGGTAATCAGGTGGGGCGAAGGTCTGGTGAGTGGCCTGCGGCCATCGGATTTTCTATCATTAACTCCTTATGGACATTGCCAGCATATTCTGAGTGTGTTTTTTTTTTTTTGTGTGTTCCAGGTGGACCATTGACACTATTAAAGGGGGATTCTCCTGGTCCTAAGGTCCCTGGTTAAATTTAGTGGCTTAAAATTCCTCCCACTCGGGACTTAAAGGGGCATCCCGGGTTGCATTACTGCGTAATTCCCTTGGAGATATAATATATATATATATATATATATATATATATATATATATATATATATATATATATATATATATATATATATATATATATATATATATTATTATATTTTTTTTTTAAAAATCACCGTATGGAGGCATCCCCGGATACTGGGCTTGTGCCCCCCTCGGGGCAATCCAGGCTGTGTTTGGGGTGTGGGGTATCCCTTTTGGGGGATGATGTATTTGTGTACCCTGTGCGCAGCGGTCTATTACGCAGCAGACCGGATCTCAGGCGTCCGGTTCTGCTCCGCCAGTCTCCTCTCCATCTCCCCCTCGCTTGACACGTACCCCACGTGATGTGGTCATTGGCGGGGAGTCGCAATCTGAGGTGTGTGCCCGATTGGCCAATCTTGAAAAATGTATTCCAGTGCCATTGCTAAAAAGGCCAAGGCAAAGAAAACATTTGTATACGGCTGCGCAGGCCTTTGATAGGGAGGATTTTGACTCCCTGGATTGGTCTGATTGTTCCCCGCGTGAGGAAGGGGAGTTGTATGAGGAGTCTGATGACTCTGATCAGCAGTTTGTGGGCGCTGATACCGAGCAGGGCCAGGGGGATACCGCTAGGGTCCTGGCTCATATGTTTGAGGTCCTGGCTATTTCTCCCCCCGAGGTGGCTCCTCCGCTGAAGGGGGAGTTCTTTGAAGTGACCAAGCCGCGTTTGGAATTTCCTTATCAAAAGCATTTTGATGGTATCATTCTTAAGGAATGGGAGATGCCGACTTGGCTTCCGGGTTGGGACAGGAAATATCCCTTTCCGGCAGACGCGGTGAAGCACTGATCGTCCCCATCGTTCCCTTTGTGGGGTTGCGGCTCTTTGGAGAGAGATTGGATTCGGTGGCAAAGGGAGGTAAGTTACCTCAGCGTAAAAAGCAGCGTTGCCCCTTTCGGGGGGCGGCTTCCTTCTCTCAGTCCTTTCATGGGGCTAGAGTCAGCAGGGGTTCGGCTTTCCCCTCTTCCAGAGCTGATTCCTGGACCAGGGGCAGGGGTCGGGCCCGTCCAGGACACAGTTGGGGCTCCAAGCCTAGAGCCGCTGCCAAGCCGGCTCAGCAATGAGGGGGCGCCCTCACCCTTGTGGGTGGGGGGGACGGCTGCTACTCTTCTCCCAGGTTTGGGTCCAAGAGGTCTCGGACAGGTGGATTCAGGAAGTGGTGTCTTCCGGTTACAAGCTGGAGTTCGAGTACCGGCCCCCTCCCAGATTCTTCAGTTCTCGGAAGCAGTCGGATACTCTGGCCGCCCAGGGGCTTCGGGGCGGCAGTAGCAAGTCTCTTGGACATGGCTATCATCTGTCCGGTGCCCCACTCAGACCGGGGCCTAGGCTTCTATTCCAATTTGTTCACGGTGCCCAAGAAGGACGGATCCGTTCGTCCCATTCTGGATCTGAAGTTGCTCAACAGGTTCGTTCGTCCCCGGAAGTTCCGTATGGAAACTCTGCGCTCAGCCATCCACTCACTTCGTCAGGGGAACTTCATGACGTCCATAGACATCAAGGATGCTTACCTGCATATTCCAATATTTCCGGCACACCAGAGATTCCTCAGGTTTGTCGTGGACAATCAACATTTTCAGTTTGTGGCTCTTCCGTTTTGGCCTTACCTTGGCTCCAAGGGTTTTTACCAAGGTGTTGGCAGTAGTGATGGCCATCCTCAGAGCCAGGGGTATCCGCATCGTGCCCTATCTGGGCGATCTTCTCATCATGGCGTCTTCTCTGTCAGGCGCAGCTGGATACCAGGACAGTGGTGTCCACTCTGGAGAGTTTTGGTTGGGTGATCAACTATCCCAAGCCCTGCCTCACTCCCTCCTTTGATTCTGGATTTGGCAGAGGGCAATGTCCCATGCATCTCGGCAGTGTACATTCCGGGAGTGGAAAACACAGAGGCGGACTCCCTGAGCAGGGGGTTATCTCGCCAGGGGGAATGGTCGATTTGCCCCAAGGTTTTTCGGTCGCTTTGCCTCCGGTGGGGGACTCTGGCGGTGTACCTCTTTGCCTCTCGTCACAATCACAAGCTTCCGCCATGTGTCTCTCTCGCGGGATCCGCTGGCTCTGGCAGCGGATGCCATGTCTCTGAACTGGAGGGATCTGGGGTTTCTATACCTGTTCCCTCCGTTTCCCATGGTGGGCAAAGTGGTGTGCAAGCTGGCCCTAGAGGGTGCGTCAGCAATCCTGGTGGCTCCAAGGTGGCCAAGACAGGTTTGGTTCGCAGACGTGGTAAGGTTGGCAGAGGATCAGTTCTGCCACTTCTGCCGGATCTACTCGCTCAGGGTCCCCTGCTCTACCCCAATTTACCAACACTGGCTTTGACGGCGTGGCTGCTGAAATCTCCATTTTGAAGGAGGAAGGTCTTTCTGATGCTGTCATTCAGACTCTGGTTAGGGCTAGAAAGAAGTCTTCCTCTGCCATCTACTATAGGATTTGGAGGTCTTATATTGATTGGTGTGAGGTCAGGGCCTTGCCTTGCAGGGCGTTTTCTATCCCTAGGATCTTGGAATATTCTTAGTATACAGTACGTCCTGCTCCAGATAGATTACTTACACTTGGGTTATCCTCCGCCAGATGGCGCTGCACTGCAGAGACATGTAGAAACAGGCTCCTCCCGGCCCCTCAAATACCCAGGGACCTCCCACAAATCCCCAGATTTCTCTGCATTGCTTACTGCGAAGACTTGAAATTATCACTCTCTCGCAGGTGAGCGGGGCTATTAGCCTGCGGCCCTGTTGGACTATTCCCACCCGTCCTTCGTGTGATGTGCCTCCCAGCCTGGGCTGCGCTGGTCGGGTGAAGGTAGGCGGTACCATGCGTGCTTATGGAGCGCTGCTCCACCGCAGTCCCCCACCAAAGGGTAGACGGTATAGGCAGATGGTGAGCCTTTATGGGGTGCCCCTCCTGCATTATTGTCCCATGCCTCGGTAGCGGTGGGTCCTGTACAGAGGGCCGCCATCCTCCCTGTAGCCTTCGGGGGGGGGGGGAAGAAGGGGGGATGTGGGTGAGCGTGTATCGTGATTCATGCATACGGCCTTTTGTCATGTTTTTTTGACTAGTATACGTGGTGTCAGCCGCCGCGCTGACTTGTCTTGTTTTTACTATTGGAAATGCCGCCGCCGCGCGGGGCGGCGTCGTTATCTCAGATGCTTCTGCGTTCATTGGCTGCTTGTCGGTGGACTTCGTGCTCTTTGGGGGGGGGGGCGGGTCCTGGCCTGGTGCGCCCTGCGTCACGGCTCGCTCTGGCCCGCCCTTCCAGGTACTCTCGGCGCCACCGTGGTCCGTAAGTGCCCTTGCGGGCGGCTTTATATTCATTGTAGTGTGTTTGGCTCTGACACCCCTTCTTCTCATTGTGTCTTTCAGAGGGTGAATCCATTGGCTTCTCCCGGCCCGGTGTAATTGATAGTTGGGTCTTGTATAATTACTCCCACTTCCCTAGCGGGTCATTGGGGCATCCAGGGTTGCTTCATAGCGTAAATCCCTACTGGCACACTGTGCCTAATAATCACCATATGGAGGCATCCCAAGATAGTGTTACCGGGGTCCCCTTGGGACCAGACCGGCTGTGTGTAGCGTGTGGACAGCCTCATGCTGACGCTGACAAGGCGTGGGTCTGTGTACCCTGTGCTGAGCAGGTGCTTGCATTGCAATCTGGCCTGCCAGTTGCTGCACCTCGTTTCACTTCACCTACTCCCCCCAGCTTAAATCTCACTCCTGTTGAGTTGCATACTTGTGGGGATTCTCAGCCTGATGTGTCTTCTAGACTGCCTACTGCTGAACAGATTATTGCGAGGTCTTCAGCGCGTAAGGGCCCTGGTAAGAAGCGCCACTTGACGCCTAATGTTACTGTTTGCCCTATGGGATCTCAGGAGTTTATGAATCTATGTGGCTATACCACATCTGATGGAGAGCTCTTTTCGGATTCAGGCTCATCTGATGAGAGACCAAGGGGTCATGACTATTCTGGCTCTGACCCCTGGGCCCCGGATGACACTGACAGATTGACCCAGATCTTTGAGGTCCTGTCTATCTCTCTCCCTGGTTAGGCTCCCAGGCAAAAAGGGGAGCTGTGCTCAAGGAAAAAAGGGGAGCTGTGCTCAAGGAAAGGGAGTGCCCCAGTAAACTTCCCGGGGTTCCAAGGGGTTGGGATAGGAAGTAACCCTTTCCCCCTGAGGTGGTTAAATGTTGGTCTCCCCCCCCCGAGGTGGATGTTCCAATCCTAGGGATATCTAACACCCCTGTCATGCTTTCCCCTGATTCTACTACCCTGCGGGATGCTGAGGACCGGCGCATTGACCAGCTGGCCTCCCACACCTTTGCATGTGCGGGGACTATGCTATTACGGCTGTGGCCACTAGAACCCTTATCAGAAATTTGCTTGATAGTGCCCCTGATGATCTCCCTTGTGAGGTGTTTAATGCATTCTCCAGTTGTGATGTTTTTGTAAATTAAGTCCAATTCGCATTGGATGACGCCATCAGAATGTGTGCCAGAACTTATGCCCTCGTGGTGGCTATACGCCGCTTGGTTTGGCTGTGACAGTGGGGTGCTGACAATGCTGCAAAGAAGGCCCTCAATGGGCTTCCTTTTAAGGAGCTACTCCTGTTTAGGGCGCGTCTAGACCTTTTTGCTAAGAGAGGTAAGTTACCCCAGCACAGACGGCAGTCTCGGCCCCTTTGGGGCCAGGGCTCCCCTTCACCCCCCTACCATGGTGTTAAACAAGAAAAAGGGGTGTCCTTTGCGGGGGCTCGTGCAGATCCCTGGCACAGAAGCAGAAGACAACGTCCTGGCTCCTCCTGGGGGGCTAAGCCCAAATCCTCTCCCAAGCCCCCTCAGGCATGATGGGGCGCCCTCGCCCGTCAGGGTGGGGGGACGGCTGCGGCACTTTGCCCATCACTTCTGTTCGGCGTGTTTCGGAGTTGGCAGCCTTGTCCATTAAGGCCCCTTACTTTGAGAGGCACCAGGACAAGGTTGTTTTCTGCTTCAAGCCAGATTTCCTTCCTAAGGTGGTCTCTGCTTTTCATCTTAATCAGGACATTGTTACTTGTTACTGTTGGCTACTTCTCCTTTTCGTAGGACTGATGCCCTTTTTGTGGTGCCCTCTGGGCCTAGAAAAGGTTTGGCTCCCGCCAAGTCTTCCATTAGTAAATGGATTCGCCAGGCCATTGTTGGGGCCTATTCTGCTAAGGGGAAGATTCCCCCTTTTTGTGTTACTGCTCATACTACTCGTGCTGTTGGGGCGTCCTGGGCCTTCCAGCACCAGGCTTCGGTTTGTAAGGCTGCTACTTGGTCTTCGGTTCACACTTTTTCCAAGTTTTACAAGGTTGATATTCGGGCCTGTTCTGCAAGCTGCAGTGGTTTAAGTTTGTGCCTTGTTTTTTGGATCCCCGCCCTTTATGGACACTGCTATTAGATGTCCCAAGTGTAATGCATGTCTTGAAGTGAGGTCTTGAAGTGGGGTGTGTGTGACATACTTAGAATAATACCATTTTGTGAATACTCACCTGTAAAATGGGTATTATAAGTATGTCGCACACCCTGCTTCACCCCGCCCTTTTGTATTCTGGATCCTTTATATGGTGAACCTTTGTTAGTTTTAATTGGCTTTCCTGGTCCCTTGATCTTACTGCTATCTTTATACTGGGGAATGAGTGGGAGGTCCCAGGTATTTATGGGCCGGGAGGGTCTTACCTTTTTTTTTTATCATCTCTGCAAGATCGCCATCTACAGGTCAGTATACCCAAGTGTAATGCATGTCTTGAAGCGGGGTGTGTGACATACTTATAATACCCATTTTACAGGTGAGTATTCACAAAATGGTATTTTTTTGTACTTCCGACTCCTCTGTATTGATATGTGAATGTATTAATATGTGAATGTATTTTATACATTCCTTGAAGGAAAGAAAGGCAACATACATGTCATTACCACAGGACTACTGGCTGGGAAGCCAACAGTCTACTGTATTGAACAGTTTAAGCAAAAGACACATAATGAAAACAAAGTTTTGTAAAAATTGTTTTATTAATATTAATCAAGTGGCCGGATAGTAGCAGCAGGCATAAACATCAGGAACTTTACCAGTTCAAAAATACAAACCACATTATTTGGTTGTTTTAGAACAAAAACAACAAGCTTATCTATATGAACAAAAAACAAAATTTGTAAAACCTAGAAATGGTGTATATTAATCTTGAAATGTAGTTATAGGCTTAGCAAATGCAAATCAATTCAATGTATCTTGAAATGTAGTTATAGGCTTAGCAAATGCAAATCAATTCAATGTAGAGTTCTAAGGAAGAGAATTGCCTCTGCCAGATCCTCTTTCATAGAGGCTCCTAAGTCAGACTTTATTATTTTAGGCCTGAAAATAATCTTTTGACACTGACTTGGGTGGGTGGCATTGCAGTAACTATTCTGGCCACATCACTAACGATCTCTGGATAAACAAGGATGGCTTCTTCAACAGTAAGTTTTGATGAGCGATCATACTTTTCAACTTCTTTTAGTGCTTTATAAAACTCCTGTTGGAACTTTATTTGGACATTTACTGGTTCTGTAACGCTTATGCAACGTCGCTTTCCTTTAGCAACTTCCATTTTGTCTAATAAGGAATCAAAGTCTAATTCTTTGTTTGAAGAAGATGATCCTAAGTTACCACTATTGCTTAAAAGAACTTCATCCTCCTGTGGAGGTATTTCAGGTCATAATCACTTCATGCGATCTGCTACATCATAGAGGGCCTTTTTCCCAGTAGCAGTCTGTTCACTGTTCAACAAAAGTCGGCTCATTGGGTCGACAAATAGCCGCTAACAAGATTTCATTTTCCAGAAAAAGACTCCATCATTGAAGATGCAATGCCCTCAGCTATTAACCCTCCATTTTTGTTCAGGCGATATAACAGCCTCTTCCATTCCAAGAGGAATTTACCCGGGGTTAGATTGTCACATTACGACCTCTTGGTGGCAGTGAAGGGGTGAGAGAGAAGGTTCTCCAGCTCTTTTGTTTGTGTCCACTGGCTTTCAGTTAATGCAATATTTTCATTGTCCATTTCGTCTATGAAGTCTTTAAGTTCAAGCAAACGCTTTACCATGCACATCTTTTCAAAATTGCATCTGTTTTCGGGGCCCTGGCTGCAACAGTTACTTGCCGTAATTTGCCAATTAGTGTAGCTGCATGGCGATCTTTTAATCCATCTCTTATGGCAAATTGCAGTGTATGAACAGCACATCGCATATGATGAATAGTAGCAAGCTTCAATGCTTCTTCAACAAAGTTGTCTAAAAAAATGTCAGCATTCTCTTCAGTTTCTAAACTTTCTCCAATACTTGCAGAGCTTTCTTCCTCTAACTCTAATATCTGTTACCTTCATCTGCGTTCATCTTCTCAATTTTGCTCAACATGTTAGAAGCGTTATCTGTCACAACACATAAAATCTGTTCCTTTTTAATTTCAAAATCTTTTAGAACACCCTTCACTAACTTCTGAAGGTAATCACTGGTGTGATGTGCCTGAGTGTCCTTTAATCCGAGGGTCCGTGTTATTGTTATGTTATTTTCATCCACAAATCTAACATTAATAGCAAAATAATTCATGCATCCATTTTAAGGAAGACAAAATGTCCTTTCAGAACTTTCTGTAGTTCTTTTTTACATTTGGCCTCCTCAATTATAAATTTCCTTATACTTTCTCTTTCCAGAGAAACACCAAGTTTTTTTTTTGCCATTTCTCCATTTAGGCCCAAAAAGGCTGTCTGTGAAAAGGATGATAGTGGTACACTATTCTTTGCTACCATTTCAATAATGTGGTGTTTGAATTTTTCTGGTGTCATCCTTATGGTAACTTTGTCAGATATAAAGAATTTTCTTATTTGTGATTGTTCTCCAGTAGATTTCTGAACGTTTTTTTGTCACAGAAGTAGATGCAATGTTTTCATTGTTATCTTTCTCATTCACTGCTTCTAACACTTTCTAATACATTGGCACACGTAATGTTTTCCATCACTTGATGCAAAGTGCTCATAAACTGTAGACTTGGTCGTGTTTGTTAGCAGTCTTTTTGCCATTGTTTAGGATGCCTCTTTCCCTAAAATATAAAATGTTATACTAACTGGCACATAATTAGATTTTTAATATCAACATACACAGTCTTGTAAGTTGTACATACATGGCTTTATACAAACAAATAAGCTATATATACCAGCACTAAACCTAGACATGATTTGTCCTATACAGAAAAACATGCACAGACATGTACTGAACACACACACAACACAGCCTACATTTTAGTACTCGGAGCATAAAAACAATCTGCACTATACATAAACATTAATACATTCCTGCACCACACTCACAAACCTAGGATAGACAGTTTCTTCCAGAAACATGTACACATGTCTTCCCTCATACATACCTAGACACACAATTCTTCATTACACAGGCATGCAGGTTTTAAAATAAATCTAAACACTTACAGTTGAATCCAAGAAGCTGTTCCACCAAGTTCTTCTAAGCTCTTCTAGCAGTGAGAGGTAGTTGGGCAGAAGCTGCCTTCTCCTTTCTGTGTGCTGATCTTCTGCTGAAGATAGGGGGGTGGGAGGATCCAGAAAGGGGCCTTTATTCTAAGCATACAGCACGTCCTGCTCCCGAATAGTAATAACATGTGGGTAATCCTCCGCCTCAGGCGCCGTGCACTGCAGACATGTAGAAAACAAGCTCCACCCGGCCCTACATATACCGAGGGACCTCCCACAAATCCCCCAGATTTCTCTGCAGTGCTGGAACTGCGAAGACATGAAGTATCACGCTCTCGCAGGCGAGCGGGCCTTACGGCCCAAGGTCCTGCAGGACTATTTCCACCTGTCCTCTTCAGAAGAAATATGCCTCCCAGCCTAGGCTGCGTGGGTCGGGTGAAGGTAGGTAGCACCAGGTGTGCTGAATGGAGCCATGCTCCACCGCAATCCCCCTCCATAGGGTAGGCGGTCAGGCCGATGGTGAGCCTCTAGAGGATGCCCCTCCCGCAATTTTAATTGCCCGTGCCCCTCACAGACTTAGTCCATGGACACCGTCAGCTTCCCCCCTCGCTTCCTCCCGTAACTCGGGGGGGAAAAAGAAGGGGGGGGGGGGCGTGTGTGGCAGCCCTAGTACTAATTCGCCTTAGACCTTGGTCTTTTAATCAGGGGGTCAGTGTCGCGCCTCACTGTACAGTGCGAGATGTCACTAACAGTCTGCTTCGGCAGATTCATTCCAGCGTGTCAGCATTAGAAGTTGCTTATTCTCCGCTGCTCTACTTTGCCGTTGGTTGGAGCTTCGCGCTCTTTGGGGGAGGCGGAGACTCTGCATGACGCGCCTCGCGTCACAGCCTGCCCTGGCCCTCCCCTCAAGGTTCGCTGGCGCCATTTTCTCTATCTTCACGCGCGCGTGGTGTGGCTCGCCTCCTCCCTTGGTCATGTAAGTGCCCTCCGGGGTGGCATGGTTCTATGTTTTTCAGACAGCGCATGGCACGGACTCCACTCCCCTTGTCCCATTATGTCTTTCAGAAGCCAAGACTGCGCTGCCGTCCCCGGCCTAACATATATTACAACGGGTCCTCTTTACAAATTCTCCCACATTACTAGCGGCTTTTGGGGCATTCAGGGTTGCCTATTGCATAAATCCCTGCGTCTTACTGCTTAAAAATCACCATATGGAGGCATTTCAGAATTTTGGAACCGGGGTCCCTCTGGGACGTGACCGGCTGTGTGCAGTGTGTGGCCAGCCCTTGGCTGAGGCTCACAGGGCACAGGTCTGCGGACAGTGTGCAGAACAGGCAGGTTTGCTAACAGAGGAACCTCCCTTCCTCACCCCCGTCTCCCCGCTCCCAAATATCACTCATGACGAGTCCCACTCCAGCGGGGATGACCTGCAATCTGTGCCGCGAGCGTTGCCCACGGCGGAGCAGGTGCTTTCTGGATTGGCGGAGCATATGGGCCCTGGTAAAAAGCGGTCCCTGACGCCTCCAGGCTCTCCGGTTCCTGACGATATCGATGATTCTGCTGATATGCAGGACCCTGACCCTTCTGAGGAAGGTGAGCTATTTTCAGACTCTGGCTCCTCCCATGGGATGCCCGCGGGCCGTGATGAATCTGAGCCTGGTTCCTGGGGTCTGTGTGACACAGATGAAATCCTTATCAAGATTTTTGAGGTTTTGTCAATCTCTCCTCCTGGGGAGATCCCCAAGCCAAAAAGGGAGAGTTTCCATACAGCGCCGCCGCGCTTGGAGTTCCTAGAACAGGAACATTTCCAGAATATTATATCCCAGGATTGGGAATCTCCTTGTAAGCTTAAAGGGATTCCAGGGGTCTGGGAATGGAAGTACCCTTTTCCCCCTGATGTGGTTAATTTATGGTCAGCTCCCCTGGTGGTAGACGCGCCGGTTATAGGGGTCACAAACCCCCCTTTTATGACGGCTCCCTTTTACCGTACCCTTCGGGATGCTGAGGACCGGCGCATTGAATTGACAGACTGGCCTCACACGCCTTCTCGTGTGCTGGGACGGCCCTGCGCCCGGTTTGTGCCGCGGCCATCACGGCGGTGGCCGCCAGGACTCTTGTCAGAAAGATACTAGATCACCGCCATGAGGACCTCCCTTGGGGGGTGTTTAGTGCGCTATCAGACTGCGAAGCGTTTGTGAAGTTTATTCTATCGCCACTGGATGACACCATTAAGATGTGTGCTAGGAACTCGGCACTTGCGGTAGCCATTCGCCGCCTGGTCTGGCTGCGACAGTGGGGCGCCGATGGAGCTACAAAAAAGGCTCTCACTTGCCTTCCATTCAGAGGACGGCGGTTATTCGGGGCCCGCTTGGACCTTTTTGGGAAAAAGGCTATAGCACCCTTCCGCAGAAGGCCGCTCCGGCCTCCACGAGGCAGGGTCACCCCTCCACCTCCCTACGTTAGTGTCAAACGCGAATCTGAGGTGTGTTTCCAGCTGTTCGGTGTGGATTTCCAACATGGGGCGGGCAGGCAGCTGAAACCTCCATCTTGATGGAGAAGGGGCTGTCTTCCTCAGTTGTGGATACTTTGATTAAAGCTAGGAAGAAGTCTTCCTCTTCCATTTATTACAGGGTTTGGCGTGCCTACATTGACTGGTGTGAGTCAAAGTCTCTTCCCTGTTGTGTCTTCTCTATTCCCGGGATTCTGGAGTTCCTGCAGCATAGGTTGGAGATGGGGCTCCAACTCAGTACTCTGAAGGGTCAGGTTTCTGCCCTGGCTATATTCTAAGCATAGAGCACGTCCTGCTCCAGATATAGTAATAACATGTGGGTAATCCTCCGCCTTCGGCGCCGTGCACTGCAGACATGTAGAAAACAAGCTCCTCCCGGCCCTACATATACCGAGGGACCTCTCACAAATCCCCAGATTTCTCTGCAGTGCTGAACTACGAAGACATGAAGTATCACTCTCTCACAGGCGAGCGGGGCTTTACAGCCCGAGGCCCTGCGGGACTATTTCCACCCGTCCTCTCTGTGAAGAATATGCCTCCCAGCCTGGGCTGCGTTGGTCGGGTGAAGGTAGGCAGCACCTTGTGTGCTTAACGGAGCCATGCTCCACCGCAATCCCCCACCATAGGGTAGGCAGTTAAGGCTAATGGTGAGCCTTCAGTGGATGCCCCTCCCGCATTATTGCCCCACGCCCCGTGTAGAGGTGAACCCCGAGTGCTAGGTTGTGTACGTTGGCCTAACCTTGCCCTATTACACTGTATGATTAGAGCCCTTATTGGTTACCGGGGGTCAGAGCCGCACTTCAAACATTATGTTAACGTTGGCCACAGCGCCTTTAATGTATTTTGACTTGGCGCGTAGGGCGGCTCGGTTTTGCGACGCTATGGCGTTTATTACTGTCTTATTTTTCTGTCTTGTTACGCGCTTAGAGCTTCGCGCTCTCCGGAGGGGGCGTGGTCTGGTTTGGCGCGTTCCGCGTCATCTGTAGCTCTGGCCTGCCCTTCGAGGTTCGCTTGGCGCCATTTTGTCGGTCTTCCCGCGCGCGCGTGGTCTTCCTCCTCCTTCCTTGGCTACTGTAAGTGCCCTCACGGGCGTTTTGGTTATCTTTTTCTTCCTGTGCTGCGCATGGCTCTGACACCCTCTCTTCTCCTTATGTCTTTCAGACGCCAAGATTCCAGTGGCTTCTCCCGGCCAGATATATATTTCTTAGCGGGTTTATATTTAAATTCTCCCACATTCCCAGCGAGTTTTGGGGCATCCAGGGTCGCTTACAGCATAAATCCCTACTGGCATATTACCTTGATTAATCACCATATGGAGGCATCTCAGAATTATGTGTTCGGGGTCCCGTGGGGACAAGACCGCCTGTGTACTATGTGTGGACAACCCCATGCTTATGCTGACAGAGCACGGGTCTGCGGACCGTGTTCTGATCAAGTGCTGGCCCTGCAATCAGGTTTACCAGTAGCTGCACCTCGCTTCAATACTCCTGCCTCCCCGTGCTTAAATCTCACTCCAGATGAGTCGCACTCGAGCGGGGATGACCAGCAGGTGGTGCCGCGCAGGTTACCCACGGCGGAGCAGGTGATGTCTGGTTTGGCGGAGCGCTTGGGCGCTGGAAAGAACAGTCCCTGACGCCCCCTAGTTCTAGGTTTCCCACTGAAACTGAGGAGTCTGCCGCTATGCAGGACCTTGATCCTTCTGATGATGGTGATCTCTTCTCAGGTTCCAGTTCCTCAGACGAGATGTCTTGGACCCGTGACAGTTCTGGCCCGGGTTCTTGGGGCCTGTGTGACACTGACGAGTTACTTATAAAGATCTTTGAAGTACTGTCCATCTCTCCTCCGGGAGAGTCTCCCAAGCCCAAGAGGGAGAGTTTCCACACGGTGACGCCTCGCCTGGAATTTCTGGAACGGGATCATTTCCAGAATCTTATATCTAAGGAATGGGAATCACCTTGTAAACTTACAGGGGTTCCGGGGGTCTGGGACTGGAAGTACCCGTTTCCCCATGATTTGGTTGATCGATGGTCAGTCCCTCCCGAGGTGGATGCGCCTATTATTGGGGTTGCTAACCCTCCCTTCATGGCAGCTTCTACTCCTCGTACCCTTCGGGATGCTGAGGACCGGCGCACTGACAGATTGGCTTCCCACGCCTTTTCGAGTGCAGGGACGGCTCTGCGCCCGGTCTGTGCTGCGGCCGTAACCGCGGTGGCCACCAGGACCCTTTTTAGGAAGATACTTGACCAACAACCGGAGGATCTCCCTTGCGAGGTCTTTAATGCACTGTCTGATTGTGATGTTTTTGTGAGGTTCATTCTCTCAGCGATGGATGACACTATTAAAATGTGTGCTAGAACCTCGGTTCTTGTGGTGGCTATTCGCCGCCTGCTTTGGCTGCGACAGTGGGGGCTGACAATGAGACTAAAAAGGCTCTTACTGGTCTTCCCTTTTCGGGGCCAGGTTGGACCTGTTTGGAAGAAAGGGTAAGGCGCCCTCGCGCAGAAGGCCGTCCCAGCCGCCCAGGGGCAGGGACACCCCTCCCCCTCCCTACGTTAGTGTCAAGCGAGAACCAGAAGTGTGCTTTCAACTTTTTGGAGTGGAGGCCCGCCACAGAGGGGGCAGGCAACGCCCTGGGACCTCCGGCAGGGCGAAGTCCAAATCTGCCAAAACCACTCAAGCTTGAAGGGACGCCCTCGCCCTGTTGGGCGAGGGGGCTGCCGCAGCACTTGGCTCCTATCGCAGGGCGCCATGCTTCGTTCAGGTTGTTATAGGAGATAGTTCCCCCTTGATGCAGAATGGAGTTTGCTGGGCGGTCCCTTTCTGAGGGATCCTCTAGTCCCTGTTTTTCCCTTCGGGAGTTGACGCAGGCCGTGTTCGGCGGTCTAGGTCTGGGCTCTTTCAGGTTGGCCTTTGGCTGGTGTTTGCATCCACATTACCTTTTCCCTCTGGGATGAAGCAGTCTGACCAGGACCAGCATTCAGGGCCTAACATTTTTAGTTTTCACAGGCAGTTCCTACATGGTATCCACCTGTTAGGCCGCGGGCGCCCTTGTCCAGTGGACCTCTTGATGCCTGCAAGGATCTATATCCCTTTGGAGTCCCTGGTGCCTTCAGGACACCCAGGCCATTTCCAGCCAGTGTTACAGGACCAATTCTGCGGATTAGGGTCTTGTCTTGGGTCCCTCCCCTTCTCCCAGACGGCTCGCCAAGGCGAGTATGAGAGTGTTGCCTTGGACGTGCACCTGTGACGTCCGCGCAAGTTCTACTTGATTGTCTTTCTTTTCCAATTTTTGCATCAGCCCGCGTTGGCTGTTGACTTGGGGCTCCTTGGGAGTCTTTTGGATTGGTGCTCAGGCATATCACCTTCTTAGTGTACCCTGGTTCGGTATCTCCCTACGGGGCGGCATTTAGATGGGTTCAGGTCAAGACCTTCCCTTCTGCTATTGTGGCCTTAGTATGAAGGGGGCCTTGCCCTCCTTGTGGTCACACTACTTTCACCTTGCAGCTGGTGGGCCTGTTGGTGGCTGCCCGGACACTGTCCTTTATTCACTGGTGCCCTTGGACCATGTGACACCTTAGGTTATTTATGCTCGACGGGGTTCCAACACCCCTGAAAATGGGTCAGTACGCCCCTCCTTTTAGTGAGGGGGTTCCTTTTGAGTTTGTAAATTCAAGGAAGTTGTCAGGGACCATCCCCTTCCTTCTTGTCTATCCCTGTAGATGGTCACCATGGGGACCATGCCAGGCAGGTTGGCTAGGGGGCTCTATTTCTTCTGAAATTCCCCGCGGTTCCAAAAAGGGGGGTCCCCTTAGGGGGTCCAATTTCATACTGTCTTTCGGTTATCACATTGAGCCCCTTTGGGCCCTAAATTGCTGGACTACTTTCCTTCGGGACTTGTCTCTTTGGGGATTTTCGGTCTGTCTGAGGACAGTGGCCTGTCCTTTTTTTATCTGTTAAGGTCTTGAACAGGTGACCCTTCAAGAGGGGTCTGGTTCTGATCTCGGTGGTGGTTTACATTGCTTGCACCCCATTAGTATTGGCTTGTTGGCTGTCCTACTGTGTTTGGAGGGCCTATTCTAGTGTCTCGCTGAACCCCTACTGGTGGCCCCGTGGATATTTCAAGGACTCTGTCATGGTTATTGTCCTGGTCTATTGTTCTGGGTTATTATTCCAGGACTCTCTGGCCTTGGTCATGGGGACCTAGTATGGCTCCATCAGGACATTATTCTCTATATGTCTTAACTTCTTCACCCCGCTAGGTGGGTTTCTGCACAAGATTGCTGTAGCAAGGGTGGACCGTTACGCTGGGGGCCCTGGGTGGCCCAGTGGAGTGCGGTTCGCAGATTCTGCTGACGACAGTTGTACTGTGTGCCCTCCCACGAGGGCTGTTCGGCCTATTCAGGCTCCTTACTATGTCGCCCCTATTTACTGGGATCGCTTCAGTCTTGAACTATTGATCCTCCATTCCCTTCACTTATACAAGTGTTTCTAGTCCTGCAAAAAACATATTTACTTAATCCCTTATCAGTGAGAGGCTAGGTTACCCATGGGTTCCCTGTAACAGCAGAACACAACACTATGCAAAGTATAAGTATTGCCGCTCCTAATTGTGCGTTGCGTGCCATATAGTGAAGCACATGAAAAGCATGCTTCTTCACGGTTACTTAACGTGTTCGTTTTGCGGTTTCGTGAGGCACTGCATGCATTGGTCTTTATTCTTACAATAGAGAAGTCATTAATTATAACTTTTTGTGAATTGGGACATTTAAACTTGCTTTTTTATATAACGATCAAAATTTAGTAGGAGTCGAAGTCGGTGCATTGTTTGTCGAGTCCGACTCCAGGAATTTCTTCCGACTGCACAGCACTGGACAGAAGGTATCCTTTTTCGGCAGATTTGGTTAAGCGTTGGTCGTGCCCTCCTGTGGTGGATGCTCCGGTCCTGAGGCTATCTAACACTTCGGTCATGCCATCCCCCGAAACTACCACACTGCGTGATGTTGCGGACTGGCGTATGGATCAGTTGGCTTGTCATGCCTTTACCTTTGTGGGGGCCGGGTTGCTCCCGGTCTGCGCCGCGGCCATTGTGGCTATCGCCATTAAAAAGGTCAGACGTCTTGCTGAGGCCACCCGGTCTGGTAAGAATACCCATATTATAGGGATTATAAGGACCTCTTGCTTTATATACCCATATTATAGAGATTATAAGGACCTCTTGCTTTGCTCTGATTTTATTGCGTTTGTGCTGGCTGCCATAGACAATGCCATCCGGCTTCCCTTTACGGGTCTCCGTCTTTTTGGTGAGTGTCTGGATGCTCTGACCAAGGATGGTAGGCTCCCCCAGCGTAGAAAGCAGACTCGGCCCTTTCGAGGTTCCTCCTCCTTTCGTCCTTCAAGGGGAGGTCACGGATCCTCCTTCTCAGGTAGTCGCAGAGACTCTTGGGGCCGAGGCAGATCTTGCGGTCGCCCTGGTCTCTCCTGGGGAGCCAAGCCCAAACCCCCGCCCAAGGCCCCTCAGGCATGAGGAGGCACCCTCACCTGACCGGGTGGGGGGACGGCTTCGGCTCTTTGCTCACATCTGGGGGCTTCGCGTCTCAGAACGGTGGATTCAGGAGGTGGTGTCCTCCGTTTACAAGATAGATTGCAGCCTGGCCGCCCCCAAGATTTCTCCGATCCCAAAACCCTGTGTCGGGTCAGGGACTGCGTCTGGCCGTCCAACGTCTTCTGGGGTCAGGACTCCTTTGTCAGGTACCTCTTCAGGAACAGGTTCGGGGGTACTACTCCAACCTGTTCACGGTGCCCAAGAAGGACGGTTCCCTGAGGCCCATCCTGGACTTAAAGGGCCTTAACAGGTTTGTCAGGTTCAAGCATTTTCCTACTGCATGGCCTACTGACCTCCGTGGACATCAAGGATGCCTATCTTCACGTACTACTCTTTCCAGGTCATCACCGATTTCTCAGGTTTGCTCTAGAGGATCAGCATTACCAGTTTGTGGCCTTACCGTTCGGTATCGCCTCGGGTGTTCATCAAGGTGCTGGTGGGCGTGATGGCTCTGCTACGGAATCGGGGCATTCGCATCCTCCCTTACCTGGACGACATTCTGATTGCGGCTCAATCTCTTCATCAGGCCAAGAAGGATACTCAGGTGGTGACCTCCACTCTCGAGTATTTCGGCTGGGTGATCAACTATCCCTCACTGTCTCCATCTTTGAGGTCCTTTCTGGGCATGACTCTGGATACCTCTCAGGTCAAGGTATTCCTGCCTCAGCAGAAAGTGGAGGGCCTTCAGAAGCAGGCACGGGCTCTGCTCTTGTGTCCCCATCCCTCCATCCGGCAAGGGATGCAGTTAGTGGGCCTGATGGTGTCCTGCTTCGAGGCGGGCCCCTTTGCTCAGTTTCACATGAGACCTCTTCAGTTGCATCTCTTGTCAGTTTGGGATCGGGACCCTGTGTTCCTGGATCAGGAATTAGCTCTGTCCCTCCTGGCCAGACAGTCCCTCTCTTGGTGGCAGGACTCAAGGAACCTTCTAGTGGGCAGGACCTTTCTGCCTCTGTGCTGGGAGACTTGTCACCACAGATGCCACTGGCTGGGGGGGCTTTTGGAAGTCTCTGTAGTTCCAGGGTCCATGGGGCTCCCAGGAGGCCCATGCTCCCATCAATGTCTTGGAACTGAGGGCGATCAGGTTGGTTCTTTTTTCAGCTGACCACACACCTTCAGGGTCGGGTTGTTCAGATCCGCCCGGACAACCAGACGGCGGTTGCCTACATCAATCATCAGGGAGGGACTCGGAGCAAGCGATCCCTCAAGGAAGTGTCCCTGATACTGTCTTGGGCGGAAGAGAATGCCCCTTGCATCTCGGCAGTTTACATTCCGGGGGTGGAGAACCAGGAGGCAGACTCCCTGAGCAGGGGGACGTCTTGGCTGGGGGAATGGTCCCTCAGCAACAAGGTGTTTCACTCCCTGTGTCACCGCTGGGGGTCAGCCAGATGTGGACCTGTTTGCATCCCGCCACAATCACAAGCTTCCCAGGGTTGTCTCCCTGTCACAGGATCCTCTGGCCTTCACCACGGATGCGTTAGCAATGCCTTGGACGGAGTTTCGGCTTCTCTGTGTTCCCTCCCTTTCCTCTGCTGGGCAGGGTGCTGCGCAAGATAGCCCATGAAGGGGTACCAGCCATTCTGGTGGCTCCCTGTTGGCCAAGGAGGGTGTGGTTCGCAGACGTAGTGCAGTTGGCAGTAGCTCAGTATGTCTTGCCCAAGGGTCCAGATCTGCTCACTCAGGGACAACTGTGCCATCCCAATTTACAAACGCTGGCTTTAACGGCTTGGCTGCTGAAACCTCCATCTTGATGGATAAGGGGTTGCCGACTTCTGTTGTTGATACCATGATTAGGGCTAGGAAGAAGTCCTCGTCCTTTATCTACTACAGGGTCTGGCATACTTACATTGCCTGGTGTGAGTCCAAGTCTCTTCCTTGTCGGGTGTTTTCTATCCCCAGGATTCTGGAATTTTTGCAACATGGTTTGGATTCGGGCCTTCAACTCAGTATCCTCAAGGGACAGGTGTCGGCTCTGGCAATTTTTTTCCAAAGATCCTTTGCCAGTCACCGGCTGGTTAAGACTTTTTTCCAGGGAGTTACTCATGTGCGTCCTCGTAAGCCTATGCTACCGGTTTGGGACCTGAATCTGTTGTTGTCTGCTCTGCAGGGTCCTCCCTTTGAGCCTATCCGTGGGGCTGCTTTGCCCATTCTGACTCTTCAGGTGGCCTTTTTGGTGGCCATTACTTCGGTCAGGCGAGTTTCTGAGCTGGCGGCGCTTTCCATCAAACCTCCTTATTTTGAGCGGCATCAGGATAAGGTGGTGTTCGGCTTAAGCCGGATTTCTTGCCTAAGGTTGTGTCTGCTTTTCATCTCAATCAGGACATTGTTTTGCCTTGTGTCCTAACCCTGCTAATTCCAAGGAGCGGACCCTTCTTTCTTTGGATGTTGTCAGGGCTCTGAAGTTTTATTTGGTTGCTACTGAGTCTTTCAGGAAGTCTGATGCTTTTTGTTCTTCCTGCTGGACCTAGGAAGGGTTTGCCTCTGGCTAAATCCACTATCAGCAAGTGGATCCGTCAGGCGGTGGAGCAGGCCTACTCTGCCAGGGGGAAGGTTCCTCCTTTTAGGGTTACTGCTCATTCCACTCGTGCTATTGGTGCTTCTTGGGCTTTTCAGCACCAAGCTTCTGTTGAACAAGTTTTTAAGGCCGCAACTTGTTCTTCTGTTCATACTTTTTCCAAGTTTTACAAGGTTGATGTTCAGGCCTCAGCTGATGCTGCTTTTGGCCGCAAAGGTACTTCAGGCGGTAGTGGTTTGAGCTGCCTGTTGTTACTTCTTGGGGATCCCACCCTACTTTACGGACACTGCTGTTGGACGTCCCATACGTAAGGACTTCTTGAAGCAGGCCTTGCCATGCAATAGGAAAACCATAATTCTGTGAGTACTCACCTGTAGAATTGCTTTTACTATGCATGGCACGGCCTGCTTCACCCCACCCTTGTTATCGTTATCCTTGGTTGCCTCTTTATGGTGATTGTTCCAAGTTAGCTGGGGTTTGTTACCTTTTTTACCTTTATTATATCCCGGTTTCTTGAATAACTGCTTGTCAACGCTGGATTGGTCTATTGCTGATCCTGTTTTATATGGTACCGGGAGGAGCCACAACCCTTCTGTAGTACACTGCGCCACCTTGTGGCGGAATAACCCATACGTAAGGACTTCTTGAAGCAGGCCGTGCCATGCATAGTAAAAGCAATTCTACTGGTGACTACTCACAGAATTGTCTTTTTTCACATGGAGACGTTGCGCTCAGCCGGGCGACTTCAGGACCACGGTGGATATCAAGGATGCCTATCTTCACGTGCCAATCTTCCCAGGTCACCAGAGGTTTTCTCTGGGGGATCAACACTACCAGTTTGTGGCTGTGCCATTCGGTATCACCTCAGCTCCTCAGGTTTTCACCAAGGTGCTGGCTGGCGTCATGGCTCTCCTGAGGAACCAGGGCATCTGCATCCTTCCTTACCTAGACGACATTCGAGGCGGTTCCCTTTGCTCACATGAGGCCTCTTCAATTACATCTCTTATCGGCTTGGGATCGGAATCAGGAGTCCCTGGATCAGGAGTTTGCTCTGTCCCCTCCGGTCCGGCAGTCTCTCTCCTGGTGGCTGGACTCGAGGAATCTTCTAGTGGGCAGGTCCTTTCTGACTCCGCGCTGGGAGATTGTCACCACGGATGCCAGTCTGACCGGCTGGGTTGGGGAGTTTGGCAGTCTCTGAAGTTCCAGGGTCAGTGGGGTCTCCAGGAGGCCCACGCGCCCATCAATGTCCTAGAGCTGTGGGCGATCTGATTGGTTCTCTCCCAGTTGACCCCCCATCTTCGGTGTCGTGCTGTACAGACGGCAGTTGCCTACATCAATCATCAGGGAGGGACCCGGAGCAAGCGAGCCCTCAAGGAAGTGTCTCTGATCTTGTCTTGGGCAGAGGAGGCTGTTCCCTGCATCTTGGCGGTTTACATCCCAGGGGTGGAGAATCAGGAGGCGGACTTCCTGAGCATGGGGACATCTCGCCTGGGGGAATGGTCCCTCAGCATCAAGATTTTCCACGACCTGTGTCGCCGCTGGGGTCAGCCGGAGGTGGACTTGTTTGCGTCCCATCACAATCACAAGCTTCCAAAATTTGTCTCCCTGTCAAAGGACCCTCTGGCCTTCGCCACGGACGCGCTAGTACTTCCCTGGACGGAGTTTCGGCTCCTCCATGTATTTCCTCTGCTTGGTCGGTTGCTGCGCAAGATAGCCCAGGAGGGGGTACCGGCCATTCTGGTGGCCCCCCGCTGGCCGAGGAGGGTATGGTTTGTGGACGTCGTACACATGGCAGTAGATCGGTTCATCCTGCCCGACGATCCAGAGCTGCGCCATCCCAATTTACAAACGCTGGCTTTAATGGCTTGGCTGCTGAAACCTCTATCTTGATGGGCAAGGGTTTGCCGTCCTCTGTTGTCGATAACTTGATTCAGGCTCGGAAGAAATCCTCGTCTTTTATCTACTACAGGGTCTGGCATGCTTACATTGCTTGGTGCGAGTCCAAGTCTCTTTTTTGTTGGGAATTTTCCATTCCCATGATTCTGGAGTTTTTACAGCATGGTCTGGATTCGGGCCTTCAACTTGGTACGCTCAAGGGACAGGTTTTGACTCTGGCAATTTTTTTCCAAAGATCCTTTGCCAATCACAGGCTTATTAAGACCTTTTTTCCAGGGGGTTACTCATGTGCGTCCTCCGCGTAAGCCTCTGCTACCGGTTTGGGACTTGAATTTGGTGTTGTCTGCTCTACAGGGTCCTCCTTTTGAGCCCGTGTGCAATGCTGCGCTGTCCATAATGACTCTTAAGGTGGCCTTTTTGGTCGCTATTACTTCGGTACGCCGAGTCTCTGAGCTGGCGGCGTTTTCGATTAAACCTCCTTATTTTGAGCGGCATCAGGATAAGGTGGTGTTCCGCCTTAACCCAGAATTCTTGCCCAAGGTTGTGTCTGCCTTTCATCTCAATGATTACATTGTCTTACCTTCCTATTGTCCTGCCCCTGCTAATTCCAAGGAACAGAATCTTCATTCGCTGGATGTGGTCAGGGCGCTCAAGTATTATTTGGTCGCCACTGAGACTTTTAGGAAGTATAATTCTCTCTGTTCTTCCTTCCGGGTCCTATGAAGGGCTTACCTCCGGCTAAATCTACTATCAGCAGGTGGATTAGACAAGCGGTGGTGCGTGCTTATTCTGCCAAAAGGAAGGAACCTCCCTTCTATGTTACTGCTCATTCTACTAGGGCTATCGGTGCCTCTTGGGCTTTTCAGCACCAGGCTTCTGTTGAACAAGTTTGTAAGGCCGCTACCTGGTCTTCTGTTGAAGCACGGCTTGTTTCATCCCTCCCTTGTTATCGTTGCCTCTTTATGGTGATTTGTTCAAATCTTTATTTTTGAGAGGCTGTGTATTCTTATCATGTTTGTTCTCCCGGCTTCTTGTATAACTGCTTTTCAACACTAGGGGTCTATGGTGATTCCTGGCTTTTTATATGGCCGAGAGGAGCCACAAATCTTCTGCAGTCAACTGTGCCACCTTGTGGCGGAATACCCAGAAGTAATGATTGAATGAAACAGGCCGTGCTGTACACAGTAAAATCAATTCTACAGGTGAGTAATCACAGAATTGTATTTTTATATCCCTGACAAAATTCTGCTTGAAGTGCGTCACAACCAGTAAAAACGTTGACCAACCTGTATTCTAAATAGCTCTGCTGTTATCTAACAATTTTCCAGGCCTGGCTTCCTCCATAAAGTACAAAACCGCTTCAAAGGGTGATGAAACAATAGGCACTTTTGTGCTTCATGCACTTCAAATGGCTGTTTATTATCAGTTGCTTGGCAACCCATACCTACCTTGAGGTAATTATAAATGGAAAGTGTTGAAAAATACTGTTAGGTTGCCTTTAGATGGGTGGACCCTGAAGTGAGTTGTTACAACTGCTGTGGGGTAGTAACATAAAAGAAGTCTTTGCTGCAAAGGCATTCTCATTTTAGGGTTGATTCAGCACAGGTAGAAAAAATTCAATTCTGTGAAACTCACCTGTAGAATTGTTTTTGATTATATCCAGTCCAGGTCGTCCCAGTGATGACATGTGGGTATTCTGCCCCAGGGGGCGCTCGACTGCAAGATCAAAAGCTGCAGCTCCTCCCGGTCCCCTATAAAGGCAGGTGTCCTTCTATCATTCTCCAGTGGTTAAAAAGCCGTAAACAAAGAGGACAGGCGGGGAGGCCAAGAAACCATGTTACTTCACATAGCTTCAGCTTGTACTCTCTCTAACAAGACTTAAGGATACAAGTCCAATGAATAAAAAATGGTAATCGCCATAACAGGCAACAAGAGATAATGAACAAAGGACGGGGTGGGACGACCTGGACTGGATATAATCAAAAACAATTCTACAGTTTCACAGAATTGTATTATTCTAAGTATACAGCACGTCCTGTTCCAGAATATTCCTTACACATGGGTAATACATCCACAAGATGGCGCTGGACTGCAGAAAACAGCTTGTGGCTCCTCCCGGCCCTATTTAAGTCAGGGACCTCCCACAAATCCCCCAGTTTTCATCTGCAGTCTCGACTGCGAAGATAGAAGATGGCTCTCTATATACGCAGGCGAGCGGGGCTTAACAGCCTGCGGCCCTGCAGGACTATTACCGCCCTTTCTGGACCCGTTGCCTCCCAGCCTCAGCTGACTGGTTCGGGTGAAGGTAGGACAGCACCGGGGTCAGGTGCTTGAGGAGCGTGGCTCTGACCGCAGTACCTGCTTTGACATGGGTAGGCGGTATAGGCCTGTGGTGAGACTTGTGGGATGCCCCCTCCCGGGGTTTCCTCTTAATCGCTATCCTCCTTCGGTGTTTGCCCCCCTCCTCTCCTTTTTATTTCACTTTGGGCATTATGTGGCTGCTGCTCCCTTGCCTCGCTCTCCCTGGGGAGATCTCGGGGGGGTGGTATGTCAAGCAGCCTGAATTGCTTACTTGCTAGTGCCAGAATTGATTTTGTTGTATCTGGCACGCTGTACAGCGATCCGCCCGCGGGCGTCGACATTACCTCAGGTGCTGCCATTGGACGGCGGGATCACGTCCTCCCGAGTTGGATGCGCCCGTTCTCTGGTTGTCCAATACATCTGTCATGCATTCCCCTGATACTACTACCCTGCAGGATGGGGAGGACCGGCGCTTGGACCAACTGGCCTGTCACGCCTTTGCCTGTGTGGGGACGGCACTGCACCCGGTTTGTACCTCTGCTATCACGGCTATTGCCGTTAAAGGGGTGCTTAAGTGTCTCTTGGACGGGGCATCTGAGGATGCGGGTAGAGAAGAGTATAGATCTCTCCTGCTTTGTGAGGAATTTATTGCATATATTCTTTCTGCTACGGATGGTGCCATTAGAATGTGTGGTAGAACTTCTGCCTTGTTGGTGGCTATACGCTGCTCTGTCTGGCTACATCAGTGGGTAGCTGATAATGCTGCTAAGAAGGCTCTCACAGTTTCTTTTTGTTGAACGCTTGAATTTGTTTGCCAGGGATGGTAGGTTACCTCAACGTAGGAGGCCGTCCCGGTCCTTTCGGGGGATGGGTGCCTTTCTCCCATCCTTCCGTGGTTCCAGAACTGACCGAGGAGTCTCCTTTACTGGGGCCTGTGGAGATCACTAGGGAAGGGGCAGAGGACGTGGCTGTCCTGGGGTCCCAAGCCAAAATCCTCACCCAAGTCCCCTCAGGCATGAAGGGGTGCCCTCACCCATCCGGGTGGGGGGACAGCTCCGGTTCTTTGCTCACGTCTGGAGGCTTCACGTCTCAGACCGGTGGATTCAGGAGGTAGTGTCCTCCGGTTACAAGATAGAGTTTGCAGCCTGCCCCCCCCCAATATTCATCAAATCCCGGATGGCTCAAAACCCCCTGTCAGCTCAGGGTCTGTGCCTTGCTGTCCAAAACCTTCTGGAGTCGAGGGTCATCTGCCAGGTGCTTTTGAGGGAAAGGGGCAGATGCTACTATTCCAATCTTTTCACTGTTCCCAAAAAAGACGGGTCCATCAGACCTATCCTGGATTTAAAGTGCCTCAACAAATTTGGCAGATTCAAACACTTTCGCATTGAGACTCTGCGCTCAGCTGTCAATTCACTACACCCGGGTGACTTCATGACCTCTGTAGACATCAAGGACGCTTACCTTCATGTACCAATCTTTCCAGGTCATCAGAGATTCCTCAGGTTCGCTCTGGAGGATCAACACTAACCATTTGTGGCCTTGCCTTTCGGTATCACCATGGCTGCCAGGATATTCACCAAGGTGCTGGCGAGCGTACTGGCTCTGCTGAGATCTCGGGGCATTCGCATCTTTCCTTACTATGACGACATTCCCATCACGTCTCAGTCCCTCCAGCAGGCCGAGCTGGATACCCATTTGGTGGTGTCCACACTGGAGTCCTTCGGCTGGGCGATCAACCACCCCAAGTCTTTCCTGTCACCGTCAATGGTGAGGTCCTTTCTGGTCATGACTCTGGATACATCTCAGGGCAAGATTTTTCTCCCTCAGCAGAAGGCGGTGTTTTGCTGGTGGCCAAAACACACCCAAATACCAGATATTTTACTAATTAATGCAGGTTCTTTATATTGTTTTAAAGAGATCAGAGCATAACCAATATAGAATATTACTTTATTCTAAATGAGATATAAAGAATATAAATATACAATATACTTATGTACAGAAAGAAAGCTCAACAAAGGTAAAAACACATATAAATACAGGAAAACTTCACCACACAGTCATAAATAGCTTAAGACTTAGTGGGATACATATTACATCACCACAGAAACAACCATTGTCTGAGATTCATCAGCCAGGAGCAGGGGAGGCGACAGACAAGGGGTTTGTGGGATAATAACACTATGTCCCTGACACAGGTAGCGCACACTAATATCCACACACTAATACAGCATCACCATTCAGTAACATCACCTTTCCAATGGGAACTTGAATGGGAAATCAGCACCACTTCACCACGAAACAGAGGGGGCTTCTGTCGTCATCTGTCTTAAGCCAGAGGAATCTTCAGAGTAACGGCGGAAAGACAGGATATTATTCGTGGCAACCACACTGTGCTAAGACGTCTCAAAGCACAGGTTAATAATTCCTGTCTTACACCGCACTCCGGACCCCTTTTTATGGAGGCAAGTCAGCAGTTATTTGCTGACTAGACATAAATTACCCAAAATCAAGCAGGGAATGGCCATTTCCTTACTTGACCTTAGGGTCAACCTAGCTTGCAAACTCAGACTTCTGAAGACCAAATTCCCGCCCTAGTTTCGTAAGTCTTAAATTAAGATGTCAGCCTTCTAACAATGGATTGTGTGAAGTCAACAACCAATACTCAGGATATGGACAGTGGAGGGAAAAAGATGTGTAAACATTCATTTCCCCAACAAAAGTTCACGGGAAGACATACACGAGGATGTAGAGGGTGACAGGAAAACGTACACATTCCCCTCGATTCAAAGAGCAAAAGTTAATTGATTTCGGATCGAGAATCGTAAGTTTGGGTGGGTGTTAGTCATTTTTTCCTGTTTTTTTGGCCATTTCCGACTCGCACGAGCCTACGTTCGAATGCGTATATGCTCTTACGATCATCACAAGTTCGTTCGTAAATTTTAGGATCAAAACGTAAAACTTAGGATCAAATCCTAAAACTTAGGATCAAAACGTAAAACTTAGGATAATTGGATGTGTTTAGGTGTGATTCAGAGAACAGTTTTCAAACCTCTAAATACGTTTTAAAAGAAAGCCACTGCCGACACCTTTTAGCAGTCGTATTGCTGTTCTTGAACAGGTTTTTTGGCTATGTGGAGGAGTCTGCGCGTCTTGAGCTCCAATGAACTGCATGTATCAGCATGGCCGAGGCCATAAATTGTATGGCAATGCATACCTGATTCATGTATGCCTTATAAAAGCATTTTAATGTGGACCTTAATTAGTCCTTTGCATGTAAACCTTTATTTTGCAATCTATTTGCGTTAATGAAAGAAACTTATGTCCTTTGGTATTTATTTTTATATTGATGTACTAGAATAATATTTTTAGATTGCATTTATTGGTGTAGTTGTTTACCTTTGCTTTGTTTAATTATTTAAGCACATCTTTGGTCAGATGCATCACACTTACTGAGGAGAGGAGAGCGGGATAAAGTGCAGGATGTACTGCTGTATTTTGCACAGACACAGCAGAGCTGGGGGCACGGAAAGGTCAGAAATCAAAGAATGCAGAGCAACACAGTCACAAGGCCCTTTCTGGTTGCAGGCTGCCCGATAATACCTGAGCCGCCATCTTGGCTGTTTCTAGGCTCATAACATGCAGAAGTTGCTGGGTGTTTTTTTATATTTGAGAGCAATCTGTATGTAGAGGGTGTGGGTAACCACACACAAAATTTTAAGTTGTACCATTTGAAGCCTAAATATTAAAATTAAATCCACAAGTAAAAAATGCAAGTTAACTAAAAATTAAACAAAGTAAGATTTACTTATGCAAATGCATTCATTAATGGTTGGTTACTACAAAATGAATGAAATAAAGAAAAATAAAAGACCAAATATTTAGAATGCACTTTAATGAGGTAAGTTTGTAGTGCGCAGCCGCAAGATCAGAAGGATTTACGTCCAGACGAAAAAGGAAAAAGGGCAAAACCAATGTTGCAACCTGAGAAATGAAACGGAAAATTCAGGATGGAAACTGACATAGGTCTGATTCCCGAACTGCCATACGAACGGACGTACATTTTAGGATAGAAACGTATTAGCTTATAGAATCACTCGCAAGTTCATACGAGCGCACGGGAAAAATAGGATGATCGGCACCAAAATCAAAGCTGTTACATGTTTCTTTGAATCGACCCTATTGTCTAAGGCAGTGGTTCCCAACCCTGTCCTCAAGGCACACCAACATGTCATGTTTTTTGGATCTCCAAATAGCCAGCTCTATTGCTCTGCAGCTGCACTAATTACTCCACCTGTGCATCTTTGTGGAGATCTGCAAAACCTGGCCTGTTGGTGTGCCTTGAGGACAGGGTTGGGAACCACTGGTCTAAGGGATAAACAATGGCTTCATGAGAGAGAGAGCTATATTTCCCAATGTCTGAGTCAGCACAGTGACATCCAAGTCAGCAATTAAAAGCTTCTACCATGTCATGTTTTCAATAAAATATATACATTACATCTAAAAATTCTGTTGCATAACAGGTGGAGAGTCTTCATGCCCAAGCCAGGCTCCTTATGTCTTGCTCTCAGGCAGGGGATGCAGCTGGTGGGCCTGATGGTGTCTTGCTTCAAGGCGGTTCCATGCGCTCAGTTTCACATGAGACCTCTTCAACTTCACCTCTTGTCAGTATGGGATCGGGACCCTCGGTCCCTGGATCAGGTGTTGGTTCTGTCCCCTCTGGCCAGACGGTCTCTCTCGTGGTGGCTGGACTCAAGAAACCTGTTGGTGGGCAGATCCTTTCTGGCCCCGTGCTGGGAGACTGTCACCACAGATGCCAGTCTGACAGGTTGGGGGGGCTTCTGGAAATCCCTGAAATTCCAGGGTCAGTGGGGCCCTCAGGAGGCCCACACCCCTATCAACATTCTGGAATTGAGGGCGATAAGGTTGGTTCTCGCCCAATTGACTCCACACCTTCGAGGTTGGGCGGTTCAGGTCCGCTCGGACAACCAGATGGCGATTGCCTACATCAATCAGGGAGGGACCCGGAACAAGAGGGCCCTCAAGGAAGTGTCCCTGATACTGTCTTGGGCGGAGGAGAATGTTCCCTGCACCTCAGCCGTGTACATCCCGGGGGTGGAGAATCTGGAGGCAGACTCCCTCAGCAGGGGGACTTCTCGTCTGGGAGAATGGTCCCTCAGCAGCAGGGTGTTTCGCTCCCTGTGCCTCTGCTGGGGTCAGCCAGATGTGGATCTGTTTGCGTCCCGTCACAATCACAAGCTTCCAGTCTTTGTCTCTCTGTCCCAGGACCCTCTGGCCTTGGCCATGGATGTACTAGCAATGTCTTGGAAGAGCTTTCAGCTTCTCTATGTGTTCCCTCCTTTTCCTCTGCTGGGCAGGGTGCTGCGCAAGATTGCTCAGGAAGGGGTGCCAACCATTCTGGTGGCCCCCTGTTGGCCAAGAAGGGTCTGGTTGGCAGACGTCGTGCAGTTGGCAGTAGATCAGTATGCTCTGCCCAAGGATCCAGACCTGCTCACTCGGGCAGCTATGCCATCCCAATTTACAAACGCTGGCTTTAACGGCCTGGCTGCTGAAACCTCCATCTTGATGGAAAAGGGGCTGCCTGCCTCTGTTGTTAATACCATGATTCGGTCTAGGAAGAAGTCATCGTCATCCATCTACTATAGGGTATGGCATGCTTACATTGACTGGTGTGAGTCTAAGTCGCTTCCCTGTCGGGTGTTTTCTATCCCTAGGATTCTGGAATTCCTGCAACATGGTTTGGATTTGGGTCTTCAACTTAGTACCCTCAAAGGTCATGTTTCGGCTTTGGCAATTTTCTTCCAAAGATCCTTTGCTCACCATCGTCTGGTCAAGACCTTCTTCCAGGGGGTTACTCACGTGCGTCCTCCAGGTAAGCCTATGTTACCAGTCTGGGATTTGAACTTGGTCTTATCTGCCTTGCAGGGGTCTCCCTTTGAGCCTTTGTGTGGGGCCCCTTTGTCCATTTTGACTCTTAAGGTAGTCTTTTTGGTGGCTATCACTTCTGTTAGGCGTGTTTCTGAGATGGCGGCGCTTTCCATCAAACCCCCTTATTTTGAGAGACACCAGGACAAGGTGGTGTTTCGTTTTTAAGCCAGATTTTCTGCCTAAGGTTGTGTCTGCTTTTCATCTCAATCAGGACATTGTTTTGCCTTCTCTATGCCCTAATCCTAGTAACCCTAAGGAGCGGGTTTTACACTCTCTGAATGTGGTCAGGACTCTGAAGTTTTATTTGGTGGCTACTGAATCCATCAGGAAGACTGATGCTCTTATTCTTTGTGTGTCACACACACCCCGCTTCCTGTAGTTATAACATTCGGGTAAACCATCTCCAGATGTCATTGCAGAGAGAGAGATCTTGAAACTGGCCCCTCCCAGTCTATATATACCTGGGACCTCCCACTTAATCCCCAGTGTTCTCTCTCTGCAAGATGCGTCAAGACAGAAGAAAGAGGTCTCCTGCTTGCAGGTAGCCGGGGTTACACCCCGGCACCCCCCCGGTCTATTTATACCCAGTTCATGTTTACTTGTATTTTGTAATTATCGGAAGCCTCCCAGCCTCGGCTGCTGACTGGGTAATGGTAGCCGGCACCTAGTGGTGCCTAGGAGCTTATCTCCTCCACTAGTCTCCATTATTGGGGCAGAGTGGTTATCCGGTTGGTGACCCGGATTTTGGGATGCCCCGTCCCGTTGTCCCCATATCTCTTCTCTCCTTCTCAGGGCCTCCCCTTTTTGGTGGGGAAGTCCGTTAGGGGGGAGGGGTCTTTTCTGCCTTATGCTACTCTTTTTATCCTGAGGTAATTTTGGTACTGATATATGTGGGCGTCGGTGCGCACGTCTCTGTGTGTGTGTGTGCGTCTTTTAATCTGTGTGTGTGTGTCTGTGTGCGGCGTTCCCAGCTCAGACCGGGTCCGTTTTTTTGGTTTTTTTCTTTTCTGAATGGCGCTGCCTCCATTTTTTACCTCTCTGAGGTAAATCTGTGCTAAGGGGCGGGGCCGCGCTCGGCGCGGCCCATGCTGTGCGGTGATTGGCTGGCGGGGCGGAGTAAGAGCGCTTCGCGCGCGCTCTCTGCCTGCCTGTCTTCTATCAGCTGGGGGAGCGCTTGCACCGGCCTCTGAGGTGATTTCTGTGCTCTGTTCCTGCTGCGTCTTCTGCTGCGGTCATTTAAAAAAGGTCTTCTTTTTTTTTTTTTTTATAGTTCCTTGTCCTTCTATAGCGCATTCAATGAATCCTTATTCCCATCAGGGGACTTTATGCTGTGGTCCATATTAGTATAGAATGGAGGTTTTTTGTACAGTTATAATAAGCCATTGTGGTTTTCTTTTCATTATGCATTGTTTCTCATGCTTGATCCTTTACTCAGGTAGCAGCATGATTCAACTGTATGTGACCATATTTATTTTAACTCATATTATTTATATATATATATATATATATTTGGTTTTTTTATTGGATAATATTGTGTTTTTTCTCTGTGTGCATGTGCGGTCTATTTATGAATTTTTACAGTGTTTTCTCTGTCTTTCCAGATATGGGATACCCCTGCTGCATGGGTCTCCCAGTCTGATATACCTGGCTAGTCTTATTTTGGGTTACAAAAAATCCTCCCACTCCCGGGACTCGAATTAATGAATAAGGGGCATCCCAGGTAGCTAATAGCATAAATCCCTGGGCTTTGCGAATTCCAAAAAAGTTTCACCGAATGGAGGCTTCCAATGATACCGGAAATGGCTCTTCGGGGCAATCTAGGCAGTGTGGGGGATGTGGGGTTCCACTCCCAGGGGATGATGTCATTTTGTGCGTTCCTTGCGCACAGCAGAATATTGCGCGCCAGTCTGGTACTCCGGCTCCTGGCTCTTCGCAACCTCAGTCGTCTCCTGCTCCTCCACTTTTATTCCGGACCCAGGGTGATGTTGTCACAGCTGGGGATTCGCAATCTGAGTTGTGCGCTCGAGTGGCCACTCTCGAGAAGTTGTTGTCTGCACAAGTAGCTCATAAGGCTGCGGCTAAAAGGAAACACATTGATTCTCCTTCTCTGACTCCTGCCTTGGAGGCAGCGGAGGTGTTAGACTGGTCAGATTGTCCTTTGCCTGAAGAAGGGGAAATTTTGGAAGATTTGGATGATATTGATGCTCCCCTGTTGACTGATACTTCGGTAGATTTGACTACTGGGGTGTCTTGTGATACTCCTATCCTTTCCAAGGTTTTTGGATCCACCGGCGGTCCCTCCACCTAAGGGTGAGCTATTTGAGATGCCTAAGCCGCGTTTAGCATTCCCTGGTCAGCTACATTTTGAAAGGGTTGTGCTTAAGGAATGGGAACAGCCGACCCGCCTTGTTGGCTTCCCAGCTAATTGGGACAGGAGGTATCCCTTTTCGGAGGAATTGGTTAAACTTTGGACGGTACCCCCAGACGTTGACGCACCGGTTTTGGGGCTCTCTAATTCTTCAGTGCTGCATTCACCAGACACAACTACAATAAAGGATGTTGAGGATCGTAGAATCGATCAACTGGCTCGTCATGGTTTCATCAGTGCCGGTTCGACATTGCGTCCGGTATGCGCTTCTTCCATTGTCCTATTGGCTCTTAAAGCCTTGATCAAAAATGTGTATGCGGATCTTGATCCGGATTGTGAGGAGTTTACCTCTCTTCAATTGTGTGAGTCTTTTGCTTCTTTTGTTCTGGCCGCCCAGGATGATGCTATGGCCATGTGTGGCAGGACATCTGCTCTTTTGGTTGCTATTCGGCGGTCAGTGTGGCTCCGTCAATGGACGGCGGACGTTGGTGCTAAAAGATCACTTACAGCTCTTCCTTTTCTGGGTTTACGCCTGTTTGGTGACAAGTTGGATTCAGTCACCAAGGGAGGCAGGTTGCCTCAGCACAGGAAGCCGCGGCGTCTTTTTCGAGGAACCTCTTTTTTCAATCCTTCCTTACGGGGTGCCAGGGCAGGCAGAGGGGCCTCCCTTCCTGCTACCAGGGGCACGAGCTGGAACCGGGGGTGAGGCCGCGGCCGTTCCGGTCATTCGTGGGGCTCTAAGCCTAAGTCCACGCTCAAGCCTGCTCAGTAATGAGGGGGCGCCCTCACCCGTGAGGGTGGGGGGACGGTTGCGACACTTCTCCCAGACTTAGGTCCAGGCGGTCCCGGACAGATGGATTCGGGAGGTGGTGTCTTCTGGTTACAAACTGGAGTTCCAGTGCCGTCCTCCCTCAAGGTTTCTCAGGTCCCGAATACCTACCGATCCTTTGGTCGCCCAAGAACTCCGAGTATCTGTAGGGAATCTTCTAGATATGGCGGTCATCCATCCGGTGTCAACTTTGGAATTGGGTCTCGGTTTCTATTCCAATCTTTTCACGGTGCCCAAGAGGGACGGATCGGTGCGCCCTATCCTGGATCTGAAGTTCCTCAACAGGTTCATTCGTCTGGATTCTGGATTTTCTTCAATCTGGATTGGATGCTGGTCTCCAGCTTAGTACCTTAAAGGGGCAAGTTTCTGCCTTGTCTATTTTCTTTCAGAAGGCTTTTGCGCTTCATCCGTTGGTCAAGACTTTTTTCCAGGGGGTTACGCATCTGCGGCCTCCTAGGAAGGCGTTGCTACCTGTTTGGGATCTGAATTTGGTTCTGTCTGCTCTTCAGGCTCCTCCTTTTGAGCCTTTGTCGGATATTGCTCTTTCCACTTTGACTCAGAAGGTAGTCTTTCTTGTGGCTATCACTTCGGTTCGGCGTGTGTCTGAGTTGGCGGCCTTGTCCATTCAGGCGCCCTACCTTGAGAAACATCAAGATAAGGTGGTATTTCGGTTCAATTCGGATTTTCTTCCTAAGGTTGTTTCTGCATTCCATCTGAATCAGGACATTGTTCTTCCCTCCTTGTGTCCTAAACCCAAGAATGACAAGGAGAGGGTTTTGCACTGTTTGGATGTTGTTCGCTGTGTTCATTTTTATTTGCGTGCTACGTCTTCTTTCCGTAAGACTGATGCCTTTTTCGTTCTACCGTGTGGGCCTAGGAAGGGTTTGGCCCCAGCTAAATCTTCCATTAGTAAATGGATTCGTCAAGCCATTATTGGCGCCTATACGGCTAAGGGAAAAGTTCCTCCCTTCCGTATCACTGCTCATTCTACTCGTGCTATTGATGCGTCCTGGGCTTTTCAGCACCAGGCTTCTGTTGAACAAGTTTGTAAGGCGGCTACTTGGTCTTCGGTTGATACTTTTACAAAGTTTTACAAGGTTGATGTGAGAGCCTCAGCGGATGCTGTGTTTGGCCGCAAGGTTCTGCAAAACATATAATACCAGTTCTACAAGTGAGTAATCACAGAATTGTATTTTTCCCTTTATCATGTCCAGGTCGTCCCACCTTTCGGCCAAAGACAGCATCAGCTGAGGCCCTGACATCAACCTTGTAGAACTTTGTAAAAGTATGAACTAAAGACCATGTGGCGGCCTTACAAACTTTTTCAACCGATGCCTGGTGCTGAAAAGCCCAAGAGGCACCAATAGCTCTGGTAGAATGAGCTGTGATCCGAAAAGGGAGTTCTTTCCCCTTGGCAGAATATGCTTGCACCACCGCCTGTCTGATCCACTTACTGAGAGTGGACTTGGCTGGTGGCAAACCTTTCCTAGAGCCCTTTGTTAGGACAAAGAGCAAATCTGATTTCCTGAAGGATTCAGTAGCAACCAGTTAATACTTAATGGCTCTGACCACATCCAAGGCATGGAGGGTCCTTTCCTTAGAATTAGTCGGCGCTGGACACAAGGAAGGCAAGACAACTTCCTCATTAAGGTGAAAGGGCCTTAGGCAAAATAATCAGGTTTAAAGCAAAAAACCACCTTATCCCTATGTCGCTCAAAATAGGGAGGTTTCATACAAAGCGCGGCCAGCTCTGATAAGCGACACACCTAGGTGATCGCTACCAAAAATACCACTTTAAGAGCCAAAATAGATAATGCAGCATCGCACAATGGCTCAAAAGGGAGGACCCTGAAGAGCAGAAAGTACCAAATTCAAGTGCCACACAGGTAATACTGACTTACGCGGTGGCCGGACATGGGTGACTCCCTGGAAAAAGGTCTTGATCAACCTATGGTTGGCAATAGATCTCTGGAAGAAAATGGCTAAGGCCGAGACCTGGCCCTTGAGGGTGCTCAGCTGGAGACCCAAGTCTAAGCCGTGTTGTCAAAACTCCAGAATCCTAGAAATAGAAAATGTGCGACAAGGGAGACGCTTGGTCTCGCACCAAGCATTATAAGCGTGCCAAACTCTGTAGTATATCATGGAAGAAGACTTCTTCCGTGCCTGAATCATTGTATGTACAACCGTGGCAGACAGCCCCTTTTCCGTCAGGATTGAGGTCTCAATAGCCAGGCCATCAAAGCCAGCGTCTGTAAATTGGGATGCCGCAGCGACCCCTGTGTGAGAAGCCCTCGGTCATCGGGCATGATGTAACGATTCACTGACATCTGAACTATAGCCTCGATTCAGAGACACATTCGTCCGGACTTCCGTAGCTGTCTGTCAAAGTTTGGGTGGGTGTTTGTCATTTTTTTTGCTTTTTTTCGTCCATTTTTCATTCGTACGAACGTTCGGGAATGCGCTTTCAATGAACGGAAGCAAATCCGTTAGTTCGGATCATTTTCCAAACAAAATCGGAAATTTTCATTTCATTCAGATAACTTCCGTTTTTCAGGGCTCGGATTGCTATTGTTGAACATGTTTTGCGGCTATGTGGAGGAGTAGCACCAAGGCATTGCATGTATCAGCATGGCCGAAGCCATAAATCAGTACTCCTCAAACTTCTTCCTCAAGGGCCGAGACAGACCAGGTTTTGCAGCTCTCTATGCTGATGCACAGATGTAATAATTAGGGCTATAGCTCTGTCTGAGCACCAGTTAATTCACCTGTGGAGTAGCGTGGAGAGCTGCAAAACCTGGCCTGTCTCGGCCCTTGAGGAGGAAGTTTGAGGACTACTACCATAAATTGTCTAGCAATGCATACCTGAATCAATACATTTCATGTATGCCTTCTAGGTGCATTTTAAAGCTGACCTTAATTAGTCCTTAGCATGTAAACATTTATTTTCCCACACATCCATATAATTGCTATATTTTTTTTAGACTTATGTCCTTAGTGAATTATATTTGGATTGTTGAACTTGAATCTTAATTTGTTGTAGGAGTTATTATTTTAGTTGGTTACCTTTGCTTTGTGTAATTATTTTATATTTGGTTGCAGGAACCGCAAGATGTGCCACTCACACAACATACAAGCAGTCTTTGGTCCAGCTATGCTATTCCTCAGTGTTCTTGCAGGGCATCCAGGGTCGTCCATGATGCTTATATATTTCGTCAGTTTGAGTCAGGAGAATTATCTGGTAGATGGCTCCTGGGTAAGTTTGCTCACATTCCATCAATCCATTTTCACTGTATGGCAATAAATATAGTTGATGACTCATGACTTAACCTATTGCTGTTTTTAGCCCTTGATGACATGTTAAACAATATTGTAGCTTAGAATGTGTGTTTTATGTTATTATTTTTTAATTCTTTCAGGGGATTCTGGATATCCACTCCTGCTCCTGATGGCCGTTCTTTGCCTGCAGAATGCGGGCCAGGGGTTCTCTAATCGGGCACTATGCAAAACCTGGCCCGTGGTGACGAGGGCCCTCTGGCTTTTGAATTTTGAAGTCCAGATTTAGGTGTTTGGACCATATGGGGGGGGGGGGCACTGCAGTATGACCCCAACAAGGTTATACCAATATTTTAATTTAAGTTTTTTAACAGGGACCACACGTGCCAGAGTGGCACAACTGAGTGTCAGGGTCCTTTAGTTGGTGGGCGAGATGCAGGAGCTGCGCGACTCGTTGGGGACCACAGATGAAGAATAATGTTCTGTGGCCTGCCATTGCTATGTATTTTGGTTTTAGTTTTAAAAATTAGAAATTTTCTAAATTTTAAAAAATTTTATAATGGAATCCAAAAAAAAAATTAATATTCACATGATGGAGAAGTGATTTGGGTGAGCTTTAAGGGTCCAAAAGGGAAGATGGAGGATAGTGCTAAGTGGTTTAGCTAAACATTGTAGTAGAAGTGAGGGTGGCAAATATGTAGGCGAGCACTTTAATGAGTTAATTTTGTAGTGCACAGGCGCAAGATAGTAAGGATTTCCGTCTGGACGAATATTTATTGAAAAAGGGAAACAGAATCGAACTGGAAACGTAAAGGATTCATTGGAGGATACGATGGGAAAAGGGCAAAAACGAAAGCCTAAGTTGTAACGTGAAAATTAAACGGAAAAGTCACGATGGAAACTGACATCCTTGTATTCGTAATCTGCCATACGAACGGACGGAAACTTTACAGGTTTTCAATGCATGCATAGAATTGCTCGCACGCTCATACGAGAACGGAAACATTTCACAAAAACAACAGATCGGCATGAAAACTGAAGTTTTTTTTTGTCTCTCTGAATCGAGCCTTATGTCCGCAAACCAACTCCTTCTCGGCCAGCAAGGAGCCACCAGGATAGTCTGTACCCCTTCCTGGGCTATCTTGCGCAGCACTCTGCCCAGGAGTGGAAAAGGAGGGAATGCATAAAGGAACTAGAACTCCGTCCAGGGAATCGCCAGAGCGTCTGTGGCAATGGCCAGAGGGTCTCTTGAGAGGGAGATGAACCTTGGGAGCTTTTGATTGTGTCTGGACGCAAACAGGTCCACATCCGGCTGGCCCCAGCGGAGACACAGAGCGTGAAAGGTCTTGTTGCTGAGAGACACTTCCCCCAGGCGCAAGGCGCTCCTGCTCAGGGAGTCTGGCTCCTGGTTTTCCACCCCGGGGATGTAGACCGCCGTGCAGGGAACATTCTCTTCTGCCCAAGTCAGAATCTGGGTCACCTCCTTGCTCCGAGTCCCGCCCTGGTGATTGATGTAGGCAACAGCCGTCTGATTGTCAGATCGAACCTGGATTGTACGACCCCTTAAAGCGGACCTTCACTCTGAATAAGAGTCTATCTTATATGCTTCCCACACCCTGTACATACAGATTGTCCACATTAAAAATCATCCTACCTGCATCTACTGCATGTTATGAGCCTTTAAACATCCAAGATGGCGGCTTATGGAAGCCGCCATCTTATCAGGCAGCCTGCAAACAGGAAGTGCCCCCTGACTGTGCTGCTCTGCATTCTGGGACTACTGACCTTTACCTGACCCCAGCTCTGCTCTGTCTGAGCAAAGCACAGCTATAACCCGCCCCCTGTACCTTATCCCACTCTCCTCAGTAAGTGTGATGCTTCTGAGTCAAGATGGCGGCACCCGTATCCTAAATTCCTGAACAGAGTTGCAGCCAAGTGGGGGAAAGAATAATAAGTTAGTGACTAAAAACGTAAAATATATTAATTTTAGATGCTGGGGAACCGTTTTTAAGAGTTTGGGCTTTTCATTAAATCACGCTGAAGGTCCGGTTTAAATGGGGAGTCAAGCGAAGAAGCACCAACCGGATCGCTCTCAGCTCCAAGAGATTTATGGGCAAGCGGTTCTCCTGCAGACCCCACTGACCCTGGATCTTCTGAGTCTGCCAAACACCTCTCCAGCCGGTCAGAATGGCATCCGTGGTAACTATCTCCCAACGGGGAGTCAGAAAGGACTTGCCCACTAACAGGTTCCTGGAGTCCAACCACCACAAGAGGGGCTGTCTGGCCTGGGGGGACAGCGAAAATTCCTGTTCCAGCGACTCCTGCATCCGGTTCCAGCAGGTTCAATTGAAGAGGTCTCATGTGAAATTGGGCGAAGGGCACTGCCTCGAAGCATGACACCATTAGGCCCACCAATCTCATCCCCAGACGTATCGACGGCCACTGACAGGACAGCAAGGCCTGCGCCTGCGTCTGGAGACCCGAAACCTTCTGCTGTGGCAGAAAGACCTTGACCTAAGCGGTGTCTATCGTCATTGCCAGAAAGGATCTCACTGTTAAGGGGGTGATAAGACTTTGGGTAATTGACTACCCAGCCGAAGGCCTCTAGGGTTGACAACACCGTCCGGGTATCGCCCTCGGCCTGCTGAAGAGACTGGGCCGCAATCAACAAGTCGTCCAGATAAGGCAGCACATGAATGCCCTGGTTCCTCAGTTACAGGGCAAATCACACCTAACCACAGGAGGAGTTGCACAGCCATTCTCAAGCCCTGTGCCTTCAAAGGATTTTGGGATATCCGAGACTGAAGACATTTTGTGGGCGGCCTGACTGCCAGCTCTATTTTGTAGCCGGAGGACACTACCTCCTGAATCCACCGATCCGAGATGTGACATCTCCAGATCTGAGCAAACAGCAGAAGCTGCCCCCCCCCACCCGGATGGGTGAGGGCGCCCCCTCATGCCTGAGGGGGCTTGGACCTAGCTCCCCAGACGGGATTGGGCCGGCCGCGGGACCTACCTCTACCCCAGGTATCTCTGCGGCCACCTGAAAATGAAGAGCCTCTTCCCCCTCAAAAGGAGCTAAAGGCAGAAGGATTCCGAAAGGACCGAGCAGGCTTCCGTCTCTGAGGGAGTCTATCGTCCTTGACCAAAAGGTCCAGGCGCTCCCCAAACAGCCTGTGCCCCACAAAGGGGATACTCGTAAGCGACTTTTTGGCCGCGGCATCAGCCGACTATTGCCGCAGCCAGAGCGAGCGGCGGAGGGCAACGAGCAGGGACGAAATCCTGGCCGAAAGCCTCCATTATGGTGATTAAAAATTATCAATTGGTAAGGTTACAAGACACTAATGGCCCAAACCTGAAGTGATCCCTCTTAATAAAAAAATAATAATTGGGGACCGGGAGGAAAAACAACCCTCAACCACAAGCCCATGACCTAAGACAAGAGCAGGGAGAAAGCCCATCAATAAAAAGCACATGGCAATTGGCATCATAAAAAAACAGTATACACAAGAGGGACTCACGACACTGATAAAGGGACTGTTCCAGGGACCGCTCGCAGCCTCCGACGACGGGGACCTCAGTGGCGACAGCAGCCGCCAGAGGAAACACAGCAGCACACGACCGTCCAGCAGCCCCGCAGCACCAGCAAGGTTTCTAGAGCATTCCTCGATGGGCCTGGCCCCGCCCCCTCCGGCGGCGCGAAAACGCGTGCCCGCCCATCTCCTCCCTGAGGGAGCTATAATATGGCCGACTGTTAAAGAACAAGGCCATGGAGGCCCGTGGAGCCGCACCGCATACATAGCGCCGCAGGAGAGAAGGAGGCCGTCGGGCAAGGCAGCCCCAGCAGGCAGCAGCGAGGGAGGTAATTATTCATGCTCCATACTCATGCTGAGCCAGCCAGGAGTCACACAGTGAAAAGTCAAAGTCACAACACCAAATCCAATAAAGCTTGTGGGCAGGGAGGGTACATTAATATAACAAGTGGTCCCCCCCCAGGCTCACCATAAGCCTGTGGCTGACTACCCTTCAGCATAGGGTCTGCGGCCCAGAGCCGAGCTCTGCCAACGCCATAAAGACCCCGGCGTTCACCCTACCGTCACGATTCCGTAGCAGCCAGCGGCTGGGAGGCAAGAATGGGTCAGAAGGGATCAGTGGGAATAGGGTCCACAGCGGCCGACGGGCTAGGTGGCCCCGCTCTGCTGCTATTGTCTGAGAGAGTATCCAACGATCTTCTGCAGTCAAGACTGCAAGATGAACACTAGAGAATGATAGAGGGACACCTGCCTTTATAGGGGGCCGGGAGGAGCTGCAGCTTTTGATCTTGCAGTCGAGCGCCCCCTGGGGGCGGAATACCCACATGTCATCACTGGGACGACCTGGACTGGATATAGGGAAAACTCTTCCATGCAGAAGCATTCTTGAATGAATGAGTGGACACATGCGAAACCAGGTCATAGGAACATTTTTTAGGAATTTTTTTTTTTCTTTACTCACATTTACTATGGCATAGGAAAAAAACATGTTTTTTGTTGCTTGTTTAATTGAAAAAAAAACCTATGCCACAAAGGCTGAGCCGCTTTAATTTGTATTTTTCCATTAAAAAGATACTTTTTAAAACCATGAGACACACGATAAATCCAAATAAAGGTAATCCCTCCCCCTCACCACCATCATCACAGTATGGCAGCATCCCCGCCCCCAGAATGAATCTGTCTGCATCTGTCCTGTGTGACATAAGTAAACACTAGTGACCCAGTGCCACTGGTAGCCATGGCCATCAAGCCCATCACACTGCCTCCACCTGTTTTACAGATGATGTGCTATGCTTTGGGTCATGAGCCATACTTTTTTCTTTCCATCGTTTTGGTAGAGGTTGATCTTGGTTTCATCTGTCCAAAGACTTCCAGAACTGTGCTGGCTATTTTTTTTTTTAAGCAAAGTCCCAACAATCTAGCTTTTTTTTTTTTTTTTATTCTTGAGGTTTAAAAGTGGCTTGCACCATGCAGTCTTCTCTTTATGGTGGATTTGGGTATTGATACAACTACATCATGTTGTTTACTGTTTGTGAAGGGGTTTCTCTTTGCCACGGAAATTATTCTGTGATCCTCCACTACTGTTGTTTTCCTTGGGTTTCCAGGTCTTTTTGCAAAAATCTGTTCACCAGTGCTTTCCTTCTATCAGGATTTACCTAACTGTAGATTTTGCCACTCCTAATAGTGTAGCAATTTCTTGGATGGGTTTTCAAAGCTTAAGGATGGCTTGTTTCACCTGAATGGAGAGCTCCTTTGACTGTATGTTTTCTTCTTCCAATTTCAAACACCACAACTCAAAATCAACTCCAGGACTTTTATCTGCTTAACTGAGAATGATGTAACAAAGGAATTGCCCACTCCTGACCATCTAACAGCCATTCAGTCAATTGTTCAATTACATTTGGTAGACCGCTAAGGAGCTGAAACCCCTACATACCTCATCTAATTTTAATGTGGATACCCTCAAATGAAAGCCTGGACTTTATATCCATAACTTGATTATGTTTTAGTTAACAGGTAAACAAAAGCAAAATGTGTAAAGTGATTAATATTTAAGAAACAGCCGAGGTTGGAGAAGTTTATTCAGAGGACAGGAAATATAAATAAGGTGAGTTGGTACAATTACTGGAGCAGAGACAGGGGAGTGCACAAAGTTCCAACAAGCTTGAGGATCATTTCTGCTCTCTTCTCCAGATGATTACCATCCCTTTGGCATCGCTGGAGGCCAGCAGGCTTTCATCACAGTTGAAGCTGATCCCCAGGACTGCCGCACTGTGTCCCTGTAGTTTATTGACGATGGACTTGGTGGCTCGCTCCACATCGAAAAAATACACACACATATCTTCACTGCCGGTCACTATAAAAGTTACAAATGAAGCATGAGGGTGGAGGAAAGTCTGCTTTTGTGGACGATCCCTACAGACCTCAAGACTTTCATAGGGGCTTACCCACTTACTCCTCACCTGATCCTCTTGACACCCACTGCCGCCCTTGTGTTTAAAGTCGGGTCCTACACTTTGGTTTCTGGCTGGCTAGAGGTGTACAAAGCCAAGATGCTCCTAGAGCATAATAAGGCCCCATACACGGCCATCTACAGGATGGAACACCATGCAGCACCCACATAAGATACCATGGCAAGTGGAGAGTGCTGCAGAACTGGATAAAGTTAAGTAGGAGTCCTGATCTGAAGCTTAAAAAAATACAATTCTGTGATTACTCACCTGTAGAATTGATATTATGAGTATACAGTACGTCCTGCTCCAGATTAGATTACTTACACTTCGGTATTACTCGGCCAGATGGTGCTGGACTGCAGAGACCTCCCACAAATCCCCAGCATTGAAAAGCAGTTAACGAGAAGCTGGGAGAATTAAACAGAACCAAACTGGTAACTATAACAATGATAACAATCACCATACAGAGGATCCAGGATAATGCAAAACCAATGGTGGGGTAGAGCAGGACGTACTGTATACTCATAATATCAATTCTACAGGTGAGTAATCACAGAATTGTATTATTCTTAGTATACAGTACGTCCTGCTCCAGATTAGATTACTTACACTTGGGACATCCAATAGCATTGTCCATAAAGTAGGGTGGGATCCCCAAAGGTAACAGCAGGTCATACCACTGCCGCCTGCAGAACCTTACGGCCAAAAGCAGCATCAGCTGAGGCCCTAACATCAACTTTGTAAAACGTTGAAAAGGTATGAACAGGAGACCAAGTGGCGGCCTTGCAAACTTGTTCAACAGAAGCCTGGTGCTGAAAAGCCCAAGAGGCACCAATAGCACGAGTGGAATGAGCAGTAAGGCGGAAGGGAGGATTCTTTCCCTTAGCAGAATAGGCCTGAATCACAGCCTGATGGATCCATTTGCTGATAGTAGATTTGGCAGGTGCCAAACCCTTCCTAGGACCAGAAGGGACCACAAAAAGAGCATCAGTTTTTCTGAAAGGTGCAGTAACCACCAGATAGTACTTCAGACACCTAACCACATCCAAAGAATGCAAGACCCTCTCCTTACTAGGATTAGGGCACAATGAAGGAAGAACAATGTCCTGATTCAAATGAAAGGCAGACACCACCTTAGGCAGAAAATCTGTCTTGAAGCGAAACACCACCTTGTCCTTGTGTCTCTCAAAGTAGGGGGGCTGGATGGAAAGCGCCGCCAACTCAGAAACACGCCTAACAGAGGTGATAGCCACCAAGAAGACCACCTTGAGAGTAAGAATGGCCAGGGCAGCCTCCTGCACAGGTTCAAAGGGAGCACCCTGCAAGGCAGACAAGACCAAGTTCAAATCCTAAACAGGCAACATAGGCTTACGTGGGGACGCACATGAGGAGCCCCCTTGAAAAAAGTCCTGACCAGAGAATGCTGGGCAAAGGACCTCTGGAAGAAAACAGCCAGGGCAGAGACATGACCCTTCAGAGTACTGAGTTGGAGCCCCAGCTCCAACCCATGCTCTCAGGAACTCCAGGATCCTGGGAATAGAGAACACACAACAGGGAAGAGACTTAGACTCACACCAGTCAATGTAGGCACGCCAAACCCTATAGTAAATGGAAGAAGACTTCTTCCTAGCCTTTATCATGGTATCAACCACAGAGGCAGACAGCCCCTTCTCCATCAAGATGGAGGATTCAGCAAATTGGGATGGCTTTAGTGACCCTGAGTGAGCAGGTCTGGCACCCTGGGCCTGGGTACTAATCTACTGCCAGCTGCACCATGTCTGCGAACCACACTCTTCTTGGCCACCTGGGGCCACCAGTATTGCTGGCACCCCCTCCTGAGCTATCTTGTGCAGAACCCTGCCACACAGGGGAAACAGAGGAAAGACATACAGGAGCTGAAAGTCCTGCCATGACATTGCTAGAGCATCCGTGGCCAAGGCCAGAGGATCCTGGGACAGGGAGACAAAGGCCGGGAGCTTGTGATTGTGACGGGACGCAAACAGATCCACATCTGGTTGGCCCCAACGGTGACACAGAGATTGAAACACCCTGTTGCAGAGGGACCATTCTCCCAGGCGAGAGGTCCCCCAGCTCAGAGAGTCTGCCTGCAGATTCTCCACCCCCAGGATGTACACCGCTGATATACAGGGAACATTGGCCTCCGCCCAGGCCAGGATCAGAGACACTTCCCGGAGGGCCCTCTTGCTCCGGGTCCCTCCCTGATGATTGATGTAGGCAACCGTCGTCTGGTTATCCGAGCACACCTGAACAGGCAGGCCCCAAAGGTGAGGAGTCAAATGAGTCAGAACCAACCCGATCGCCCGCAGTTCCAGAATTTTGATAGGTGTGTGGGCCTCCTGAGGGCCCCACCTCCCTTGGAACTGCAGGGACTTCCAGAAACCCCCCCCCCCAACCTGTCAGACTGGCATCCGTGGTGACCGTCTCCCAGGAGGGGGCCAGAAAGGATCTGCCCACCAACAGGTTCCTGGAGTCCAGCCACCACGAGAGGGACCGCCTGACCAGGGGGGAAAGCACAAGGACCTGGTCCAGGGACGCAGGATTCTTGTCTCATACTGACAAGAGGTGGAGTTGCAGAGGCCTCATGTGGAACTGCCTCAAAGCATGCCACCATCAGGCCCACCAGCTGCATTCCCTGCCTGATGGAGGAGAGATGAGGGCAAGATAGCAGGACCTGAACCTGCGCAATCGGACCGTCCACCTTCTGCTGAGGAAGAAAAATCCTGGCCTGAACTGTATCCAGATTCATTCCCAGGAAGGGAGTCACCAAGGAGGGAGCCAGGGAAGACTTGGGATGGTTGATCACCCAGCCAAATGACTCCAGAGTGGACACTACCAGCTGAGTATCCAACTCTGCCTGTTGTAGGGACTGGGAAGTGATGAGAATGTCGTCCAGGTAGGGCAGCACACGGATGCCCGAGACCTGAGCAGAGATATCACTCCTGCCAGCACCTTGGTGAACACTCAGGGAGCTGAAGTGAGACCGAAGGGCAATGCCACAAATTGGTAGTGCTGATCCTCCAGAGCGAACCTGAGGAACCTTTGATGACCTGGAAACACAGGAATATGAAGGTAAGCATCTTTGATGTCCACAGACATCATGAAGTCCCCTGGACGCAGGGAGCTGATGGCAGAGCGCAGAGTTTCCATGCGAAAGCATGGAAAACAAATTTGTTGAGGATCTTCAAGTCCAGGATGGGCCTGACTGACCCATCGGTACGGTGAAATGGTTGGAATAGAACCCCTTGCCCCTTTCTCGTAAGGGGACCTGACAGATGACCCCCAGCTCCAGAAGGCTTTGCACCGCCAGAACTAGAGCCTGAGCTGACACAGGGTCCTGAGAAATCCGGGATCTGATAAATCTTGGGGGGGGGGGGGGGGGGCAGGCAGTAAACTCTATCTTGTAACCGGAGGACACTACCTCCTGAATCCACCGGTCTGAGATATGAAGCCTCCAGACGTGAGCAAAGTGCTGAAGCCGTCCCCCCACCTGGATGGGTGAGGGCGCCCCTTCGTGCCTGAGGGGTCTTGGGAGAAGTCTTAAGCTTAGGGCCCCAGGAGGAGCCAGGGCGACCACGTCCTCTGCCCCTACCCCAGAAATCTCCTCGGGCCCCTGTAAGGGAGACCCCCCTCCCCTGTCTGGCACCACAGTAGGGGGAAGAAAAGGAGCCCTGTCCCCGAAAGGGCCGAGACTGCCGCCTGCGCTGGGGTAACCTGCCTCTCTTAGCAAAAAGGTCCGGGCGTTCCCCAAACAGGCGTAGTCCTTTGAAGGGAAAACCAATGAGAGCCTTCTTGGCAGCGTTGTCAGCAGCCCACTGGCGCAGCCAAACCGAGCGGCGTATAGCCCACAAGGGCAGAGGTTCTGCCACACATTCTAATGGTATCATCCAAGGCAGAGAGGACATAAGTCACAAAAACCTCACAACGAGAGAGTGCGTTAAACTCCTCACTAGACACATCATCAGGAGGCATCATCAAGGATACTTCTAAGCAGGGTCCTAATAGCCACAGCCGTAATGGCCGAGGCACAGACCGGGCACAGCACCGTCCCTACACATGCAAAGGCATGGGACCCCAGCTGATCAATGTGTCGGTCCTCAGCATCCCGCAGCGTAGTAGAGTCAGGGGAGTGCATGACAGAGGTGTTAGATAACCCTAGGACTGTGGCATCCACTTCAGGAGGGGATGACCAACACTTCACCACGTCAGCAGGAAAGGGATACCTCTTATCCCAACTCTTAGGTACACTGGGAAGCCTGCTGGGACGCTCCCATTCCCTGAGTACAAGATTATTAAAATGGGCTTGCTCAGGAAATTCTAAGCGTGGCTTAGCAGTATGAAACAATTCCCCCTGTTGCCTGGGGGCCGCAACCGGGGGAGAGATAGACAGAACCTCAAAAATCTGAGCCAACAGCTTATCAGTGTCATCTGGGGCCCAGGGGTCAGAGCCGGAATCATCATGAGCCCTGGGCCTCTCATCAGATGACTCTGAGTCAGAGAATAACTCCCCTTCTTCCAAAGGGGTTTAGCCAGACAGATCCAAAAACTCATCAGCTTCCACAGGGAAAAGAGTGACATCAGGCGTTTTTGCAGAGGCCTTACGCGCCAAGGTATTAGCAAGCAACTTCTCAACACTAGCCAGTCAAGTAGACACATCAGGCTGAGAATCCCCACTTGTATGCAACTCAATGGGAGTCAGATTTAAGCTTGGGGGAGTAGGTGAAGCCATACGAGGCGCAGGCCCAGCTACTGGTAAACCAGGCTGCAGCGCAAGCACCTGCTGGGCACAAGGTACACAGACCCGCACATTGTCAACACTAGTAGGGGACACCCCACAAGCTACACACAGCCGGGCTTGTCCCGAAGGAACCCCGAGCACATTATCCTGAGACGCCTCCATATGGTGATTATAGCGGCACAATAGGCCGATAGGGATTCACGCTATGAAAGCAACCCGGGATGCCCCAATAGCCCGCTAGGAAAGTGGGAGTAAATTACACACTAGGCCTCACAAGTTAAAAATAACTAAATAGAGGGAGTAGGGCCCGGAGAAACCAATAGAGGTCGGCCCGTCTGAAAGACATAAGCAAAGGGGAACCGTAAGTGACATGTGAAATGACAAATGGTAAATAAAGCCGCCCGCGAGGGCACTCACGGACAGCGGTAGGTAGATGCCAGTCACGCAGCAGCCGGATCCAGAGAAAATGCCGCAGGGTATACCTCGAGGGGCGGGCCGCGGGGACAGTGACGCAGAACGCGCCAACCACGGGCCCCGCCCCCCCGAAGAGCGCGAAGCGCACACGTGACAAGCAGCCAATAACGGCGCACCAGCGCCTGAGGTAACGCCGCCGACAAGCGCGGAACACAGTGGAAGTGCGCGCGGCTGCAAATTTAAAAAAAGCAACCAGTGCAACCAAGTCAGCGCGGTGAATGACACCAACCAGAAGCACATAGTACAGTGAAGCACCAAGGCAAATTCACATACACCCCCCCCCCCCCGAAAGCTACAAGGGAGGACTGCGGTCACTTAACATAGGACCCACCGATAGACAGGGGCAAGAGGGGCATCCCATAGAGGCTCACCATATGCCTATACCGCCTACCCTTTGGTGGGGGATTGCAGTGGAGCAGCGCTCCCAAGCACCTGACAGCGGTGCTGCCTACCATCACCCGACCAGCGCAGCCAAGGCTGGGAGCCACATTAATAATGGAGCGGGTGGGAATAGTCCTACAGGGCCGCAGGCTAATTGCCCCGCTCACCTGCGAGAAGAGAGAGCCATCTTCTTGTCCTTCGCAGTCCAGACTGCAGAGAAGATCTGGGGATTTGTGGGAGGTCCCTGGTATTTGAGGGGCCGGGAGGAGCCAATTTCGATGTCTCTGCAGTCCAGCGCCATCTGGTGGAGTAATACCCAAGTGTAAGTAATCTAATCTGGAGCAGGACATACTGTATACTAAGAATAACTCAACAAAAGTAGACTTTCCTTTTAATATTGTCATTAGAAAGATGGTTACAGGCTTCTTAGACCCCCTAATAAACATAACAGACCGGTCTGGTAAACTGAACGTAGAACCCTCTTGCCATCTGTACTAGACAGGGTGCGGGCCTGCAAATACCCTATCCCACCTTATTCCTATAGCTTCAGTGAAGATAGTTTTCCAAGTGTACAGCACGGCCTGTTTCATTTCAATCATTACTTCTGGGTATTCCGCCACAAGGTGGCGCAGTTGACTGCAGAAGACTTGTGACTCCTCCCGGCCCTATAAAAAGCCAGGAATCACTAATAGACCCCCAGTGTTTCTCTGCAGTCATGACTGTGAAGACCAGAAGATGGCTATCTGTTCTCGCAGGCAAGCGGGGCAAACAAGCCTGTGGCCCTGCAAGCCTATTTCCACCCGCTTCCGGACCCTCTTGCCTCCCAGCCTCAGCTGAAGGATCGGGTGATGGTAGGGGAGCATCTGGGTCGGGTGCTCGGTGAGCGTTGTACACCAAAGGGTAGCCGGCCATAGGCTTATGGTGAGCCTACTGAGGGATGGAAGAAGCCCACTGCTGCCTTTCTATCGGTGGCGAGTTGTGTTTACTGTTGTTGGAGTTGTTAGTGTGCCTGTGCCCATAATCGGGTGCCGTTCCCGCTGCTGCCTGCCGTCTCCTCTTCCCCTTCCCGCGGCGTTGTCGGGGGGTGGTGGGGGGCGCTTTTTGTCTGCGCCCCGCCGCGGGCGTACTGCGCTCCGCGTCGGGAGGCGCTATAATGCTGTGGGGGGGGGGGGCAATGTCCCTCTCATGGCGCTGGGTGCCTTATCACATTGTGCGGACGGTTTTCGCGCCCTTCGGGGGGGAGGCGCCGCGGGATGACGCGTATCGCGCCATCCTCCCGCGGCCCGCCCCTCGAGGTGCTCTGCTGCGGCACCATCTTGCTGGCAGGCAGCGCTTGGAGGAGACAGTGTTGCGGCGGTGACACCTTCCTTCCCCGGGCTCCCTCTACAGATCCTCAGCCTGTGCCTGACTGTCGCTTGTGCGTGCTGAGCTCGCCTTCACATTTGGTCCTTGAGTCTTTCCGCGGGGGTACACTGTCGGGGCATGTGCTGTGGGATACTCTTTTTTATCATTATGTCTTACAGGCGGGATAGCAGTGTTTGTGGTTTCTCCCGGTCCAATCCCTCTCTTCCCCCCTCCGGTCCTTCTCAGTGGGTATCCCTTGGGGGCATCCCGGGTGGCTTTTCTTAGCCCTTACCCTGTGTTGGCCTATTGTGCCTGTGATAATCACCATATGGAGGCTTCTGGGGATAGCGAGCTTGGGGGCCCCTCGGGGCAGGCTCGGCTGTGTGTCATGTGCGGGGCATCCCCTTTGAGTGGTGGCAGCGCAGTTTGTGTCCTGTGCGCCCAAATTATCATAGCGGAACAGGTTGGGCTGAGCGCCTCTCTTCCCAGCCCTGTTCTCCCGACAGCATCTCCTACTCGCCTGCGCCTGCATTTAGCCCCCAGTGAGGGGGAAGCCAGCAGGGGGTCGCAATCGGATCTGGCGCTGCGCGTGGCCAGCATTGAGCGACAATTGGCCCGCCCGGTGTCGGGTAAGGCCTCTGGCAAAAAGAGGCATCTAGACACCGATTTGTCCCTCTTTGCCGATGAGAACGAGGGCCTTGACATGTTTGGTGGCCGTGACTCCCTGGATGAGGGGGAGTTGTTCCGTGACTCGGACTCTTCTGGGGATCATCAGGGCGATTACGATATTGACTTAGGGTCTTCCTCAGATGAGGATACCTGGCTCCCGGATGATACCGACAGGCTCCTGTCGGCTGATTTTGATACATTGCACATCGCCCCCCCAAAGGTGGCAAAGAAGAAGCAGGGCGAGCTCTTCCGCACTGACAAGCTACGCCTGGATTTCCCGGAACAGGGCCATTTCTCTCATATGGTCCTCAAGGAGTGGGAACGTCCTAACAGGTTACCCTCGGTGCCCAAGGGGTTAGACAGAAGTTATCCCTTATCGGCCGATTTGGTTAGGCGCTGGTCGTGCCCACCTGAGGTGGACGCCCCGGTTCTGTGGCTATCGAACACTTCGGTCATGCCGTCCCCCGACACTACCACCTAGCGTGATAGCGCAGACCGACGCATGGATCAGCTGGCTTGTCATGCCTTCACCTTTGTAGGGGCCGGTTTGCGTCCAGTCTGCGCCGCGGCTATTGTGGCCATTGCTATTAAAAGAAGGTCAGGTGCCTTGCTGAGGCCGCCCGATCTCAAGAGAATGGAGGATTTTTAAGGACCTTTTGCTTTGCTCTGATTTTGTTGCCTTTGTGCTGGCTGCCATGGATGACGCCGTCCGGCTTTGCAGTAGGGCCTCTCTCACTGGGCTCCCTTTCACTGGACTTTGTCTCTTTGGTTGGTGAGCGCCATGACGCTCTGACCAAGGATGGTAGGCTTCCCCAGCACAGAAAGCAGGCTCGGCCCTTTCGGGGACCCTCTTCCTTTCGCCCTTCAAGGGGAGGTCGTGGATCCTCCTTTTCAGGTAGTCGCAGAGACTCTTGGGGTCGAGGCAGATCATGTGGTCGCCCCGGTCTCTCCTGGGGAACCAAGCCCAAACCCCCTTCCAAGGCCCCTCAGGCATGAGGAGGCGCCCTCACCCGATGGGGGGGGGGGGGGACGGCTTCGGCTTTTTGCTCACGTCTGGAGACTGCGCGTCTCAGACCGGTGGATTCAGGAGGTGGTTTCCTCCGGATACAAGATAGAGTTTGCTGCCTGGCCGCCCCCAATATTCCTCCGGTCCCGTATATCCCTAAATCCTGTGTCGGCTCAGGGCCTGCGGCTGGCAGTACAACATCTTCACGTTCTGATCTTCCCAGGTCACCAGAGATTCCTGAGGTTCGGTCTGGGGGATCAACACTACCAGTTTGTGGCCTTGCCATTTGGTATCACCTCGGCTCCTCGGGTTTTCACCAGTTCTTCCTTCCGGACCCAGGAAGGGCTTGCCGCCAGCCAAATCTACTATCAGCAAGTGGATTAGACAGGCGGTGGTGCGAGCTTATACTGCCAAAGGGAAGGAACCTCCCTTCCGTGTTACTGCTCACTCCACTAGGGCTATTGGTGCCTCTTGGGCTTTCAGCACCAGGCTTCCGTTGAACAAGTTTGTAAGGCCGCTACGTGGTTTTCTGTTCATACCTTTTCTAAGTTTTACAAGGTTGATGTTAGGGCCTCAGCTGATGCTGCTTTTGGCCGCAAGGTTCTGCAGGCGGCAGTGGTCTGACCTGCCTGCCGTTACTCACTGGGGATCCCACCCTACTTAAGGACACTGCTATTGGATATCCCAGAAGTAATGATTGAATGAAACAGGCCGTGCTGTACACTTGGAAAAATACAATTCTGTGATTACTCACCAGTAGAATTGATTTTACTGTGTACAGCACGGCCTGTTTTATCCCTCCCTTGTTATCGTTGCCCTTGGTTGCCTCTTTATGGGGATTGGTTTAAAAGTTAGCCTTTTTGAGGCTGTGTATTCTTTTACCATGGTTTATCTCCCGGCTTCTTGCATAACTGCTTTTCAACACTGGGGGTCTATTGGTGATTCCTGGCTTTTTATAGGGCCGGGAGGAGCCACAAGTCTTCTGCAGACAACTGCGCCACCTTGTGGCGGAATACCCAGAAGTAATGATTGAAATGAAACAGGCTGTGCTGTACACAGTAAAATCAATTCTACAGGTGAGAAATCACACAATTGTATTTTTAGATGCTTGCCTTTACACCATGGAGAGTATTGTCTGGTTGGGGACCATGAGCTGCTGCTGCCTGCTGTTTTCTGTCCTCCACCGGATGGAGCGGACTGGTAAAAATACAATTCTGTGAAATACTCACCTGTAGAATTGGTATTATAAGTATACAGTACGTCCTGCTCCAGATAGATTACTTGCACTTGGGTTATCCTCCGCCAGATGGCGCTGCACTGCAGAGACATGTAAAAACAGGCTCCTCCCGGCCCCTCAAATACCCGGGGACCTCCCACAAATCAAAACAAGAATCCGGGAGAATTTAACCACCCAAAAACTGGTAACTATAACAATGACAACAATCACCATACAGGGGATCCAGAATAATGCAAAAACCAGGGTGGGGTGGAGCAGGACGTACTGTATACTTATAATACCAATTCTACAGGTGAGTATTTCACAGAATTGTATTATTCTTAGTATACAGTACGTCCTGCTCCAGATAGATTACTTACACTTGGGACATCCAATAGCAGTGTCCATAAAGTAGGGTGGGATCCCCAACAAAAAAGGTAACAGCAGACAGTTTAGACCACTGCCGCCTGCAAAACCTTGCGGCCAAAAACAGCATCAGCTGAGGCCCTAACATCAACCTTGTAAAACTTTGAAAAGGTATGAACAGAAGACCAAGTAGCGGCCTTGCAAACTTGTTCAACAGAAGCCTGGTGCTGGAAGGCCCAAGAGGCACCAATAGCACGAGTAGAATCAGCAGTAAGGCGAAAGGGAGGATTCTTCCCCTTAGCAGAATAGGCCTGAATCACAGCCTGACGGATCCATTTGCTGATAGTAGACTTGGCAGGAGCCAAACCCTTCCTAGGACCAGAAGGGACCACAAAAAGAGCATCAGTTTTCCTGAAGGACGCAGTGACTACTAGGTAATACTTCAGACACCTGACCACATCCAAGGAATGCAAAACCCTTTCCTTAGCACTGCTAGGATTAGGGCACAATGAAGGAAGAACAATATCTTGATTCAAATGAAAAGCAGACACCACCTTAGGCAGAAAATCCGGCTTAAAGCGGAACACCACCTTATCCTGCTGTCTCTCAAAGTATGAGGGCTGGATAGACAGAGCCGCCAGCTCAGACACACGCCTGACCGAAGTAATAGCCACCAGAAAGACAACCTTGAGGGTAAGTACAGCCAGAGCAGCATCCTGAATAGGTTCAAAGGGAGCACCCTGCAAGGCAGACAAAACCAAGTTCAAATCCCAAACAGGGACCATAGGTTTTCGTGGGGGACGCACATGACTAACCCCCTGAAAAAAAGTCTTAACCAAAGAATGCTGAGCAAAAGACTTCTGAAAGAAGTACTGAGTTGGAGACCCGACTCCAACCCATGCTGTAAAAAACTCCAGAGCCCTGGGAACTGAGAACACCCGACAGGGAAGAGACCTAGACTCACACCAGTCAATGTAGGTACGCCATACCCTATAATAGATGGCAGAAGAAGTTTTCTTCCTAGCCTTCACCATGGTCTCAACCACCGAGGCAGACAAGCCTTTCTCCATCAAGATGGAGGTTTCAGCAGCCGGGCCGTCAAAGCCAGAGTTTGTAAACTGGGATGGCGTAAGGGGCCCTGAGTGAGCAGATCTGGCACCCCTGGCAGAACGTACTGGTCTACTACCAGCTGCACCACGTCTGCGAACCACACTCTTCTTGGCCACCTGGGGGCCACCAGGATCACTGGCACCCCTTCCAGAGCAATCTTGCGCAGGACCCTGCCCAGCAGGGGGAATGGAGGAAAGACATACAGGAGCCGAAATTCCTGCCATGACATGGACAGAGCATCTGTGGCCAAAGCCAGAGGATCCTGAGACAGGGAGACAAAAGCCTGGAGCTTGTGATTGTGATGGGATGCAAACAGATCCACATCCGGTAGACCCCAACGGTGACACAGGGACTGGAATACCCTGTTGCAGAGGGACCACTCTCCCTGACGAGAGGTCCCCCTGCTCAGAGAGTCTGCCAGTAGATTCTCTGCCCCCGGGATGTACACAGCCGAAATGCATTGAACATTGGCCTCCGCCCATGTCAGAATCCGCAACACCTCCTGGAGGGCCCCCCTGCTCCGGGTCCCTCCCTGATGGTTGATGTAGGCAACCGCCGTCCTGTTGTCTGAGCGCACCTGCACAGACAGACCCCTCAGGTGATTGGTCAACTGCTCCAGTACCAACCTGATCGCCCGTAGTTCCAGATTGTTGATAGGTAAGTGGGCCTCCTGAGAGCCCCACCTCCCCTGGAACCGCAGGGACTTCCAGAATCCCCCCCATCCTGATGGTCACCACGGATGCCAGCCTGTCTCCCAGGAGGGGGCCAGAAAGGACCTGCCCCCCAGCAAGTTCCTGTGGTCCAGCCACCACGAAAGGGACCGCCTGACCAAGGGGGGAAGCACACAGACCCCGTCCAAGGATGTTGGGTCCTTGTCCCATACTGACAGAAGGTGAAGTTGTAGAGGCCTCAAATGGAACGGAGCAAAAGGCACCTCTTCGAAGCACGCCACCATCAGACCCACCAGCTGCATTCCCTGCCTGAGGGAGGGCTGGGGACACGACAGCAGGAACCTCACCTGCGCAGTTAGAGCTTCCACCTTCTGTTGAGGAAGGAATATCCTTGACTGAACCGTATCCAGAATCATTCCCAGGAACGGGGTCACCGAGGAAGGGGACAGAAAGGACTTGGGATGATTGAACACCCAGCCGAAGGACTCCGGGGTGGACACCACCAGCTGAGTGTCCAACTCTGCCTGCTGTAGAGACCGAGAGGTGATGAGTATGTCGTCCAGGTAGGGCAGCACGCGGATGCCCCTTGACCTCACCAGAGACATCACCCCCGCCAGCACCTTGGTGAGCACTCTGGGAGCTGAGGTGAGGCCAAATGGCAAGGCCACAAATTGGTAATGTTGATCTTCCAACGCGAATCTGAGAAACCTTTGGTATCCCGAGAACACAGGGATGTGAAGGTAAGCGTCTTTGATGTCCACAGACGTCATGAAATCTACTGGGCGCAGGGAGCTGATGGCCGAGCGCAGAGTTTCCATGCGAAAGCGCCTGTTCTTGACAAATTTGTTGAGGATCTTTAAATCCAGAATGGGCCTGACTGACCCATCTTTTTTGGGGACTGTGAAAAGGTTGTAATAGAACCCCTTGCCTCTTTCTCTTAAGGGGACCCTGCAAATGACCCCCAGACCCAGAAGGCCTTGCACGGCCTGCATCAAAACCTGAGCTGAGACAGGGTCCTGGGAGATCCGGGACCTGATGAATCTTGGGGGGGGGGGGGGACACTACCTCCTGAATCCACCGGTCTGAGACGTGGTGCCTCCGGACGTGAGCAAAGTGCTGTAGCCGTCCCCCCCACCCTGACGGGCGAGGGCGCCCCATCATGCCTGAGGGGGCTTGGGAGAGGATTTGGGCTTAGACCCCCCAGGAGGAGCCAGGACGTCGTCCTCTGCTCCTATGCCAGGAATCAGCATGAGCCCCCGCGAAGGACATCCCTTTTTCCTGCTTAGCACCGCGGTAGGGGAGTGAAAGGGGGCCCTGGCCTGAAAGGGCCGAGACTGCCGCCTGCGCTGGGGTAACTTACCTCCTTTAGCAAAAAGGTCTAGGTGGTCCCCAAACAGGCGTAGCCCCTTAAATGGAAGCCCAGTAAGGGCCTTCTTTGCAGCATTGTCAGCAGCCCACTGGCGCAGCCAAACCGCGCGGCGTATAGCTATCACCAAGGCAGAAGTTCTCGCACACATCCTAATGGCATCATCCAAGGCAGATAGGATAAAGTTTACAAACACATCACAGTTAGACAGTGCATTAAACGTATCAGGTGGCAATTCATCAGGAGCACCGTTAAGTACACTTCTGATCAGGGCCCTGAGCGCCACAGACGTAATGGCCGAGGCGCAAACCGGGCACAGCACCATCCCCACAAATGCAAAGGCATGGCACGCCAATTGGTCAATGCGCCGGTCCTCAGCATCCCGCAGAGTGCATAATAGAGGTGTCAGACAGCCCTAGAATAGGAGCATCCACCTCGGGAGGCGATGACCAGCACTTGACCATATCCGCAGGAAAGGGATACTTTCTGTCCCAACTCTTAGGTATACCGGGAAGTCTATTGGGACGTTCCCACTCCTTAAGCACAAGGTTATTGAAATGGGTTTGCTCCGGAAATTCCAAACAAGCCTTAGCAGTATGAAAAAGCTCACCCCTTTGCCTGGGAGCCGCAACAGGGGGAGAGATGGACAGAACCTCAAAAATGTGAAGCAGCAGTCTGTCAGTATCATCCGGGGTCCAGGGGTCAGAGCGAGAATCGTCATGACCCCTGGGCCTCTCGTCAGATGACCCTGAATCAGAGAACAGCTCCCCTTCGTCAGATGGGGTGTAGCCACATAGATGCAAAAACTCATAAGACTCCATAGGGAAAGGAGTGGCATCAGGGGTTAAGTGACGCTTTTTAGCGGTGGCCTTACGCGCTAAAGTATTAGCAATCAATTTTTCAACACTGGCCAGTCTAGCACACATCAGGTTGAGAATCCCCGCTTGTATGTAATTCAATGGGGGTGAGACTCAAGCTTGGGGGAGTAGGTGAAGTGAGACGAGGTGCAGGCCCAGCCACCGGAGGGGCGGGTTGCAACGTTAGCGCCTGCTGTGCGCAAGGAACACAGACCCGTGCGCTGTCACCGCTGATAGGTGAGACCCCACAAGCTACACACAGCCGGGCTTGTCCCGAAGGAACCCTGGTCATATTATCCTGGGATGCCTCCATATGGTGATTAATAGGCACAATAAGCCAGTAGGGATTGACGCTGTAAGCAACCCTGGATGCCCCAATGACCCGCTAGGGAAGTGGGAGTAATTATACTAGGCCCAACTAACAATTACACCGGGCCGGGAGAAGCCACTGGATTCACCCGTCTGAAAGACACAATGAGAAGAAGGGGCGTCAAAACCATGCACAGTAAGGAATGAGCATAAAAGCCACCCGCGAGGGCACTTACAGACCACGGAAGGTAGAACCGTCACACGCGCGCGCGACCTGACAAAATGGCGGCGAGCGAACCTCGAAGGGCGGGCCGTGACACGGAGCGCGCCAGGCCAGGCCCCCACCCCCCCGAAGAGCGCTAAGGCCACAGACAAGCAGCCAATGATAACGCAGCCGCCCGGCATGGACATCCAAATGAAGGAAAAGACGCGCGCAGCGGCAGCCATTGTAATAGTAAAACAGACAAGTCAGCGCGGCGGCTGACACCACATATCTAGTCAAAAGAGACCAAAACGCCATACATGAATCACTATACATACTCACGCACACCCCCCCCTTTCTTTCCCCCCTGAAGGCTACAGGGAGAATGAGGGAAGATGGCGGCCCTCTGTACAGGACCCACCGCTACCGGGGCATGGGACAATAATGCGGGAGGGGCATCCCATAAAGGCTCACCATCAGCCTATACCGCCTACCCTTTGGTGGGGGACTGCGGTGGAGCAGCGCTCCATAAGCACGCATGGTGCCGCCTACCTTCACCCGACCAGCGCAGCCCAGGCTGGGAGGCACATCACATCAAGGACGGGTGGGAATAGTCCAACAGGGCCGCAGGCTTTAATAGCCCCGCTCACCTGCGACAGACTGATAATTTCATGTCTTCGCAGTAAGCACTGCAGAGAAATCTGGGGATTTGTGGGAGGTCCCCGGGTATTTGAGGGGCCGGGAGGAGCCTGTTTTTACATGTCTCTGCAGTGCAGCGCCATCTGGCGGAGGATAACCCAAGTGTAAGTATTATATCTGGAGCAGGACGTACTGTATACTAAGAATAAAAGCACAACTAGAGTGCAGCTTTTTCCTGTCCCCCATTGGACATAGGGTTACAGTAAGCCTGTTTGATACAGACCACCCGCCATCCTCTGACACTGGGAGCACAGCAATGTATGTGTATGTTACTGTGTAGGGCCAAGGGACACAAGTAACTGAATGTCCTATTGATATGGCAGCTGCCATGCTTGTGATTGGAGGAAGAGCATTGGCAAATATGCCAGGACAGTGAGAGAGCAGCTCAGCAGTGTATATTCAGCTGGTGACAGCATTTACTGCATCCTTTTATACCTGGGCACGGGCGCACACAGCCATAGAGAGATGCAAGGTGGCAGCTGATCGCAAGAGCAGCTAAGCTCCCGTTCAGCCTTCTTTAGTTGCTCATTTAAAAGCTGATTGGAGCAGTGCCATTGCGCTGGCAAGGAAAATATAACCAGTGAGCAGCTGTGATTCATACATTGGGGAATCCTAATATCCAAAGATACGGACCAAAACCCGGGAAAATGAAAATCCTGGGTTTTGGTCTGCTTTAAGCAAGATGTATGCTTAATATCCCTGCCATGATGAGAGGATGAGAACTGCAGAGAAACATCTTTTTTTTTGTATACGTACCAACACAGGCTCCCTGTCTAAAGGACATAAGGGGGCAGAAAATGCTTCTGATCGCATTATTGGTTTGCTGGATCGGAAAGGTCCGCTTTAATTGTAGTGTTCCCTCGTTATCAACCACTCTGTAAAAGACAACACATATGGTACATGATTTCCATGCTATAGTATCCATTAAAACACTGCAAATCACCCGATAACAAACAGACTGCTAAATACAAATCCTGTCTAAGGACCCCTCTGCCTAACTTTGCTTCTCCCAGAAGCTGCATCTTTGTGTCTCCTCAGAAGTGAATCCATTTTGGGGAATGAGAAAGTGGAGTCAGCAGAAGGGAGCAAATGAAAGATGCAACCCCTGATGGTAAGTATGGGACAAGCAGAAAGCAAGCCAATTTAAAGCATTCCAAAATTCAGTTATTCATACCCTGAAAGGACAGGTCAAATGTTTAAAATGTAAAAGTAACATTGAAAAGCATGCAAACTGCTTCATGCTTAACAATGACCAGTGCCCCTTACATGTCTACGAGCTCCCTAAAGTTTGGCTGTGTACGTCGCCATCTTTCTGCACCAGTAGGATTGGCGGACGTATACAGTCCCTGGCTTAGTTCATGCAGGGTGACCAATTCAATTCAGCTGTTCACCTGCCAATGTGCAGCTGTTAACCTAGAAAGGGTTAAAGCCTACCCAGAAGTTAACCCATGACATTTGTCATGGCAGCTGGGAGGCTTATGCTTCTCTACATCCTGCTGGGTGTCTCCCAGCCGTTTAGCCTCTCACAAGTCTCTTTTGGCATCCCCAGAGACATTTAGTACGAGGGAGTGGGGCTGGAAAGACACGGAGCCAAAGCTGCCCCCTCCCCATGGCAGCCTAATGTGGGAATGAGGGGCTTGTTTAATGGCCCGCACCACTAACAGTGGCCCTGACTCATCTATATAAAATAGGATGGCTGGGTAAAGGCATCCCCCTATGGCCTTGTTGCCCTCCCCTAGAAAAGCTAGCTTGTCACAGCAGTAAGCCCACTCCCACAGCAGCATCAGGGCTGTCATGATTGCAGCTGTCATGTAGCTGCCTGGAAGACAAGAAGCCAGGACTGTAGCATGGAGCTCCTAGTGTGGAAGTTGACGAAAGGCATGAGTGCAGTGAGGGTCGGCTGTGGATTTTACATGTATAAAAAAAAAATCACTCAGTCTGCTTCACATATTTTCTTTTTTCTCCCCAAAAAAGTGGGTGTAAAAAAAGTCTGTGGGTTTTACGGAGTAAATGTGGGGCTGGAAAAGTCCACCTACCTGACACTCCTGTGCTGCAGGATGTGGTGGGCAGGGATGGCCTGTGTAATTACCCTCGACTGCACAGAGGCCCCACCCAATCGACAGCCAAAATCAGGGCCACAGGAGGACAAACAATGTTGCGAGAGCGGAGGTAAGGGTAGTAGACTTTTCACTATATCCAGTCCAGGTCATCCCAGAAGTAATGACATGTGGGTATTCCGCCACTAGGTGGCGCTCGACTGCAAGATCCAAAGCTGTCGCTCCTCCCGCCCCCCTATAAAAACAGGTGTCTCACTAAGATTCCCCAGTGTTCATCTTGCAGTTTGCTGCAGAAGATCGTTTGGAGACTCTCTCCTCGATATTGCTAGGTTCTGGGCCGCAGACCCTGTCTAAAGGGTAGCTGGCCATAGGCTGAAGGTGAGCCTATGGGAGGGGGGGGGGGGGGAGGAACCATTTTTTGCCCTTGTTATTCCCATTCTGCCCCACAAGCTTTATTAGATGTGTGTGTGTGTGTGTGTGTGTGTGATTGCACCTTACTTTTCTGCGCTGGCATATTTACCTCCCTCGCTCCCTCATGTTGTCTCTCCTGCTCCCTCTTCCCTCTATCTTTGGCACATTACGCTGTGGGGGGGGCGGAGGTCGATGCTACTCGGCAGCCTCTCCTGAAGACGCTGGCTTTGTCTCCTGCGCGGGATGTGTGCGCGAGTGGCGCACTGTGCAGGGCCCCCTCCGTGGGCTGCTCTGTGGCTTTGGATGTTTGGTGGTCGGCCTTCATCTTGTCAGATGCTGTGAGGAGGCAGGAGGCGGGGCGCTGTGTTCACGCTGTTGTGGGGGCGGGGCCGCACTGACACTTTTCGCGTCACTGTCAGTACGGCCTGCCCCTCGAGGAATGCGCGGAGCTGGCTGCGGGCACCATCTTGCTGCTCCTCCAGCCTTGCTGCTTCTGGGGATAGTGAGCTAGGGGCCCCATCTAGGCGGGTGAAGCTCTGCCCCATGTGCAGTGGCAGTCCTCTGGGCCGACTTAGCACGGTTTGTGTCACTTGTGCCAGGAGCGTCATTTTGGAGCATGATAGGGCGGGCGTATCTGCCCCTAGCCTTTTATTGCCTGTGGCCTCTCCAGGACCCCCGCTGCTGCACTCAGCCCCCAGCGAGGGGGGAAGCCAGCAGGGGGTCCCAAGTTGATTTGGCATATAGGGTGACCAGCCTTGAGAGACAGATCTCGCGTGCGGCTCCTAAGAAGGCCACGAGTAAGAAGTGGCTAATCGAGCCAGTTTACTCGGATAATTATGATTATGAGGAGGGTGGCCCATTTTTCTAATATGATATTTAAGGAATGGGAGAGGCCTAACAAGCTCCCGTCGGTGCCCAAGGGCCTATCCCTTTCCTGAGGAGCTGGTCCGCTTATGGTCCCGTCCTCCCGAGGTGGACTCCCCTGTGTCAGGGTTGTCCAACACTACGGTTATGCCGTCACCCGATACCGCTTCCTTACGCGATCCAGCCGACAGGCGCATGGACCAGCTGGTTTGTCATGCCTTCACCTTTGCTGGTGCTTGGTTTCGTCCTGTGTGCGCTGCCTCTATCGTCTCCTTAGCCATCAGAAAGAAGGTGAGACGTCTTGTGGACATTGCTAAGTCTCGCAAGCGGGCGGAGGAGTATAAGGAGCTCCAAGCCTGTGTAGAGTTTATTGCCTTTGTTGTCTCTGCCATGGATGATGGTGTCCGGCTCGGTGCCAGGGTTTCGGCCCTGCTTGTTGCGCTTCGCAGCTCGCTCTGGTTGCGGCAATGGTCGGCTGATGCCGCTGATGGACCTCCTAATTAAGTAAGGTAGACTCCCTCAGTGACAGAAGCCTGTGCAGCCCTTTCGGGGTTCCTCTGCCTATCGCTCCTTTCGAGGAGGAAGAGGCTCTTCTTTTTCAGGTGGCCGCAGAGATTTCTGGGGACGAGGTAGGTCCCGCGGCCGTCCCAATCCCTCCTGGGGATCCAAGTCCAAGCATTCTACTAAGGCCCCTCAGGCATGAGGAGGCGCCCTCACCCGTCCAGGTGGGGGGACGGCTTCTGCTATTTGCTCATATCTGGAGACAGCGCGTCTCGGATCAGTGGATTCAGGAGGTGGTTTCCTCCGGTTACAAAATCGAGCTGGCAGTCTGGCCGCCCTCAAGATGCCTATTTGCACATCCCGATATTCCAGGGACATCAGAGGTTCCTGAGATTTGCTCTGGAGTACCAGCATTACCAGTTTGTGTCTCTGCCATTCGGGATATCCTCAGCCCCCCGGGTGTTCGCCAAGGTGCTGGCGGGCATCATGGCTATTCTGAGGAACCAGGGCATTCGTGTACTGCCTTATCTGGATGATTTACTGATTGCAGCTCAGTCCTTCCAGCAGGCCGAGAGCGACACCCGGACGGTGTTGTCCACTCTCGAGGAGTTTGGATGGGTTGTCAATTACCCCAAGTCTTCGATCACTCCCTCAATGGTGAGGTCCTTCCTGGGCATGACGCTAGACACCTCTCAGGTCAAGGTATTCCTACCACAGCAGAAGGTGGTGGGTCTTCAGACGCAGGTGCAAGCCTTGCTGTCCTGTCAGCGACCATCGATCCGTGTCGGGATGAGGCTGGTGGGTCTGGTGGTGTCATGTTTCGAGGCAGTGCCCTTCGCCCAATTCCATATAAGACCTCTTCAACTGAACCTGTTGACCGTCTGGGACCAGATGCAGGAGTAACTGGAACAAGACTTTTCTCTGTCTCCCCTGGTCAGACAGTCCCTCTTGTGGTGGCTGGACCCCAGAAACCTGTTGGTGGGCAAGTCCTTTCTGACTCCCCGGTGGGAGATAGTTACCACAGATGCCAGTCTGACCGGCTGGGGAGGATTCTGGCAGAAGAAGTAGCTCCAGGGTCAGTGGGGTCTGCAGGAGAACCACTTGCCCATAAATCTCCTGGAGCTGAGAGCGATCTGGTTGGTGCTTCTTCACTTGACTCCCCATTAAAGGGGTCGTGCGGTCCAGGTTCGCTCGGACAATCAGACGGCTGTCGCCTACATCAATCACCAGGGCGGGACTCGGAGCAAGCGAGCCGACAAGGAGGTGACCCAGATTCTGACTTGGGCAGAGGAGAATGTTCCCTGCATCTCGGCGGTTTACATCCCCGAGGTAGAAAATCAAGAGGCAGACTCCCTGAGCAGGGGGGGCCTCTCGTCTGGGGGAATGGTCTCTCACCAACAAGATTTTTCACGCTCTGCGTCTCCGCTGGGGCCAGCCGGATGTGGACCTGTTTGCGTCCAGACACAATCACAAGCTCCCAAGGTTTGTCTCCCTGTCAAGAAATCCTCTAGCCTTTGTCACAGACGCTCTGGCGATTACCTGGATGGAGTTCAGGGTCCTTTATGCATTCCCTCCGTTTCCACTCCTGGGCAGAGTGCTGCGCAAGATAGCCCAGGAAGGGGTACCAACCATCCTGGTGGCTCCTCGCTGGCAGAGGAGGAGTTGGTTTGCAGACATAGTTCAGATGTCAGTGGATCGTTACATCATACCCGACGACCCAGGGCTTCTCACACAGGGGTCGCTGCGGCACCCCAATTTACAGACGCTGGCTTTGACAGCCTGGCTATTGAGAGCTCAATCCTAATAGAAAAGGGCCTGTCTGCCACGGTTGTGCGTACCATGATTCAGGCACGGAAGAAGTCTTCTTCCATGATATATTACAGAGTTTGGCATGCCTACATTACTTGGTGTGAATCTAAGAGTTTCCCTTGTCGCACTTTCTCTATCTCTAGGATCTTGGAGTTTTTACAGCTGAGCACCCTCCCTTGGCAATTTTTTCCAGAGATCCTTTGCCAATCATAGATTGCTCAAGAACTTTTTCCAGGGTGTTACCCACGTAGCCTTATTACCGGTGTGGGACTTGAATTTGGTGCTTTCTGCTCTCCAGGGGCCTTTGAGAGCCCTTGTGCGATGCTGCCTTGCCTATTTTGACCCTCAAGGTGGTCTTTTGGTAGCGATAACCTTGGTGCGTCGCGTGACTGAGCTGGGCACGCCTCCTTATTTTGAGCTGCATAAGGATAAGGTGTTTTTTTCGTTTTAAACCTGATTTTTTGCCTAAGGTCGTCTCTCCATTTCATCTTAATGAGGAAGTAGTTTTGCCTTCCTTGTGTCCAGCACTGTCTAATGCTAGGGAAAGGACCCTCCATGCCTTGGATGGGGTCACAGCCGTTAAGTATTACCTGCTTGCAACTGAACCTTTCAGGAAATCGAATTTGCTCTTTGTCCTAATAGAGGGCTCTAGGAAAGGTTTACCACCAGCCAAGTCCACCCTCAGTAAGTGGATCAGACAGACGGTGGTGCAAGCATATTCTGCCAAGGGGAAGGAACCTCCTTTTCGTATTACAGCTCATTCTACTAGAGCCATTGGTGCCTCCTGGGCTTTTCAGCACCAGGCATCTGTTGAACAGGTTTGTAAGGCCGCCACTTGGTCTTCAGTTCATAACTTTACCAAGTTTTACAAGGTTGATGTTAGGGCCTCAGCTGATTTTTGGCCGAAAGGTGCTTCAGGCGATAGGGAGATGAACTACATGCTGTTCCACACTGGGGATCCCGCCCTAATGGACACTGCTTTTGGATGTCCCACATGTCATTACTTCTGGGACGACCTGGACTGGATAAAGTGAAAAAATACAATTCTGTGATTACTCACCTGTAGAATTGGTATTATGAGTATACAGTACGTCCTGCTCCAAATAAATTATTTACACGTGGGTATTACTCCGCCAGATGGCGCTGGACTGCATTGACATTGAAAAATAGGCTCCTCCCGGCCCCTCAAATAACCGGGGACCTCCCACAATCCCCAGCATTGAAAAGCAGTTAACGAGAAGTCGGGAGAATTAAACAACCCAAACTATCAACTATAACAATGATAACAATCACCATACAGGGGATCCAAGATAATGCAAAGCCAAGGGTGGGTTGGAGCAGGACGTACTGTATACTCATAATGCCAATTCTACAGGTGAGTAATCACAGAATTTTATTATTCTTAGTATACAGTACGTCCTGCTCCAAATAGATTACTTACACGTGGGACATCCAATAGTGTCCATAAAGTAGGGTGGGATCCCCAAGAAAAATCAGCAGCAGACAGTTTAAACCACTGCCGCCTGCAGAACCTTTTGGCCAAAAGCAGCATCAGCTGAGGCCCTAACATCAACCTTGTAAAACTTTGAAAAGGTATGAACAGAAGACCAAGTAGCGGCCTTGCAAACTTGTTCAACAGAAGCCTGGTGCTGAAAAGCCCGAGAGGCACCAATAGCACGAGTGGAATGAGCAGTAAGGCGGAAGGGAGGATTCTTCCCCTTAGCAGAGTAGGCCTGAATCACAGCCTGACAAATCCATTTGCTGATAGTAGACTTGGCAGGAGCCAAACCCTTCCTAGGACCAGAAGGGACCACAAAAAGAGCATCAGTCTTTCTGAAAGGTGCAGTAGCCACCAGATAGTACTTCAGACACCTAACCACATCCAAATAATGCAAAACCCTCTCCTTAGCAGTGCTAGGATTAGGGCACAAAGAAGGAAGAACAATATCCTGATTCAAATGAAAGGCAGAAAGTCAGGTTTGAAACGAAACACCACCTTGTCCTGGGGTCTCTCATAGTAGGGGGGCTGAATGGAAAGCGTTGCCAACTCAGACACATGCCTGACAGATGTGATAGCCACCAGAAATACAACCTTGAGCGTAAGAATGGCCAGGGCAGCATCCTGAACAGGTTCAAAGTGAACACCCTGCAAAGCTGATAGAACCAAATTCAAATCCCAAACAGGCACCATAGGCTTACGTGGAGGGCGCACATGAGTGACCCCCTGGAAAAAAGTCCTGATCAAAGGGTGCTGAGCAAAGGACTTCTGGAAGAAAATAGCCAGGGCCGAGACCTGACCCTTCAGAGTACTGAGTTGGAGCCCCATCTCCAACCCATGCTGCAGGAACTCCAAAATCCTGGGAATAGAGAACACCCGACAGGGAAGAGCCTTAGACTCACACCACTCAATGTAGGCACGCCAAACCCTGTAATAAATGGAAGAGGAAGACTTCTTCCTAGCTTTAATCAAGGTATCCACAACCGAGGAAGACAGCCCCTTCTCCATCAAGATGGAGGTTTCAGCAGCCAGGCCGTCAAAGCCAGAGTTTGTAAATTGGGATGGCGTAGCGAGCCCTGAGTGAGCAGATCCGGCACCAAGGGCAGAGTGTACTGATCTACTGCCAGCTGCACCACGTCTGCGAACCACACTCTTCTTGGCCACCTGGGGGCCACCAGAATTGCTGGTACCCCTTCCAGGGCAATCTTGCGCAGAACCCTGTCCAGCAGGGGAATTGGAGGAAAGACATACAGGAACTGAAAGTCCTGCCATGACATTGCTAGAGCATCCGAGGTCAATGCCAGAGGATCCTGAGACAGTGAAACAAAGGCCGGGAGCTTGTGATTGTGACGGGACGCAAACAGATCCACATCTGGTTGGCCCCAACGGTGACACAGAGATTGAAACACCCTGCTGCAAAGGGACCATTCTCCCTGGCGAGAGGTCCCCCTGCTCAGAGAGTCCACCAGGCGATTTTCCAACCCCGGGATGTACACAGCGGATATGCAGGGGACATTGGCCTCCGCCCAAGTCAGAATCAGAGACGCTTCCTGGAGGGCCCCCTTGCTCCGGGTCCCTCCCTGAAGATTGATGTAGGCAACTGCCGTCTGGTTGTCCGAGCGCACCTGAACAGGCAGGCCGAAAGGTGAGCAGTCAAGTGAGCCAGAACTAACCTGATCGCCCGCAGTTCCAAGACATTGATAGGTGTGTGGGCCTCCTGAGGACCCCACCTCCTCTGGAACCGCAGGGACTTCCAGAACCCCCCCCCCAAACCTGATAGGCATCCGTGGTGACCGTCTCCCAGGGAGGGGTAAGAAAGGGTTTGCCCCCCAACAGGTTCCTTGAGTCCATCCACCACAAGAGGGACCTCCTGACCAGAGGGGGGAGCACACAGACCCCGTCCAGGGACCCTGGGTCCTTTTCCCATACTGACAATAGGTGAAGTTGCAGAGGCCTCATGTGGAACTGAGCATAAGTGACCGCTTCGAAGCATGCCACCATCAGGCCCACCAGCTGCATCCCCTGCCTGATGGAGGGGTGACCACAAGATAGGAGGAACTGAGCCTGTGCGATCAGACTGTCCACCTTCTGTTGAGGAAGGAAAATCCTTGCCTGAACTGTATCCAGATTCATTCCTAGGAATGGAGTTACCAAGGAAGGGGACAGTGAGGACTTGGGATGGTTGATCACCCATCCAAATGACTCCAGAGTGGACACTACCGGCTGAGTATCCAACTCTGCCTGATGTAGGGATTGGGAAGTGATGAGAATGTCGTCCAGATAGGGAAGCACGCGGACGCCCTGACATCTGAGCAGAGACATCACGACAGCCAGCACCTTGGTGAACACCCTGGGAGCTGAAGTGAGACCAAAGGGCAAAGCCACAAACTGGTAGTGTTGATCCATCAGAGCGAACCTGAGGAACTTTTGATGACCTGGAAATACAGGAATATGAAGGCAAGCATCTTTGATGTCCACAGAAGTCATGAAATCCCCTTGGCGCAGGGAACTGATGGCAGAGCGCAGAGTTTCCATGCGAAAACGCCTGCCCCTGACAAATTTGTTGAGGATCTTTAATTCCAGGATGGGCCTGACTGAACCATCTTTTTTGGGTACTGTGAATAGGTTGGAATAAAAGCCCTTGCCTTTTTCTCTTAAGGGGGCCTGGCAGATGACCCCCAGCTCCAGGAGGCCTTGCACTGCTTGCACTAGCTCCTGAGCTGACACAGGGTCCTGAGGAATCCAGGATCTGATGAATCTTGGAGGGGGGCAGGCAGCAAACTCTATCTTGTAACCGGAGGACACTACCTCCTGAATCCACTGGTCTGAGACATGAAGCCTCCAGACGTGAGCAAAGTGCTGCAGCCGTCCCTCCACCCGGATGGGTGAGGGCGCCCCATCATGCCTGAGGGGGCTTGGGGATGATTTTGCTTTGGGACCCCAGGAGGGGCCAGGACGCCCACTTCCTCTGCTCCTACCCCAGAAATCTCCCTGGGTCCCAGTAAAGGAAACCCCCCTCCCCTGTCTGCCTCCACGGTAAGGGGAGGAGAAGGAACCCTGACCCCTAAAGGGCCAAGATTGCTGCCTGCGCTGGGGTAACCTGCCTCCCTTAGCAAAAAGGTCCAGGCGGTCCCCAAACAGGCGCAGTCAGGGCATTCTTGGCAGCGTTGTCAGCAGCCCACTGGCGCAGCCAAACCGAGCGGCGTATAGCCACCACAAGGGCAGATGTTCTGGCACACATTCTGATGGTGTCATCCATGGCAGAGAGGACAACATTTACAAACACATCACAACTGGAAAGTGAATTGAACACTTTAACCACTGGGGAATCTTAGTGAGACGCCTGTTTTTATAGGGGGCCGGGAGGAGCGACAGCTTTGGATCTTGCCGTCCAGCACCACCTAGTGGCTGAATACCCACATGTCATTACTTCTGGGACGACCGGGACTGGATATATTCAAAAACAGTTCTACAGGTGAGTTTCCCAGAATTGTATTTTTCTTCGAAATCCTAGGGGAGACTGTGTGTGTTGGGAACATTCTTAAAGAGAGGGGGGAATCTGCACAATGGCTGTTTTGTGGTTCTTAGGCGGCAGGGGGGGGGTATGCATACTGCCTGTTATGGGGTGCTTGGGGGGTGGGGAATCTGCTACACTACCCGATTTTAGTTTCTTGGAGAAGGGTAGTTTAAGCACATCATTTGATTCAGAATATATATTTTTTCTTATTTTCCTTCCTAAACCCTAGGTACATCTTATAGATTCCATAATCACAGTATATATCTACCTGTATATAATAGCTCTTTAGCAGGCTTACCTGTAGAGCAGCAGTTTGTTGAGACAGGCATTGACCAATAGTGAGGGGTCCCGGGCCTCACGACTAATCCATGAACGAGCAGAGATGCTGGTGATGGCGCTGCCTTCTGAAACCACTAGGCGCTTGGCCTTAGTGAGTTTGCCTGCAAGGCACAATAAGGACAAAATGCATAATGTCCATGAATAGCCGTAAAAACAATATACTAGCAAACCTGTGGGGATAGGATCTTGTGTCAGTAACTGTCCAGACCCTTAGTGCCATGGTCCATTGGCTCATGGGAGGAAGCAGAGTTTCAAGGGACCACAGAATAAAAACCTCATGGGGTTGAAACCTCTTCCTGGTACTGAGGGGGGAAAAGGCACTTGCTTACCTGTCGCCATATCAAACAAGAATGAGTAGATGCTTCCACGGTCATCACCGGCCCATAGGATACGACCTGCAGAGTCAAAGGACAGCGAAAGAACCTGGCCAGTCAGCTTGCTGCTGCCTCCCTTCACCTTCTTGCCGGTGGAGATGTTCACCACATGGACATTATGTTTCCCATTGCCTACCTGCAGAAAAATGGGAATGGCATGAAAAACCTTTGGAGGAGGTGTGGCAGATACACGTGGGGATGCTAAATTTGTCTAGTGTTCCTATGGGCTAGAAGCATCCCTGACACAGAGCTGCAAGTTAGGGTTTAGTGATTAAGGTTGGGCTAAGCACTGGAGATGCAGAAAGCGGGATTAGGGCAGACACATTGTAAAATAAGGATAAGAGGACATCGTACCACAGTGAGATTATTGTTGATTGGCTGAAAGGTGCAACAGAGCATCTGGGCTGAGTCCGGATCAGGGATCTGTCTTATACAGCGGCCATCTTGGGTGTTCCAGATGCGCATGCTACCATCCAGAGAGGTGGACACAATGATGTCATTGGATAAGGACCAGGCGAAGTCGCTGACTGCAGCGGTGTGTCCTCGCAGTGTTTGCAGCACGGCGGGGGGTGTGGGCACCAGCTGACACACCGATATTGTCCCATCCAGGGAGCAGCAGGCAAGGAGGTGTTTATCATCATTGGCAAACTGCACCTTAGGAACTTAAGAAGCCAATAGAGACGATAAGAAAAATAACAGCGATGTGTAGCCACTAAAGTAGACAAAGTGTTTTTGTTACCAGCCTGATCCACGTGTTGGTCGAAAATGTGGTACATGCCTGCAAAGGCATAGTTTTCACTGAGAGTGGTATCTCCTGCCATTGCCCTGCTGGCCTCAGCCAATGGTGTAGGCACCACGCTGCCCGGGGCCCTGTGGGGGCGCAGAAAACTGGTTTTACATCAGAGCTAAAGAATTCAGTCTATAGGTGAGCTTTAGTATCCAACTAAATAAAGAGGTTTACACACAGGCAGGTCACATTATTCAGACCACCAGCAAATATATGCATAACCGACAGCAGTTAGATGGGATGGGAGTAAGTCAATAAGGTCTTGGTAGGTTGTCACATGTATCTGAAGTCATGCTGACTGCAGTACATCCCATAGCTAGAGGAGAGAGTTGGCTCTATATGCTCAATTGGGTTCAGGTCTGGGGAATTAGGTGGCCAGGGTGGTACTTGGAAGTCTTGGTCATGCTCTCCCAACCAGTGTCGGCCATTTTAGCCATGCGAGATGTCACATTACCTTGCTAGACAATCCCATAGGCCCCAGAGAAGACAATCAGAATGTATGGGTGTAAGTGAGTTACAAGAATGGATTCATACAAAAATCATATGTGTGTAGATGGCCTATCGCATACCTTATTTACCCAACCAGCCAGCTCACCACATGTGACTTCCTTTAAAGTAGGAAGTGCTTATAATTATGTGACTTGACTGTGTATTTGTGCTGTTTAGTTTTTTACAGAAACAGATTTAGTCAAAAATACAGGATTTCCCTGCACCAGCCCTGTAAAACATTACCCCAGCCCCCACCCTTCATGGCACTGATCCTCCTCACCTCTCTTCCTGAGCCACGCGATTCATCTGGGCCTGTAATTGGTAGGAGCCTCGGCTAACAGACCTTCTGTGACCTCTGGAGCCCTGAGACCTCGGCTCTTCCTCCAGATCCTGGACAATGCAAAGAAAATCAATTCATCAACATTCCTGTGACAGCAGTCTCACCCTGGAATAATTGGCCGTGCAGTGAAGGTTAGAATGGATGAGGAATGTACATTTGTCAATGAAGATCCTTGAGTACCTCAGGTTTTCTGTATTAAATTAGTAATCCAGGCAAATATTAAAATTGAATATGTAAATGAAAATCAGTCATAATTATTACCCTATAGTCATCCTGCTCTTTGATCTGTATTTTCGATTGTGCCCTATTTCTATAAATCAATTAGGCATATCTTCTTAAAGCAAGCAGGACCAGGCTTCCTATAGGAGTTTGCTTTAATTAATAGGTGTTAGAATTATAATAGCTGTGTGGTATATATGGAGATACACTCCTTTCTAGAAGCACACCACAAACACATAAAATAACAGATGTGATCGGGGGTCATTGAATAAAAACATTCTGAACCAGCTTATGCTTTTCTGTGTGCCCTGCCTGGATTGGAACAAATTACAGCAAAGTAATGTTCCTACATACATAAAAGGTATGTGCAGATTCTTCTATAGTTTGTTTAGAACAGAACTCCTAACAAGAGTCTAGACATGTTGCTGTACAGACAGAAAACAAAGGGTGCAACACTGTGATATCAATTCTGCTTGATAAGGGATCCGGTATGTGTAGTCCCGGTGACAGACTTACCTCCATGCGGTCCAGAGTGGTGCGAGAGCTGCGGATGCTGTTGCTATGGGCCCTGAAGCTGCTCTGCTCAGACAGGGGTCCGTAGCGCTGCGCCAGGAGCTGACTGCGCAGCTTCAGGTACTGACGCCGCACCAGAGGATCGTAGCCGGCCTTAGCATTCTCTCGCAGGAGCTGGCTGCGTCGCCGGATGTACTGTGTCCGGAACTGTGGGTGAGCAGGGGTGCGGTATGCGTTGTACCTGGCAAAAATACAGTCAGATTTATTGCACATGCTCACTAGTACACATTGTCTTCTGATGCTAGATATGGACAAGCAAGAGGGAGTGACTGGTCATTACTGTACACACAGAGAAACTAAAAAGGGTGATGACTGGTCATCCCTATACACATAGTGAATCTGGAGGTGTAACAATAGGAGAGGTAGTAGCCAATCACCATACAAATGGATTCTGGAAGTGGTAATTCCACAAAAGTTCTGTTGGGGGGGGGCATGAAAGATAATGTGAAGGAGTTATTGTTGTTCCTGTAATGTTCCCTCCTCCACCCTCAACTCACTGGATTGGTTATTCCTCAGCTAAACAAAAATGAAACGTCAGTGAACAAGAATCAGGTGTAGTGGAAGCAGAATGCAAAACTGATACAGAAAAAAAACAGAATAAGGGACATTCAATCTTGTTAATCACCGAGCAAAGGAAGGTGAGGGAATGGGTAGAGGTAAACCGTCTTCCAGTCTCAGGATTCCAGCTTCCATTGGCGCTAGGGTGACGGCCACCATAAAACTGCACAGAGCAGGATCCCCATTACAGTGAGAGGGTCGGGCAGGCACAGATTGGGGAATACTGCTCTGTGCAGCCTCACCAATATGGCCAGGCCCAAGGACAAAAATGCCAGGGGAACTGTGCTTTGTCCTGCCTCAGCTGCGTGAAAGAGGGGGGAAGAGAGAGTGTTCATCTTCCACTTTAAGGGGCAAGAGTAGGGAAATAGACATGAGAGCAGTTAAAAGGAAAGGAGCTTAAAAGTAGCATAACTGCAATACCTTGCATCAACTGCCAGAACCTGCTGCCAAACTGCAGCCATTCCACGGAAGATTTGGGTTTCCTCAGCCAAACTGTACGGACAGAACCTAAAAATAGAGGAAAAAAAAATGTTACATGTTTCCATCTATAATCACCTAAAAATCTACCTGTGAGGCAGAAAAATAAGAAAGTAAAGGATGAGGAGTAAGAGGAAGGAAGTGGAGGAAGAGAAGTAGAAAGACAACAAGTGGCGGACAAAGTGTAGGGGATGAAGGAGGATAACAAGTAAAAAGGTGGGGAAGAAAGCATGCAGGGTAGGAAAAGTTTAGGTACATGGAAGAAGCAAAAGGAATAAGGAGGATACAGAGGTGGATGGGTAGGGAAATGATAAGTGGTAAGTGAGGATAAGAGGTAAGATAAGGTGTTAAAAGAGAAGAAAATTGGGAGAACCAAAGAAAAAATAGGGGGGGGGGGCTGACAATGCTATAGAAGAGAATCAATGAATAAATAAATAAATGAATAAATTGTAAAGGAGTGGAGGAAAAGAAGGGGGAACCTAAAATGAAGGACACAAACAAAAGGAAAGAAACGGTGTTTAGCAGAAGAACAAAAAGGATTAGGAAAAGCAGGGAGTCGTAGAAAAAGGAAGCAAGGGGGAGAAAATAGAGAAGAAGACACTTAAAGTGGTCCTTCACTCTGAATAAGAGTCTATCTTATATGTTTCCCACACCCTGTACATACAGATTGCTCACATTACTACAACTACACATTACAACACTACTGCATGTTATAAACATCCAAGATGGCGGCTCATGGAACATCAGGCAGCCTGCAAACAGGAAGTGCCTCCTGACTGTGCTGCTCTGCATTCTAGTATTGCTGACCTTTCCCTGACACCAGCTCTGCTCTGTCTGAGCAAAGCACAGCTATAACCCTGCCCCCCTGTACTTTATCTTGCTATCCTCTCCTCAGTAATTGTGATGCTTCTGAGTCAAGATGGCGGCGCCTATATCCTAAAGTCCTTAACAGAGTTGCAGCCCAGTGGGGGAAAGAATAATAAGGAACTAAAAACTTAATATATATTATTTTTAGATGCTGGGGAATCGTTTTTTAAGGGTTTGGGCTTTTCAATAAATCATGGTGAAGGTCCGGTTAAATAAGTAAGAAATTAGTACAAAAGGGTGGGTAGGAGTAGAAAGGGGAGAAGCAGAAAGAGAAAAGATAAAGGAAGAAGAAGGGGAGAGGGCGAAGAAGAGGAAGAGCAGCAAAATGCAGTAAAGAAGGAACAAACAAGTAGGAGAAAAAAACGAGGGAAATTAAATAATGGAGTAAGGGAAAGAGGAAGCAGGTGATGAGGCGGAATCATGCAAAGTAGAGAAAAAAAAAGTGTAGGAAGAAAAGAATGAATGAGGACAGGATGAGAAGGAAGAGACCGGAAGAGAAGGATGGCTAGAAGAAAAAGCAGCATTAAGAATAAGGAGAAAGAAAATGGAAAAAAAACAAATACGCAGGAAAAGGAAGAGAATGTAGAATGATGATGTGGGAAAATTAAGGAGAAGGGGAAAGGAGAGAAGAGAAGGGTAAAAATAAGGAACAGTAAAAAACAGGTGAAGCGAGAGAAAAAAGGAAGGGAAAATGTAAGTTAGTTACCCGGTAACTTAGTTTCTAAACATCCGAAAGGGCAGCATACCACTGAGAAATTACGGCTCTGCCCCTAGGTAGGAACACATGACCACCAGAAATACACAAAAGCTTTTGCTCCACCTCTGCTTTAGCTCCAACTGCTAAAATCAAGTAATCATCATTTTTCAACTTAAATCGAAATGAAGCAACCCGATGGTGGGAAGCCTGTATGCTGCCCTTTCGGATGTTTAGAAAAGAAGTTACCAGGTAACAAACTTAAGTTTTCTCAAAACATCCTCAGAGTAGCATACCACTGAGAGGATAAGCGAGATACTAACTCTACTGCATGGGAAAGGCTGCTTGAAGCACACACCTGCCAATAGATTGATCTTGCAAGGCGAGCAGATCCAGGGGATCATGACTGACAAAATATCTTAGCACTTGACTAGGTAACCGCTATACAAATTCACCGAGCCAATGTTGCCCTGGAGACTCCCTGGCCTGTTTTTATGACCCGAGAAAGATACAAATAAGCTGTTGGCAAGATCCCATTGTAAAGCGATCCTCAAGCAGATCAGTCTAGACCATCTGACTAACAAAAAAAAAAACTTTACCTTTTTACATTTTTAAATTGAAGAAGAAATGGCTGAGATATCGGGGTTTAAAGTTTCAGCCTTGGATTGAATTGCTTCCAAGAGAACCGCTACCTTTGATCGAGGCAAAACAAAATATCTGATGGATGGTATTTATCTCGAACCCCAGATAAGTCATAACCCGTGACAGGACTAGGCTGGACTTTTCGAAGTTTAAGATCTATCCTAACTAAAGCACAAAATCCTTTGTCAATCTTAGACCCTGATATAACTTCTCAGGATTCGGGGCAAAAAGGAGGATGTCCTCCAGGTATGCTGACACAACCCCCCCCCCCACCTCTGCCTAAAAACAGCCAGAGGTTCTGCTAGGAATTTGATAACATTCTCAGGGCTGAAGCCAACCCAAAGGGCAGGCACATGAACTGGAGAGTTTGACGCTGTAACTGTACTGCAAAAAAAGTTTGTGCTGACAAACCTATTGGCACCTGCGAAGAAGCATCCTTTAGGTCAATTGAGACCATGAAGGAGTTTGGCGAGAGGAGGCTCCTCACAGAGAAGATGGACTCCATGTAGAATTGCTTGTAGCAAGGTTCAAGTTTCTTCAGATTTTTTAACACTTTTTCTAACACCAGACCAAAGAGGAATTCCCCATGAAAAGGCATGACACAAGTACATTTTGAACTTGTGTGCCCGGACCAAGTGCAGAGCCATACGGTCCTAGGTACCGAGTTAGTCAGGGCCATAGCCCTGGCAAAAAAACTGACCGGCTCTGCATTGGCGTTAAAAAGAAAAAAGGCTGCTGAAAAAAGCATAGGCAAGGCTTTCATACTCTCATTCAGATCCATCTGCTTTCAAACACAGGACTTAAGCTGTTGTAGCCAACAGTAGTAACTAAAGCGGACCCCCAGTCAAAAAAAAATAAAGTTTAGCAAATTGCTTCCCTTCTTATGATCAGTGGCATAAGCAGTTTGAGAGGACTTAACCCCATGCAGATGTTGTGGAATGGAATAAAGATTAAGCACTCTTGAATTACATGGGGGCAGCCATCTTGTCACTCACCTGATAGTCCTGCTTACATATGAGAATTAGGAGGGTGGTGTGCCAGCAGCAATTCACACCAAACAGAGAGATATGCCTCAGAAACAAGGAGAAGCTTGCCAGTAATTTTTCACACACACAAACACTAAATAAACAATTAATGTAGCAAAAGACATCTGTGTGAGGGAAGCTGTTCCAATGTATATCATGGCGGCCGCAAAAGCATTCAGTTAGGGGATACAATGTATTTTATTCAAATATGAGTCATTACAGCTGAAGGCTTTCTACTTCTGGCTAAAAATAAGAGGATTGCACAGAGCTATGAGGTAATTTTGACTGAGGGACTTGGTTTTTCAGAATCGGCTTTTTCATGTGTGTGGCAAGATGGCGGCTGCCATGCATGTTTAGAGCAATTACTTTCCCGGATCTCGTTCCGCTTCCCTGGGGCATTTTGAATTGGGATGCCCTGCTGTGTGAAACCTCCCCAAATCACCAGATCTGCTTACCTCCGCCCCGGTCTAACTGTACATGTGCGGGCTCCTGTCCCATCAGAACCCCTTGCTGTGATGATGTAATTCAGCAAGCGGCTCTGACTGGAATGAATGGGGAGCGCACCCTCCCACATTCTCGACGGGTGCCGTTCACAACCCTGGGGATGCAGGAGTGCGAGCTCCCCATAGTCAACAATCAGAGCCCCCCATAGTCAACATAATTTGAGCAAGTGGCTCTGATTGGACGGGTTCCCGCACATGCACCGTTGGACCAGGGAAAGGTAAGTATTTATCAGTGCCCTGGGAATTTCACACAGCAGGGACTACTGATTCGGGATGCCCCCAGGGAAAGCCACCGGCCGGCTTTGGTATCTGAAAGACTAGAAGGGGATCTTATTCTCATTATGCACCTTCCAGGTGTTTAATGTTTTCCAAAATAAAAATTAAATAAATCTTCTGTGTCACCTGAGTTTTGACCACCCCCTTAAAAAAGCCTTTTTCAGGAGCATTGCTATCTCAGGGTCTAAAGTGTCAGACGCAGATCCTTACAAAGCAACGCAAGTAGAGGCTAGAATCAGTTTGAGAGTACAAGATTCAGCCTGCCATGCTTACTTCAAGAGAGAATCCATCTTCTCGTGTAAAGGATCTTTAAGGATACCTAAGTCCTCAAAGGCTAAAGCCACCCCCCTTGGAGACCTTAGAAAAGGGGGCATCCAGCTTGGGGCATTTATCCCAAATATGGGAGTCTTCCTCAATGAACGGATAATGCCTTTTAAAAGCCCCTGGTCTATAAACCTTCTTAACTGGATCCTTCCACTCATTAAGCATATCCTCCTTAACTGAGTTATGAATGGGGAAGGTCTTAGGGGAATCAGGAACAAAATAAGGATAGAACCCATCATGTTAGGCTTGGGGGTGCAACTCCTATCCTCAATGCCCAGAGAAAGAATAATCATATGCAGGAGATATGGTAAATCCTCTGGAGGAAAAATGAATTTCACAGGTGAAACTGAATCAGAACCTGAACAAGGGCCTCCGAAAGGGGGTATCAGAGGTCTCGGACTCCTGCCTTCTAAAAAAAAAAAGGGGGGGTCTAGGGGATGCCCAACAAACTCCTTATGTCCAGCCAAACCCCGTGGGGTCCTAAGATTCTCGAAGGAAGAAGAAATATGATCCTTCAGAACTCGCATCATATCCATAATGTGGGGCCGATGTTCCTTACTCACAACCTTATCGGTGCAGGGCTTGCAAAGAGGCTTCCTATTGCAATTTAGTAGTTTGATTTCACATATCGGCATCTCCTACTTTTATGCTTAGACTTGGACACTTCCTTGGGTTTTGGTCCACTATAAGTTGGGAGCACATGCATTAGCCGAGTCTCGCAGCGGCGTCTAGTGCTGACGTCATTGAGGAATCACCCCCTGCAGCAGATCCCTCCCCCCCCCCCTTCCATCAGGCTGAAAAAGCGCACGCACATACCACAGCCTGGCCTCCGTCAAACTCTACAAACAGCAGGCAAAAAACAACTCAGCCCCACCGCCCACAGTCATACATCCTGTCGGAGCCTCACAAACCCCATATGGTATCGGATGAGGGAGGAGTAGGTGGAAAGGGAACTGATTTCCACAATGTCTCAGACCCTTAGCATAATTTGTCTAAGGCTAGCGCTGCCCCCCCTCCCCCGGCTAGTCAGGGATAGGGGAAGCTGGCTTATCCCCTGGGTCCCCGGCAGGATGCCTCCGGAGCCAGGGAATGGCTCATTCCCCATCAGACCCGCAGTGACCCGATCTGCTTACCTAAACCCATGGTTCAGGAGCTGGTGGTTTGTCTCTTACCCCAGGCAGGAACACATATAGAACTGGTGTCTGGAGGAGGAGCTTTTGTTTATTCTAGTGGGTACGTGTTCCTACCTTGGCACTTCCTCCTGAGTTCCAGTCCAGTACAATTCGGGATGCCCTGCTGTGTGAAACCCCCGCCCCTGAACACTTGCCCTCTTCCAGAGCCCTCGGCGCGTCTGTGCGTTCCGGCCACATCCCCGCTCACCCTTAGCCCTGTGCGTGCCTAATGCTTCCTAAATGGGCGCCGCCGCTCAGCTTCCTTCAGCCCAGATGGCTTAGCCGTCCTCAGCGCCGAAGAGAGCCGAGTGAGAGCAAGCGCGCTGATTGGCTGACTGAGCCACTGAGCCAACCAGCGCACTCAGTGAGGTGAGTGGAACAGGGCGACCTGGGGGGGGGGTACACAAAGCGGGGCATCCCATTTGGGGATGTCGCTGTAGAGAGGGACAACACACAGGAAAGTCAAATTCATGTGTGTTGTTCCTCTTTAATATCTCGGTGGTGTGCTGCGCTAAGTATGTTTTGAGAAACTGGCCTATGGGCAGAGCCGTAATCTCTCAGTGGTATGCTGCCCTGAGGAAATTTGAAAAAAAAGGGGTAAATTAAAAGGAGATTGTCTAGTCTCAAACCCCCCCAAAAAAAGATATACTCTCCATTTGTCCCTGCGATCACTCCAAGTCTGGTGCACAGGATCTTACCTGATCTCCAGCTTGGACACTAGTCACACCCCCGACAAACCCCCTGCATTGCAGTGTCACTGTGACATGATGGCGGGTGGTGACTCTCTATTATGAAGGCGGAGGTCACAGACGATTACACCTGGGTAAGCGGTTCCACGTCTGACTATTAGCAGAGGAAAAAGGGAAGTATAGTGTTTTTCTGTCCGTTTTGATGGTACACAGTGATTTAAATTGGAACAAAACCCAGGATTTGGATGCACCAGGGGGGAAGGACAGCAAGCGGCGTTGGAATCTTTTAGATTCCAGGGGCGGCCAAATTAAGTTTTGTTGCAATTTAAATGAGAAAGAGAGTGAGATCTGTAAAAAAGTTAAGGATGGGCAGGAGGAAAGGGAAAGGTAAGTGCAAAGGGTAAGGATGGGAGACGAGAAAGAGGAGGAAACCCAGGTACAAGGAGTGGGATACACATTAAGAGGAAAAGAATACAAAGTAGGAAAAATAGGCGTGGTGAAGAGGAGAAAAAAAAAAGAGGGATGACATAAAAGAGATAGAAGAAACGAGGAAATATGGAGAAGAAAGATGAGGCTAAAGATGAAAATATAGGAGGAGTAGGTCAGATACACAGGAGAAGGAAGACCTACAATGCAGATAAGTTTGAGAAACAAGAAAAGGATAGGAGAAAGAGGGAGGATGAGCAGAGAAGAATAAGGAAAGCAAGTGGAGGCTGGAGAGAGACAGAAGAGGGGGCAGGAGATACATGTACAGCGCTACGGATGAAGATGGCGCTATATAAATAATACTAATAATACTGTCCACAGCCTGATCGCTTCCTCCAGCCCAACCCCAGGACAGACAGGCATTCTAACCCAGGGTGGGTGGCGGCCATATACTTTTGTTTCCTGGAGTTGGGCTCCAGCCTTTTCCTCGCTCCTCTTTATTGTCATCAGGGGGGTTTATGGCTCCAGCAGAACAAAACATTGATGCATCAGCACTACAGAATGCGAGCATCCCCTGCAGCCGGGGGTTACATGGATGACGCGACCACGGACTCACAGCCTCGAACAATTTTATTATATCAAATTTACAAAAATATAAAATAAAGGGCTGTCACCTGCTCCGCCGGAAGCTCCATCCGCCCTGACTCCTGCGGTGACGTCATCAACACTGGTGCTCCCTTCATCATTGGCCCTTTTGCTGTCAAAATCCACGTTCCAATCACACAGTAGCTTTGTGGTGTCTGGCCAGTAGCTGCGCGGGGGGCGTGGTCTTTACGATTATTGTGGCAGACCTTATCCCTTGTATTTTATTTCCATGTCGGAATGAAACGCCATTTTGTTGTGGTTTATATTTTGGGCTAGTCCGGACGTCTCTTTCTTCATCTATAAGGTTTTAGCCATATGTTTTAAGGCAAACAGTTCCTCCACAATGTCAATGTTTCTGAGCACAAATGAATAAAATATAAACAGTGCCTCTACCAAGATGGCGGCGGAAAACGACATTTTGGACTGAGGCTGACGGGAGGAGGCGGGACACAGGAATTATCTAGCCAATGAGGAGGAAGGAGCTCTGCAGTTGGAACCAATAGGAGTTGTAGTGTGAGAGCGGGCAATCTGAAAGAATGGCAGAGGCGGCACAGCGGTAGGTGAATTGTAATGTTACACCGGGGCCACTAAGTGTAACGCCTCAGGGCAAATTTACTATGGTGCGGCGGATGTACCTAGAAAGGGACCACGGAGGGGTGGGGAAGCAATGTAATAGCGTTACAGCGAAGCCATAACTGACCACAGGCCCGACTCCAGGTTTATGAGGGCCCTTGGGTGATAGAGTTGGCCCCATGAGGTGGGGTATGACACTCTATGGTGATAAAGTTCTGTGTATGGTGAATACTGCCGAAGATTAGAAAGACAAACGTAATAGAAGGAACAGCAAAGTAAAGAAGGAATTGCTGAAATAATAAATATAGAAGGAATAAAAAAACTGATGGAAGAAAAAGAAAGAAAGAAAGCTCGAAAGGGATGACAGAAAGAAACAAAATAAAGAATGAAAATAAATAGAAGGAATAAGCAAAAGAATAGATGGAAATAAACAAAGAAAGAACTAAAGCATAGAATGAATGAATGACAGAAGAATAGAATAAAAGGAATGACAGAAAAGAAGAAAGCAGGAAAGGGACAGTAGCAGTGGGAGAAAAAAAAGAATAGAATGATTGACAGAAAAAAAAGTGAGAAGAAATGATGTAAAGACTAATAGGATTGCTAAAAGGCATGGCAGAACAAACAGATGAAAGGGAAACAAAGAATAGATGAAAGAAAGGAAGATAAGTAAACGGGAATAGAAAGAAAGAAACGAAGCATAGAACAACTGACAGGTATATTAGAAGGAAGATAGAAAATCAATGGCAGAAAGAACAGATGAAACAGAGAAGGGATGGAAAGAAAAAGACTAGGACTGACCAAAAGAAAAGCTCTCCCAATGGCCAATCTGCCCCTGGCTGACAGTCCTTATAGGTCCTGGTTACTGCATGGTCCTGTGTCCTGGGGGCTGCCCAGGGTAGAGGAGATGAGGTGGGCCCTTCCAAGGTGCAGGGGTCCTGACACCTGCCCCGGCAAGTCCATTGCTGATTCCTAACCTACACAGAATGATCTGGTTGACCAATTACCATTTAATAATAATATTTATTAATATGTATTTAATGGTCACACATGTAGCAATCTCGCTAAACCCTATAACGGGCCTGAGGGTTTTGGTCCACAGGAACACTAAAATAACCATCCTTACACATTTGGTGAGCCCTGCATTAGCACATTACTCACTTTTTCCTAGCAAGGCTGATCAATGAGTCAGGTGGATCAGGTGAGGCTCTGACACAAATTAGCCTGTTTTATGTTGCCTTGGTGTGTGTTGGGACTGTTTTGGCTCTTCCCTTAAAGTGGATATACAGGCGAAATGACTTGGTCTCTTTTAAAGCAGACCAATGCCCATTTTTTAAGTGGACTAAAACCTACATCCCTGGAATCTATATGATTCCAGGGTCGCTAACTTCCCTCCCCCCAGGTCGCCCGGATACTCGCCTTCTTTCCCGGTCCAACAGCGCATGTGTGAGCAGCAGCCGCTATCCCATGTGATCATGCCAGGCATTTGTGAATGGCAGGTGTGGGCATGCTCCCTGTTAGAGGGTAGCAGGGGATGTGGGTGCCAGCATGCTTGGATCCCCTCACCTTAGACAATCTCTTAGACGAAGGGACTGAAGCGGATCAGAGTGCTGATTGGACAATAGGCCGCGCATGTGCCGTAGGACCGGGAAGGGTAAGAAAGATCGGGCGACCTGGGGGGGTTTCACACAGTGGGGCATCCTTAATCCGAAACCCAGGATAGTCAAAGTCCTGGGTTTTGGTCTACTTAAACAAAAAAGGTGTTGGACAAAGAGGGACAGTCTCTCCAAATGAGGGACAGTTGGGAGGTATGCTACTGGTATGGGTCACATGGTCCTCTTCTGGGATTCCAGCTCCGTTTTGCAGAGGGAGTGACATAAAGGTCAGCGAAACACTGTTGCATGGGGTGTATGCGCAAAGAAAGAGATGCTAGAATTTGGCTATCACACCGCCCACATCCCAGCTGCCATCCACAAACATTTTCTATCAATTGGACGCTGGATCCAGGCATGAAAATTAAAAAGGCTATACTCCTCTTTTGTCCCCTACAGAGTATCGATCCTAGACGGGCCCTCTGACACTTACCTGACCACCCAATCCAAGTCCTGCGCCACTCAGTGGCTGTTGTATTATCCACGCCCGCCCTGCTCCATCCCTCATAGGGACTATGGCAGGCCCCCTGCATTCACTAAAATGGAGGGGGTGTTTCTCTTATCTCTTAGCCTCCTCCATCTAAAAAAGAGAATGTCCGTTAAAACTGTCAGACTCTAAATTGTCCCACGATCCTGGCGGATTCCTGGAATATATCCTTCTGTAAAGCTTGCTTAGAACACAAGATGAAAATGAAGTGGTCAGTTACTTTATACAGATCATGATGGGCAATATGCAGACCGACGTGGCCTCTACCCTAGAGGTCTGTAGGTCTACAATCAGGGCTGGGGTGTTCCCACACACCCAGGGCAGGTCTGTTTCCCTACACCTAGTCCCTCTCCCCTATTGGTCGCCACTGAGTCAGTGAATAATGCAGGATTATTTTCCTCGGATGAAGATTCCCTTAATATAAACTTGACGTTTATGATACTATGCAGATGCACGCTCACGAAAATCCCTTATCCTGGCTGTCCAACCTCAGGGGTTATATAGAAAAAAAAACACACCAAAGTAGACTCTCCTTGACATGTTGCCTTCCATGTTTAGAGCCATTTGCTTATTAGAGTATGCTGAAACCACTGGCCTTATCAACTGTGCCAGAAAAGCTATCTGGCTAAAAACCTGGAAAGGGGATTTGCCCTCCGAAGCCACCGAGGCATCCCATTCGAGGGGGAGTTGATATTCAGTCTGGAACTAGAAACGATTCTTTCTAGGTCCTCCTAAAAGCACTAAAAAGGTTCCTTCTAGAAGCAAACGATTTAGAAACAAGGCCAAGGTCAATCCTAGATCCTTACAACCCCTCCCCTCTAGTAGGCAACCTAAGATGCACTGGGGTTACAGTACAAGGGTGGTTGTAATACCAACCCTATCAGTGCCCCCCCCCCCCCCCCCCCCCCCCCCGATACAGAAAGAAGGTTAACATTCCCACTGGCTATCTCTGAACTTTGGCAGAAAAGAGTCATAGAACCAGTCACACTACATTGTCAGGGAAGGGGATTCTATTCCTACATCTTGTTAGTCTTAAAACCATCCGGGGCCTACAGGGTGATTTTAAATCTGAAGGACCTAAACTTGTACATAACTAAATTTCGGATGGAGTCTATTTTCACAGTCTGTCTTCCTAGACAGAAGACTACAGAATCACTTTTTGGTCAACAGATTCTTTATTTCTATAGCCTGGAAGAAACCTAAGGACTGTTGTCCTTCCTGGGACTCAGTCCTGGTCCTTAAAGGGTTAGCCAAACCTTCATTTGAGCCCTTAGATGAGGCTTCAGACAAGATCCTTTCAATCAATTCAGGACTTCTGGCCCTAACTTCAGCCAGGAAGGTTAATGACCTACAGGCTCTATCCATCCGAGAGACTTATTGCACCATCTTTTCAGATAGAATAATTCTTAGGCCTGATCCCTTGTACCTGCCTAAGATGTCCTCTACCTTTTACCGTTCCCAATACATAACCACTCCTTCCATATTACCAGACCCAGAGAATCCAGGAGAATACACACAAGCTTTTGATGTTCTCAGATGCGAACTTCCATAGGTCAGGCCAATTTGTTATATCTTTTTCAGGAAAGAATAGGGTCCTGGCCGCATCTAAAGCTTCCCTGGCAAGATGGATTAGACAGGTATTCTCCGTAGCTTATACATCCATGAATACCACCCCGGCTTACATCAGAGCCCACTCTACTAGAGCAGTCTCCACATCATGGGCAGAGAAGTCGGACACCTTCCTCCAACACTACAGGCTAGACTTATTATCTGACAAAGACCAAGCCTTTGGGCGATTCCTAATTCTAAAGTACTTGCTTATCTTCTCTGTGGCCATCCTGAAGGACGAAGGGAGAAAATCCCCATTAGTCTTACCGGTAACAGTATTTCTAGGAGTCCTTCTGGACGGCCCTTATAAGGGGGGGCTTTAAAACGTGTTCCAGTTGTGTTTCCTCTATAGGGGGAGGAGCTCTCTTGCTCTCTGTGGCCATCCTGAAGGACTCGTAGAAATACGGTTACCAGTAAGACTGACGGGGATTTTTTTTCTCACATTTTGTGAGAAAAATATTTTCTCATGATTTTGTTCCTTGGTTCAAATCAGCACCGTGTTTAGCTGTGCAATTTTTTAAAAAATATCTGCACAACTAAATATAGTGCGACTTGCACTCAGATCGCCAGACTAGGAGCAATCGTCTGGGGGGGGGATTAAAGGTGATTAGAGCCTTTTTATTTTCATGCCTAGACAATGACTTCACTTTACGTGTGTGCCAGCCTTACCCTTAAAGGGACTGTCTGTGTCCTCAAGTAAATAAGAGAAAAGAATCTGTGGCCTCCCCATGAGATACTTTTCTTATGATATTCATTTGTGCGTCAACCGCACCCCCAGCCCGTGCCATGTTTTCTGGCCTGGGCCTCGTAAGGTACCAGCTTCCGCTTTACCGGCATAGGAGGTTTCTGGTTTTGCCGCCACCAGCTCTCAGGAGCCACTATTATCAGTGTTGCCATTGATTTTTCAACAAAAATAAAAAGGTTAGACAAATGTTTTTGGCAGAAACCTGGATAGAATTTTTGCTTTGAGGGTTTTATTCTGATTTAATATTTCTTTCAATTTCCTTTCAATGTGTTTTTACTCTCGCCCTCCACCTGCTGGCCATGTGTGGTAAAAATGTGTGATGTATTCCCTGTCTATTTCTACCTCAGGTCAGGTGTGAGTTTATAATCTAGAGCCGTGCTTTTAAATGCTTTCATGCCAAGAACCCCCTAGCAACAAGATGTTTCAACAGAGCAGCCCCAAGCAAGGGATCAAATACAAATATTAATAAAAATAAGTAATGTAGCACTTGTAAAGCAAGGCACAATAATGTTTTACCATTAAAATAGTAAACCAGACCCCTTCCTGTTGAAGTGCCAACTGAGTGATCTAGAGTATGCAAAGTGTAAATATGTTACATGCATCCCCTTCCCCCCTATAATATAATATAATATATAATTCAACTTGTAGGTAGTGACTGTGGCTGGTAAACCCAATTACAGTCTGGTGTGAGGCTGATGGTGCAGCCCAGCTTCTCTGAGGATTTCCTGTGATGCTTGTCTGGTTACAGTCTTGGTAGCGAGGCCTAAACTGAAGAGGGGGTGAAAATACAATTCAGACAAAACCCTCTCTTGCATCAGAGTGTGGGAGCCACACCTCCTCCAGTATGCAGCTTTTCCTAGGACCACCATTATAATGAGCACCATGAGAAAAAAATGAGTCTCTCTTGGCCTGAGTAGGTGGCCTTGGAGATGAAATCAAATTAGATAAAATGTTTGTCAGGCACCTATGGGCAACCATGTCAGGTCATGTATAAGAAAATAACTAAATGCTGTTATTTTATATTTTCCCCAGATGCCTGGACTCCATTGCAAAAAATCCACATTTGAATCCTCCACAGAGAGACGATGGGGACGGAGAGGTTCCAGCAAAGTTCTTGGTGCATTATTCCATGGTAATTATGGTTGCCCATCATTCCATTCCTTCCATGCTGACTGCTGATTACATTGTAAGGCACCAAAGTGCACAGTATGAGCAAATAGTGTTTCGCCCCTGTTCAAACCTATGCAGTTGCTGTTTCTGTTTCATTTCAGGAGCAGTATGTGTGATTATTTTAGACTCCAGGGCCGACCAAACAGGTGGTTATTCCTCTTTAAAGTGGACCAAAAAAACAGATTTTCCACTCACTTAGGCTTTGGTCTGCTTTAATGGAGCACCTGGCTCTCCTTCAATCAGAATAAGTTACTGGGTGACGTTATCCAATCAGAATAGACAGCATAATCTGGCGATGTATTGAGAGTGCCCTGGAGAATACTGGAGCATTAGGTTTACTTGGCAAACCTGGGGATTTCACAGTCATACTGAACTTTTGCTATACAGTTTGGTCTAAGATTCTGGCACATTTACCCCTCTAAATTCTCAGGAAAGGCGCAAGAAGCAGAAGATGCTGTGCAGCCAGCTACAGGTCCTACGTTTACTGATTGAGTTCCTACAGGAAGCCAGCACTGCCAACTGGGAGGAGTCCAACCTGGAGTCTCTGAGTGAGTTCACCAAGTTTTGCTTTTCTTGTTGCTCCATGCTGTGTGTGGATCCAATCCAAAAGACCAAACCGGTCACACTGAGCTGTTGGTTTAAAGTGGACCAAAACCCAGGATTTTGACTATTCCCCCCCCCCCCCCCATCAACTCACTCACCTCTCCTAGAGCGCATGCGCCACTGCTCGTCAAATCCGAGCACTTGGAGCCGCTGAGCTATGGACGTCTAAACCACCATCTAAGCAGCCGCATCACACGCTTCCCTCTAACAGGGAGCGTGCCCTGCTAGAGGGATAATGGTGATGCAGCCTGTGCATGCGTCGTTGGACCGGGGAGTAAGGTAAGTGTAGCGGGCGACTCGGGGGGGGGAGGTTTCATACAGCGGGGCATCCTGATTTTGGATGCCCCGGGGGGAGGGAACGGATATGCCCGGGAATCTTATAGATTCCTGAGCCGATCTGCCTTGGTTTCAGTCCACTTTAAATATCAGATTCACTTTAAACAAGGTATTTCTAGTGCATGCACACACGTCCCAACCAGCAAACCCATTCTGATACTGCCACAGCCACTGATAAACCAGAATCTTAACATTTCTCTTTGTCATCTGTGTTTTAGAAATCTGTTATGGTAGATAGGTAAGACAAATAACTATGATTAATATATACAGGGTATTTAAAGGGGGGAGAGATGAGCAAAAACAGCAATAGAAAAAGAAAAAAAAAAAAAAAACCCCACCTAAATACACAATATAGGCATATGTTAGTGTCTAGTTATTGAGGAGTGAGATGGCTAGGCAGAAAAAAAAATGTTCCTGAAACAAATAGACCTCATTTTCTGTGCCCTGTGTATGAGGGATCCTTGATGATTTTATTTCTGCACGATGCCGTGTTCTAGCTTCTCAGGTGAATACATTTAGGATGAGCTCCACTGATCAGTTCCGCTGTCCTTGTGAAGTTGTGAACATAAGAGAGAAAAAAACTTCTAGATAAGCTCAGCAGCTTGAGGACATTTTGTTGACACACAATAATAAACGCTTTAAAAAATGCTTAACTGAAAGCGGACTTTCCCTTTAATGCGGAACAAAAGCCTGGATTTTGACTATCCCTGGGGCATACTGAATTGGGATCCCCCGCTGTGTCAAATCCTCCAGAACACGCCAGGCTCTTGTCCAATCAGAGCCGTTTGCCATGCATATGTAATGCTCGGCAAACAGCTTTGTTTACATGCAGAGCTTTGCCAAATGGAGCGAGAGGGGACACATTCCCTGCAGTGCACGTGTCCGCCCCCATCTGAATGGCTTTGTGTGGGAGCTTGTGCGCAGCCCAGAGATGTGGGGATGTGGCCGGTGTTGTTTACATGGGCGAGGGAGCCCCGGATGCAGGTGAGTGTTGTGGTGCCCTGGTGGGGTCACACTGGGATGCCGATCTGGGATGCCCCAGGGTAGGACTCCAGGGCTGTGCCGCTAGGGTTTTGGTCCACTTTAAGGTTAATGAATGGCTCTCACAATGCCTGGCATTCATCTAGATAATGTCACTGATGTATAACTTTGATCTTCTGGGAGAGGCCCTAAAGCATCTTCAAAGGGTGCTCCTTCACAGTTCTTTAAAATAATGTTTATGCCCCCCCCCCCCCCCCCCCCAGAAGACTAAGATTTTTTTCCCCCAGTCATCCCCGAGGACAGCACGTATGAGAGATAACCCCACCTCCCAGACGCAAGAAACTCCAGGCCATCCCATAAAAACCTCCTGATCACACGATCCTCAGTATGGTGTTTCCTGCTATCTGGCTTTTGTTGTTTTTCCAGATTCTCAGGCCTGTTGCCAGAGTCTCGGTGCTTACCTTCATCTGTGGAAAAGCTACGCAGTGTCAGCAGTACCTGAAGTCTTCCAGTGCGCAGGTTACTGTGTCCCTCAATATTTCTCCTGTGAGCCCAGCCTGCTGCAGATGTTCAGCCTGAACATCCCAGGAGAGACCGGAGCAGAGTGTGGCAAGGAGCTGCGGCCTATGCCTAGGTCACTGGCCACGCTTCGGGAAGCCTTCCTCTGGCTCGGTGGCTTTCTTTCAGCCCTGCGGGTGTAGCAAGATGCTGGAGACCTTGCTTCTGGCCCTCCGTTTTGATGGCTTCCAGTCGGTGATCCTGCATTCCACGAGCTGGAAGTGCGGTGGCAAGCGCATCTGGCGCGATTAGAGGTACCCGGAGCAGTGGCATTGAGCGTTTGTTTAGTTAAATGAGTTAGATTTGTAATGGCTGGAGGCTGAGCATCAGGAGTGACTTCCTGTTGGAAGTCAGGCAAGGGGAGGGGACAGCCAGCAGGCGGGTGGGTTATTGGGTGGCACAGCATGTCTGCAGTCTGGTTAGATGTGTCAGTCGGCAGCTGATCTAGCTGAAAATTACCATTTAGCTTACCGCCCTGATACCTGTTTTTGGGCCGATGGCAGCTCCATAAACAGATCCTGCATCGCTGCCCCATAAGGCTGCAAAAAACAGCTCCACATTGCCACTGGTGAGTTCCTTTTTTTTCTATGTGGTCTCTTTACCTTTCTGTCAGTTAAAGCTTTTAGTAATGGGGGTTTGTGACCCCAGTGATGAATCCTGTCCTTTATGTGGTGCTGCTTTTTATATGGAACAAAGCTCTCTGCCAGTAATGTACTGTCAAGAAGCACCCACTTGCAACACTATGTTGCATGTTTTGTCTACATTAATGAGAACAAATGGTTGGTTACGGTTAAGAATTGAAAGCCTCTTTTTTTGCCTCACAAATTCCCCTGCAACAGTTGCTGTCTTTTTTTTACAGGAATTCGCCAATCCATACTGCTCAGTCATCGATACAACCAATGATGCCGTTTCCTCAGGCTCCTATACACCCTACTGTGCAGTCGGTTCAGCCTTCTGTGCTGCCACCCATGCTTACTAATCGGGTACGAGTTCAATCAGCTCAACCTGTTCCTGGTCTAACTATACCTTCACAGGCTGCTACAGCAGGTACAGAGAAATCTAGACTTGGTTGTGCTTTGGAAGATGGAGAGGTCCCTTTTGATTCGGAACTAACCTCTTCATCCAGGTTTTCTGGGGAAGATGCCCAAGACTTGTTACAAGATATCTATGACACTTTGGGTTTACTGGAAGAGCCGAACATGTCTCTTCATGATAAATTATATGACAATCTCAGGGCTCCAAAAAGTAGGGTTTTTCCGGTTTATGAGACACTGAAGGAATCTATTACCAAAGAATGGGCAGTTCCAGAGAGAAGATTAGCCATCACTAGTTCCTTAAAGTGGACCAACACCCAGGATTTTGACTATCCTGGGTTTTGGTCCACTTCAGGGGGGCACCCCGATTGGGGGTGCCCCGCTGTGTGAAACCCCCCAGAAAGCCCCAAAAACTCACCTCACCACGCTCCCACGTGACCGCGCCGTCCAATCCCCGCCGACGGACAAGCGGGTGACAGCGACGGACAAGACAGCGCGTCCGCCGCCGCCTCCCGCACGTCACTCTTACAGGGCGCGCGCCCGCAACGGCCATTCACAAATGGCCGGGCGCGTGCACGTCTAGAGGGGCGATAAGGTAAGGTTTTTTGGGGGTGTTTCACCCCGCGGGACATCCCGATCTCGGATGTCCCGCGGTGAGGGAGGTGATCGGTGAGGGAGCTGAATCTTATAGATTCCCGGGCCGATCACCCCTGGGTGGTGTTCCACTTTTTCCCTTTACGGAACAGGAGACTTCACTTTGGGGTAAGTGTCCTCGTTTGGATGCTCCATTTTCTTAAAGTCTCTAAGGCCACTGATCTAGCTTTTGAAGACTTAGGTAACCTTATGGATCTGTTATTTAAGAGATCTTGCGAAGCAGCCTCATTTATGTTTAAGCTAGAGACGGCTTCAGCTTGTACCTCTAGAAATATGGGACATTGTTTTTTTCAGTTGAAGGCTTATCTGGAGGCAGGGTCTCCACCCCAGACAATTATAGATTTTTTTTTTTCCTATGATTGAGAGTGGGGTTTCTTTTCTAACAGATGCCTCTACTGAACTTTTATCAGACCAAAGGCGGGCGTTACAGGCCTGGTAAATTGTGTGAGGTTTACTCTTTGGTTATGCACATAGAATGTCGATTCTGCCATTGTGCAGTTCCTTTTGAAGGAGACCTCCTCTTTGGGTTGGTTGGGATTGGAAAGCTCAAAATACCGGTACCTAGGCAGTCCTTTCGTAAAGCTACAGGAACAAGTGCACATAGAGATAAGTATGGTGCAAGTAGGGTCCGTGAGGCCTCTAGAAGGGGAAAAGGGAGAAGTAATTTTCTCCTGTCAGCCCCAACCACTGTTTTGTCAAAACCCTAATTGCTCAAATTTGGGGTGTGGGGGAGTAGGAGACTTTGCTTAAGTTTGGAAGGAGAAGATATTCTCCCAACTAGTAGTAGGGATTGTCTCCAATGGATCAGTGGATGGATCAGTGATAGAATTTCTTCAAAGACCCCGGAGAGTATATCAGGTTACTCCTTTTCCAAAGAATGTGTTATTGGGAAAGGCTATGAATTTTCCAATAGCCCAAATGCTGGTACAAAGACTCATTTGTCCAGTAACTCTTCCAGAGCTTAGGGGGGGGGGGGGGGTTTATTCACCAATCTTTTTAATGCAGAAGTCTATAGGGGACTTCAGACTAAATCTAAAGAGTTTGAACCCCCTGGTTGTCTACCAGAAATTCAATATGCTAACAATTTTTCCGCTGAAACTGATTATTCCTCCTTCTGCCTTTCTGCTTTTGGTGGATCTAAAAGATGCCTACTGGCATATTCCGAAACATCCTCAAGTCTCAAGGTATGCTGAGGTTTGCAATTTGCTGCCAAGTCATCGTCTCAACTTCAGTTCTGAGCACTACCATTTGTTCTATCTTTGGCATGAAGGATCTTCACAAAAGTCCTAGCTGAAGTATTAGCAATATTACTACAATCTTGGTGGTTGCTTACCTAGACAACCTTCTCTTTTTTGCATCTTCAGTGCAGGAATTAAGGCTGAATCTTGAGGCGAGGCATACAGATTCTCTAGCATTTTGGTTGGATAATCAATATGGAAAAGTTGAATATATTCTAAGTATGTCACACACCCCGCTTCAAGATATTCATAACCTGTGGGTAATACTGACCTGTAGAGGGCGATCTGCAGAGATGATTGGAAGAAAGAAAGCCCCTCCCGGTCCACAAATACCTGGGACCTCCCACTCATTACCCAGTCTTCATCTCTGCAGACGGCGAGCAAGCAGAAGATGATGTCTCCTCCTTGCACAGGGGGATTTAAGGTAGCCGGGACTACTCCCGGCCAGTTATTATTTATTTCCGCTCGGACTCCTTTTTTTCCCCTTATTGATCCTGTGTACATACATGCCTCCCAGTCTTGACTGCTGTCCGGGCGAAGGTATATTAGCACCATGGGTGCTCAGGAGCTATGCTCCGCCGCAAGACCCTATATAAGAGGGTAGGCGGTTACACCGGGTTGGTGACCCCGGTTTGGGATGCCCTGTCCACTGGCAATTTTTTCCTATATGGCCCCTTTCCATCTTCCTAGCTTGGGTCGGGGGTCCTCTCCTCAGTTTTAGGTGTTATTCTTATGAATCTGTATATTTGTGTGTGTGTGTGTGTTTGTTACTGTATGTTTTATTACTCTGTCAGACACCGCGGCCGCCATTGCCGCCGCGGCGCTGCTTTTTACCTCAGAAGGTGGAGGGCAGTTTCTCCCCTCACGCTCTTCTGTTGGGGGCGGGGCCGGGCCTTCGGCGCGAGGCCGCGGCCCGCTCCCTTTACACTGAGAGCCTGCTGTAGCGTGGCCCGAGCGGGGAGCGGCTCCGCATGCCTTTGCGGCCCGCTACCGCTTGTTTCTTGCTTGTCCGGTGCCGCAGGTTGCCGCGACACCGGCTCATTGGGAGATACAGCGGAGGGGTGCTGCTCCCCTCACGCGTTTAGTTTGGGGGCGGGGCCGGACTTTCGGCACGTCGCCGCGGCCCGCCCCCTCTAACTCCGGCGCCGCTGAGGAGCTCGCTCCTCATAACTGACTTGTGAAGGGGGGCAGAACAAGTCAAGCGCGCGGTCTGCGCTGGCCACGCCCCCCTTCTTCGTCTCCCGCTCTGTTTCTTCTCCTCAGGCTGTGAGGATGCAGCGTCTGGACTCCGGAGGCACTGTGAGTGGCCCTGTGGGCCCCTTCCCCCCTTTGTCTCTGATACTAGCATAAGTTTTCCCTCATTGAGTCTATTTGTGTTTTTCAGGTGGAATCTTCAGGGATATTTAGGGGGTTTCTCCCGGTCCTAGGGTCCCTGGGTATTTTTATTATATTTTACAAATCCTCCCACTTGGACATTATAAGGGCATCCCGGGTTGCTTAGTAGCGTAATTCCCTCGGTCATAGCGACTTACTCAAGTTCACCTTATGGAGGCATCCCAGGATTCCGGGCTCCCCTCGGGACAATCCCGGAAGTGTATGGGTTGTGGGGTATCCCTAACCGGGGATGTTTTTTTTCTATGTATATCATGTGCACAGCAGACTATTACACGGCAGTCCGGACCCCAGGCGTCTGGGTCAGCACCATTGGCTTCATCCCCTCCCATTTTGACCCGTGCCCCATGTGATGTTGTCATGGGGGGGCACTCGCAATCTGATGTGTGTGCCAGATTGGCCAATATTGAAAAATGTATTTCTACTGTGGTCGCCAAGAAGGCACCGGCTAAGAGAAAGCATTTGTCACCGGTCTGATGATCAGCAATTTGTTGGCGCTGATTCCGAACGGGGGTCAGGGAGTTCCTCGGATACTCCTAATGTTCTGGCTCAGACGTTTGAGGTTCTGGCTATTTCTCCTCCGGCGGCTGCTCCTCAACAACAAGGGGAGTTTTATCAGGAATCCAGGCCGCGTTTGGAATTTCCTAATCAAAAGCATTTTGATAATATCATTTCTAAGGAATGGGAGAGGCCGGCTCGGCTCCCAGGCATTCCTCAGAGTTGGGATAAAAGATATCCTTTCCCTGTGGATACGGTTAAGCGCTGGGCGTCTCCCCCCCGAGGTGGACGCCCCAATTTTGGGGTTATCCAACTCAGCCGTTTTGAATAACCCCGATTGTTCCTCTCTTAAAGATGGTGAGGATAAACGCATTGACCAGATGGCTTGTCATGGTTTTGCCAGTATTGGGGCAGCCATACGGCCTGTTTGTGCCTCATCGCTGTTGGTGGTGGCTACCAGAAAGGTGGTCAGGGACTTGTTATCCTCTTCCGGTTTGGATCCGGACAGTAACGAATTTCTTGGACTTAAACGATGTGAGGTGTTTTTGTCCTTCATGTTAGCCGCTTTGGATGATTCCTTGATGATGAGTAGCAGAGCTTCTGCTCTAATGGTGACTATCAGGCGTTCTATTTGGTTGCGCCAGTGGGCAGCTGATTTTGGGTCAAAGAAGTCACTGACGTCTCTTCCCTTCGTTGGGTTACGGCTTTTTGGAGATAATAGGGGCAGGGGTCGTGCCCGTTCGGGATACAGTTGGGGCTCTAAACCCAAACCCGCGGCCAAGCCTGCTCAGCAATGAGGGGGTGCCCTCACCCGTGCGGGTGGGGGGACGGCTGCGACACTTCTCCCAGGTCTGGATTCGGGAGGTCTCGGACAAATGGATCCGGGAAGTGGTGTCTTCCGGCTACAAGCTGGAGTTCGAGTCCCGCGCAGGAGCTCCGGGCGGCGGTATCGAGTCTTCTGGAAATGGCGGTCATTTGCCCAGTGCCCCCATTAGACCGGGGTCAGGGTTTTTACTCAAATCTGTTCACGGTCCCCAAAAAGGACGGCTCTGTCCGGCCCATCCTGGATTTAAAGATTCTCAACAGGTTTGTCAGGCTGCGAAAATTTCGCATGGAAACGTTGCGTTCAGCTATCCACTCTCTCCGTCAGGGGGACTTCATGACGTCTATAGACATCAAGGACGCTTACCTCCATGTTCCCATTTTTCCTGCGCACCAGAGGTTTCTCAGGTTCGCGGTGGAGGATCGGCACTTTCAGTTTGTAGCTCTTCCTTTTGGTCTCACCGCAGCTCCAAGGGTTTTCACCAAGGTGCTTGCTGGGGTGATGGCTCTCCTCAGAGCACAGGGAATTCGCATAGTGCCATATCTGGACGATCTCCTCATCATGGCACCGTCATTCAGCCAAGCGGAATCGGACACCAGGACGGTAATATCCACTCTGGAGAGGTTCGGTTGGGTGATCAACTACCCCAAGTCCTCCCTTTACCCGTCCAGGATAGTATCCTTTCTGGGAATGTCTCTGGATACAGCTCAGGCCAGAGTGTTCCTTCCTCAATCCAAAGTTCTTTTGATTCAGGAGTTGATTCGGTTGCTCATGTCCATTCCTCGGCCGACCATCCGGCTAGGGATGAGACTGGTGGGATTGATGGTGGCCTCTTTCGAGGCAGTCCCCTTTGCTCAGTTTCACACAAGGACGCTACAGCTCCATCTGTTGTCGGTCTGGGACAGGTCTCCTAAGTCGCTGGATCAATTCTTTCTGATGTCTCCCCGAGTTCGCCGCTCGCTTCGGTGGTGGCTGAACTCAGCCCATCTGTTGAAGGGCAGATCCTTTCAGACTCCTCGTTGGGAGGTGGTCACCACGGATGCCAGCCTTTCAGGATGGGGGGGGGCTTCTGGAAGGAGCTGCAATTTCAGGGTTTGTGGGGACCCCTGGAAGCCCACGAGCCTATCAATGTTCTGGAATTGAGAGGCATCAGGATGGTTCTTTGGCATTTGACTCATCAACTGCGGGGCCTGCCGGTTCAGGTCCGGTCGGACAATCGGACGGCGGTTGCCTACATCAATCATCAGGGAGGGACTCGCAGCAGGAGTGCCCTCAGGGAAGTGTCTCTGATTCTGGACTGGGCGGAGAGCCACGTCCCGTGCATCTTGGTGGTCTACATTCCGGGAGTGGAGAACACGGAGGCGGACTCTCTGAGCAGGTTGTCAGCCCGCAAAGGGGAATGGTCTCTCAGTCCCAAGGTTTTCCACACAATTTGTCTCAGGTGGGGGTCACCGGAGGTGGACCTCTTTGCCTCCCGTCACAATCACAAACTTCCGTCATTCGTGTCTCTGGCGAGCGACCCTCTGGCTCTCGCAACGGATGCCATGTCTCTGAACTGGAGGGATCTGGGGTTTCTGTATCTGTTCCCTCCTTTTCCCATGGTGGCCAGAGTAGTGCGCAAGCTGGCTCAGGAGGGAGCGTCAGCAATTCTGGTGGCCCCAAGGTGGCCAAGACAGGTCTGGTTCGCAGACGTGGTAAGGTTAGCCGAAGATCAGTTCGCTCTGCCCCTGCTGCCAGATCTACTCACACAGGGTCATCTTCGTTACACCAATTTACCAACGCTGGCTTTGACGGCGTGGCTGCTGAAACCTCCATCTTGAAGGAGGAAGGTCTTTCCGATGCTGTGATTCGGACTCTTATTAGCGCTAGGAAGAGGTCTTCTTCTTCCGTTTACTATAGGACTTATATTGATTGGTGTGAGACTAGGGCCTTCCCTTGTAGGGAATTCTCTTTTTTTAGAATCTTGGAGTTCCTGCAACATGGTTTGGATCTGGGGCTCCAACTCAGTACTCTTAAGGGGCAGGTGTCTGCCCTGGCGGTGTTTTTCCAAAACTCTTTTGCTCTTCATCCGTTGGTTAAGACCTTTTTCCAGGGGGTTACGCATGTGTGGCCTCCTAGGAAGCCTCTGATTCCGGTTTGGGATTTGAATTTGGTTCTTTCTGCTCTTCAGGGTCCTCCCTTTGAGCCCTTGCATGATATTGCCTTGTCTTCCCTTACGCAGAAGGTGGCCTTTTTGGTAGCTATCACTTCTGTTAGGCGTGTTTCTGAATTGGCGGCTCTGTCTATTCAAGCTCCATATTTTGAAAGACATCAAGACAAGGTGGTTTTCCGTTTCAAGACGGATTTCCTTCCTAAGGTGGTTTCTGCTTTTCATCTAAATCAGGATATTGTTCTGCCCTCTCTGTGTCCTAATCCCAGCAACGACAAGGAGAGGGCCCTGCATTCCTTGGATGTGGTTCGCGTTGTGAAATACTATTTGGTGGTAACGTCTTCCTTTCGCAAGACTGATGCCTTCTTTGTGGTGCCCTCCGGGCCCAAGAAAGGTTTGGCACCCGCCAAATCTTCCATCAGTAAGTGGATTCGTCAGGCCATTGTTGGGGCCTATTCTGCTAAGGGGAGGAATCCTCCTTTTCGTGTTACGGCTCATTCTACTCGTGCGGTTGGGGCTTCCTGGGCTTTTCAGCACCAGGCCTCTGTTGAGCAAGTTTGTAAGGCTGCTACCTGGTCTTCTGTTCACACTTTTTCCAAGTTTTACAAGGTTGATGTTCGGGCCTCAGCGGATGCTGTTTTTGGCCGCAAAGTTCTGCAGGCTGCAGTGGTTTAAGTTGTGCTTTATGCCTTGTTTTGGATCCCCACCCTTTATGGACACTGCTATTGGATGTCCCACAGGTTATGAATATCTTGAAGCGGGGGTGTGTGACATACTTAGAATAATACCATTTTGTGAATACTCACCTTGTAAAATGGGTATTATAAGTATGTCACACACCCCGCTTCACCCCGCCCTTTTGTATTCAACCAGAGAGAGGGAGTAAAAAAAAATTCTGACCAAGGACAATGTCGAAAAGATTCAAGAGACCGTTTCAGTCTTGATAAGAAAGGACTGGGTCTCAAGGACAGCAGAAACCCACCCTATTTTGGTGTCAGGGTTATTCAATTATTGGCGTCTGATCCTTGAATTTTGATATCTTGGGAAGACTCCATACTGAGGACCACATGATCAGGAAGTTCTTTTATGGGATAGTCTGGTGTTTCCTACGTCTGGGGGGCGGGGTCATCTCTTGTAGGTGCTGTCCTGGGGGATTCCTGGAAAAGAGTTAACAGGTGAGAAATAAGTAAGAATTTGTTTATCCATATTTAGGTAAAGAGGTGGCATCTGTAAGACAGAAATGGAAGGCTCTGAAATCTGAGTACCAGAATAAGGTGCAGGAGGTGGAGAAAAATTTACCCCAGCTCCTGGAGAAGATTCAGCTTCTACAAGATAAGAAAATGCAACTAGAGGAATGTCTGCAGAGGTATCTGAGCCAGGTAGGAAGAAGAAGGCCCACCCATCCTGTAATGAGCTTATTCAGATGATCACATCCAGAACTTGGCTCTTAATCAAGTTGATTTAAAATAATATATGTCCCATCAATGTTGTAAATATTCTGTCATTAAAAGCAACCAACTGCAATGAAGAACACTTCACTTCTGTTCTTTTGGGGATGAGGGAGAGTCCATGTGCTAAATATTCAGAGGAAATGACACACAAGTCTATAGTCAAGGAAATTATCAGTGTTGAACAGGATTGGCACTATTTAAAGTGGACTTAAAATCTAAAAAGATTGTAGGTCCTTTTCAGGAGCATCCCAAGGAGTTGTAGTGAAATATTGGGCTGAAGAACTTCATGGTTCCAGTCATGCGCATAAGAGCAGCCTGGGCTCCAGCGCTGCAGTGAAGAGCATCCTGCCGTTGCCCTGCTCTGCTTGTGACCGCCAACAGGTTGCTGATGGTCACATGCAAAAACGGATGTGCCTTTCTACAGTGATGGAATGTGGAAATGGTCAGCCGGTTTTGAGTCTTCCTTTTAATATTTGACTACAGGGCATATGAAATCAGAATCTGACTTTATGAAATCTGAGGAAAGATGAAATAAATGTAAAGAATGTTTATTTTCCAGAGAACAAGGTACTTCTAAACATTCCTCTTGCAGGCTATGAAAGAGAAATGGGTGAGTGCCTATGTCACAAGCTCCAAAATTCAGGTAGCTCCCACTAAACACCTTTATAACTTGCCAAGATCGTCATTTGGTAAACAAGACTTTCTCCTCAGCAGTGTACAGGTTTAGACATGTACTGCATGGGAACACACAGATCAGCTTGTCATAGTGGTCACAGCAGAAGCAGATTGCTAACCTATGGAGAGGCCACTTTCTTTACCTTCCCATTGTTGCCCACAGTTAAATATATGTAGTTTGGTCTTTTCTGTATACATGATAAATAACTTTTCCTATTATTATTTTTCCCCATCTAGAGAGCAGTTAAAGAGAAACAGGTATGTTGTCATACATTTTTTATTTTTTTTAAATAATTTATATATTTTTTTTTGGGGCATCAGTTGTCTGCCTTTGTTGCTTTATTTCTTTTCCCCTGTGTCCGGTCCGGGCTGTCCCAATCCATATATGTGTGGGTATTCCGCCACCAGGTGGCGCCAGTTACTGCAAGATCCAGAGCTGTAACTCCTCCCGGCCTCCTATAAAAGGATCTGTCTCCATAGAGTTCCCCATAATTGTTTTGCAGTAGCAGGCTGCGAAGACCTTCTGGAACTCTCTCTGGATCATGGCAGTTGAGCGGGGGATTTTTAGGCCTGTCTGCTGCTGCCTCCGTATTGCCTCTGTTCCTGTGGACCCTGTATGCCTCCCAGCCTCGGCTGACGGGAACAGGTGAAGATAGGGAGAACGCCGGGGTTGCGCGTTCACAGAGCTAGGCTCTGGGCCGCAGACCCTCCTGAAAGGGTAGCCGCGATAGGCGATGGTGAGCCTATTGGGAGGGGGAGGAACCATTATGCCCTTATCCCATTTGTCCCACAGCTTTATTTTTTTCAGTGTGTGTGTGCTGGTGCCTTTTCACTTCAGATACTGACCTCTCCCCTCGCTCCCTCGGCTCTTCCCTTCTCCCCTCCATCTGTCTGGCTGTGAAGAGGGGGAGGGGCCTGCGGCATCCGGGCGGGCGCCACTCTGTGTGCCTGCGGCCTCGGTGTCTGTGGAGCGCTGCCTTGGGGGAGGGAGAGGCTCCTCCGTGGGCCTCCCTCCCTCCTTTCTTCTCTCTGGCGCCATTTTACCTCAGGCTGCGGGCGCTTGTTCGTGCCGGGGGGGCGGGGTGACGCGTTCCGCGTCATCGCTAGCGCGGCCCGCCCCTCGAGGGACCTTCTCTGCGCCTGTGGACGGGCCACTGCGCTTCCTCGTGCAGGGCTTGACCGATGTGCACCCCTGTCTCTTCCTTGGACTATTATGTGGCTACGACCACCGGCGGTCCGTGAGTCTTTTATATATTTATATGTATATATTGAAAACAGTGTGCATGTACTGTGGGATCTCATGGCCCCTTTCCCATTGTGCATTGTCTATAATCACCATATTGGAGGCTTCTGGGGATAGTGAGCTAGGGGCCCCCTCCGGGCGGGTGAAGCTCTGTCCCATGTGCGGTACCTGCCCCCTGGGCCGACTTTGCTCCTGGCGCAAGTGACACAAACAGTGCTTTCTTTTGGAACATGATAGGGCGGGCGTCCCTGCCCCTAGCCCTCCCTTGCCTGTGGTCTCACCTACCCCCCCTCTGCTACAGTCGGCCCTCAGTGAGGGGGAAGCCAGCAGGGGGTCCCAGGCCGATTTGGCGCACCGGGTGGCCAGCCTGGAGAGACAGTTATCTCGCACGGCTACGGGAAAGGCCACGTGTAAGAAGCGGCACATAGAGCCAGCGGATTTTTCTGACGATATGACCTTTTTGGCGGTCGAGGACTCTATGGAGGAGGGAGAGCTTTTTAGAGACTCTGCTTCCTCAGGGGATCGGTCGGTTGGTTATGACAGCGAGCCTGGTTCCTTCCGTGATGAGGATATGTGGCTCCCTGACGACACAAAAAAATAGCTGGCTGCTGTTTTTTAAACCATGCATATTGTCCCTCCTAAAGCGGCTAAGAAGAAGCAGGGGGATTTATTCCGGCCTGTGAGACAGAGGATGGTCTTCCCAGAACAGGGCCATTTCTCCAACATGGTGTTTAAAGAATGGGAAAGGCCTGATAAATTGCCATCGGTGCCTAAGAGTCTGGACAGGCGGTATCCCTTTCCTGAGGAGCTGATCCGCCTCTGGTCCCGTCCCCCCAATGTGGATGCCCCCATCTCGGGGTTATCCAACACTACGGTTATGCCGTCCCCTGATACTGCTTCTTTGCGAGACCCTGCTGACAGGCGCATGGATCAGTTGACTTGTCATGCGTTCACCTTTGTGGGTGCTGGGCTTCGCCCTGTCTGTGCCGCGGCCATTGTGTACTTGGCCATCAGGAAGAAGGTGAGACGCCTTGTTGATTTTGCCAAATCTCACAAGCCGGCGGAGGAGTATACTGAACTCAAAGCCTGTGTGGATTTTGTAGTCTCGGCCAAGGACGATAGTGTGGGCTTGGCGCAAGAGCCTCGGCTCTGCTTGTTGCGCTTCGTTGTTCACTCTGGCTGCAGCAGTGGTTGGCTGACTCTGTGGCCAAAAAGGCCTAGTATCCCCTTTCTGGGGCTCAGGTTATTTGGGGAGCGCCTGGACCTTCTGGCCAAGGATGGAAGACTCCCTCAGCGACAGAAGCCTGCGTGACTATTTCGGGGTTCTTCGGGCTTTCGCTCCTTTCGAGGAGGAAGAGGCTCTTCATTTTCAAGTGGCTGCAGAGATTCCTGGGGATGAGGTAGGTCCCGCGGTCGATCCACTCCCTCCTGGGGAGCGAAGTCCAAGCCTCCGGCCAAGCCCTCTCAGGCATGAGGAGGCGCCCTCACCCATCCGGGTGGGGGGGCGGCTACTGCTCTTTGCTCACATGTGGAGACAGCACGTCTCGGATCTGTGGATTCAGGAGGTGGTGTCCTCCGGGTACAAGTTGGAGCTGGCAGTTTGGCCGCCCGCAAGATTTCTTCGGTCACAGATTTCCCGGAATGCATTGACGGCGCAGGGCCTACGGATGGCTGTTCAGAGCCTTCTGCTGCTATCAGGTGTGATTTGTCCTGTGCCTCGCCAGGAATGGGGACGGGGTTTCTATTCCAATCTGTTCACACTGTGTCCAAGAAGGATGGAACGCTGCGACCTATCTTGGATCTGAAGGGTCTAAACAAATTTGTCAGAGTCAGACATTTCGGCATGGAGACCTTACGGTCTGCGGTGAGCTCGCTTCGCCCCAGCGACTTCATGACCACGGTGAACATAAAGGATGCTTATCTGCACATCCCGATTTTTCAGGGGCATCAGAAGTTTCTGAGGTTTGCACTGGAGGATCAGCATTACCAGTTTGTGGCTCTACCGTTCGGGATAGCTTCTGCTCCCAATGTGTTCACCAAGGTGCTGGCAGGCATCATGGCCATTCTGAGGAACCGGGGCATCCGGGTTCTTCCTTATCTGGATGATTTGCTGATTGCGGCTTAGTCCCTTCAGCAGGCCGAGAGCGATACCCGGACATTGTTAGCCACACTCGAGGATTTCGGATGGGTAATCAATTACCCCAAGTCGTCTATCACTCCCTCAATGGTGAGGTCCTTCCTGGGCATGACGTTGGACACCTCTCAGGTCAAGGTTTTTCTCCCCCAGCAGAAGGTGGAGGGCCTTCAGGCGCAGGCCCTTCTGGTTTGTCAGCGGCCCTCAATCCGTCTGGGGATGAAGCTGGTGGGCCTCGTGGTGTCCTGCTTTAAGGCGGTGCCCTTCGCCCAGTTCCACATGAGACCTCTTCAATTGAATCTGTTGACCGGTTGAGACCGGGCGCAGGAGTCTCTGGATCAGGAATTTTCACTGTCCCCCAGGGTCAGACAGTCCCTCTTGTGGTGGTTGGATTCCAGAAATCTGCTGGTGGGCAAGTCTTTTCTGACTCCCCGGTGGGATATAGTTACCAGGGACGCCAGTCTGACCAGCTGGGGGGACTTTTGGCAAGCGCTGAAGTTCCAGGGTCAGTGGGGCCCACAGGATGCTCATCTACCCATCAATCTACTGGAACTGAGAGCGATTCGGTTGGTACTTCTTCAATTGACTCCTCATCTAAGGGGTCGGGCTGTCCAGGTCCGCTTCGACAATCAGACGGCTGTCGCCTACATCAATCACCGGAGCAAGCAAGCCCTTCAGGAAGTGTCTCAGATTCTGACATGGGCGGAGGAGAATGTTCCCTGCATCTCGGCGGTTTATATCCCCGGGGTAGAAAACCAGGAGGCAAACTCCCTGAGCAGGGGGACTTCTCGTCTGGGGGAATGGTCTCTCAGCAACAAGATCTTTCACGCTCTGTGTCTCCGCTGGGGTCAGCCGGACGTGGACCTGTTTGCGTCCAGACACAATCACAAGCTTCCAAGGCTCGTTTCCCTGTCAAGAGATCCTCTGGCCTTTGCCACGGATGCTCTGACAATTCCGTGAACGGAGTTCCGGCTCCTTTATGCATTCCCTTCGTTTCCTCTCCTGGGACGAGTGCTGCGCAAGATAGCCCAGGAGGGGGTGCCAACCATCCTGGTGGCTCCTCGCTGGCCAAGGCGGAGTTGGTTCGCGGACATAATCCAAATGTCAGTTGATCGTTACATATTGCCCGACGACCCAGGGCTTCTCACGCAGGGGTCGCTGCAGCACCCCAATTTACAGACGCTTGGGCACTTTCAAGGGCCGGGTACTACCGGTGTGGGATTTGAATTTGGTGCTTTCTGCGCTCCAGGGTCCGCCCTTTGAGCCTATGTGCGACGCTACATTGTCTATACTGACTCTAATGGTGGTCTTTTTGGTAGCCATCACCTTGGTGCGCCGGGTGTCAGAATTGGCCGCACTTTGTATGAAGCCTCCTTACTTTGAGCGGCATAAGGATAAGGTGGTTTTTCGCTTTAAACCTGATTTTTTTTTTGCCTAAGGTCGTTTCTCCCTTTCATCTTAATGAGGAGGTTATCTTGCCTTCTCTGTGTCCGGAACCGTCTAACTCTAAGGGAAGGCCCCTCCATTCCTTGGATGTGGTCAGAGCCATTAAGTACTACCTGGTTGCGACTGAATCCTTCAGGAAGTCGGATTTTCTGTTTGTTCTCTCTGAAGGTGCTAGGAAGGGTTTGCCTCCGGCTAAGTCCACTCTCGGTAAGTGGATTAGACAGGCGGTGGTGCAAGCATACTCTGCCAAGGGGAAGGATCCCCCTTTTCGTGTTACCGCTCATTCTACTAGAGCTATTGGTGCTTCCTGGGCTTTTCAGCACCAGGCTTCTGTTGAGTTTGTAAGGTCTCTACCTGATCTTCTGTTCATACCTTTTACTAAGTTTTACAAGGTTGATGTTATGGCCTCAGCTGAAGCTGCTTTTGGCCGAAAGGTGCTTCAAGCGGTAGTGAAATGAACTACTTGCTGTTCTGCTCTGGGGATCCCGCCCTATTATGGACACTGCTTTTGGATGTCCCACACGTATATGGATTGGGACAGCCTGGACCGAACACAGGGAAAAATACAATTCTGTGAGGACTCACCTGTAGAAATGGTTTTGCCTGTGTTCAGTCCGGGCTGTCCCACCCCGCCCTTGGTTCATTTCCTCTGTTTGCCTTTTATGGTGATTATTGTCTTTTTTGTATTGGACCGTTGTCCTTACCTTGTTTGGAGAGAGTACATGCTGTAGCATGTTAGTTAACATGTTTTCTTGGCCTCCCGACCTGTCTCATTTACTGCTTTTTGACATTCTGGGGAACTCTATGGAGACGGATCCTTTTATAGGAGGCCGGGAGGAGTTACAGCAAGGATCTTGCAGTAACTGGCGCCACCTGGTGGCGGAATAACCACACCTATATGGATTGGGACACCCCGGACCGAATACAGGCAAACTTAATTCTACAGGTGAGTACTCACAGAATTGTATTTTTTCACTCCCCAGGCTCAGCAGGAGCTTCAGGAAGTGATTCAGAAGCAGCAGCAGGTGCTACAGAAATGCCAAGACCAAATTAAGCTGTTAAAGAGTGAGGTGGGAAGACTAGAGCAGTCGGCAGAGAGCTGGATTCAGACTGTAAACCGGTAAAGCCAAAAGAAAAACTATAATCAAAAGTCATTTTTAATAGTTTTTGAAAGAGTATTTGACAACTTCCCTGTTGACCATTTGATCCTTCCTTGGTTGCCAGCGACCTAGTTGTTCAGACAGTTACAGTGTGTGTTATTCAGCGGCCACCAAGCAGAAAGGACAATATTTGATTAATGATATGATCAGAAATTAGTCCTGTTTCAGGACTCTGTATGAATGTTATACCAAGCTTGTAGGTGGAACACTGCATCAGGTGCAGGATTACCCTTTAATCTAAGCAGGAATGTTTAGATTAAGAAGAGCAGTGTTTTGTCAGTAGAGTAGGTTCATGCAGAATGCAGCTGGATTATGGTCAGATGAAAGCTGGCAGGATATTGGCCAACCAAATGTCAGCTCACCTCTACCAAGAGGTACCTCTCTGGACACTACCCAGAGACGAGCCTTCTCTTTACCCACTGCCAGGCAGCTCTGTATTTGGCATTATTGTAGGGTGACCCACAGCATATTGGCAAATAAATAATTCCCTTTTGCCGTGTCCCCTGTTTCATGGACCCTAAAATTGGACTGTTTTGTTCTCCCCAAAAAGCTGCAGGTGGACAAGACATTTTAGATGAGGTGTTCAGGTCTTTTGTGGGTGTGACATGAGCATGCTTGGAAAATGATCACATGGCTGTGCAATCTATTTTCCAATCGTGCTGAAATCCGGTAAACAGTCTGGCAGTTTAATGTTCTTTCTCAACCTACCGTTTTAAAAATGTGGGCTGTTATCCCACAGTAAACTCTTTGCTGTTACACACCCTCCACCAGAACAAAATGGCTCCTGGCCTTGGCAGAAAGCCTTATTGTAGTTTTGACACTTTGTATCTTCTGTGGATTCCATTAGTTGCAGGCAGATTAGGGAATGTGAGAACAGTGTGGTTGCTTTCTTTTTATTGTGGGGGAAGTTTATTATCAAGGGTATTATATGATACTGGCAAGAGGAAGAAGCCGGGCCTCCATTAAGATTTGTTGGTGGCAAGGAGCAAATTGGAGATTGAAGCAGAAAAGAACCTACACACACGGAGAACAAAGTGCACTGTGGACCTCTATTTTTGACTGGATGTAATTACTCACATGGAGTAATTACTGTAAATATTTGCTGATGTTATTGATGCGTTGCCACCTTATATAGAGGACCGGACCCCCGGTCCTTAAAGCTTCACCCGTAGTAAAACAAAGGATTTACATCAATGTTGTTGATTGAACCTTATATCCTGTAGTCAAACCCCTCCTCCTCCTCCTCTCCTGAGTAAATCTATGTGGAGTATGAGGAATTTGAATGACAAATAGTCAATAACATCCTCCAGAGCCCCTCTGCCACACTGATTGGCTGCCTAACTCCTGGGATTCTATCTGAATGTATTTACTTTAGAATCGGCTCCCTTTTCCCCCTGTCCCCCCTTGTCCCTTTCCCCCTTCCCCTTTTCTTTGAGAGTTGTACTCTTGTATATAGAGGCCAAATATGGTGCAATATAGACATTAATAGCCAGCATCTGCCTCTGTTGTTTTTGAGCATTTGCACTTCGGATCTTTATCCCGCTCTCCCCCTGTCGCGGTCAGGGGGCTTATACAATCTATAAATAGACATCAATAACGTGAGGGATAGTTGCCATTAGATGGCAATTGTGCCTGCATATCTCTGACTGACCGGGGTGGTTCACCTGGGAACTTTATCCCTCTCTCCCCCCTGTGCTTGGAGATGTACAAACATATATATAGATGTTTAATATTAGAACCTTATTGAGAAAGAAGCCAACTGATAAAAATTCTGTGGATTCAAAAAACTTTCTCTGGATCTTTGTCCCTCTTTCCTCCTGTTATTGAAATTGTATAAATAGATGCAGAGGAAATCCAGCTGTACTGTGACTGGTAGTTGTAAAGTGTATTTACCTATAAAATGTGATGTATATATTAGATGCCGTTAAGTATAAATATAGATTATGTGCAAACAAGACTTTGGATTAAGCAAGTAGCAGGAAATGTATAAAGATAAGTGAGGAAGGGGTTAAATGTGTTCCTGAACGATGGCTCCCCCGCCTGGCTGTATCTGGCCCATTACCATCCACCTCCCACCTATCAGTGTGGGGGATGGGGCCAGGACCAGTGTGTGCTGTTGTGGTGATTTGTGTACTTCCGGCCGGAGTATGCAATCACCACATGCAGCTGGGGCCAGGCGTGGGAGTGGTCGGGAGGGTATGTATTTAAGGAGGGCTGTGGCCCTCTGTCCCCACACACATACTGACCGTGAGCAAGAGCCCATAGGGGGCTCGAAACGCGTTGGTCTGCGCCTGAGGGGGGGCCTGCCTGTCACCATACTAACAGTAAGCACTTGTTTGTTGTGTGTTGTCTGTGTGCCCTTGCTCTTTGTGAATGGGCTTAAATATTTTGCACAAGGTTCTATTTGTGATGGAAGCACTGGCACTTTATTAGGGTGAGGATATTAATTGTGAATTGTATATTAAGTTTTAGAATAGTTGTATATATATGAATTTATTGATAGATTAGCACAGAATCACTTTGAAATTACTTATATGTATATGAGATTGTATTGTTAATGAGGGAGTGCGCCCCCTGGTGGCTTACCATGCATATGGTTCAGTAAAATTGTTTTTAAATTGGTTTTAAACAATATGCTACAATAAAATAGATTTATAAATTGATTGTTTGAGTGCAATAGTGAGTCTCTGTTGGGCTTTTTGGCAGGGGGTGTAGAGGTTACCCCAAACTAATACATTTGGTTTTTGGGTATTAACCCACAGAGCAGTGCACCTATAGAAATATTTACTGGTGCTGCCCACATTTCTTATCCGTAGCCCAAACGGATTTACTACTTCTTTTTATTGTAAATATTTTTATATTAGTCATTTTGTTTCCTTTTTATCTTTTTTCTTCTTGATTACACATACACGGGTTGCTGGGGAAGAAAGGGGAAATTTGTATGTGCACCACAACAATTATCATTTCTAATTCGGCCTAAGGTGATAAGGAAGCCCAAGGAAAAAGTGCTCACCTACTTCAAATGCATGAAAGTAAAGGAAGGGGCTCCCTGGCGGGGAACAGGGAATACTAAGCACCACCAGGCAGAAAGGCTGTATAATCGATGTTTTTATAGTAAATAAGTCTCTAGACCAGTGGTTCCCACTGGTGGTAATTGAGGTGCTCACAGGTTTTACTCGACAAAGCTATAGACCTGTCCTGCTCAAGCATGATTTGCACCATAAATAAAATCTGTACATTTTTTTGTGTGATTCATTCACTTTAAAAAGGGGTTTTGTATGTTTCTTTTAAGGGTTTAGGTGACTAACAACACTCGCACACCACCCCAGTTGGTACTTCATTTAATCGGAAAATGGAAAGTGGTACCTGCTCTAGACCAAATACATAAAACCGTTAAAACCACACTGTGCCACAGCAAACCAAATACAGTTAAATACAGTTGAATATCACTGCAGACTAAAAGACTGGGGAAGATTTAGTTTTCTGAATGATAAAATAACAGGACCAACAGTAGAAATTGAGGCAGCTGAGCAACATGGGTGGGAGCTGTGTATCAAAGCGGAAATCAAGAACAAGATTTTGTGGTAAATACTAAATCCTTTTTTTTTTTTAATCTTTCCAGAGACTCCTCACTGGTCAGCCTCCTGGAGTCTCTGCAGGGAATGTCTCTGGTGTCTGTTGGAGAAAAAGAGCTCGTTCTGGATATAAGCACTGGGCACAGCGATGTGATGCCTCTGAGGGTGAATGTGCACGTGACATCGGAAGGCCGGTTCCACATTGAGGTTAGTGGTGTCGCACAAGTAAAATTGGTTTTCTAGGTGAATCTCATTCCATTGTTATAGGTTAGGTTGAGTTTCCTACTGTGACACATATCTGCTCAATCCCTTAAACTAGACCTAAAGTCCGTGGTCCCTGATTCTGAGGTTACTTTTCACTAACAATTTTGAGTTCAAGCCTTTCTGCTCCTCTCTACATAGCACAGCAGCTCTAATATGACCCGCATTCATTGAGAACCTGCAGATTATTGACATGCATTGTTTTCACAGGCTGAAAACTCCATGCCTGACCTCCCTCCAGAGCTGCAGTGCGGGACCACCAATCACATGACTGCTGTGATCCTGGAGTTAGCTTGCTGGTATCAAAGCCATGGCAGACTTCTGGCAGAGATGAGGGAGCTGCAGGAGAGGTAATATAAAGAATGATGTCCTCATACTGTCTGTAAGCATCCATTAAAGGGACTAGGGATTGCCTTAGACTCATCCATGAAACATGATTTCTAATAGTAAAATGATGTCCTGTGCGTGATTTGTTGGTAGGCAGACATGATGCTGTTCATGCCTACAGGGCGAAACCCACTAATGGGTCACTGAAAGAATTGAATAAAAGTTTACAAAAAGAACAGACTGGGGGAAGAAAGGGTGACCGGTTTTAGAACATAACCATCTGCTATTACAGTGGGGAACTACTGAACCCTAACTGCCGATTGACTGATCTCAAGAATGCCGGCTGACGGAGCCCTGCCCTCAGCCTGGCTAAATGGCTAGGCGCTGGAGCCCACCACAGCTACAGGGAAGAGGCCGTAGGAGCCGCCGGTAAAGGTGAATTCACCAGCGAGGGGGTTTTGCGCAGCGGGCATCCTGATGCCCTGGAGACAGACAAGTGGCTAGCACTGAAGCTCTGGCTTAAAAGGTCACTATCACTAATTCCCCACAGCATGGAGGCATCCAGATTTGCCGGCAAGCCTAATACTAGGGTTGCTGATACCACTTCTGCATTCCAGCAATGCCAGATGAACCAGTGATTGATGTCAGCGGGCATATACCTTGATGTCCATGGCCCATCTGGTGAATCTGATTGGTCAACGGCAGTCATGTGTTTGCTGGAACACGAAGTCCAGTATTGGACTTGCCGGCCAGGAGTGCACAGTGGGTATAAGGGATAGTAGCCCTTAGGACTGCTCCAAACACTCCAGGGCCCACCGGGCACTAGAACAGTGGTTCTCAACTGTTTTACGCCAAGTACCCCTTAGCGACAAGAAACTCCAACCAAGTACTCCCTAGCGACAAATTCAAACCAAGCACCCCCAAGGAGGGTATAACTTATAAATGTTACCAAATATAAGTAGGTTTTAGGCCTTGTAACACTTTTATAGTAAGGAGTACTGTATTACTGTTAAAATGATACCCATCAGACCCACCATTCTGGTGCACCCCTGAAAATCTCTGCGGACAGCAGGTTGAGAAACCATGCGCTAGACGATCCACTTATCTGACCACTGGTCTCCCTCAGCCTCGGTTCATGAAGCTGGGAGCTGTGCTTCCGGGCTCCGTCTGACATATGGGCATTGCCTGTGTATGTCCGGCTTCTATTGAAATCAAGAGCTACCTTGTACAGAGGTGTCCAATGTTGTACACAGGTCATGGCCATCCACCAGCAGGAAGTCCAGCTCCCAGTTTTACAAACTAGGGCTGCGACAGACTGACTGGTCAGGTAAGCAGATTGTCTACTGCCCTCTGGCACTGCATGGCCCTGGAGTCTTTGGGCAAAAGGCCACCAAAGTGGTGAAGCAAAGACAAAAAAAAACTGTACTTGCTTCCATTCAATGGTTAAATGATCCTGCTTTCTGCTTGCACCATGCTGGCTGTCAGAAGCATCTTTCATTATCCAGCCCCCTGCTTTCCCTGATAAACCTTATAGAACTTGCTCCCTTCTGCTGACTCATTTTTCAGAGTCTCCGAAATGAATTGACTTCTGAAGGGACCCTCATGAGGAGGCCACGTAGAAGGGAGAGTTTACTGGGAGTTATTGAAAAATATAAAGCAGGCTGGAGGAAAGATGCTGCCCCTGACAGCCAGCATGGGGATACCAGAAAGCAGGATCATTTAACCCTTTAATAATTTTCCATCCGATATCTTCAGGTTTGCAATTGACTGGCTCCAAGAAGAGAGGAAGCTCCTCCTGCTAAAGGGCAGCACCCAGTACACCTTGTGCGTGGAGCCTGGATACCCTCAGAGCGGAGGAATTAGACTTCTATCTAGCAAAGGATCAGAGCAGGCTGCCGTTACTGCTCATATTCAAGTAAGCTTCCACAGATACACAGGGTTTGGCATAACAGTTCATATTCTAAGTATGTCACACACCCCGCTTCAGATATCCATAACATGTGGGTAATACCGACCTGAAGGGGCGTTCCTGCAGAGATGATGCAAAGAGAAAAAAGCCCCTCCCTGATCCATAAATACCTGGGACCTCCCACTCATTACCCAGTGTTCCATCTCTGCAAGACGGCGAGCAAGTCAGAAGATGATGCCTCCTCCTTGCTCAGGGGGAGTTCAGGTAGCCGGGGTTGCCCCCGGCCTATTTGATTTTATATTCCCGCTCGGCCTTATTTTAACCTAGGGTCCCAGTTTTTATTAAGTTACATGCCTCCTCAGCTTTGGCTGCGGGCCCGAGCGAGGGTATAAGAGCACCCACGGTGCTGAGGAGCTGCGCTCCCCCCCCCCCCCCGTGAGACCCTATCAGAGAGGGTAGGCGGCGGTCCGGGTTGGTGATCCCGGTTTGGGATGCCCCGTCCCTGTACCTTATCCCGGGGGGGGGGGGGGGTCCCTCCTTAGTTCCCTTAGGGGTTGGGCTTTCCCTTGCCTTCCCTCCTCCCTATCCCCTGTGTGAGTGTTGGTGTTTTACCTTGTTGTGCTTTAAGACAGCGCTGGTGCGTTTGGGCTCGTTCAGGCGTGAGGTAAATTTCCTCGCGCCTGTGTCTAGGGGGGGGGGGGCGGGCGGCGGCGCGTTGCCACGGCCCGACTCCCCTTACTGGCAGGCTAATAACCAGCGGGTGTTCCGCTTTGCGGAGGCACCCGCCTGGTACTTTACTACCGGCGCCGCGGCTGCGGCGGCGCCGGTTCACTGAGAGGAAACCGGGTTCCCGCTTGTTCCTCTCATGGAGGGGGGGGGCGGGGCCTACTCGCGGCGCGTCACCGCGATCCCGCCCCCCCTCTCTCCTTTCCCTCAGCGCTGGTGTGCGTCGTTGTGACTTGTGTGGGGAGGGGGGGGTGTGAGCTGCGTGCTGGCGCTGATCGCGCCTTTTCCTGGCCGCTCCTGATCGCGCCTTTTCCTGGCCGCTCCTGATCGCGCCTTTTCCTGGCCGCTCCTGATCGCGCCTTTTCCTGGCCACGCCTGTGCTTCCTCCTCCTCCCTGCCTTCTCCTCAGAGGATCCTTCCCGCGTTTTTTGGCAAGCAGATTCCTGGCTCCAGAACTGTGAGTGGCCCAGTGGGCCCTGTTTGTTCTGTTATTCATGTTTCATAGGTTAAATTATTCCAATAGGAGTTCCTTTACTAATCCTCCCACTTGGGACATCAAAGGGGCATCCCGGGTTGCTTACTGGCGTAATTCCCTGGGTCTTAGCGACCACACAAACTCACCTTTATGGAGGCATCCCCTGATACTGGGGCGGGCACCCCTTCGGGGCATCCCAAAAAGTGCATGTTGTGCGGTGTGTCCATTACGGGGGACGGTGTACTGTTATGTATTCCCTGTGCACAGCAAACTATTACACGGCAGTCCGGATCCCAGGCCTTGGGATCAGCACCGCAGGTCGATTCATCTCCACCTCCCACCCGACGCGTGCTCCGTGCGACGCGGTCGTGGGCAGGGATATACAAGCCGAGATGTGTGCCAGGTGGCCACCCTTGAAAAGATTGTTTCCAGCTCGGCCGCCCGTAAGGCTCCGGCCAAGAGGAAACATTTGTCACCGGCCCCGCCGGGGGATGACTGTGATGATTTTAATAATCTCGATTGGTCTGATTATTCTGTTCTGGAGGACGGAGAGGTGTCCGAAGGTTCAGAGGTTTCTGATGATGAGCATTCCGCGGGCGCTGATGCCGAGTTTAGTGAGCTGGGAAGATCCTCGGACTCCCCTCAAGCCTTGGCCTTGAGGTTGGAGGTTCTGAATATCTCTCCTCCTCAAACGGAGTCACAGCAGGATGGTGAGCGGTTTGAGGAATCCAGGGCGCGCTTGGAATTTTTCTACGCAGCGGCATTTTGACAAAATCATTGACAAGGAATGGGACAGGCCGGCTCGGCTCCCGGGTATCCCTCAGGGGTGGGATAGGAAATATCCCTTTCCTGCTGAGGCGGTCAAGCGCTGGGCATTCCCGGCCGTGGTAGACGCCCCGGTTTCGGGGTTTTCAAATTCCTCGGTCCTGAATCGACCGGATTTTCCACCCTCAAGGATGGGGAGGATAAACGTATAGATCAGATGGCTTGTCACGGTTTTACTAGCGTCGGGTCGGCCATACGGCCTATATGTGCCTCTGAGCTTATGGTGTTGGCGGCTAGATCTTTGGTCAGGGATCTGCTGACCTCTTCCGGGCTTCGTCCTGGAAGTAATGAGTTCATTAGTCTCAAGCGTTGTGAGCTGTTTTTATCCTTTGTCTTGACAGCCCTGGATGACACTTTCATGATGTGTGGCAGGACGTCGGCCTTGCGGGTGACTATTCGGCGGTCGGTATGGCTGCGCCAGTGGGCGGCGGATTTATGTCCAAAACGTCTCTGACGGCCCTACCCTTTGTGGGGTTGAGGCTCTTTGGAGAAACGTTGGGACTTAGTTACTCAGGGCGGTAGATTACCGCAGCGTAAGTAGCAGCGTCGTTCCTTTCGGGGGGCGACTGATGTTGCCCCTTCCTTTCGTGGGGCCAGACCTGGAAGAGGTTCTACGTTTCATTCTTCCAGAGGTGTCTCGGGGAGCAGGGGCAGAGGACGTGCCCGCTCTGGATACAATTGGGGTTCTAAGCCCAAGCCGGCTATCAAGCCAGCTCATCAATGTGGGGACGGCTGAAGCACTTCTCCCAGATTTGGGATCAAGATGTCTCGGACAGGTGGATCCGGGAAGTGTTGTCTTCCGGTTACAAGCTGGAGTTCGAGCTCCGCCCCCCCTCCAGGTTTCTCAGGTCCAGGATGCCTTCGGAGCCCCTGGCGGCACAGGGGCTCCTGGTGGCAGTACGGAATCTTCTGGACGTGGGTGTCATTTGCCCCGTGCCTCCCTCAGAGCGGGGCAAGGGCTTCTATTCCAATTTGTTCACGGCTCCCAAGAAGGACGGCTCGTTCCGCCCTATCTTGGATCTCAAACTTCTCAACAGGTTTGTCAGGCAGCGCAAATTCCGCTTGGATACCTTGCGCTCGGCCATTCAGTCTCTTCGTCAGGGAGATTTTCTGACGTCCGTAGACATCAAGGATGCTTACCTACACATTCCAATTTTTCCAGCACACCAGAGGTTTCTCAGGTTTGTAGTAGGGGATCGTCAATTTCAGTTTGTGGCACTCCCTTCGGTCTCACCTCGGCGCCTCGGGTGTTCACCAAGGTGCTGGCGGGGGTGATGGCACTGCTCAGAGTTCAGGGCATCCGCATCGTGCCTTATCTGGACGATCTGCTGATCATGGCGGATTCCCTCAGCCATGTGGAGTTGGACACCGGCGTGGTGGTGTCCACTCTGGAGAGGTTCGGTTGGGTGATCATCCACCCCAAGTCTTCTCTCTGTCCATCCAGGATTGTGACGTTTCTGGGGATGTCTCTGGACACCTTGCAGGCCAGGGTTTTTCCGCCCCGGGCCAAGATTCTTTTGATCCAGGAGTTAGTGCGGCTTCTCTTGTCGGCTCCTCACCCATCCATCCGGTTAGGGGTGAGGCTGGTGGGATTAATGGTGGCCTCATTCGAGGCAGTTCCCCTTGCTCAAGTTCGTACGAGGACGCTTCAGCTTCATCTGCTGAAGGTTTGGGACAAGTCGCCGCTGTCGTTGGACCAGTCTTTCAGGTTGGCCCCCCATGTTCGTCGATCCCTACAATGGTGGCTGGGGTCTGTCAATCTGTTGAAGGGCAGATCCTTCCTGGCACCGTGCTGGGAAACGGTCACCACAGATGCCAGTCTATCAGGCTGGGGGGGTCTTTGGAAGGACTGCCAGTTTTCAGGGTCTATGGAGTCCGCTGGAGGCTCACGAGCCCATCAACATTCTGGAATTGAGGGCCATCAGGTTGGTTCTGTTTCGCTTGGCTCATCAGTTGAAGGGCCGGCCAGTTCAGGTCCGGTCGGACAACAGGACGGCGATTGCTTGCATCAATCACCAGGGGGGGACTCGCAGCAGGAGTGCCCTCAGGGAGGTGTCTTTGATTCTGGACTGGGCGGAGACCCACGTCCCGTGTATCTCGGCAGTCTACATTCCGGGAGTGGAAAACACGGTGGCGGACTCGCTGAGCAGGGCCTCATCTCGTCAGGGGGAGTGGTCCCTCAGTCTCAAGGTGTTTCGTTTGATTTGTCTCAGGTGGGGGTTCCCAGAGGTGGACCTCTTTGCCTCTCGACTCAATCACAAGCTTCCAGTCTTTGTGTCGCTCTCGCAGGATCCTCTGGCTCTGGCAGTGGATGCCATGTCTCTGAACTGGGGGGAGATGGGTTTGCTTTACCTGTTCCCCCCGTTCCCGATGCTAGCCAGGGTGGTGCGCAAGCTGGCGTTGGAAGGTGCCTTAGCGTTCCTGGTGGCCCCGAGGTGGCCGAGGCGCGTTTGGTTCGCAGTTCTGGTAAGGCTGGCAAAAGACCTGTTCGTGCTGCCTCTGAGTCCGGTTCTGCTCACTCAGGGTCGGCTATGTCATCCCAATTTACAATCGCTGGCTTTGACGGCGTGGCTGCTGAGTCCACTATCTTGAAAGAGGAAGGTCTTTCTGATGCTGTTATTCAGACGCTTTTCAGTGCCAGGACATGGTCTTCCTCATCTATTTATTATAGGTCATGGAAGTCCTATATTGCCTGGTGGGAGGGTAGGTCCCTTTCTTGCCAAGAATTCTCTATTCCCAGGCTCTTGGAGTTTCTTCAACATGGTTTGGATCTGGGGCTCCAGTTTGGTACCTTAAAAGGGGCAGGTCTCTGCCCTGGCGGTTTTCTTTCAAAGGTCCTTTGCGCTTCATCCCTTTGTCAAGGCCTTCTTCCAAGGAGTTATGCATATACGGCCTCCTAGGAAGCCTTTTGTTCCGGTTTGGGATTTGGACTTGGTTCTGTCCACTCTTCAGGGGCCTCCGTTTGAGCCCATGCTTGAGGCTGCCTTGTCGTCTCTTACTCAGATGGTGGCCTTTTTGGTGGCTATCACTTCTGTGAGGCGTGTTTCTGAGTTGGCAGCTTTATCCATTAAAGCTCCGTATTTTGAAGGTCATCAGGATAAGGTTGTTTTTCGTTTCAGGCCGGATTTCCTTCCTAAGGTGGGTTCGGCCTTCCATCTTAATCAGGACATCGTTTTGCCCTCTCTCTGTCCCAATCCTAGCACCGAGAAGGAGAGGGTGTTGCATTCCTTGGACGTTGTCCGCGCTGTGATATATTACCTGGTGGCTACGTCTTCCTTTCGTAAGACGGATGCCTTCTTTGTGGTGCCCTCTGGGCCTAGGACGGGTTTGGCTCCTGCCAAATCTTCTATCAGTACATGGATTCGTCAGGCCATTTTTGGGGCCTATTCTGCCAAGGGGAGGATTCCCCCTTTTTCGTGTTACTGCTCATTCTATTCGTGCTCTTGGAGCGTCCTGGGCCTTCCAGCACCAGGCCTCTGTTGAGCAGGTTTGTAAGGCCGCTACTTGGTCTTCTGTTCACACTTTTTCCAAGTTTTACAAGGTTTATATTCGGGCCTCAGCGGATGCTGGTTTTGGCCGCCTGGTTTTACAAACTGTTGTGGCATAGGTTGTGCCTTGTTAACTTGTTTTGGATTCCCGCCCTTTTATGGACACTGCTGTTGGATGTCCCACATGTTATGGATATCTGAAGCGGGGTGTGTGACATACTTAGAATAATACCATTTTGTGAAATACTCACCTGTAAAATGGGTATTATAAGTATGTCACACACCCCGCTTCACCCGCCCTTGTTTGGTACTCTGGATACTCTGTATTGGGCATTTTGCGGGGTTCTTGGTTTTACGGTTGCCTCTTCCTGGTCCCTTACTTACTGCTTCTGTATACTGGGTAATGAGTGGGAGGTCCCAGGTATTTATGGATCAGGGAGGGGCTTTTTTCTCTTTGCATCATCTCTGCAGGAACGCCCCTTCAGGTCGGTATTACCCACATGTTATGGATATCTGAAGCGGGGTGTGTGACATACTTATAATACCCATTTTACAGGTGAGTATTTCACAAAATGGTATTTTATCTATCCTTCACTTGGGCAAAAAAGCTCAGTGCTGATTTCTGTATCCCTTCCACATTTACCCTAATAGATTGTAAACTCCATTTCCCTCCTGTATCCCCCCTTATACCCTAATAGATTGTAAGCTCTTCCTCCTTCTGTATCCTCCCTTATACCCTAATAGATTGTAAGCTCTTCCTCCTTCTGTATCCTCCCTTATACCCTAATAGAGTGTAAGCTCTTCTCCCTTCTATATCCTCCCTTATACCCTAATAGATTGTAAGCTCTTCCTCCTTCTGTATCCTCCCTTATACCCTAATAGAGTGTAAGCTCTTCTCCCTTCTATATCCTCCCTTATACCCTAATAGATTGTAAGCTCTTCTCCCTTCTATATCCTCCCTTATACCCTAATAGATTGTAAGCTCTTCCCCTTCTGTATCCTCCCTTATACCCTAATAGATTGTAAGCTCTTCTCCTTCTGTATCCTCCCTTATACCTTAATAGATTGTAAGCTCTTCCTCTTCTGTATCCTCCCTTATACCCTAATAGATTGTAAGCTCTTCCTCCTTCTGTATCCTCCCTTATACCTTAATAGATTGTAAGCTCTTCCTCTTCTGTATCCTCCCTTATACCCTAATAGATTGTAAGCTCTTCTCCTTCTGTATCCTCCCTTATACCCTAATAGATTGTAAGCTCTTCCTCCTTCTGTATCCTCCCTCATACCCTAATAGATTGTAAGCGCTTCCTCCTTCTGTATTCTCCCTTATACCCTAATAGATTGTAAGCTCTTCTCCTTCTGTTTCCTCCCTTATACCCTAATAGATTGTAAGCTCTTCTCCTTATATATCCTCCCTTATACCCTAATAGATTGTAAGCTCTTCTCCTTCTGTATCCTCCCTTATACCCTAATAGATTGTAAGCTCTTCTCCTTCTGTATCCTCCCTTATACCCTAATAGATTGTAAGCTCTTTTCCCTTCTGTATCCTCCCTTATACCCTAATAGATTGTAAGCTCTTCTCCCTCTGTATCCTCCCTTATACCCTAATAGATTGTAAGCTCTTGATCTTCTGTATCCTCCCTTATACCCTAATAGATTGTAAGCTCTTCTCCTTCTGTATCCTCCCTTATACCCTAATAGATTGTAAGCTCTTCTCCTTCTGTATCCTCCCTTATACCCTAATAGATTGTAAGCTCTTCTCCTTCTGTATCCTCCCTTATACCCTAATAGATTGTAAGCTCTTCCTCCTTCTGTATCCTCCCTTATACACTAATAGATTGTAAGCTCTTCCTCCTTCTGTATCCTCCCTTATACCCTAATAGATTGTAAGCTCTTCCTCCTTCTGTATCCTCCCTTATACCCTAATAGATTGTAAGCTCTTCTCCTTCTGTATCCTCCCTTATACCCTAATAGATTGTAAGCTCTTCTCCTTCTGTATCCTCCCTTATACCCTAATAGATTGTAAGCTCTTCTCCTTCTGTATCCTCCCTTATACCCTAATAGATTGTAAGCTCTTTTCCCTTCTGTATCCTCCCTTATACCCTAATAGATTGTAAGCTCTTCTCCCTCTGTATCCTCCCTTATACCCTAATAAATTGTAAGCTCTTCTCCTTCTGTATCCTCCCTTATACCCTAATAGATTGTAAGCTCTTCTCCTTCTGTATCCTCCCTTATACCCTAATAGATTGTAAGCTCTTCTCCTTCTGTATCCTCCCTTATACCCTAATAGATTGTAAGCTCTTCCTCCTTCTGTATCCTCCCTTATACACTAATAGATTGTAAGCTCTTCCTCCTTCTGTATCCTCCCTTATACCCTAATAGATTGTAAGCTCTTCCTCCTTCTGTATCCTCCCTTATACCCTAATAGATTGTAAGCTCTTCTCCTTCTGTATCCTCCCTTATACCCTAATAGATTGTAAGCTCTTCTCCTTCTGTATCCTCCCTTATACCCTAATAGATTGTAAGCTCTTCTCCTTCTGTATCCTCCCTTATACCCTAATAGATTGTAAGCTCTTCTCCTTTTGTATCCTCCCTTATACCCTAATAGATTGTAAGCTCTTCCTCTTCTGTATCCTCCCTTATACCCTAATAGATTGTAAGCTCATCCTCCTTCTGTAATCTCCCTTATACCCTAATAGATTGTAAGCTCTTCTCCTTCTGTATCCTCCGTTATACCCTAATAGATTGTAAGCTCTTCTCCCCTTTGTATCCTCCCTTATACCCTAATAGATTGTAAGCTCTTCTCCTTCTGTATCCTCCCTTATACCCTAATAGATTGTAAGCTCTTCCTCCTTCTGTATCCTCCCTTATACCCTAATAGATTGTAAGCTCTTCTCCCCTTTGTATCCTCCCTTATACCCTAATAGATTGTAAGCTCTTCTCCTTCTGTATCCTCCCTTATACCCTAATAGATTGTAAGCTCTTCTCCTTCTGTATCCTCCCTTATACCCTAATAGATTGTAAGCTTTTCTCCTTCTGTATCCTCCCTTATACCCTAATAGATTGTAAGCTCTTCATCTTCTGTATCCTCCCTTATACCCTAATAGATTGTAAGCTCTTCATCTTCTGTATCCTCCCTTATACCCTAATAGATTGTAAGCTCTTCTCCTTCTGTATCCTCCGTTATACCCTAATAGATTGTAAGCTCTTCATCTTCTGTATCCTCCCTTATACCCTAATAGATTGTAAGCTCTTCATCTTCTGTATCCTCCCTTATACCCTAATAGATTGTAAGCTCTTCTCCTTCTGTATCCTCCCTTATACCCTAATAGATTGTAAGCTCTTCTCCTTCTGTATCCTCCGTTATACCCTAATAGATTGTAAGCTCTTCTCCCCTTTGTATCCTCCCTTATACCCTAATAGATTGTAAGCTCTTCTCCTTCTGTATCTTCCCTTATACCCTAATAGATTGTAAGCTCTTCATCTTCTGTATCCTCCCTTATACCCTAATAGATTGTAAGCTCTTCCTCCTTCTGTATCCTCCCTTATACCCTAATAGATTGTAAGCTTTTCCTCCTTCTGTATCCTCCCTTATATCCTAATAGATTGTAAGCTCTTCTCCCTTCTGTATCCTCCCTTATACCCTAATAGATTGTAAGCTCTTCTCCTTCTGTATCCTCCCTTATACCCTAATAGATTGTAAGCTCTTCTCCTTCTGTATCCTCCCTTATACCCTAATAGATTGTAAGCTCTTCTCCTTCTGTATCCTCCCTTATACCCTAATAGATTGTAAGCTCTTCCTCCTTCTGTATCCTCCCTTATACACTAATAGATTGTAAGCTCTTCTCCTTCTGTATCCTCCCTTATATCCTAATAGATTGTAAGCTCTTCTCCTTCTGTATCCTCCCTTATACCCTAATAGATTGTAAGCTCTTCTCCTTCTGTATCCTCCCTTATACCCTAATAGATTGTAAGCTCTTCTCCTTCTGTATCCTCCCTTATACCCTAATAGATTGTAAGCTCTTCCTCCTTCTGTATCCTCCCTTATACACTAATAGATTGTAAGCTCTTCCTCCTTCTGTATCCTCCCTTATACCCTAATAGATTGTAAGCTCTTCTCCTTCTGTATCCTCCCTTATACCCTAATAGATTGTAAGCTCTTCCTCCTTCTGTATCCTCCCTTATACCCTAATAGATTGTAAGCTCTTCTCCTTCTGTATCCTCCCTTATACCCTAATAGATTGTAAGCTCTTCCTCTTCTGTATCCTCCCTTATACCCTAATAGATTGTAAGCTCTTCCCCTTCTGTATCCTCCCTTATACCCTAATAGATTGTAAGCTCTTCCCCCTTCTGTATCCTCTTATACCCTAATAGATTGTAAGCTCTTCTTCCTTCTATATCCTCCCTTATACCCTAATAGATTGTAGGCTCTTCCTCTTCTGTATCCTCTTATACCCTAATAGATTGTAAGCTCTTCTCCTTCTGTATCCTCCCTTATACCCTAATAGATTGTAAGCTCTTCCTCCTTCTGTATCCTCCCTTATACCCTAATAGATTGTAAGCTCTTCCCCTTCTGTATCCTCCCTTATACCCTAATAGATTGTAAGCTCTTCCCCCTTCTGTATCCTCTTATACCCTAATAGATTGTAAGCTCTTCTCCTTCTGTATTCTCCCTTATACCCTAATAGATTGTAAGCTCTTCTTCTGTATCCTCCCTTATACCCTAATAGATTGTAAGCTCTTTTCCCTTCTGTATCCTCCCTTATACCCTAATAGATTGTAAGCTCTTCCTCCTTCTGTATCCTCCCTTATACCCTAATAGATTGTAAGCTCTTCTCCTTCTGTATCCTCCCTTATACCCTAATAGATTGTGAGCTCCTCTCCCTTCTGTATCCTCCCTTATACCCTAATAGATTGTAAGCTCTTCTCCTTCTGTATCCTCCCTTATACCCAAATAGATTGTAAGCTCTTCCCCCTTCTGTATCCTCTTATACCCTAATAGATTGTAAGCTCTTCTCCTTCTGTATTCTCCCTTATACCCTAATAGATTGTAAGCTCTTCTTCTGTATCCTCCCTTATACCCTAATAGATTGTAAGCTCTTTTCCCTTCTGTATCCTCCCTTATACCCTAATAGATTGTAAGCTCTTCCCCCTTCTGTATCCTCTTATACCCTAATAGATTGTAAGCTCTTCTCCTTCTGTATTCTCCCTTATACCCTAATAGATTGTAAGCTCTTCTTCTGTATCCTCCCTTATACCCTAATAGATTGTAAGCTCTTTTCCCTTCTGTATCCTCCCTTATACCCTAATAGATTGTAAGCTCTTCCTCCTTCTGTATCCTCCCTTATACCCTAATAGATTGTAAGCTCTTCTCCTTCTGTATCCTCCCTTATACCCTAATAGATTGTGAGCTCCTCTCCCTTCTGTATCCTCCCTTATACCCTAATAGATTGTAAGCTCTTCTCCTTCTGTATCCTCCCTTATATCCTAATAGATTGTAAGCTCTTTTCCCTTCTGTATCCTCCCTTATACCCTAATAGATTGTAAGCTTTTCCTCCTTCTGTATCCTCCCTTATACCCTAATAGATTGTAAGCTCTTTTCCCTTCTGTATCCTCCCTTATACCCTAATAGATTGTAAGCTCTTCCTCCTTCTGTATCCTCCCTTATACCCTAATAGATTGTAAGCTCTTTCTCCTTCTGTATCCTCCCTTATACCATAATAGATTGTAAGCTCTTCTCTCTTCTGTATCCTCCCTTATACCCTAATAGATTGTAAGCTCTTCTCCTTCTGTATCCTCCCTTATACCCTAATAGATTGTAAGCTTTTCCTCCTTCTGTATCCTCCCTTATACCCTAATAGATTGTAAGCTCTTTTCCCTTCTGTATCCTCCCTTATACCCTAATAGATTGTAAGCTCTTCTCCTTCTGTATCCTCCCTTATACCCTAATAGATTGTAAGCTTTTCCTCCTTCTGTATCCTCCCTTATACCCTAATAGATTGTAAGCTCTTTTCCCTTCTGTATCCTCCCTTATACCCTAATAGATTGTAAGCTCTTCTCCCCTTTGTATCCTCCCTTATACCCTAATAGATTGTAAGCTCTTCTCCTTCTGTATCCTCCCTTATACCCTAATAGATTGTAAGCTCTTCTCCTTCTGTATCCTCCCTTATACCCTAATAGATTGTAAGCTCTTCTCCTTCTGTATCCTCCCTTATACCCTAATAGATTGTAAGCTCTTCTCCTTCTGTATCCTCCCTTATACCCTAATAGATTGTAAGCTCTTCCTCCTTCTGTATCCTCCCTTATACCCTAATAGATTGTAAGCTCTTCTCCTTCTGTATCCTCCCTTATACCCTAATAGATTGTAAGCTCTTCTCCTTCTGTATCCCCCCTTATATTATAATAGATTGTAAGCTCTTCCTCCTTCTGTATCCTCCCTTATACCCTAATAGATTGTAAGCTCTTCCTCCTTCTGTATCCTCCCTTATACCCTAATAGATTGTAAGCTCTTCTCCTTCTGTATCCTCCCTTATACCCTAATAGATTGTAAGCTCTTCCTCCTTCTGTATCCTCCCTTATATTATAATAGATTGTAAGCTCTTCCTCCTTCTGTATCCTCCCTTATACCCTAATAGATTGTAAGCTCTTCCTCCTTCTGTATCCTCCCTTATACCCTAATAGATTGTAAGCTCTTCTCCTTCTGTATACTCCCTTATACCCTAATAGATTGTAAGCTCTTCTCCTTCTGTATCCTCCCTTATACCCTAATAGATTGTAAGCTCTTCCCCCTTCTGTATCCTCTTATACCCTAATAGATTGTAAGCTCTTCTCCTTCTGTATTCTCCCTTATACCCTAATAGATTGTAAGCTCTTCATCTTCTGTATCCTCCCTTATACCCTAATAGATTGTAAGCTCTTCTCCTTCTGTATCCTCCCTTATACCCTAATAGATTGTAAGCTCTTCCCCCTTCTGTATCCTCTTATACCCTAATAGATTGTAAGCTCTTCTCCTTCTGTATTCTCCCTTATACCCTAATAGATTGTAAGCTCTTCCTCCTTCTGTATCCTTCCTTATACCCTAATAGATTGTAAGCTCTTCCCCTTCTGTATCCTCCCTTATACCCTAATAGATTGTAAGCTCTTCTCCTTCTGTATCCTCCCTTATATCCTAATAGATTGTAAGCTTTTCCCCCTTCTGTATCCTCTTATACCCTAATAGATTGTAAGCTCTTCTCCTTCTGTATTCTCCCTTATACCCTAATAGATTGTAAGCTCTTCCTCCTTCTGTATCCTTCCTTATACCCTAATAGATTGTAAGCTCTTCCCCTTCTGTATCCTCCCTTATACCCTAATAGATTGTAAGCTCTTTTCCCTTCTGTATCCTCCCTTATACCCTAATAGATTGTAAGCTCTTCCTCCTTCTGTATCCTCTCTTATACCCTAATAGATTGTAAGCTCTTTTCCCTTCTGTATCCTCCCTTATACCCTAATAGATTGTAAGCTCTTTTCCCTTCTGTATCCTCCCTTATACCCTAATAGATTGTAAGCTCTTCCTCCTTCTGTATCCTCTCTTATACCCTAATAGATTGTAAGCTCTTTTCCCTTCTGTATTCTCCCTTATACCCTAATAGATTGTAAGCTCTTCTCCTTCTGTATCCTCCCTTATATCCTAATAGATTGTAAGCTCTTCCTCCTTCTGTATCCTCCCTTATATCCCATTAGATTGTAAGCTCTTCTCCTTCTGTATCCTCCCTTATACCCTAATAGATTGTAAGCTCTTCCTCCTTCTGTATTCTCCCTTATATCCTAATAGATTGTAAGCTCTTCTCCTTCTGTATCCTCCCTTATATCCTAATAGATTGTAAGCTCTTCCCCTTCTGTATTCTCCCTTATATCCTAATAGATTGTAAGCTCTTCTCCTTCTGTATCCTCCCTTATATCCTAATAGATTGTAAGCTCTTCTCCTTCTGTATCCTCCCTTATACCTTAATAGATTGTAAGCGCTTCTCCTTCTGTATCCTCCCTTATACCCTAATAGATTGTAAGCTCTTCTCCTTCTGTATCCTCCCTTATACCCCAATAGATTGTAAGCTCTTCATCTTCTGTATCCTCCCTTATACCCTAATAGATTGTAAGCTCTTCATCTTCTGTATCCTCCCTTATACCCTAATAGATTGTAAGCTCTTCATCTTCTGTATCCTCCCTTATACCCTAATAGATTGTAAGCTCTTTTCCCTTCTGTATCCTCCCTTATACCCTAATAGATTGTAAGCTCTTCTCCTTCTGTATCCCCCCTTATACCCTAATAGATTGTAAGCTCTTCTCCTTCTGTATCCTCCCTTATACCCTAATAGATTGTAAGCTCTTCCTCCTTCTGTATCCTCCCTTATACCCTAATAGATTGTAAGCTCTTCCTCCTTCTGTATCCCCCCTTATACCCTAATAGATTGTAAGCTCTTCCCCCTTCTGTATCCTCCCTTATACCCTAATAGATTGTAAGCTCTTCTCCTTCTGTATCCTCCCTTATACCCTAATAGATTGTAAGCTCTTCTCCTTCTGTATCCTCCCTTATACCCTAATAGACTGTAAGCTCTTCCTCCTTCTGTATCCTCCCTTATACCCTAATAGATTGTAAGCTCTTCTCCCTTCTGTATCCTCCCTTATACCCTAATAGATTGTAAGCTCTTCCTCCTTCTGTATCCTCCCTTATACCCTAATAGATTGTAAGCTCTTCTCCCTTCTGTATCCTCCCTTATACCCTAATAGATTGTAAGCTCTTCCTCCTTCTGTATCCTCCCTTATACCCTAATAGACTGTAAGCTCTTCCCCTTCTGTATCCTCCCTTATATCCTAATAGATTGTAAGCTCTTCCCCTTCTGTATCCTCCCTTATACCCTAATAGATTGTAAGCTCTTCTCCTTCTGTATCCTCTCTTATACCCTAATAGATTGTAAACTCTTCCTCTTCTGTATCCTCCCTTATACCCTAATAGATTGTAAGCTCTTCCTCCTTCTGTATCCTCCCTTATACCCTAATAGATTGTAAGCTCTTTTCCCTTCTGTATCCTCCCTTATACCCTAATAGATTGTAAGCTCTTCCTCTTCTGTATCCTCCCTTATACCCTAATAGATTGTAAGCTCTTCCTCCTTCTGTATCCTCCCTTATACCCTAATAGATTGTAAGCTCTTTTCCCTTCTGTATCCTCCCTTATACCCTAATAGATTGTAAGCTCTTCTCCTTCTGTATCCTCCCTTATACCCTAATAGACTGTAAGCTCTTCCCCTTCTGTATCCTCCCTTATACCCTAATAGATTGTAAGCTCTTTTCCCTTCTGTATCCTCCCTTATACCCTAATAGATTGTAAGCTCTTCCTCCTTCTGTATCCTCCCTTATACCCTAATAGATTGTAAGCTCTTCTCCTTCTGTATCCTCCCTTATACCCTAATAGATTGTAAGCTCTTCCTCCTTCTGTATCCTCCCTTATACCCTAATAGATTGTAAGCTCTTCCCCTTCTGTATCCTCCCTTATACCCTAATAGATTGTAAGCTCTTCTCCCTTCTGTATCCTCCCTTATACCCTAATAGATTGTAAGCTCTTCTCCCTTCTGTATCCTCCCTTATACCCTAATAGATTGTAAGCTCTTCTCCCTTCTGTATCCTCCCTTATACCCTAATAGATTGTAAGCTCTTCCCCTTCTGTATCCTCCCTTATACCCTAATAGATTGTAAGCTCTTTTCCCTTCTGTGTCCTCCCTTATACCCTAATAGATTGTAAGCTCTTCTCCTTCTGTATCCTCCCTTATACCCTAATAGATTGTAAGCTCTTCCTCCTCCTGTATCCTCCCTTATATCCTAATAGATTGTAAGCTCTTCCCCTTCTGTATCCTCCCTTATACCCTAATAGACTGTAAGCTCTTCCTCCTTCTGTATCCTCCCTTATATCCTAATAGATTGTAAGCTCTTCCCCTTCTGTATCCTCCCTTATACCCTAATAGACTGTAAGCTCTTCCTCCTCCTGTATCCTCCCTTATATCCTAATAGATTGTAAGCTCTTCCCCTTCTGTATCCTCCCTTATACCCTAATAGACTGTAAGCTCTTCCTCCTCCTGTATCCTCCCTTATATCCTAATAGATTGTAAGCTCTTCCCCTTCTGTATCCTCCCTTATACCCTAATAGACTGTAAGCTCTTCCCCTTCTGTATCCTCCCTTATACCCTAATAGACTGTAAGCTCTTCCTCCTTCTGTATCCTCACTTATATCCTAATAGATTGTAAGCTCTTTCCCTTCTGTATCCTCCCTTATACCCCAATAGATTGTAAGCTCTTCATCTTCTGTATCCTCCCTTATACCCTAATAGATTGTAAGCTCTTCTCCTTCTGTATCCTCCCATATACCCTAATAGATTGTAAGCTCTTCCTCCTCCTGTATCCTCCCTTATATCCTAATAGATTGTAAGCTCTTCTCCTTCTGTATCCTCCCTTATACCCTAATAGATTGTAAGCTCTTCCTCCTCCTGTATCCTCCCTTATATCCTAATAGATTGTAAGCTCTTCCCCTTCTGTATCCTCCCTTATATCCTAATAGATTGTAAGCTCTTCTGCTTCTGTGTCCTCCCTTATACCCTAATAGATTGTAAGCTCTTCTCCTTCTGTATTCTCCCTTATACCCTAATAGATTGTAAGCTCTTCTCCTTCTGTATCCTCCCTTATACCCTAATAGATTGTAAGCTCTTCCTCCTTCTGTATCCTCCCTTATACCCTAATAGATTGTAAGCTCTTCCTCCTTCTGTATCCTCCCTTATACCCTAATAGATTGTAAGCTCTTCTGCTTCTGTATCCTCCCTTATACCCTAATAGACTGTAAGCTCTTTCTCCTTCTGTATCCTCCCTTATACCCTAATAGATTGTAAGCTCTTCTCCCTTAGTGTATCTTACATTATACCCTAATAGAGCGCAAGCTGTTATTTACTTCTGTATCCTCCCTTATACTGTAAGTTCTTACTTTGGTATTCTCTCTTATACTGTAATAGATTTTGAACAGAGCCTAATAGATTGCAAGCACTTCCTTTTCATGTATCTTTATATATTTTTGTCCATGATGGTAATAATTCTTGTTTTCTCCCCACAGCCTCCGGATGAGAGGCCCACCCTGAGGGCATGGCTGGAATATTTGCAGAGCTTGCCCTAGCTTACTCGCCGTTGTCCTTACTATGTTTCATCTCAGTTACTATGGGTCATTTTGGGTCAGGCCGGGCTTTGGAAACGTTATCATCATGGTCCAGTTCCTGTTGTTTTGGTCTGCCGGCCATTACCTTCCAGAGACTGAGCAGAACATTGAGGTCTCAATGCCCACATTGCCATTGTGTCACCACATACCAGCACAGCGAGCATGACTGTCAGCTGACCTCTGTGCAAGAGGCTCCACTGAACCCTGCTGACGTACGGCTGAGTGACGGCCAGAGTGATGGTGTTCTAGAATGCCCCGTGATGCCCCTGCCACCCCAGGCTCCATTCTTCAAAGCAAGAAATGAATGCGTGTGAGCGGAGGGGTTAATCTCAGACGCAAGCTTGGACTAATTGGATTACACGTTGTGAAGATGATGACTGGGCTTAATGGACTGAGAGATTTACCCAGCATACGTAAAGATGAGATATCGCTCCCTCCCCAGCCAATTAACTTGCTCGCATGCTTCTGATCAATCCAAACCAACCAGAGGTGGTCACTGCTGTGGCCAACTTGATGAAATATTTCAGATGTGCTTATCTAAACATTTCCTGGTCATTCTGTATATGTAGGGTCCAGGTCCACAGGAACCTCACCTCACCTTCTCTTGCTGTCTGTGAAATGTAAATGTAATCTTTTCTCTGTAAAAATGTATGTTGGTATCGGGACACTGCAGTGCCACACTCCTCCTATTGGAGGAGGTACAGCTGCCACATGAGTGTAGAGCAGTGCACTGTTGGATGGAGCGCTGTAAGAAAAAATGGAGTATCTCTCTAATAGAGGCCTCATGGATGACGTGAGGGTGTAGGAAGTTGCAAGGAAGGTTTTAGGTCTGCTTTAAGATATGTTCCCTTGCCTTTTCTTTTTTAGAACAGTACTGATCAAAGTGGGTAGAGCAGGGATTAGTGGATCTGCTGTTACTATAGCAACAACAAAGGAAAAGGCCTCATTTAGCTGTGTATAAGGATAAGAGTTTCCTGGTTTACCTCAGGATTGTGTTTTAGCAGTAGAGTGTGTCAATTAACTTTAAGAGCAACTCCACCCATTGCAAATGCATGCAGAATAGCACCAAAATGTTCCCAAACTACAATGTTTTCAGCCTCTTTTTCCCAATCCTAATATATTGCAATCTATCATGACAATACATCTCCCAGCATACCAACACATTTTGTGTTTCAATTTCTGTTGTGAAATATCCTGGCATGCTGTTGCTTGAAATTCCTTGATAGCAGGGGTGAGGTGTGGGGTGGGAGGGGGGGTCTGCATAATTGGAAGAAATGATGAGGGGACAGCGTGACATGCAGACACTCTAGGTCGGGATAGTCTGCAATAAGGGGAGGCCACTGTTGTAAACTGGGAATTTGCTTATGTGTTAACGAGAAAAAAAAATCCAAGCAGTGGGCTCCAACCCCTTGTCTCCACAGAAAGGGCAAACTATACGCCTGAATGATATGTCTGTTTTGTTTTCCTTCGAATGCATTACTATTGTCAATGAGGCTAATGCTCCTCTGGGCTCCACCCCTGACACTCACTCCAATAGGACGAAAATGTAATTTAAAGCACCATTTCCTCAGGGCAGGTACACTAGCGCGGTGCAATGTGATTGCGGTCATATTGTGATAACCTGGCAAACGCTGCCCATAGTAGCCTAAGGTCCCTGTCACATAGGCAGCTATCGCAATAAGCCTTGTCTGAAGTGATTTTGAAGAAAAGCGTTTGTGATTTCAATCCCTTTATTGGAGCCTGTGTAAAAATGTGCTCGTAATAGCCATAATGTGATCACAAGGCGGCAGTGTAAACTGACCTTCATCTATATTCGAGTTGGATTTCTTCTGTTTTCTCTGCTGTTGGATTAGCATATTTCTTGTGTTTGCAGGCAAAAGGCCATTTTTTATTTTTTTTATTTTTTTTGTATTGGCATTGTAAAGTATGTGTTGTGTTTTTGTTTTTTAATATTGGTTTTCTATATACAATAAATAAAAATGTGCAGTAAAAAGTTTCACTTCCACATGCGCCTTTTTTTAAACCATATTTGCAATGTAAATTTGATTGGTGGGACCTGCCACACAACAATACCAGCAATACACTAAACCAGGGGTCCCCAGACTCCCTGCTTCAGACTTATTTCTGGGTGCTTTAAACAAGTTCCTGTCCAGGCTGAAATAGTAAACTGCTCATGCTAACTTTCTGTTCCCTGTAGCCCCACAGCGTTTCTGTTCGTACAGGGGTTGAGGATGCCATAACAAAGACCCCAGGTCCCTTGCAAAGAGCAGTGGTAGTGCCAGGGGGGCCGCTACAGGCTTGGACAGATTCGCGTATAGGCCAAGAGATGGCCAGGAGGAAGCGCACCTCCCCAGCTCCCCCCTGAGATACGAGGAGCACCCTCCCCCCCCCCCCCCCCCCAGGAGCCCGCGGCAGTGCCCTCCCGCAGAAGCTGCCGAAGCGCAGTGCGGATCAGGCAGAAACAACCCACTCACTTTGTCCCCACTTCTTTCCTCCCCGGAAGGATTGCCAGCTAACCAAGGAAGAAGCCCCGAGATGATTGACACGATTTCCCCGACACCGGTGGCGCCGGAAGACTGGGGAATGGACGTCACGCTGGAGATTCCAGCTGAAGAGAGAGCCCGCGAGCATCAGATCCATCTAGAAACTATCTCTCTTTTCAGAGGCATACCGATTAAATATGAGATTGAAAATTTAATAGCAAGGTACGAAGCAGCGCACAAACGCGAGATAACAGCAGTGCGAAGAGAAGTGGCGGATGTTGCATCTAGAGTACATGCACTGGAAACTGTGGGTCCCTCATACGACAGTAGGATACGGGCGTTGGAAGCCAGGTGTGATTCCCAAAAATCTATAATTAAAACCTGCCATCTACACCTGGACGATTTGGAAAATCGTAGCAGAAGAAACAACTTAAGGATTAGGGGTGTTCCGGAACCTCAAGCTGGGGAAGATATTAAGGCAATCGTCACCACCATATTTAACGAGGTGCTTGAAAGGGATCCCTCTTCGACCATCGAACTTGACAGAGCTCACAGAGCGCTCAGCCCCAGGAATGCAGATCCTGCCTTCCCTAGAGATATAGTGTGCAGGGTACATCTCTTCTCCCTGAAAGAGGAAATCTTGAGGAAGGGGTGGAACAAGAGAACCTTCTGCTATAAAGGAGTTGCAATCAAGATCCTACAGGACTTGTCCACACGGACTCTTCAGATGCGCAGATTGATGAGGCCTCTTCTTGAAGCCATCACCAGTAAGGGAGCAACTTATAGATGGGGCTTCCCTTTCCATTTGATTGTTAAAAGCTCCAAAGGGATCTTCCTACTGAAAACACACAAGATCTGCAAAATTTGTTCGAGTTCCTGCAGTGCGATACGGTCGTCATTCCGGACTGGCTAGACCCGGAGGGACCGTCGACACAAGCGTGGCCACCCAGAGGGAGGAGTCGAGGCCCAAGAAGCTTCCGAGACCTTAAACGTGTTGGAGGCCCTCCACGGGCGCCTGCGGCGGGGCTAAGAGAAGCTTCCAGCCATGGTGGTACCTCGTCCGGCAGACCCAGCGCCCGCAGGGCCGGTGGGCCGCTCGGCTCCCGCTCTCCATTGGTCTGCCGGTCAGAGGCGGGGGCGGGAGGGGCGACCACATGAGGCCCGTGGCTGTATTAGTTGAGGACTTGCTGGTTTTCTCTCATTGTTCTCACACATTAAGTCCCTTAGTTTACTTGCTGTTTTTGCCTTAATGTGCACGAGGAAGACCATTTAACGTGTTTCATGTTGTAATAGGCTAACAATGTTTGTTCGGTTGTACCACACACGGGGGGCCCCCGGGCCACCCGTGTGTGGTCCCTTCGACCGCCTGTGCCTGAGATTGATGTGGCACCATGGGCCGAGAGCCTTGAGGCGTCCCCTCGGTACTTCTTGTTGGACTCAGTACCCCCCCAATAGGCTGGTCAGTAGGACACCTTTTGTCCTTACAGACTAAATTTGTACTTCTAGTTAGAAAACTACTGTTTCTGACTTTGTTCTCCCCTGGTTTTTGATCCCCTCCCCCCCCCCCCCCCCGCTCCCAGTTTTGCCACATTTGCCACAAGCTTTCGCCACCCATCCTCCCTTCCCCCCCACCCCCCCCCCCGCCTCAAGCGCAGGTTTCCGGCTGCGGCATACACCGGGGCACCTCATAGGACTCTCTCTCAGTGGTTCTGACCATGGCGGACGTCCAGATTGTGCCCCTTAACACCAAAGGGCTTAATAGCCCTGAAAAGAGATCCCTCATCTTGAGAAACCTGAGAGGCATGAAGGCGCAGGTGGCGTTTCTGCAAGAAACCCATTTCAAGAGGGGGAAGCCACCTTTCCTCGGCAACAAGCACTACACCAGAGCATATCATAGCTACTCTGCAGATTCCTGGTCCCGGGGGGTGTGCATACTTTTGAGTGCGGCCCTCCATTGGGAACTGGTGGACTACAAAACGGACGAAGAAGGGAGATGGGTCTTCCTTAAGGGAAAGATCGCCTCCTGTAGCTATACATTTGTTAACGTGTACCTGCCAAACACGGGTCAGCTGGCCTTCTTGGAATCTGTTTTAGAGCGTGATTATACGTTCTACTCTGGCCCTCACGGGTCATACTCAAGAATTGACTGGTTCTTGGTCTCCCACGCCTCCCTGTGCAGGGTACTGGACTCCACAATAGCTAGCATTACGGTCTCAGACCATGCCCCAATCACCCTGAAGGTCACCTGCCCCAGCCAAATTCCGAGGAGCTGGTCTTGGAGGCTCAACACATCCCTACTTGAAGACCAGAACATTCTAGCAGAGATACAGACTGAGATTAAAAATTTCTTCCAGCTTAACGCATCTCCAGAAATTAGCCCTGGGGCATTGTGGGAAGCACACAAATGCTTCATCAGGGGTACCTTTATTAAAATAAGATCGAAAATTAAAAAAGAGAAGTCCAAGCTGGTGAGTGAGCTGCTGGACGAGATTGGGAGGATGGAGAGGAAACATAAAAAGTCCCTGGCCAGGGAATTTCTCCCTACCTTAACCTCCTTGCGGGAGAAATTAAAAACAATACTCTGCGACAGGGTTAAAGCACAATTGAGTAACTGTCGCAGAGTATTCTACGAATCTGGGGATAAGTGCGGTAGGCTTCTGGCGAAAGCACTAAGGGAAGATCGGTTTAAAACATACATACCCAAAATATCCAATATGGAGGGCCGGGTAACACATCTCTTTAATGAGATTGGGGAAACATTTCGGAAGTTCTATGATCGGCTTTATAATTTACAGACGGAGGGGGGAATGGGAGGAGTTGAACGCCTTGAACGATACCTGGCTGAGTCGGGGATGCCTAGGTTACCCAGAGATGTCCTGGTGGACTTGGAAGAACCCATTACGATATCTGAGTTACACAAAGCAGTAACAGAAGCGGCAGGGGGGAAAGCTCTGTGCCCCGACGGCCTTAGCCTCCCATACTACAAGAAGTTCTTCCCTCTCCTTGCCCCGAAACTTCTTGCAGTCCTCAATTCAGTTAAGGACGGAAACGCCCTCCCGGTGGATACGCCGAGAGCTTATATCTCGGTCACCCCGAAAGAGGGCAAAGACCCAGTCCAATGTGCAAGTTACAGACCTATTTCACTACTGAACGCTGACCTGAAGCTATTCGCTAAGATCCTAGCCTCCAGCTTAGCTCCTTGCCTACACAGTGTAATTGGCCTGGATCAGGTGGGGTTCATGCCGCTCAGGAAGGCGAGGGACAACACCATAAAGGTGTTAAACCTGATTCACTTGGCCCAAAAGAGCGAGACCCCTGCCCTCCTGCTTGCGACAGACGCAGAAAAAGCTTTTGATCGAGTTCACTGGGACTTTATATGGGCCACATTCAAACACATAGGGCTTGGCCCAAATGCCTTGAACTGGGTGGGAAGACTGTACGGGTCCCCTTCTGCTGCAGTTCGAGTGAACGGGGTCCTCTCGGACTCTTTTTGGATAACTAATGGGACGAGGCAGGGGTGTCCTCTCTCACCTCTAATTTTCATACTCACCCTGGAGCACTTCCTGTGCCGAATCCGTCATAATCCGAATATTAAAGGCCTAGCCTAGCCGATGTGGCGAAACAATACAAAGTTGCTGCATACGCTTACATACGATTGCATACGATTTTTAGTCTTTCATGCCCTGAGGTCTCCCTTCCAAACCTACTGTCTGAGCTAAAACAGTACGGTGAGCTTTCGGGCTATAACATTAACTACCAAAAGTCCGAGGCCCTCAACATAAACATCCCGTCCGAGAGATTTGAAAACCTACGGAACGCTTTCCCATTCAAATGGGCTAAAGAAAGCGTCACTTACCTGGGGACAAAAATTGGCAGCAACTTAGCAAAAATATTTGACTTAAACGTCCCTCCGTTGCTTAAGAGGTTTGAGGAAGAAACGGCTAGATGGGCACAGGGAAGGGTTTCATGGTTTGGCCATATCAGTGCAACAAAAATGAATCTTCTTCCTCGCCTGCTTTACTTGTTACAGGCTCTTCCTGTGGCGATCCCTCAGAGTTTCCTACAAAAAGTCAGGGGACTTTTCACCAGGTTCGTCTGGGGGGGGGGAAAGAAACCGCGATTGAACAAAACTGTGCTCTCGCGGGCAAAAGAAAGTGGAGGACTCAGCTTCCCGGACCCGACCTTGTACCACGCAGCGGTCCACCTCAGTAGGTGCTTGCACGGGGGGCACAAACGGTGGGACTGGAACATGGATTTCTAGAGACCCCGATTTCGGGAATCGCCTGGTTGAGCAACCCCGAGCTTCCACCGGCCATGAAGCACCCCACGATTGGTGCCACCCTGAGAGCATGTCAACGACACTTTGAGCACCCAGAACTATCCCCGATTCCCTCCCCTATGCTCCCAATCTTAGGGAACCCCCGTTTTCCCCCAGGTAACGAAGGCCCCACATCTAAAGAATGGAGAAGGGCAGGTGTGTACAGGGCGGGACATTTTTGGGGGGGGGGTGGGAGTTGATCGGAGCTGGGGACTCTCGCCCAAGCTAAGGGCTTAACGGCCTGGACAAACTGGCAAAGCAGCCAAATAGTACATTTCCTTCAGTCGCTATATGAATTCACGGGAGACTTAAGGAAAGCCACCCCCTTTGAGACGCTATGTGCCAGTCAAAACGCGGTCAAGCACACGTCATATATATATATAAACTATTGATTGCCCCACCCGAGGGTGAGAGGCCCTCCTTCGTGAAGAAATGGGAGACCGACCTGGGAATTACTTTTTACCTGGAAGAATGCAGGAAATTATTGGCCATGCCACATAAAACATCCATATGCACACGAATACAAGAATGTAACTACAAAATACTCTCGCGCTGGTACAGAGTGCCGGCGACGATCAATAAATGGTTCCCAGAGGTCTCCTACAAATGCTGGAGATGTAGCGTCTCAAGGGGTGAAATGCTCCACATATTCTGGTCCTGCCCCGTGCTTAGGCAATTCTGGGGGCAGGTGAGAGAGGTGGCAAGTAAGGTTACAGAGACGGTGGTGCCTGATGACCCTGCCTCCTGCCTGCTCCACATGACCAAGGCCCCCCTTGAGAGCTACAAAAAATCCTTGATTTGTCATTTGCTTAACGCAGCAAAACTGTGCATTCCCCTAAAGTGGAAAAAAAGTCAATGAGATCATGCGGTACGAGAGCGTGATACTCTCTCGGGAAAATAGATTCGAGAGCTTCACGATTACTTGGTATGATTGGCTTAGATTCTCAGAGTCTGCGGATTGCAGAGCCCTGCTGGACGGTGCCCCGGGGGCTCGCACACCCCACACACCCCCCTTCCCCATCTGTTGGCTTAGGGACCACGCAGACTCAGGAAATAGTCTTTGTATTAGAGTTTATTATGTTAATTGTATAACTACGCTGCATACTGACATCTATTGTTAAAAGACCAACGTGGTCCCTACTCCACTGTTCTTTGTGATACTTCACTATACTATAAGTGTACTTTTTATTTGAAAATCATAAATAAAGAATTGTAAAAAAAAAAAAACTACGCAGATATAAATGTAATCGGTTTTCTGCAGAAAAGCTGTAACTTTGAAGCATTGTAGCTGCAGAGCTAAGGCAGAAGGAAGTTGCAGGGGTGAGGCAGGTAACTGTAAGTTGAGTAGAAGTTAGTAAGAGGTGGAACTGAACTGAGGCAGGAAAAGCTCAGTGAGTCAAAGGTTTGCAGAAGTGAATAAAGGTAGACAAAGTTAAGGTGAGACTGGAAGAGGTATGATGGAGAAGTGATGTGAACAGAGGGAAGGTAGGAGGAGGTGGCATAGCTAAAGTGAGCGCTGGGAAGAGTTGTGACAGACAGAGGTCAGTTAGGAAGAAGAAGGCAGAGGTGTGACGGACAAGGTAGAGGTGGACAGAAGTAAGGTAGGAAGAGGTGGGTTGAGCAGAGGGGGGGCAGCTAGCATTAGAATATAGTTCATAAAGCACTTCCTACCTGCAGTGCCCGAACCAGAAGTGTGCACTGCAGAGCAGGTAAGCTCAGCTCTCCAACTCCCAAACTTTTAAAATGAGGGGTGCTGGGGTCACAACTTGTGCATCTAAGGTGGCAAACACAGTTTGGAAAGTCTGCCTTGTTCCCTAAATGCTCCTGTCCGACTGCCCACAGTTGGCTATACTCGTCTTTTCCAGTGGTTCTCCTTGTACTGGTGAAACATAGACCACTGTCTCCAACTGGTGCTGCAGTCTCTGGTTTGGCAGCACATTAAACTGGACTTTCAGCAGAATTTAATGAAAAAAACCATTCCCCAGCATCTAAAATTAATATATTTTACATTTTTAGTCATTTACTTTTTATTCTTTCCCCAACTGGGCTTCATCTCTGTTCATGACTCCAGGATACGGGCGCCGCCACAGTCTTCATCACAGGATGAAAGTCCCTTTCGATGGCATTTTTGAAAGTATATTTCGTTTGCCAAAATGATATTCTTGAAGAGGAACTTCAGAGGTGTCTAAAAGCTGCTTAGCCATTCAGATGGTCGCAGAAAGGCGAAGGGAGCAGAATGAAATCCAGCACGCTGATTCCCCAATTTGGTATGCCTGTGTGGTGTTCCTCTTTAAGGTGCTGAGCTTATCTGCTATTTTTTTTGTTCTTCTGTTAGCAAATGTGTGTGTTTGTGAAATCCGATTCACTATCTGCAACAATACCAATCTGTTGCTATTGGCAACTGTACATTAGCGATCACCAACATTATGCCTCACTCCTGTGTACTGGCGAGTTACAGGTATTTTAGTGGCAATCTTTATTCTTTCTGTTATTTCTTCTATTCTTACCCTATTTTCTTTCTGTTATTCCTTTCTGTCATTCCGTCTATATTTACTTTAACCATGTCATTCCTTCTTTTAATTTCTGTGGCATTGTCTCTATTCTTTGTTATTCCTTTTCTTTCTTTTTATTACATTAATTTCTTTCTCTCCTTGTCAGGCCAGCCAGCTATGCCAGGATGGGGGACTGAAACCCCAAACTTCTTAGTTTTTTGCATTTAGACAGGAAAACTTACCTTAAAGTGGACCAAAACCTATGATTTTGACTATCCTGGGTTTTGGTCGGTTCCCCATTGTGTAAAACCCCGCAGGTCTCTGAAACTTACCTGTTCTCGGTCCTACGGTGCATGTGTGGCCATTCGTCCAATCAGCGCGCTCAATCCACTCACATCAGCACGTCTAAGGCTCCGAGTGCACTGACAGCGCGCCATTCACAAATACCTGGCGTGGGCACACGCTCTGCTAGAAGGATAGCAGAGATGCGGCCGTGACTCACACATGCGCTGTTGGACCGGAAAAGAAGGTAAGTGTATGGGCAACCTGGGGGGTTTCACACATCCTGATTTTGGATGCCCCGCGGGGGGGGGGGGGGGGGGGAATCGATCGGCCCAGGAATCTTATAGGTTCCCAGGCCTATCGCCGTGGGTTTTGGTCCACTTTAAAGGGAAGGTCCATGAAAAGACCTCATAGCAGATAGTGGCATGTAAGCGAGTCACCTTGTGCCCGTTTCCACCATCTTCTCTTAGGTCTTTGGAATACGTCTATGAAAGGGGAATTTTCCCTTTGAGGGGGAACTGCAACAAGGGGCAATATCCACCACACCACTACAGCCATGTGTGTCACAAGACAACATGAAGGGGTGTGAAAGAGCCCCTAGATTTCAATGGGCCACTTTTCATTGGCGATTGTAGGGCGATCATGAGCAAATCAGGTCAGCCCTAGTGTGAAAGGGGCCCTTAAATGTCCTGTGGCTAAAGTTCCAACCATCTTTTCTTTACAGGTTCTTCTTAGAAGTGGAGTGGAATGCAAACTTTTTCTCTAAGCGAGAACCATTTCTGGATTGTACTGCTTACTACAAACTGATCTTCCCTTGCCAAGCCCAGACTGGACCCACCAGAGGACTGTATACTGGGCCAAAAATGGGAATTTAGATTTTAACAACAATCACCAGTCACAAAAGTCTGCATTTTGTATACATAACCCTCATATCTTCTGTCACTCTCAAAACCTAGTTTGGAATGTCATTGTGTGGAATACCATTTGGTTTTTATATATCCAATATTTTTGCTAGCTTTTGCAGCTGAAGTTTGGCATTATATACTGCTGCTTAATTTATTCCCACCTCAGTTGTTCTCAACTCTCCCCCATGAAATATATTAGGGGACAGGCTATTGGCATGCAGTAGGTGCCCTACCCTACATTTATCATCATTACATTTTAATCGCCAGTGTTGCCATGTTGAGATTTAATATTTCAACATCATTGAAAAAACTGCATCCCATCCACCAAATAAAAGTTAAGTAGAGGATGGGCTACCCAAATAGAACCCCTAAAACTGACCTAAAATACTCTGCCAAATAGGGCTCTGAGCCAGCTTCTCCAGCTGCCATGAGACCCAGATTTAGGAAATATACTTTCTTCATGAAGCTCTGTATGACCCGGGAGCAGAAAGCAACTGTACACTGCAGTGCTTTACACTGCCTACCCACTGGGGTGCTGCTGCTGCTGCACGTGTGCAGTTTTATGTCCCGCATCAGATGTAGTTCAGATAGAATAAGTGATTAATTCTCTAATGCAGGGAACAGAGTTACAAGTTAAGGTTTAAGTTCTTTTTTTTAAAGCTAAATTCTAAAAATGAATCTGTTTGGATTAAAAGTGGACCAAAACCCAGGGTTTTGGTCATTGCCCCTGGGGCATCTCTATTCAAGATGCTCTGCTGTGTGAAATCCCCCAGATTGCCCAGAAAAACTCACCTTTTCCTGGTCCTATAGCGCATGTGCTGACGAGCAGCCATTCAGTGCACATTCAACCTTTTTTGCTAAGAATTGGTTAAGGGCCAAATGCAGCTGAATGAAGCCCAGCGCACCGACGGCCGCATCCCTGATAGCCTCTAGCAGGGGCAATCCTGCGTCACCCATTCACAAATGTCTTGCGCGGGCATGCGCCTGGCTAAAGGGATAACGTAGTGTGGCCATGGATTGGGGATCAGATGGGGACTTGGGGGGGTTGTTCAGACAATGGGGCATCAATAATCGGGATGCCCCGGGAAGGAGCTCCAGGGCTGCCCAACATGGGTTTTGGTTCTGGCTTTAAAGCAGACCAAAACCAACTGAACTTGTGAAATACATTCGGCCAATACTCCCCTCTTAGAGTATAGAACTAGAAATGGATATTATCACTTTTTGGATCATGGAACACTGATTTTTTTTGCTGTCCCTCTCTGTAATATGGCAGGAGATCAGTCATTACATCAGTGTGGCAATGACATCATTTCCACACACAACAATGGCAATGAATGGATGAGGCGGAGCTTTACAGCTAAAACAGGCGTCATTATCTGGAATTAGAGTGAAGCAGCAGCAGTGAAAATTGGCAAAAGGTTCTCTTCATGGGGGAAGTAATTCAGGGGATGCAAGTTAAAAATGTGGATTTTGGTCCACTTAAAAACACAACCATGTTGCTTTTGTTGTGCAAATCTGCCTGTTAATGCTTGTGGACACCAAAGAATTTTTCCTCTGCATTTGGCCCATCCCTGCAGTGAGTGTACACCTGCCTGGAGCACTTCAGTATGTCCTGGCCATGAATCAAACCCGCAACCCTCTGTTCACAAGATTGCTTCCTTACCTCGAGGTCGCGACTGCTCTAGCGAAATTGAAAAAAACTCTCTATTAGCAGGGACAGCTCTAGACACACATACTGAGTATGGGGTCCTGGCACACAGAGTGAGAGGGGTATTTAGCAAAAGGGCAAAATAAGGTATTAAATAGGAGGTCAGCAATAGTGGCTGCACACTGTTTAGGCATTATTAAGTTTATATTATATAGCACCATATAACATAGCTCCTCTATGGTGTTGTACAATGTGATGATAACAAGCAGGGTAGGTTAAATGACGCCCAGAATATTACAAGTGAGATGACAGACTGATCCCAGGATGTGGTAGGAGTAAGAGCACCACCCCCAGGCAGGGGCATAGCTGTGTAGGGGCGGGTAGGTTCCTCGGGTGAAGCAGGTCAGGTGAGCCGAAGCACAAGTGGGGGGCGCTATTTCAAGTCTTTGCCTGGGTGCCAGAAAACCCAGCTACTCCTATACCCTAGGAGCTTACAATAAAGACTACAGGTTGAATAGCGACATCTAGGTAAAGAGGGTAGTGGAATTAATTCTTGAACCATATTATGTTACCATTAATCCCATTCTATATATTTGCTATATATTAGCCTATCTTTATAGATTTATATGTGTATTACCTACTGTTTATTAATTTTATATTTGTTGTTTAACATGTTTTCATTGCGTAATAAGCCAAAAGTAGATAATTGTTTATCTCTGATGCACTTGGCAAACAGTACAGGGATTGACTGATCTGTGCTCTTGCTGGGAGTTGTAGTTCCTGGCTGTGTGCAGGGGATTGGCAGAGGCTAGGTGGGAAGTCTGATGTCCTGCAGAGAGGAAGGAGGAGTGGAGGAGATTTGGCTGCGTCTCCTCTCACAGCCAGGATCGCACTCGGCAGGCTGCTGGATCCACCAGTCCCATACGGGTCAGTGACTGTGACTTTTCTCCCTTTGTGTCTGTGTATCGCAGGTTGTGTCCGCTGTGTACAAGGAAGAGAGTGGATTGCTCGAAGGCTTCAAAGCTTTCTAATCGATTCAGTTGCTTAACTCCAAGCTCTCCGGCATTCAGCGATGGCTGACATGGTTACGCCCCTGAATTCCCCCTTATACTTTAAAAGATTGTAAGCTCATCTTGCTGCTGTATCCTCCCTTATACCCTAATAGATTGTAAGCTTTTCTCCTTCTGTATCCTCCCTTATACCCTAATAGATTGTAAGCTTTTCTCCTTCTGTATACTACCTTATACCCTAATAGAGTGTAAGCACTTCTACTTCTGTATCCTCCCTTATACCCTAATAGATTGTAAGCTTTTCTCCTTCTGTATCCTCCCTTATACCCTAATAGATTGTAAGCTCTTCTCCTTCTGTATCTTCCCTTATACCTTAATAGATTGTAAGCTCTTCCTCCTTCTGTATCCTCCCTTATACCCTAATAGATTGTAAGCTCTTCTCCTTCTGTATCCTCCCTTATACCCTAATAGATTGTAAGCTCTTCTCCTTCTGTATCCTCCCTTATACCCTAATAGATTGTAAGCTCTTCCTCCTTCTGTATCCTCCCTTATACCCTAATAGATTGTAAGCTCTTCTCCTTCTGTATCCTCCCTTATACCCTAATAGATTGTAAGCTCTTCCTCCTTCTGTATCCTTCCTTATACCCTAATAGATTGTAAGCTTTTCTCCTTCTGTATCCTCCCTTATACCCTAATAAATTGTAAGCTCTTTCATGCCTTCTGTCTCTTATTGGTGCAGTTAGTACACTGGTGTTATGGGGAAGGGGTTCCTTGGGTCTGTGACTGAGCATGTTAGGAAGGTACAATTAATATTCTCTGGGGCCCGTTCATTTATAGTTATGCCCCTGTTAGTGACTACTTAGTGAGTTGTTGGCCATCAATGGAGTTGACCTAACACTATCCATTGAGGAAGCATTGTCATTCCTTTGGCAGTAGCCAGAAGTGTAACTAAATGTGATCTGGCCCTGGTGCTAACATACCATAGAGCAACTTTTTTTCTGGTCACATTATATGTTATGTTTTTATATACATACAGCTATTACATATTACTAAACACTAACATAGCAAATACTAACTTCATGGGCCCCAATGCAGTTGCTACCTCTGCACCCCTTATAGATTACTCCCCAGGGAATGGCAACCTGGGGGTGGCCACCTTTAATCCAGATAGAGCCTCAGGCTGGAGGATCCGTGTCAGGGAGGCTGTGTGTGTTTAAGTGGATAACCTCTCATCAGATCAACCCCTCCCAATCCACCCAGTAGCAGCTGTGCCATCTTTGCCTTCCTCCTCCGCCAAACTTTTCCCTGGCGCAGCATTGTGTTTTGAGAGCCCGGGGGAGGGGGAGGGGGCCTCAGTAGCTGTGTTTACAGGCCCCACATTCACTTCCCTTTGCTGAGCGTCTTTCACAATTCCGCCTGATGGAATACAGTGTCTGCCACAAATTCCAACATTCACATATTCCATCTTCCCCTTTTTACAGTAGTCATAAATCAAGGTAGATAAAATGTAGCCATATGTTATGGGGCCCCGGTGCTCAGTGTGGGAAGCTGTATGTTTAGATAATATGTAGGGCAAAGTGTTCTTCTTACTGTAAGCTCTTTGCCCGTCTGTACCCTTAGGCTGGTTTTACTCCTGCGCAATTGTAGGGTGCTTGTGATCGCCCCACAAATGCCTGTGAAACGCAGCCCCTATTAATCTATTCATGCTTTTTGCATTTGCAGAGTGATCACATTGCTCTGCAAGAGCCTTGTCAGCAGCGTCTGGAGGGTGGTGCGCTAGCGATTACGCTGTATGTAAGTGGAAACGCAGTCCACACGCTGAGTACCAACACCTGCATTGATAAAGCGAGCGCCCCACCAGAGACATAGCTAGGCTTCTGGCACCCGGGGAAAGATTCGAAATGGCGCCCCCCCCCAACTGTGCTCAGACCCCCCTTTGGTGCCCTCCTGACCTGGTGTACCCGGGACACAAGCCCCCCCTGCTCCCCTCTAGCTATGCCCCTGTGCCCCACAATCATATGGTGAACCTCCCTACTGTCCTTTGTTTATACTTTAATAGATTGTAAGCTCTTCTCCTTCTGTATCCTCCCTTATACCCTAATAGATTGTAAGCTCTTCTCCTTCTGTATCCTCCCTTATACCCTAATAGATTGTAAGCTCTTCTCCTTCTGTATCCTCCCTTATACCCTAATAGATTGTAAGCTCTTCCTCCTTCTGTATCCTCCCTTATACCCTAATAGATTGTAAACTCTTCCCCTTCTGTATCCTCCCTTATACCCTAATAGATTGTAAGCTCTTCTCCTTCTGTATCCTCCCTTATACCCTAATAGATTGTAAGCTCTTCTCCTTCTGTATCCTCCCTTATACCCTAATAGATTGTAAGCTCTTCTCCTTCTGTATCCTCCCTTATACCCTAATAGATTGTAAGCTCTTCTCCTTCTGTATCCTCCCTTATACCCTAATAGATTGTAAGCTCTTCTCCTTCTGTATCCTCCCTTATACCCTAATAGATTGTAAGCTCTTCTCCTTCTGTATCCTCCCTTATACCCTAATAGATTGTAAGCTCTTCTCCCTTCTGCATCCTCCCTTATACCCTAATAGATTGTAAGCTCTTCCTCCTTCTGTATCCTTCCTTATACCCTAATAGAGTGTAAGCTCTTCCTCCTTCTGTATCCTTCCTTATACCCTAATAGAGTGTAAGCTCTTCCTCCTTCTGTATCCTCCCTTATACCCTAATAGACTGTAAGCTCTTCCTCCTTCTGTATCCTCCCTTATACCCTAATAGATTGTAAGCTCTTCTTCCCTCTGTATCCTCCCTTATACCCTAATAGATTGTAAGCTCTTCCCCCTTCTGTATCCTCCCTTATACTCTAATAGATTGTAAGCTCTTCCTCCTTCTGTATCCTCCCTTATACCCTAATAGATTGTAAGCTCTTCCTCCTTCTGTATCCTCCCTTATACTCTAATAGATTGTAAGCTCTTCTCCTTCTGTATCCTGCCTTATACCCTAATAGATTGTAAGCTCTTCTCCTTCTGTATCCTCTCATACCCTAATAGATTGCATACCTCCCAAGTGTTCTTGATTTGGAGGGATTGTCCCTCTTTTGAGTTCATGCCCCCCTTCCCCTCGTTGTTCTCATTTGCCTCTCTTTGAGTTGTAACATGCAGATCTGCATCAATAAATGATTAATTTACCTATTTTACCTGTTTATATTGTTCTAACTGTTACATCCAATCTCCTTTTGATCTCTCAATGAGGGGGGTGGCCTAATTTAACAAATGTCCCTCATCCTGAAAAGTTGGAAGGTATGGATTGTAAGTTCCTCCTCTTCTGTATCCTCCTTTACACCGTAATAGATTGCAGGTGGGGTGTTGGTAACTCTAACTTCCTTTTAGAGAATGGAATGTTGTATTATTTCTATTGTTGTTATTATTGTTATCATTATTATATAATGACCTTCTCTAATCTGATGTTGTAGCTGCCGTTGTGCTTTAATAATTATTTGTAGAGAATCCTCCATTGTGCTGTTGTCAGGGCATCCATCAGAGCAGGAGAGGCCAGGCTCCAGGATGGGGCCCAGATGTGAAGAGGGGGGCCGTGGCCAGGTGACCCTAGTGGGCACCCTGACCTGAGACACGCTGACTGCTATTGCTATTGGCATTGATGATAAATGAGGGTGTCTGCCCCCCTCCACCAAGCTGGTTTGCCTTGGGCCCCAATTCAAACTAGGGGCCAAGCTATCACACATTTGTTAGAGATGAGACCAGACTCTATAGAGCATAGCTCCCAAGTGTCCCTGATTTGGAGGGACTGTCCCTCTTTTGAGTCTGTCTCCCCCTGTCCCTCATTATTCTCATTTGCTCCTCTCTGAGGTGTAACATGCAGATCCGCATCAATAAATGATTCATTTGCCTATTCAAAGTGTTTATATTGTTGTAACTGTTACACACTTTCTCCTATCAATCCATCAATGAGGGGTGTGGCCTAATTTAACAAATGTCCCTCTTTCCCACCCTGAAAAGTTGGTAGGTATGTATAGAGCTTATATTGTGTCCAGGCCCCTAATAACCTATAATGTGATGGCTGGGCCCCTACTCCGATTCTCAATTTCCTGGCCTGAATAATACGGTAAGTCTGGCTGCCTAGGGGACAGAGGACCCCCAACTATTACATATATGTCATAGAGGAGCCCAGTCTCTTTATAGCCTATATTGTGGCTGTGCCCCTAGGATTTTTGTTTCCGCTAGGGTCTCTCTGCATATTGAGGTATGTCCCTGTATAGGGGCCCAAAAATTCCTGATGGTGGCCCTGGCTGTTGTTAGTCCAAACCATCAGTGATGCTGTCAGTCTAAAAAGCTGGTAAGTGGGGTCTCCTAAGCCTAATCATAGGACCAGAGGGGTCATTGACTTGCCTGCTCTGTCAGCACAGGAATGCACACAGTCAGGGGTCATGTGACCAAAAAACCTTACACTGGGCTGGGTTTTTTTATGAAAAGTGCCAGGTCATCATTAGGACCATCAGAGGTAAGAAAGCAGGAGGCTATTGCATACCATTAGAATTGGGGGGGGGGGGGGTTGTAAGCTTCTCCAGTAATTCCCAAAAGCCAAACCCTGCCCCCCTTTTTGTGGACAATCTGAAATGATGTTTCACATTTTGATTTGATCAGTCCAAAGGCAGCATCACCCTAATTCTGATGATGTTTGATGTCTCCCTCAGGCCTCTCATCTCCTCTCTGGCAGTCACAGGATGTTGGCAGTGGTGCTCTCGCTGGCTGCGGTGCTGTTGGGCCTCCTTCTCTGTGTAATATGGAAAGTGAGGACGGACGGTGAATGGGCGCTCTGGTGGCATGACAACTATCTGGAGAGACTGAAGGACTATCTGACGGGCACCACGCGCCCCCTCAGGATGCTGCAGTATGTACAGCGCTATGCCACACAGGGGGATGCCGCCAGTGTTGTCTCTGCCATCGACTCCTTCTGCTCCAAGGTGGAGTGGGCTATGAACGTGGGAGATAAGAAAGGTGAGCAGATGCCTTGTGATTGGACAACATACAGTATGTGTACTGCGACGGGAAAATACAAATTGTCTGACCTAAACCAGATAACTGCATGGACATAATGCTCCACGACGAGTAAAAGTCTCATGGTAGTTAAAAAAAATTCACTTTATGAGAAAAAAGCCTGAGAATGTTACTGTTGCTGAATCACCAGCTAGGAAAATAATTAAAGGCAATGGCACTTTTTTACTACAGTGTAAAAAGGAGTAAAAAGTTCACTTTTTTCTTAGAAGTAAAAAAGTGCCATTGACCTTCATTGTCTTCCTGGCTGGTGATTCAGCAACAGTGACTGTCTCAGTTTTTTTCTCATAAAGTGAACTATTTACTACTGTGATTTTTTTTCAACTCTTACTGAATCAAGACCATTGACCTAGTATACCCCTTCAGCTCTTAGCTTCATGCCCTTTGTAATATTTTGAGCCTCCAGAACTGCCTTAGGATACTCATTAAAGCAGCCCAAACCCACATTTTTAACTAGCATCCGCCGAATTGCTCCTCCCAAGATGAGTACCTGTTGCCAATTTTATTTTAAAGCAGACTAAAACCCACCAAACTTGTGAAATACATTTGGCCAAAGCCCCTGCCAATATGGATATTTTAGTTTTTAGAATCATCCTGTTTAATTTGCTGTCCCTCAGTGTGAGGTGGCAGACAATCAGTCATTGTATAGATGTGGCTATGACATCACTGCCACACACAATAATAGCATTGAATAGAGGAGGCGGAGCTTTACTGCTAAAACAAGGGACACTATCTGGGATTAGCATGAATCAGGAGCACTAAAAATAAGCAAAAGGTGCTCTTTATGGGGGGAGCAATTCAGGGGATGCGAGTTAAAAATGAGGGTTTTAGTCTGCTTTAAGCACACCTGCTTCACTCTAATCCCAGATAATGGTGCTTGTTATAGCTGTAAATCCACGACTCCTCCATTCATTGCCATTGTTGTATGTGGCAATGATGTCATTGCCATACCTATGAAATGACTGATCCCCGCCATCTTACAGGGTTTTGGTCCGCTTGAAGGACTGTGTATACCCTAGTGTGTAGCGTGTGGGGATTGCTATAGCAAGAACTGCAAAATGAGATTCTGAGATGCTTTAAAATGGGTCATTTACACAGTTCCCTCCTGGGCTAAGGTGAGAGGAAGTTGTGAAGGAAGAGTGAAGATCATGGCTCCTCGCATGATACGCTCTATCCAGCAAATACCTCCGCCTTGCCATATACCCATCCAAGCTTCCACCTGGCTTTATGCAGAGGAGTAGCTAGGCTAGGAGTAGTTTGGCAATGGCGCCCCCCCCCCGTTCTCATGCCCCCCTTTGGCGGCCCCTTGACTTGTACCTGGGGCAAGTGCCCCCCTGCTCCCCCCTAGCTACCCCCCCCTGCTTTAAGACAACTTTCCAGCAGTTCTGGAAACACATAATGACACATGGGCATAAAGGCTAGGGATGATGGGTAATTTCTGAATATTGGGCTCTGAGATAATTGCTTTTATTTTAGAAAAAAAAAGATTTAGTGGCCCTTCTGTTTACTTCATCAAAGCCCAAAAATGTGTATTATATGTAAATACCACATGTATTCTAAACCAAGCCATTGGGTTCTTTTCCATTCTGGAGCATGACTGAGCTCGGATAAGCTTCTAATGTTGCAGTGTTAGGGGTCCACTGTACCCCAGCTGCAGGACCATTGTGGCTTGCCCTGAAGGAATGGAAAGGAGGGCAAACCTTGGAGCCCTGCTACAGCTTCTACCTGGAGGAGAGGCACATGGGACCGGCACCAGGGGAGCTACATGATGCCTTATTATTGCCATTGCATGGACTGTCCCTTTAAGATTCAGGGTAACCTCTACTAGTTGTGGCCTAGGAAATTGGTCCCCACAAAGAAGAGAATTTATTCTAAAATTGCAGGTACCGTGTTTCCCTGAAAATAAGACAGATCTTATATTCATTTTTGCTCCAAAAAGAGGTTCTAGGGCTTATTTTCCGGGGATTTCTTATAGCCGGCTGGCAAGATGGTGGTGGCATTACAGCAGGGGGGATTTGGAAGTGTGCCCGGCACGATTAGACATTTCACTGCTGACAGACAAGCTTACCTGTGTGACTTGATGTCAGCCGTGATGTGTCCTCACCCTCCTTTACAGCTGCTCCCGTCCCTCTGCTGAAGCCCGGCAGCTGGATTATGAATTGTAACTATGGCTTATTTTTGTGGTAGGGCTTATATTTCATGCAAAGAATGCTGGAAATTCTTATTAGGGCTTATTTGCGGGAGAAGGTCTTATTTTCAGGGAAACGGTGGGCAGAACAGGTGAAGTACTGACTGGTCGAAATCAAGTCAAATCATAAATCTGTGCACAGATGCAAAAAACACTGAGGCAGCCGGGTCAAAACATACACAAGTAGATCACAGGACTAGAGAAGGAAGATCTTCCAGTGATGGACAGTACTGATGTACCTGATGGACCTCTTCTTGAAATGGAGCTCAAGGCAAAAATGAGCTTTGGGATGCCTGGCCATTAAAAAGTAAAAAGGAAGTCTAAAATCAGACAAAATAATTTAGTGGGTGCTTTTTCGCAGCTCACATGTTCCATAGAACAGCTGGCAGCTGACGGAGTCAGTGAGGGCTGCTCGCCGGGGGAGCTCCTCAAATCAGGATGTTCCAGTGTTGAGGATGTTAGCAAGCCACACTGAAGGCTGGTACAAAATACAAGACAAGGTTTCTATTCATGCGGACTGGTGGGGGATGAGAGAAGCTTCCCCTATAAAATGTAGCCCCATACATTTTCATCAAGCCCTGGGTTTTGGTCTGCTTTACAGGGGCATTCCAATTGGGGATGTAATTCCCGGTTTACCTGGATCGGGTGATCCCCCGGCACATGCCCGGGTCTTCTTCAGTGAGCATTGCTGTGCATATTAATGAGTGACAGAGGTCATCCTGCTGGCTGCTCCATCCAGCACAAGCCATTTAGATATGCCTGACTCGCATATTGATATGCCTGACTCGCATTCTTTGGTTTACTCCATAGAGCAGGGGAAATCACTCAAGCCACAACTATTAAACCGGACCTTCAGCATCATTTAATGAAAAGCCCAAATCCTTAAAAAATGATTCCCCAGCATCTAAAATTAATATATTTTAAGTTTTTAGTTGCTTACTTGTTATTCTTTCCCCCACTGGGCTGCAACTCTGTTCAGGACTCTATGATACGGGCGCCGCCATCTTGCCTTAGAAGCATCACATACTGAGGAGAGGGGTGAAATGTGCAGGGGGTGGATTATAGCTGTGCACAGACAGAGCAGAGCTGGGGTCAGGAAAAGGACAGCAATCCTATAATGCAGAGCAGCTCAGTCAGAAGACCACCCTGTCTGCAGGCAGCCTGAGACTCCATGGGAGTCTTGGATGTTAAAGTGGACCAAAACCCAGCTCGATCAGCCCAGGAATCTATTAGATTCCCTCCCCCCGGACATCCAAAATCGTGATGCCCCGTACACTTACCTTGCTTCCTGGTTCAATGGTGCATGAGAGAGCTGCAGCTGCTATCCCTCTAGCAGGGCACGTGCCCGCACCAGGTATTTGTGAATGGCCAGCGCGGGCACGCTCTCTTTTAGAAGGAAGCGGGTGATGCGTCCGCCAGCGTGCTCGGAGCCGCTGGCCTTAGACCCTGGCTTAGACGGCGTGACATTTGGTGAGCGCCCGCGCATGCGCTGTAGAACCGGGAAGAGGTAAGTTGTTGTTATCTCGGGGTGCCCCTGGGAAAGGACCAAAGCCCAGATAGTCAACCTCCTGGGTTTTGGTCCACTTTAAAAGCCTCAAAAATACAATAGGTGCAGGTAGGATGATTTTTAATGTGGGCAATCTGTATGTACAGGGTGGGGGAAACATACAAGATAGGCTCTGATTCAGGGTGAAGACTCAGGATAAACATGGTATAAGCACGCAGCATCTTTCCTTCATATCTTTCTAAGCCCTATGGGCTTTTGGGTTATTTTAGGTCCACTTCAGCAAACCCTAGCAGAATCTCTTTAGAATGACCTCCACACAAGGTCTTACACTCCAGATGTTCTCATCCCGTGCGCATTGGGTTGGATGAGGAGTGGGTGAGTTCCAGGGTACTGTGTGGTTAGGCAAGTATAAGGTGTAACAGGGGAACCCAGGGTACTCCCAGTTTCTGGAGACCTGGCTTCCTGGAGAAATTCAGGCAAGACTTTGTTAAAATACAAGTAGGTTTAAGGTAAGAGTACAACAGATCTTACATTCACTTCAGGGCACCTCTGGTCATGACTGGCCTAAATCAATTATTTTATTGCCTGGTTAAATATCTATGAATGTTGTGTAAATCCTTTATACTTGGTTAGTCGGTCCATAGCTTCTGTATTAGGAAGGTGCTCTTTTAAAGTGTATCTACACCAGCATTGCAGATTGTATCACACAGACATACCTCCCAAGTGTCCCTGATTTGGAGGGACTGTCCCTCTTTTGAGTCCATGCCCCCCTTTCCCTCGTTGTTCTTATTTTTCCCTCTTTGAGGTATAACATGCAGATCTGCATCAATAAATAATTCATTTGCCTATCCAAAGTGTTTCTATTGTTGTAACTGTTACAATCTATCTCCTATCCATCCCTCAATGAGGGGGCGTGGTTTAATCTAACAACTGTCCTTCGTCCCTCCCCCCAAAGCCCTGTTCACACCTATCCACTTGCACCGCAGTTGGGCAACGCAGTCACAACACATGGGAAAATGCTGCCTATTATTTGTAATAGTCTGGTTTACATATATATGCAGCGTATATATGTTGTACTGGCCTAAGTGTGATAAGAGCATAAAAGTTGGAAGGTATGCACAGAGTATCTGTGTTCCAGTAGTGCTAGTTGTGGCTAATTGACCCATTCTATTGGCCTGCTATAATACTATAGCTTCCTAGCTGATATATGTGTTGCACTGCCTGTAATTTATCCTCTTTTTTTGCTTACAGTACAGAGGTTGTACAATCAGATTGTAAGTGTTATGGCTCTTTTCTGCTTCTTTATTCCTTTCTCCCTCTCAGGGGAGTTCCTGGATGCTGTTGTCCTGGAGACTCGTCCTCGGTGGGTCTTGGAACTGGGTACCTACTGTGGTTATTCCACCGTGAGGATTGCACGATTGTTGCCGCCCGGTGCTCGCCTTATCACCATAGAAATGAACCCGCATTATGCCCAGGTGGCCAAGGAAATCATCCAGCATGCAGGAGTGGAGGCACAGGTGGGTCAGCCATTGTTAGACTTTCGAAATATTTTTAGTTTTAGGTAGGGAAGAGTTAAAACTAAATCATGGTAACATTTGGAAAATTTTTGGTCTTTGTTGAGGAATATTATCTGAAAAAAAAGCCATGGAAGTCTCAGGGATCAGAGGGGTGTCAGTTGCACATAAAATTGTGGTTGTTTCAGTACTGTCCATTCCTACAACCTCTCAAATCTGTGCGGTGCTGGGTGCTATCCGCACGTTTTTATTCCTTGAATTGGACATCAAACCACCTCTTGTCGCCCATGTACCTCTTGTGGCATCTCAGCTGCTTTCTTCCCTTTCACTGGCCATTAAGTTGACAGGCTGCGGCCCTCCTAGTCTTTCTATAGGTAGCGTGAGGAGCAGAAAGTATTTACACAGCTACCCATCATTCCTTGCAGTAGGTGGAGCCATGCAAATAATCTCTTTACGTCTCTGTGCCAACCAAGGCACTCGGGTAGTGTGGGCTGCCAACTACGCTCAATTCTATCTGCCCCATAGAAACTAACAGGAAGCCAGGACGAGCTCTTAGCTAGTGTACCACAACCTTGGATGATTGATTATGTCACCTCACAGATGCTGTGTTAAATGAACATTCCAGGCTAAGGGTTAAATTAGCCAGCATAAGGCAGCTATCAGGGGATTTTCCTTTACCAGGACACAGGATGTCCTCTCAATTTAGATGAAAGTGCATTTTGGGATGGTGCTTAGATAGAGAATGGTTGTAACCAACACGCTCAGTGCTGTTTTATAACAAAGCTTCTGTTTCTTCTATTTCACTTTTTCCTATTGGCAATCCTACCTGCCCCTGTAGATGCCACTAAACCCTGACTTCCCAGCATCCTCTACTTCCTCTCCCCACTGCTGTCAGGCTGAGCAGCCAGTCAGCAAAGCCACCGTCCCGTCCCCTTCCCACCAGCGCAGGTGGCGGCTGCAGGAAGCTCTCCTATACACCACCTTGCACTGCCTACAGCTGCCCCTCCAGCTTTTCTCCCGTACACCCCAAAGCCCCTTCACCCCACCCCGGCTCCCAGCTCACAAAGAAACTGCCGAGAAGCAACTGACGGGACAGACCTGCAAGGTGAGATCTTCTTGCCACTTTCTCTGCTTCATCCATGATTGGCTGAATGCAATGTTACCATGTACATTGTGCCCAGACATGACTTCCTTCACACACTTCACCGGATCAGCGCATGGCCGCTCCAGTCTGCTGGTAAAATGACGGGTGGAAGGCAGAGATGCCAAGTCACCCTGTTTTCCTGGAAGTCACCTGTTTTTTTTACCCCCAGGCACCCCGTCACCCGGTCAATATACAATTTCATCCGGCAAAACATGAATATATTCCACCTCCCCGCTGATTAACTGACTGCCGTCACTAAGCCATGCGCTATTGGCTTGCATACACCAAATGATGGCAATGTGTAGAGTATGGACAAAATTACTGTGTAAATACCCCTATATACCTGCAAATTGCCACGGTGATAAATTTGTTCCTTAAAAGCCTGGTGAATAAGCAATGCCCCTAAACCACACCCATAAACTGGCCTCCAAGTTTGGCATCTATGGGAAGGGAAAGATTTCTACCTTTCCTTGTTTAGGGGTGTAAAGGAAATATCCAGTTTAATCATATAAAAATGCCTGAATCCCCTGATACCAGTCTAGAGTTCCCCTTTATTTCCCTCTGTCACATTTTGTTTGCCAGCCATAAACATCCACTGGACTTAAAGTGGACCAAAACCCACATTTTTTACTAGAATCCCCAGAATTGCTCCCCTTATGAAAAGTACATTTTGCCAATTTTCACTGCTCCGGCTTCACTCTAATCCCAGATCATGCCGCCTCCATTCATTGCCACTGTTGTGTGTGGCAATGACGTCATTGACACACCTATGCAATGACTGATCACCTGCCATCTCACACCTAGGGACAGCACAGCAAGGACTAAGAAGGAAGTATCAGCAGGGGCTTTGGCAAAATGTGGGTTTTGGTCCACTTTAATTACAGCAGTAAGGCCCATAAGGAAGGCCAGCTGTGCGGATAAATAAAGCACAGTGGGGATCCACAGCTTGAAAGGGTCAGTTTGTACCTCTGGCCTGGGAAGGCAGAGGTAACCCCCCAGAGACCTCCCTCTCTTCAAACCCCGGACCCTCAGGCAGCCAGTACTGACACACAAAACAGACCATATCTGGGCATCTGTGTGTCCCAGCACCAAGCCAGATACAGAATTGGAACGGGACCAAAAAATACAATTTTGTGATTACTCACCTTTAAAATGGGTATTATAAGTATGTCACACACCCTGCTTCAGATAGTCATTACACTTGGGTTATACCGACCTGTAGAGGGCGATCTTGCAGAGATGTCATGAAAAAAAGTGAGCCCCTCCCGGACCATAAATACCTGGTACCTCCCACTCATTCCCCAGTATTAAGACAGCAGAAAAGGGACCAGGAAGAGCCAAAATAACCAGTAACAGTAAAAAAGGTTCACCATAGAAAGGATCCAGAATACCAAAGGGCGGGGTGAAGCGGGGTGTGTGACATACTTATAATACCCATTTTACAGGTGAGTAATCACAAAATGGTATTATTCTAAGTATGTCACACACCCCGCTTCAGATAGTCATTACACTTGGGACATCCAATAGCAGTGTCCATAAAGGGCGGGGATCCAAAACAAGGCAATAATGCACAAACTTAAACCACTGCAGCTTGCAGAACTTTGCGGCCAAAAACAGCATCCGCTGAGGCCCGCACATCAACCTTGTAAAACTTGGAAAAAGTGTGAACAGAAGACCAGGTAGCAGCCTTACAAACTTGCTCAACAGAGGCCTGGTGCTGGAAAGCCCAGGACGCCCCAACAGCACGAGTAGAATGAGCAGTAACACAAAAAGGGGGGATCTTCCCCTTGGCAGAATAGACCCCAACAATGGCCTGGCGAATCCATTTACTAATGGAAGACTTGGCGGGAGCCAAACCTTTCCTAGGCCCGGAGGGCACCACAAAAAGGGCGTCAGTCCTACGAAAAGAAGAAGTAGCCACCAAATAGTACTTCACACAGCGAACCACATCCAGAGAATGCAAAACCCTCTCCTTGTCATTGCTGGGCTTAGGACACAAGGAGGGTAGAACAATGTCCTGATTAAGATGAAAGGCAGAAACCACCTTAGGAAGGAAATCTGGCTTGAAGCGGAAAACAACCTTGTTCTGATGCCTCTCAAAGTAAGGAGCCTTAATAGACAAGGCTGCCAACTCCGATACACGCCGAACAGAAGTGATGGCAACCAGAAACGCAACCTTCTGAGTAAGCGTAGAAAGAGCAATATCCTGCAAAGGTTCAAAAGGAGGACCCTGAAAAGCAGAAAGAACCAAATTCAAATCCCAAACTGGGAGCAAAGGCTTCCTAGGAGGCCGCACATGCGTAACCCCCTGGAAAAAGGTCTTAACCAGAGGATGAAGAGCAAAAGACCTTTGAAAGAAAACCGCCAGGGCAGCGTACTAAGCTGCAAACCCAGGTCCAGACCATGTTGCTGAAATTCCAAAACCCTAGGGATAGAAAACACCCTGCAAGGCAAGGCCCGGACCTCACACCAATCAATATAAGACCTCCAAATCCTATAGTAGATGGCAGAGGAAGACTTCTTTCTAGCCCTAACCAGAGTCTGAATAACAGCATCAGAAAGACCTTCCTCCTTCAAGATGGAGGTTTCAGCAGCCACGCCGTCAAAGCCAGCGTTGGTAAATTGGGGTAGAGCAGGGGACCATGAGTGAGGAGATCCGGCAGAAGGGGCAGATCTAACTGATCCGCTGCCAACCTTACCACGTCTGCGAACCAAACCTGTCTTGGCCATCCTGTAGCCACCAGGATTGCTGACGCACCCTCTAGGGCCATCTTGCGCACCACTTTGCCCACCATGGGAAACGAAGGGAACAGGTACAGAAACCCCAGATCCCTCCAGTTCAGACAAGACATCCACTGCCAGAGCCAGCGGATCCCGCGAGAGAGACACAAATGCCGGAAGCTTGTGATTGTGACGAGAGGCAAAGAGGTCCACCTCCGGAGTCCCCCACCGGTGGCAAAGCGACCGAAACACCTTGGGGCTGAGAGACCATTCCCCCCGGCGAGATGAGCACCTGCTCAGGGAGTCTACCCCCGTGTTCTCCACTCCCGGAATGTACACAGCCGAGATGCATGGGACATTGCTCTCTGCCCAAGCCAGGATCAAAGACACTTCCTTGAGGGCACGCCTGCTGCGAGTCCCTCCCCGGTGATTGATATAGGCGACCGCCGTCCGATTGTCCGAACTTGAACCGGCAAACCCTGTAACTGATGAGTCAAGTGACCCAGAACCAACCTGATGGCTCTCAGCTCCAGAACATTGATGGGATTGTGAGCCTCCTGAGGCCCCCACAGTCCCTGAAACTGAAGATCCTTCCAAACCCCCCCCCCCCAACCTGACAGGCTGGCATCCGTGGTGACCGTCTCCCAACAAGGGGTCAGAAAGGATCTGCCCCTCATCAGATTGCCTCGGGAGCGGATGACCAGCGCTTCACCGCATCCACCGGAAAGGGATATTTCTTATCCCAACCCGGAGGGACACCCGGAAGCCGAGTAGGCCTCTCCCATTCCTAAAGAATAATGCAGTCGAAATGCCTTTGATTAGGGAATTCTAAGCGCGGCTTAGCCTCTTCAAACAACTCCCCCTTCTGCGGAAAGGTCACTTCAGGAGGAGAGATTGCCAAAACCTCAAACATATGAGCCAGGACCTTAGGGGTATCCAAAGAATCCCCCTGACCCCGCTCGGCATCAGCGCTCACAAACTGCTGATCGTCAGAACCATCCAACTCCTCAAAAAGCTCCCCTTCCTCTAGCGGGGGGTAATCAGACCAGTCCAGTGAATCAAACTCCTCAAGATCAGAAGCCTGCGTGGCTTGGGACAAGCGTTTTCTCTTAGCCGGGGGCCTTTCTGGCCACAGCGCTAGAAAATAATTTTTCAAGATTGGACAATCTGGCACACACCTCAGATTGCGACTCCCCACTCGTGACAACATCACACGGGGTACGGGTCAGGCGGGGAGGGGTAGGAGAAGGGACCGGCGGCGCAGAACCAGACGCATGGGATCCGGACTGCCGCGTAATAGTCTGCTGCGCACATGGTATGCAATGGAAAGCATCATCCCCTGTAAGGGATGCCCCACACCCCAAACACTGCCGGGGTTGCCCCGAGGGGAGCCCGAGCCCGGTATCCTGGGAAGCCTCCATATGGTGATTTTATCGGTAGTCGCAATACCCAAGGGAATTACGCAATATAAGCGACCCGGGATGCCCCTTTTGTGTCCCGAGTGGGAGGATTTATAGGGAGTTCTTAAATTAAACCAGGGACCCTAGGACCGGGAGGACCCTTTAGGATCCAACAAGGGTCCGCCTGGAATAGAAAAGGGGGACTGTCACACATATGTCACACAACGCAGGGCACATACAGAAGGGCCAAGGCACACATACATATAATAAGGAATATATAAATCAATCTGGCGCTGACAAGCAGCTGCACCGGCAATGAAAGACTGGAGCCCACTGGGCGCTTATGAATGGCGTCCTGCACGAGGCGGAGGTACTTGGCGGCAAGGATGAAGAAGGGCGGGCCGGCGCGGATCACGCGCTGTGCCCGGCCCGCCCCTCTCTGCTGACAACAGGCTGCTCCCGGCCAGTGACCGGGCTCCGCAGCGTCACCAGCAGCACGGGGAGAGGGAGGGGGCGGGCCGCAGGCTCGCGCCCCGCGCCCGGCCCCGCCCCCCCCGAAACCGCACCGGAGGGGAAGAAGATCCCCCGAAGACTGACAGTAACGGCCGGCAGCGCCGCGAACCGCCGGCCGGGCCATGGCAGCATCAATCACACGCACACAAAAGTTGCACACAAGCATGTACTCAAAAGAAGGACTAAACTGAAAGGGGAATAAGCGCCCCCCCCCAGCAGTAGGGAACGATGGGGGAAGGGGGAATTAACACCCCAAAGGTGTAAGGGCAAGGACAGGGCATCCCAACCAGGATCACCAACCCGGAATACCGCCTACCCCTTAGTATGGGGTCTCACAGTGGAGCATAGCTCCTAAGGCACCTTATGGTGCCGACTACCTTTGCCAGGACCCGCAGCCTAGGCTGGGAGGCTTTTAACTAAAAAGGGGGATAACAGTAGGTCCAGGCAGAAATAGACCGAAAGAGGGGGGCCGGGAGTTACCCCAGCTACCTGCAAGGAGGAGACATCCATCTTCTGACTTGCTCGCCGTCTGCAGAGATGAAAGACTGGGGAATGAATGGGAGGTACCTGGTATTTATGGTCCGGGAGGGGCTCACTTTTTTTCATGACATCTCTGCAAGATCGCCCTCTACAGGTCGGTATAACCCAAGCGTAATAACTATCTGAAGCGGGGTGTGTGACATACTTAGAATAATGCACCTATTTCATGGCAGTGCAGAAACGAAAACCTGCTAAAATGGAGATCTCAGGTTCTGATCCAACCAACCCCCCCCCCAGTTCTTGAATCTGAAAGATGTGACACCAATAACCCATTAGTTTAAAGCCAGAATGGGCTGGCATCTGCCTCAGTTTAGGAATTATGCCCAAAATAGCATCTAGGTTGCAAGCCCCCGAAGGCCACCTTGTCAACATCGCATCTGAACTCATAAAAGGTAAACTGACATTTTGTTGTATCTCTGATTGTAATTTGCTTACCTGTAATCTGTAACCCATTCCTCAGACTGGTATTGTAATAACTGTCTAGTATGCCATCCGTATTAAAATATATGTTTAACTTGAGCTATCTTTTTGCCTTAGCCAAGAATCTGTGGGTGTCTGTGGCCTTGCTGCACTTTGTAGTCCACTGGGCAAGTGAAATGGATGGTGAATTAGGAAAGTGTGCTGCATGATCGTTGGTGCTGGGTTGTTAGCGTGATCACGTGATACACGTTTCCCTGACAATTGTGAAGGACAGAATAATTCTGGTTTTGACTACTAGGGCACTGTGTCCCCTGAAATCACCAAAACACATTGTATTAAGCATTGTGCCATTCATCCTATACCCCTTGCCAGGGCCATTAGGTGCACCAGAGAAAGCTTAGGGGAAGGACCTGTGTATGACCCCCACAGCCATTCAGCTTCATTCTAAATGAATATGATGGCCAGGATGGACCCTGAAACAGCTGTACAATGCAACGTTGCTCAGTGATGTGCCGCAAGTGCTCTGTATCTCTGTTGCTGCCCAACGCGCGTTTCGTCTAATTTAGTTTTGTGTTTTAACTGTTTCAACACCAATAAAAATTATCATAAATAAACAGACCCTACATCCAGTTCCTGCGGCTCATTGGTGATTAGGGTGGATGGAGCATCGGGACAGCACCCCCCCCAAACGTGGCTATAGGCCACATTGCGGAGTCTCCAGTGGGGTTTGGGTAGTGTTTTGCACACACCCGAGCATGGGCACTATTCCATCCGCCAGAATGATATTAAAGATACAACTTAACTCCAGCCATCCTTCAACATGTTCTAAATTAAAATTGCCCATCTTTTATTTTTGTCTTTCTTTCTTGACCTATTGGTTGGGGAATTGATCTTTTGACCGCAGGGTTTTAGGATGGATTCTCAGCTGGGACATGACTGAAGTGCTCTTGAGCAAGACACCTAACCCCAACTGCTCCCCGGTCACCATGGCTAGGGCAGCCCACCACTCCAGACAGGTGTGAGTGCCCACTGTTGGGGTTTGTTGAGCTCCACATTTATCTGTGCAGTGAGAACAAACTCCTATGTGTGCGTAAGCATGCAATGCCCATATAAACACATTATTATTATTTACATTTTATTCATATACTCTCCCATAGACCTTGCTTTTTCTCAGCTTTCACTTTAATTATACATAGCCCCCTATCCATCCATTTGATTCCATTATAGTGTTAGTGGTTCCCTTTTCTTTCAATATAATTGCAAAGAAGCCATTCCACCCCACTTCCACTAATTACTCTCCATGTGGCTTTCCCCTTCCTGTTGTTGGACTAATGGTTTTCTCCCCTGCAGCCGTATGTCTTGTAAAAACGGCAGGTGTGAAACATGCTTGCTTGTCGATTGTTACTTTGTGTTTAGTACAACAGTGGTAAGAAGCCAGCTGGACCCTCCTAAACTGTAGCATTTTTCAAGTGGTTCTGAGTTCCATGTCACCCTTTGCCTTTGCTTTATTAGTAAGATAGCACCTCAGTTATATGATTGCTTTCTCAGTGGAAATGCCTGCAGTTGGCAATAATGGTGAGGAGACCCAGGAACAACACAAGTGTCATTTATATTTTATGTCTCAGGTAGAACTGTTGGTGGGCTCCAGCTCCGTCTTGATTCCTCAGCTAAAGAAGAAACTGGACATTGAGAAGTTTGACCTGGTGTTTATAGACCATTGGAAAGTTAGTTACCTCCCTGACACAAAACTGTTAGAGGTAAGTTGTCCAAGGCTTTTTTGTTACTTCTCTACCTGTATCATCTGGGGATGGGCAGCTGTCAATCTCCCAGGCATTCTTTATGGCATTAGTGGGGTTGAATACCTTTTATATACAGACTACATTACTTACCATTCCTCCTGAATAGGTTATCAGGTTCTGTTTACAAATTGTGTTTGCTTTCCTATTTTCTGTTTATATACATATATTCTCATGAAGATGTTGCATTCGAACATTGTTTCACTCTTCATCCACTTTAGGCCCCCCTCAGCTGAGCCCGATTAGAGTATGCTCAAGCATAGTTTTTTTAGAACATGGAACGAAGAGAATTGCAATGAGCAAGTGAGTCTATTTATGCCCAAATCTGACTGGCCTAGTGGAGGTCCTAAAGATCTGTTCACTTGATCCATACAGTGATGTACAGTCACTGTGATGTTGGTGGAGGTTTGTTGTGGTATTGCTTTTGCAAACCATGGATGGACTCTAGAAGACTACACACCTGCCTCCAATGGCTGGATCTGTAGAACTGGTGAGATGCATACACATCTGCATCAGGAGAGGAAAGATGGGAACAGATTAAGCTAGAGTAACGACAACCATTATATATCAGAGAACCTTTATTATTTAACCATATCTTGATTTCTTCTCTAGGAGTGTGGATTGCTGAAAGCTGGTTCTGTTCTCCTGGCTGATAATGTTGTTTGTCCTGGAACTCCTGATTACCTCCAGTATGTTAGGAATAGTCCTCAGTACAAGAGCCAGTATTTCAAATCTGTTCTTGAATATCTACAAATGGAGGATGGCCTGGAGAAATCTGTTTTCCTGGGATAATGGTCTGTACTAGAATAAAAGCCAAACCATTTTATGGCCATCTACAAAGCTACTGTCTAGCTTGTCAAGAAAAACTGTGATACCGAACGGTTTCGTACCTTATATAGTTTCTAGTTTTTGTGATTTGTAGCATAAAGTTTCCTGTGTTCTTAGTAAAGCTGAAGTCTTAAGAATTCAAGACTGCTTTTGATGTATACTCTGTGGACATGATGAAATTACCCCTACTGGTAACCACTTCTAAGTGAAAGTCGAAGGATTTTACCAGAAGAAATGTTCCTACCAGTGGTGGACATCTCCAGACTGTAGTTTCACCGGAGGAAATGTTATAGTGCCTCTCAAAAATCCAGTTTTAGTATTGGAGGCCACATCTAGCCTAAGACTTGATATGGTTCCACCCAAACTTTAGTTCATTTTTAAATGTATTATTTCGTAATAGGACATTAAGGCATATGGTATCAACAGAAATGTTTCTTCTGTATTAATTCCTCCTTAACAAATGTACAGCTACAATGGTTTTAAAGAGAAAGACTACTTTTATATTCCTATTTTGATACCATAAGAATATCAAGGTACTTCTGGTGACTTGGCTTTAAAATAACCCATGGTTTCAAGAACCAGTTCTGCTACTGGAGGCCGGTTGTCTTATAATTCCAACTTTGAAATGTCTCATGGCCTCAACAGCCTATAATACAGTCATGTTACTGATTAAAAGATCAAGATCAAAGTTCTCTTCTGGTTCCTTCAGATGATCAAGTTTTACGACCTGGTTCCATCAAAATATCTGATTATACAACTGCTTGCTATATCTAGATTCAAAAGCCTCATGGTTCCATCAAAAGATCTGACCGCACTATTGGTCGATGTGTGTAGTTGAAATTTTTCATGGTTCTACAGAATATCAAGGTTTGCTACTGGTGGTTACATTCAGATTAAAATGCCTTATGGTTACTTCAGAAGTTTTGGTTAAAACTGACTACTTTCAGATTCAAAATGTCCCTTGATCACTCCAGATAATCCAGTTATATTCCTGGTGACTAGTTCAAATTCAAAATGCCTCATAATTCAATCATAATGGCCATTTATGTTACAAAAGAATACATCCAGAGAAATGTCTGATGGTTTCAATAGCAGATACTGTCCTACTAGTGGTGACTGCATCCAGGTCCAAGTATTGCAGACAAGTTATTTTTTCCACAGGTGACTTTATCCAGACATAAGATGATTCAAGATTGATTCAAGAGATTCAGTGCTACTGACTATAGTTACCTTTAATCTGTCTCATGGTTTCACGAGAAGGTCTGATTAGTTACCTTAGACTACAGCTTCAGAATGTAAATTCAAGCTAACAATGTTCACCACATTTAGATTGAAAATGTTTAATGGCAGCACAGAATGGCCAGTTCTAAATGTAGCTGACAATTATCTCCTGGTTACTTCAGAAGATATTGTTTGTCACTGAATACTACAGGCTTTGAAAAGTCTTTTAACTCTAGAATCAGATTTAAAATGCATCAATCTTCTACTACTGTTAGATATATCTAGATTGGTATGGTTACTCTGGATCTACAGTATTTCTGGTTTCAGAGTCTGTAGGTTCAGAATCAGTCTCATGGGCTATCCCCCGATATTCCAATGATTAATTACATCCAGCTTTAAAATATTTCATGGTTCATCACCTACTGGTGACTATATGTAGATGAATAATGTCTGTTGGTGAGACTACCCCATTAGTTCCCAGATTCAAAATGGTTCACAGTTCCACCAGAAGATCCTAATAGACTACGAGTGACCCATTACTGCTAAATATGTTTTTTAGTTCTATTATGTGATTCAGTTCTACTGTTCATGACTACATCCAGATTTCAGAAATTGCTCCAGAAGCTTTAGTTTGACTTCTGAGATTTGAAGTTGGGCCTGTACACAACGAAATTGCCAATGATGTCACTGAGACTGCCGAGTAGATATTTTAGGCTTCTAAGATTCATTTCAGAAAGTCTGTGTTGTATGATGTGAGCTCCACTGTAGCACGTTTCAGCATTGTGTGATCTTTTCCCCCCTAATGGTTGATACATTCAACAGTAGAGCTAATGCCACAATTATCAATCGGTACAATTTAGCAGTGGTAAGTGATCAGACCCTCCTCTGCAACCCTTATGTTCGAATGTGGTGAAAAAGGGTTTAATATTGCAGGCCTGAGGGTGAGTACACACTGAATGTTTGTTTTCTTTTGTATTCATTGTTCATACCTCTGTTACTGGAAGACAGTAATAAAATATTGTTATAGAATAACATTCTACAAATGTGTCGTCGTATAACCCATTTCTTTTATAACCCTAATTCATGTAAAGGAGATCTACATCTAGTTTGAACCTTTTGCAGTTTCTGCAAAGATCTAGACAGCAATCTGAGTCATGGAGGTGGGGCTGAAGGCAGGAGTGTAACTTGGGGAGGTTCAGGGGGTGTGACCACACTGGGGCCCACAAGGTCAGGGGGGCTCCATCATTGTTGCTTTTCTACCTTATGTATAATATTTGTGCTCAATCAGTATCATTTAGAGAAAGGAAGCTCCATTCCTCTCTGCCATTTCACTCTTTACTTGTCTAGTTGCATCCATTTGAGTTTAAAAGACTGAAAATATTTATATCTGAGTCTTGAAAGGGATCCATTTAATATTCACACCAGGGCCCCGTCATATTTAGTTACAGTGTTCCGCTGTTAAAGAGGAGCTTCGGAGGCCCTGGAGTCTAAAAGACTCCAGGGCCCCCAGAGTTCCAGTCCCTGGGGCATCCTGAATTGGGATGCCCCACTGTGTAAAACCCCCATGAACCCCGGAAACACACACCCTCTCCCGGAGCCCTAATGCTCCGGACACATCCCTGCTCACTTCTAGCCATGTACGTGCCCACGCCGGCCTTCCTGATTGGGCGGCGCAGTCACGCCACGGCTGCAAGGTGGTGCAGCCAACTATCTCGGCCATTTCTTCTTCAGTTTAAAAACAGTTTAAGACAGTGCCAAATGTAGCCCGACGCAATGGTGTAACAGTTACAGGCATAGTGAGGTAAAAAAAAAGTCCAGGCTGGGCTAAAAAGAAAAAAATACCCACAGCTGCTCCGGTGATGTCCAGCTCTGTAATAGTGTGCACATGCCTGCAGATTTCTTTGGCCATTTAAATGAATTCACCCTGTAAAGTGCTATGTAAGATGATGGCGCTATATAAATAAACATTAATAATAATTATTTGGAGGAGGCCAGACAGCCCCTGCTACATCCCATCGTTGCCCAATCCATTGATGATCATAGCATCAGCTGACTATTATAGAGCTGGACATGGCCAGAACAGCTGCTAGGGAGAACGGGTATTTATTTGTTTATAGTCCAGCATGGAAAGGGACATAAAAGGGACAGTCCAGCTGTGCATGTGCCCCGGGATTTTTTGGGTCCATCACCTGGCGACATAGGGGACGACGTGTTGGTCACAGTGACTGGAACATGGTTACTCCCTTTACTGCAATGTAGGAGCTGCAGCGAGTGCGCCCCAGGATGCTGGGGGACCCCTTCTCAGAAAGTTTCTGAGCATCAGTTTAGGATGAAGCAGCTTTAGGGATATAGTTAAGTCTCTTTTTTTTGTTTGCTTTTTATGCAGAGATCCCAAGTAGGGTCCAGACATAGCCCACCTACTCCCACTGCATGTGAGCCCTGAATTTGGGAGATACTTGCCTTTTCCTCATGTAGCTCTGCATGATGGGCAACTACATGTGTGCAGCGGTTTCCTTTCCCTCTCGGATGGCTCTCTGCTAATAAAAAAATGACTATCACTCTAATGTGGGGTTTACTGATGGAAAAAGAGTATAGGTGAGGTTAGATAAGTGTCCCAGTTGTAAAGAGGGGTTTAAGTATTTATAGTTCCTTCATGGCACCCTTCCTCACTGGTTACTACGTAGCATAACTAACAGCTCGCTCTTTCCAGGGACAGTGAACAGCCGTGACTGTCTCTTCCTGTACTATGGCCCCGCCCCTGACCCAGTTTTTCCAGTAACAGACACACCTCTGATCTTCTCATAAAGCTTTGGAATACTGCCGCTCTAAAAACTGAATTCAAGAAAAATGCGCCGAGAGGCTGCCATCACCCCAGCTAATAGCTGTAATTAGTTAGGAATTTAGGTCACGTAGCAGGATGGAGAGGCTTGTCATGGAGGAGGCAAGGATTAGGCCTCTACTTAACCTCACATAATAAGGAAGGACGCGGCCTAATCTATCTTTCAAGGCGACTCGAGGTTTATATAGCTGCTGATATCACTTAGATGCTGTTCATAGGGAAACGGCCATCTTGTGCCCAATAGGATCCTCTTCCTTCCTTTATGAGTAAAACAAGACAATGATTCAATAAATGTTCTTTAAAGCAGACCAAAACCCACCAAACTTGTTAAAAAAAAATTGGCCAAAGCCAACCCTCCCTTCTTAGGGTGTAGTTCTAGAAATGGATGTATTTGCCAAAAGAATTATCCCAGAACACAGATTTTTTTTGCTGTCCCTCTTTATAATATTGCAGACTATCAGTTATTGCACAGGTGCGGCAATGACATCATGGTCAGCGGCAATGAATGGAGGAGGCGGAGCTTTACAGCTGAAACAAACAGCATTAGTGGGCAGCAGAGTAAAGCAGGAGCAGGGAAAATACAATTCTGTGATTACTCACCTGTAGAATTGGTATTATGAGTATACAGTACGTCCTGCTCCAAATCTAATACTTACAGTTGGGATATACTCCGCCGAATGGCGCTGGACTGCAGAGACATCGAAAATAGGCTCCTCCCGGCCCCTCAAATACCCAGGGACCTCCCACAAATCCCCAGCATTGAAAAGCAGTTAAAGAGAAGCCGGGAGAATTAAACAACCCAAACTATCAACTATAACAATGATAACAATCACCATACAGGGGATCCAAGAAAATTCAAACCAAGGGTGGGTTGGAGCAGGACATACTGTATACTCATAATGCCAATTCTACAGGTGAGTAATCACAGAATTGTATTATTCTTAGTATACAGTACGTCCTGCTCCAAATCTAATACTTACACTTGGGACATCCAATAGCAGTGTCCATAAAGTAGGGTGGGATCCCCAATAAAAATCAGCAGCAGACAGTTTAAACCACTGCCGCCTACAGAACCTTTCGGCCAAAAGCAGCATCAGCTGAGGCCCTAACATCAACCTTGTAAAACTTTGAAAAGGTATGAACAGAAGACCAAGTAGCGGCCTTGCAAACTTGTTCAACAGAAGCTTGGTGCTGAAAAGCCCAAGAGGCACCAATAGCACGAGTGGAATGAGCAGTAAGGCGGAAGGGAGGATTCTTCCCCTTAGCAGAGTAGGCCTGAATCACAGCCTGACGAATCCACTTGCTGATAGTAGACTTGGCAGGAGCCAAACCCTTCCTAGGACCAGAAGGGACCACAAAAAGAGCATCAGTTTTTCTGAAAGGTGCAGTAGCCACCAGATAGTACTTCAGACACCTAACCACAACCAAAGAGTGCAAAACCCTCTCCTTAGCATTGCTAGGATTAGGGCACAAAGAAGGAAGAACAATGTCCTGATTCAAATGAAAGGCAGACACTACCTTAGGCAGAAAATCAGGTTTGAAATGAAACAACACCTTGTCCTGGTGTCTCTCATAGTAGGGGGGCTGAATGGAAAGTGGCGCCAACTCAGACACACGCCTGACAGAAGTGATAGCCACCAGAAATACAACCTTGAGCGTAAGAATGGCCAAGGCAGCATCCTGCACAGGTTCAAAGGGAGCACCCTGCAAGGCTGACAGAACCAAGTTCAGATCCCAAACAGGCACCATAGGCTTACGTGGGGGGCGCACATGAGTGACCCCCTGGAAAAAGTCCTGATCAGAGGGTGCTGAGCAAAGGACTTCTGGAAGAAAATAGCCAGGGCAGACACCTGACCCTTCAGAGTACTGAGTTGGAGCCCCATCTCCAACCCATGCTGCAGGAACTCCTGAATCCTGGGAATAGAGAACACACGACAGGGAAGAGACTTAGACTCACACCAGTCAATGTAGGCACGCCAAACCCTGTAATAAATGGAAGATGGAAGACTTCTTAGACTTCCTAGCTTTAATCAAAGTATCCACAACCGAGGAAGACAGCCCCTTCTCCATCAAGATGGAGGTTTCAGCAGCCAAGCTGTCAAAGCCAGAGTTTGTAAATTGGGATGGCGTAGTGATCCCTGAGTGAGCAGATCTGGCACCAAGGGCAGATCGTACTGATCTACTGCCAGCTGTACCACGTCTGCGAACCACACTCTTCTTGGCCACCTGGGGGCCACCAGAATTGCTGGCCCCCCTTCCAGAGCAATCTTGCGCAGAACCCTGCCCAGCAGGGGGATTGGAGGGAAGACATACAGGAACTGAACGTCCTGCCATGACATTGCTAGCGCATCCGAGGTCAAGGCCAGAGGATCCTGGGACAGAGAGACAAAAGCTGGGAGCTTGTGATTGTGACGGGACGCAAACAGATCCACATCTGGTTGGCCCCAACGGTGACACAGAGATTGAAACACCCTGCGGCATAGGGACCATTCTCCCTGGCGAGAGGTCCCCCTGCTCAGAGAGTCTGCCAGGTGATTTTCCACCCCCGGAATGTACACAGCTGAAATGCAGGGGACATTGGCCTCCGCACAAGTCAGGATCAGAGATGCTTCCTGGAGGGCCCCCTTGCTCCGGGTCCCTCCCTGATGATTGATGTAGGCAACTGCCGTCTGGTTGTCTGAGCGCACCTGAACAGGCAGACCCTGAAGATGAGTAGTCAATCGAGCCAGAACTAACCTGATCGCTCGCAGCTCCAAGAAATTTATAGGTGTGTGGGCCTCCTGAGGGCCCCACCTCCCCTGGAACCGCAGGGACTTCCAGAAACCCTCCCAACCTGACAGACTGGCATCCGTGGTGACTGTCTCCCAGGAAGGGGCAAGAAAGGATCTGCCCCCCAACAGGTTCCTTGAGTCCATCCACCACGAGAGGGACCTCCTGACCAGGAGGGAGAGCACACAGACCCTGTCCAGGGACGCTGGGTCCTTGTCCCATACTGACAATAGGTGAAGTTGCAGAGGCCTCAAGTGGAACTGAGCATAAGGGACCGCTTCGAAGCACGCCACCATCAGGCCCACCAGCTGCATCCCCTGCCTGATGGAGGGATGGGGACAAGCTAGGAGGGACTGAGCCTGTGCAATCAGACTGTCCACCTTCTGCTGAGGAAGGAAGATCCTTGCCTGAACTGTATCCAGATTCATTCCTAGGAATGGAGTTACCAAGGAAGGGGACAGTGAGGACTTGGGGTGGTTGATCACCCATCCAAATGACTCCAGAGTGGACACCACCAGCTGAGTATCCAACTCCTGCCATGCCTGATGTAGAGACTGGGAAGTGATGAGAATGTCGTCCAGATAGGGAAGCACGCGGATGCCCTGACATCTGAGCAGAGACGTCACGCCAGCCAGCACCTTGGTGAACACCCTGGGAGCTGAAGTGAGACCAAAGGGCAAGGCAACACCTGGTAGTGTTGATCCATCAGAGCGAACCTGAGGAACCTTTGATGACCTGGGAACACAGAAATATGAAGATAAGCATCTTTGATGTCCACAGAAGTCATGAAATCCCCTTGGCGCAGGGAACTGATGGCAGAGCGCAGAGTTTCCATGCGAAAGCGCCTGCCCCTGACAAACTTGTTGAGGATCTTCAAGTCCAGGATGGGCCTGACTGAACCATCTTTTTTGGGTACTGTGAATAGGTTGGAATAAAAGCCCTTGCCTTTTTCTCTTAAAGGGACCTGGCAGATGACCCCCAGCTCCAGGAGGCCTTGCACTGCTTGCACTAGCTCCTGAGCCGACACAGGGTCCTGAGGAATCCGGGATCTGATGAATCTTGGAGGGGGACCGGCAGCAAACTCCAACTTGTAACCGGAGGACACTACCTCCTGAATCCACCGGTCTGAGACATGAAGCCTCCAGACGTGAGCGAAGTGCTGCAGCCGTCCCCCCACCCGGATGGGTGAGGGCGCCCCATCATGCCTGAGGGGGCTTGGGAGAGGATTTTGCTTTGGGACCCCAGGAGGAGCCAGGACGTCCACGTCCTCTGCCTCTACCCCAGAAATTTCCCCGGGCACCAGGAAAGGAAACCCCCCCTTCCCTGTCTTGCACCACGGTAAGGGGACGAGAAGGAACCCTGACCCCGAAAGGGCCAAGGTTGCCGCCTGAGCTGGGGTAACCTGCCTCCCTTAGCAAAAAGGTCCAGGAGAGTCCCCAAACAAGCGCAGTCCTTTAACCTCCCTGGCGTTGCGATATAGTCAAATGCAATGGCAACGAAAGCGTTGCCATTGCATTTGTCTCTCACGCACGGCTCCGCCCCCATGAGCCTCTGCGGCTCACAGAGACGGAACCCGGAAGCGGAGAGGGACGCCGCAGCCCGGGCTCTCACCTGCGATCGCGGCGGAGACATCGCTGGATCGCAGGGAGAAGGTAAGGAGGCTGCGCCGCCCGCTCTTGCTCCCAAATCGATCCCGAGCGTGACTCGGGGTCACCGCCACTTACAGCGCAAATTGACCCCCGAGTCACGCTCGGGATCGCCGCCAAGGGGGTTAAAGGGAAACCCAGTGAGGGCCTTCTTGGCAGCATTGTCAGCAGCCCACTGGCGCAGCCAAACCGAGCGGCGTATAGCCACCACGAGGGCAGAAGTTCTGGCACACATTCTGATGGTGTCATCCAATGCTGAGTGGCCACAATTTACAAAAACATCACAACTGGAGAGTGTATTAAACACCTCACAAGGCAAATCATGCAATCATGCAAAGGCATGCAAAGGCGTGGGATGCCAGCTGATCAATACGCCGGTCTTCGGCATCCTGCAGTCAGGGGAATGCATGACAGAGGTGTTAGATAGCCCTAGGATCGGAGCATCCACCTTGGGGGGGGGGGGTGACCAACATTTAACCACCTCAGCAGGAAAGGGATACTTCCTATCCCAACTTTTTGGAACCCCGGGAAGTTTACTGGGGAGCTCCCATTCCTTGAGCACAAGGTTATGGAAATGTACCTGCTCGGGAAATTCCAAACGTGATTTTGCTGTATAGAAAAGCTCCCCTCTTTGCCTGGGAGCCTCAACAGGGAGAGAGATGGACAGAACCTCAAAAATCTGGGTCAATAATCTGTCAGTGTCATCCGGGGCCCAGGGGTTAGAGCCAGAATCGTCATGACCCCTTGGTCTCTCATCAGATGAGCCTGAATCAGAAAAGAGCTCCCCTTCATCAGACGGGGTATAGCCGCAAAGATTCCAAAACTCCCATAGGGAAAACAGTGACATTAGGCGTCAAGTGCCGCTTCTTAGCAGGGGCCTTATGCGCTAAGGACTTAGCAATCAACTGCTCAACAGTAGCCAGTCTAGAAGACACGTCAGGCTGAGAATCCCCACTAGTATGCAACTAAGCAGGAGTGAGATTTAAGCTTGGGGGTGTAGGTGAAGTGAAACGAGGTGCAGCCACTGGCAGGCCAGATTGCAATGCAAGCACCTGCTCAGCACAGGGTACACAGACCCGCGCCTTGTCAGCGTCAGCATGAGGCTGCCCACACGCTACACACAGCCGGTCTTGTCCCGAAGGGACCCCGGTCACATTATCCTGGGATGCCTCCATATGGTGATTATAGCGGCGCTATACAGCAACCCCGGATGCCCCAATAACCCGCTAGTGAAGTGGGAGTATTATTTTTACAAAGCCTACAAGTTATATACTAATACAGGGCGGGGAGAAGCCAAAAGGGTTCGCCCCGCCTGAAAGACATAAGCAGACAAGACCTGTAAGCACACAGTAACAAAAGTGAAAGATATAAAGCCGCCCGCGAGGGCACTTACGGACCGCGGTAGGTAGGGGTCCGTCGCGCATAGGCCAACCAAGCAGGATAAAGATGGCGTCGGTATACCTCGAGGGACAGGCCGGTATAAGCGATGACGCGGAGCGCGCCATAGACGGCCCCCCCCGAAGAGCGCAAAGCCAGAACGTGCGAGCAGCCAATGATGGCGCACCAGCGCCTGAGGTAATGCCGCCGCCAAGTGCGGAACCAAGTTCCGGCGGCAATTTTAAAAAGATCGTAAAGACAATTCAGCGCGGTGGCTGACACAAGACTGAATGGAAAAAGAGTATAAAACACAGAATGCCTAGCATACATATTTACACACCTACAAGGAGGCTACAAGGAGGATGAGGGAGGACAGCGGCCAATTAAACAGGGCCCACCGATAGGCAGGGGCAATAGTGCGGGAGGAGCATCCCATAGAGGCTCACCATATGCCTGTACCGCCTACCCTTTGGTGGGGGATTGCGGTGGAGCAGCGTTCCTAAGCACCTAACGGTGGTGCTGCCTACCTTCACCCGCCCAGCGCAGCCAAGGCTGGGAGGCATATTACTAATGGAACGGGTGGGAATAGTCCTACAGGGCCGCAGGTTAATAACCCCGCTCACCTGCGAGTAGAGAGGCAATTTCTCGTCCTTCACAGCCAGACTGCAGAGAAGATCTGGGGATTTGTGGGAGATCCCTGGGTATTTGAGGGGCCAGGAGGAGCCTATTTTCGATGTCTCTGCAGTCCAGCGCCATCTGGCGGAGTATATCCCAACTGTAAGTATTAGATTTGGAGCAGGATGTACTAAAGAATATTACCAAAAGTTACTCTTCATGGGGGGGGGGGGGGGCAATGCAGGGAATGGTCTATGCCCCATAATTTCCTTTGCCACACTGAGCTGAATGCATTAAAGAAAATCTGAATGCAGTGAGCACTGATGAAAGTGTGGCAGCACTGTCCGTTCTGAAAGGCCAGGAGCACCTAGCTAGAGGAGTACCGGGGATGCGATTGCGGCACAGGCTCATGGAAGAGGTACATGGTTTAAGTGATCTGGCAAGGGGGGGGGGGGGGGTTGGGGATCATACAGGGGGGCATCCCAGTTTGGGATGCCCAATAGAGGTAGGACACCACCCCAAAAGATAGAAAAACAGCCAAACCTGGAATCATTTAGGGCCGGCAATGAGATGATAGTTCCTCTTTATTTTTTGGTGTTCTACCTTTTTGTTTTCCTCTTTTGGGATGTAAAATACATGTTTGTGATACCTGTGATTTACTTATCAGTATGCGGTTTACATGTTTTTTATACTCATGTGACTCTGTGTTGCTAAAGTGGTAGCATCTTTCCTTATCTTTCTAACTACAAGTCCCAGAATGTTTCTACTGTAACAGGTGATCTCATCAGCAGCTTTGGCTAAATCAAGGAGCAGTAATGATCTCCCCAGGCGAGAATGCTGCCAGTAACCTTTTAGCTACATAAACACATGGATGTAATCCACTATATGAAGAGGTTGAATTACAGCAGAAGGGGTTAAACCTGTTGTCTCTGCCTTAGCCAATCAGCTGATTGGCAAGCCTGCATCTTGTCACAGAAGCGCACAACATACTTAATGACCAACACTCCGGGAGGGGGGCCCAAGTCCACGTTTCGGAGGAGAACCTGCAGGACCATCACCCACTACAGCCACCCTTAGTCTCAGAGCACCTGCTCCTTGATAGCTTTCATGCTGTTGTCAGCTTCCAATGCCACCTGAAACCCCTGACAGGATGTGCGTTGTGGCTTCTCCTGAGGTGAGGTATTTTAAAGGAGGACAATCACCAAAAAATGGGCCAATTATACAAATCCATATAAAAATGCTGGGTGGCGGGAGGAGGGGTCACTTATACACCCGGCATGAGGAAATATCCAGCAGGCTTGTTTTTTTTCTTGGAATTTATTCCTACCAGGGAGGAGAAAACCACGAGTTTGGCAGGAGTTTTATTTAGTTTGGGTGTATAAGTGACCCCTCCTCTTATTAGCTGATGTGGTTAAGTGGATTTATAATATTATACAATTTCGCGATACACTTCCTTTAAATATTGTCTATTGTTTACTGACCCGAGACGTTATGACCAGTTCCTGGTTTTTGATACGGGAAGTCCAGCTTGGTAGTTGTACACAGACCCAGATAAGCACAGGGAGTGAAAGATGGCGGCCCATCCTGACAAGCTACGAGGTCTGCCACCAGTTTCTGGTTCAAGATAAGCCTGATAACAGGGCTTAAGTATTTTTTTTTAAACGAGAATACAGATGTGTGACGTTGTGGATCAATAAAAAAAAAAGCGCAATCTGAGATTAAAGAGGACCAACATCCTCTGTGGTGAGAGTGTTGGTGACCAGTCTGGGGGGTCATCCAGAATGCTGGAGCCCCCCCCCCCATATAACCCCTCCCCCCCCCAAAGGTAGTCAGCGAAATGTGAACAGTTTAACCCCTGGTTGGTCACTCCCCCTTACCTTAGGCCGCTAGCTGAAGTTTTCCAGCACAAGATTATAAGAAGATGGTTCTGAGCGTTGCAGACTGAGCAGCTACTGTGGGGCTGGTACATGGGGTGTGTATATGTGTTTTTCAGCATTGGAAATGGAGGGTAATGCTGGGTGTTGCAGTTCCCTGGCCAAGGAACATGACCTACAGAAACATTGTGCTAAGTGCTTTATGCATTTTTTTTCTTTCTATGCAAGTTATGCATCCAGCCAAATGGCTACTGGGCCCACACAGGTGATTTCTAGAAAGGTACAGTATTGTGCAAAGCTGCAGAAGTTCTGACAGCTCTGCTCTGGCCAATGTTCTGCAGATGAGCTCCCTCTTGTGGTCAGTCCACCACTGATTACAGGCTGCATTTCTCATTCTGTGTATTTATATAGCACTGACACATGACCTAGCGCTGTACACAGTGCATGCCATGTATGTGGACAGGAGAGAGCAGCTCTGCAGGTAGCTGGTAGTTACACAGTCCTCCATGCATCTTGTGTCGCACTCAGGAGACGCAGACATTATGGAAAGCAAACGTCATATGGATAGCGATACCCATAAAGCAATTTTACAGGGTTTGCAGCTCCATTCCAATTATCTTGGTTGGCAACTACTTTGATTTGCTATTACATTAGCATCTTGGTGTGGATGAGTTTTTCCCATTTTGGAGAAGCAGCAGTCCTTTTACATAGCACAGTGGTTCCCTCTACATGCCCCCCCTTCCATTGGTGAGCCTATTGCTAGTGCTAATAGAGCAGTCACTACCCCGCTGTCACCATTATTATCACAGAGCACCACCAATATAAAGCCACATCAAGCTGTGTATTGAAAGTGATCATGTGACCATGTTATTGGACCTTAATTAAAGGTAATAGGCAAATATTGTACTTTTTCAATACTGGTTGATAAATCCCCCTACCATGTGATATTACTAAAATCAGCCCAGGATGGATTTCACATCTTTTAAGTTGAAACTTTTATATTTACAATGTATAAAACAGTAAAGCAGTCTAAATGCAGAAGTGAGATGCAAGCAATGGTCAGCCCCCCTGAAGTCACCAGAAGCAGCTTCAGTTCAGTGACTCCCAACATCAGGAGGCATTAAATATCTTCTGCAGCAGTGAGCGGTTGGTCTGCGATCTCTCCTGCGCACGGTCTGCCTGTTCCTGCCGCTTCTGGAGGAGTTTCTTCTTTTCCTGTTCTGCCTTGAGGACCTGGATCTCAGCCTCAGTCTTGCGCTGGGTGAAGTTCCACTGCTTATCAGGGACGGTGCTGCTCTCAGGCTGGGCCGCTTTCCTGCGCTCCGCTTTGGAGAACTTTTTACTGCGCTCCACATTCTGCAGGTAGAAGTTGGTCTCTCTCTTGGCAAGCGACACCTCCGCTCGCATCCGCTGCTGCCGCACTTGTTTCTCAATGGCCAGCCGCTCGCTGAGGTGGGACCACTTGAACCGATGCAGGTACTGGAGGGGGAGACAAGGATACGGTAGTGTAAATAGCCACAAATCATGAAAAAAAGTACATGTATTGAATTCATTCTAAAGTTATAATCAAACATTTCAAAGAACCATATTTATGTTCATTAATATTTTCATATATTGATTGTCCCCAAATTTCTATATATTTTACCCTATGAACTATTGTTATCTTTATTATTATGATTTATTATTTGTAGAGGTAAGTGCTGACCATCTTACCACCTACCCTGGTAGTTTTTCAAAAAGTATTGCTACATAAATACATTCTGCAAAGAGCAGTCCAAAACAAGCACAAACAAAAGAGAAACTGTCTAAAGAAGAACCCCGGGAAACACCAGTGTAAATGTGACTAAAAAGCAAATCTCTTTGAAATTGATTGATCTGCAAATCATCCTGAGGAAACAGAAGCAGAATTCAGCTAAGGAATGGAAGAGTGCCGCGAGTAGTCATCTAAAAATCCTTCACCCCAGCCCTGCAGTCCCTTATTACTCTAGTCTGACTGCAAAGTGATGCAATTTAAGTAAAGATTAATAATATGTCCCTATGCCTGAAAGCAGAAGTTTAGGGGAAATATGACCTTTTCTTTTTAACCCCCCACCGTCCTGCCTCAGTGCCAGGGTAGGGTGGCAGGCCACTTTTGACTAAACTCCCGCTTGCTGTCTGTATTTTCATTTCAAGGACTGCTTTAAAGGAAAAGTCCACTTTACCAAAAGATTTCAGGGCCGTCAGAGGTAACTAGAAGATCCCCTTACATGACCACCACCTCTGTGCTGCTGATAGTCTTCCCCGAGCCCAGTTTATGAAGCTAGGAGCTGCGCGTCTGGGTAATGGATTTATGCACCGCAGCATGCCCACTTCATTCATTGCAATAAAGGGAGGTGTGCAAAGATGGGCCTGCATGACCCCATCAGTGACTATTTGCAATAAATGGAGTGGGCGTGCCTGAGGGGGGTAAACCAGTCACTTGTACAGCCGCCATCTTGGACTGTAGAGGACCTACGGGGTGCTCTCTCTCACTTTACCCAGGTTCCTCAACGTCCAGCATCATGCCCTCTGATGAAACCCCCGTCATCAGTCACAGTGAGCTGGAGCTTGCAGTGAATGGGGGGGGGGGGGGTGGTAGCTCACTGTAACTGATGGCAGGGGCGTTGCTATGTCAGAGACAGGAAGAGAAGCGCGACAAAAGAGTGGCGCTGCACATGGACCTGGTTGAAGCCTTTCAGGTAAGCACTGCAGCCCTGTACTAGGAGCAACGGTCTGCGTGGGAGAAAAGGCAAGTATAGCTTTTTTAATTTTTTGCCTGAAAATGTACTTTATCATTAAAGATTAGATTAGGGGTAAAAACTAAGATAAGGATATTTGGGCTTGCATCAGGTTTAAAATATTAACCTGTAATATTAGGGAGAAGACTTAGAATTCAAGATTGTTGTCTGTATTAGGAAATGTTGTTTGCCCAGTGATTATTCCAAAGGTTAAAATAAATTACTTTAGATCCCTTTAATAAATCACCTCCAGGGGAATCAATTTTTTTCTAGAATGCCAAAAACACAGATTAGAGAGGGTGCAGCTGCTAAACATGTGTGCAGCTGTTTCCTGTTCCGGTCAAATAGAGCTACACTAGATAAAAGCCAGTACCTTTCTAATGCAAGGCTCACTGCTGGCATAAGGTGGTAGGTTAGAATAGGAGGCTGGCAGCTTCCCAGGTGAGTAGCTCTCAGATATTTGTCTGCATTGCATGTCCCAACTTTGGGGACTCAGAATTAAGAGTAGGGACCACACTAAACACAGAGTGCCTTGCCGGGGCAGTGTGGCTTCCACATGTATCTGCAGATATATGCAACCAAATCTCTGTCTTTCCACATAGCTAGACATGTTTGTTGCTTGATATTTAGTTGATGAGAGGGTTAAACTGGGCGGTAAATTAGTTCCCAGGCCCTGAATAATAATGTTGATAATTTTGTATAAATAGTGATTGAGCTGCTCCCACCCCCCTTTGATTGATTGGTAGGTTAGAATAGTTTAATGGTCCTATGGATCAGGTTTCTGTCCACTTTAGCATTACAGATTGAGCGACAGGTAGTACTTGCATTAGAAATATGGTATCAATTAGCTATGCTGAAAATGAGGGTATTGCCTGCTTCCTGGGATTAGGTGGAATGCACACACTCACCTTCATATTCCACAAGTCGTCATGAAAGCGGTTTTTCTTTCGGGTGCCCATAGGTGTGCTATTCAGACTGGAGGCCACCAGCTTGGCCACACGCTTGTCCCGGAATTCCACCCAACCCTCGGTGAAGTCTCGAGCGTTGCTGCCAGCTTTCTTTTTCTTTTTGCGGATGGACCGATCTGGTCGAGAAACATGTATGAAGTGATTTACTTGGTGTACAGTTGTCAATAGCAACAGATTGCAGGAAACCACACACAATCAGATAGCCCTGATAATGTTGTTCTACATTTTTTTTTTTTTTTTTTTAAACAAAGCTGTCCACCTTGGTAGCACATATGCTATGAATGGGCTGTGCGTGTTCACATATGGAGGTTGTGCTGGGAGGGAAACAGTGTGCGTGGCTTGGTGCTGAGACTGGAAACCCAATTTATTGAAGATGGCAAAGGGGAGGGAGAAGGGTGAAAAATGGAAGCTACATGACGTAACCAAAACCCATTGGTCTAAGAGCAAAAATGACGTGGCCCATTGGTCGGTGTGGCAGATATGGATCCTATGCATCGGTGCCCGTATACTGGAGAATGGGGTTCCCGGGATCCACATTCTACGTGACCCCAAGCAGCCTATCAAGCACTGCGACTACCGCACACATTGCTGTGGAACATCCGGCCTTACAAGCCCTTAAGGCTAGTCTATGCCGAGAATGATCCCCAAAGAGGCAAGTATCAACAGCCCTTTCCTGGCTTATGTAGTGCTGATACACACAAGGATAGGGTGATTATTATGTAGCAGAGGTGCATTTCCAAAGAGGTAGTCCAGTAATTTTTGACTGGACTTCCTCTTTAAAGAGGAACAAAACTCATTAGCGGCCTGTCTGGAATCTAAAAGAATCCGGATGCCCCCCTGTGTAAAACCCTGCCCAGGGCACCCATAAAAACAGACCTTTCCCTGCTTCAACGGCACATGTGCAGGCTCTCATCCAATGAGAGCCATCTGCTGTGACTTCATTCAGCATGCGGCCCGCACATGCGCCGCTGGGAGCTTGAAGAGGTGAGCTTTCCTGTGCCAACAGGGGGGTTTCACACAGCAGGGCATCCAGCTCCAGGATTCCCAGAGGGCATGGAACAAAACCCGGGAAGTCAAATTCCCAGCATTTGTTCTGCTTTAAAGTGCACCAGAAACCTCTAAAAAACCCTCCTCCTGCATACCCTGGGTGATGCTGCTGGCTCAGTTAAAAAATGCTTTTTTCCACCACTGTAGCCACAACCAGCTGGCTCATCTCAAATTAGCCAGCTGATGTGACAAACGCACTTACAGCATACCAGGTGCCCTTTAATGGGAGGCATGCTACCGTCCCCAGACTATCTGAATGGCCAGGGATATGGTCTTCATCCACAAAAGTGGGAGCCCTGAGAAGTGTGAGTTTGCGGGAGTACTGCACGGTTTCACACTGCGGGGAACCCCAGATTGGCATTTCCCGTGGCAGCCAAGTGGCCGACCCTGGAGTCTTTTAGGTTCGACCGGTGCAGGTTTTGATTTAACTTAAAGGTCACAGGTTTACTAACTTTTGGTCTTGACACCAGTTTATTGTAAAATGACTTTCTTGTCTGTGGTGATTAAACAGGAAATTTGTCTAGAATATGCCAGCGGGATTAGTGACAGAACAAATAAAATTAGCCTTAATCTAATCCAGCCCCATCGTTTTGTCTGGAGTTTGGCTTGAAATTGAAAGCTAGTTATTTGCCCTAAAAGCAGCTGCAAGCTCCTCAACACTGCTGTTCTACAGATTCTCCATGTGTGGGCACCTTACCCTCAGACTGCAGAAAGATCCGTCCTACTTCTCCATGCAGGCTCAGCATGTTTCGGACGTGGCGGGGTCGTAGGCGAGGCGGGATGTGGCCCAGGTATATGATGCCAGGAATAACCTTCTTCTGCTTGCCTTTTGAGTCCTCATTGGGGCCTTCATCCAACATTTCAGCATCTCTTTCATCTCCCTCTTCAGGAAGAATCTCCTCTTTAATCCCATCAGCATGATTTAGATTTTCCTCATTTCCGTCATCAGCCTCATTCATATGTTCATCATTCTCATGCTCCTCATTATCAAGATCCTCTTCTTCACTGCCAGTCAGTGACTCCTCTCTGTCCATCATGCTGCCTGCGGTAGTCGAAAATAAAGTAAAATCATCTTTAGACCTCATGAGAAGAATTCAATGCACACCTAACCAACAATCCCCACTCATCAGTTACACATCATCAGTTACCTAGCCAGAGATTGGGGAGTAAATGAGGCCCATCAAGCACCTGGCTTCTCCTATATAAGTAACATCCCCATCTTAAAGCAGACCTAAACTCTTCCTGGCAGGTGATTACCATTTGCTAGGGAAGCGCTGCCCAATGGGGTACCTAGAAACATCTGCAGCACGGCACAACTATTAAGGGACGGCTACCGTCCAGCCGTTTCTGAGACCCCGAGTGTTAGATCTCTCAGAAATAAGCATATCTTAAAAGTGGACCTAGAGTCAAAAAGTCTTTAGGTCTCTTACACTATCGCCCCTGGGACTTGCAGGTCATAAGGGGGACCCACCCTCATTTTGCCCAGCCTGTCTTGTTTTAGGGGCATCCAGATTTGGCATTCTGTGCGACATTAATCCCTCTGATTACCCTGCATACTCGACTTGATTTTTTTTTTTTTTAAAGATTCTTTATTTAAAAGGTGATCGGCAAGTCAAAAAATAAATATCAGTAGCTTACCCTACATTGAGTCCCTCCAGCTCTCTCTTTACTGCTATGTCTGTCTACTTAGTGGGGAAATGAATTCCTCATTCAGCTTTCAGTGTCCACCCTTCAATCAACCTTCAGTGGAACGAAAACAGAAACACTCCCCACTTCCTCCCCAGATGTCCTGATTGACTCTCTATGCAGCTATTAAACCCCACCCTGGTCACACTATGTGCTCTTAGACGGCAGTATTTCTCACCCCGTCTTTCGGGTCACACTATGTGCTTGCAGTAATAACTAGAGGCGCACCAATGCAATTATGTTTTCACTATGATTTATGTAAAGCACACAGTGTGCTTACATCACATTGCTGTTGCCACGCTCACTGTTTTTCCTTATCTTTTCTCTGCATCTTCAATGCTCTAATACTTTTACAAATAACTTAGGAACTATAGGTTCTTTTTAAAAACTGATTGAAGTTTGGGAAAGTGCAGTGTCTAGACCGAGACAAAATGATTCATCAGCATCTAAAATTAATATATTTTAAGTTTTTAGTCACTTACTTATTATTCTTTCCCCCACTGGGATGCAAGGACTTTAGGATAGGGGCGCCGCCATCTTGACTCAGAAGCATCACACTTACTGAGGAGAGTGGGATAAAGTACAGGGGGGGTGGGTTATAGCTGTGCTTTGCTCAGACAGAGCAGAGCTGGGGTCAGGAAAAGGTCAGCAATCCCAGAATGCAGAGCAGCACAGTCAGAAGGCACTTCCTGTTTGCAGGCTGCCTGATGTTCCATGAGCCGCCATCTTGGATGTTTAAAGGCTCATAACATGCAGTAGATGCAGGTAGGATGATTTTTAATGTGAGCAATCTGTATGTACAGGGTGTGGGAAACATATAAGATAGACTCTTATTCAGAACGAAGGACCGCTTTAAGCATTTTCAGGAAAAATATAAAAAGACGATACAATCAGCTAGCAAGCAAGCAGCATATAGCAAACAACATTCCTCTGGTGGAAACCCATTAAAGCCACACCAAAAGTGTTACCAGCGGGTTCACTAACTCGGGGTCCCGAGTATGTACCGGTAATTGTTTTGGTCAATTAAGACTTGTTAAGAGTGTATAATTGAGAGAATTCCTCCTCGACAGTATCCTGGTAAAGTTGAAGATAAAAGGCAGAGATGAGAGAAAAGATTATTGACAGGGTAAAGATTACGGGGCAGGGGGAGAGGTGGGGGAAGTAGGGGAGAGCTTGGTGTGTGGTCCTAGGAAGGGGGTGGAGATGGGAGGTTAAGGTTCTCGGCATTCACGCTTGTTGAACCCAGCATACTTCAATTTGGAGGGTGGGTATGATACAGACATAGTGTGGCTAAGCGTAGTCACAGCCACAGGATCAAGGTGAGTATACAAGGACAATGGGGGGGGGGGGGGGGGGGGGGGGGGGGGGGGGGCAAAGCAAGGTCCTCTTATTATTGTTGTTGTTTATTTATATACTGTAATATTCTTCTGTAGCACTGTACAAGGTAGTATAAGATATATCTTATGTATTTTGCAAGGAGAGCTCTGCCCAACTGAGTATCTACAAACTCCTGCACACATCAGCTCAGAACATCTACTATTGGGCGTCTTTCTACAGCCCAGCTGTTTTTGCGTCCATCAGGCAGAGCTCTGTGGGAAATGAAGGTATCACTGAAAACGGAACAAAACCTGGGATTTTGACTGTCCCAGGTTTTTTCCTGCTCTGGGGCATCCCAAATTGGTGAAACCCTACCGAATGCCCAGAACACCTCACCTCCTCCCAGTCCTACAGCACATGCATTGTATTTTGTCCAATCACAGTCATTTGCTGTGCATATGTAATGCTCGTCAAATGACTGTATACATGCAGAGCTTTGGGATTCCCCACTGTGTTACCCCCCCCCCCCCCCCAATCCTACGGGGCATGCGGAGGTTCTTGTCCAATCAGAGCAGCAGACAGTTGTGGGATGTGCTTTCAATCTTCAATGTGGTGCAGGGGTGGCACTGCATTTGGGATGCCCCACAGTCTGAAGCCCCCCCCCCCCCGGTCCTATGGTGCACGCGTAGGATCTTGTCATTTGCCGTTCATAATGTTCAACAAACCCCTCGGTTTACGGTAATGGGGAGTGAAAGCAGCTGCATCCCCAACAGTGAGCTCTATCTGAACGTCTGGGGACAGGAGCGCACACACACAGCCCAAAGATGCAGAGGATGTGGTCGCTAATATTTACATTGGCGAGGGAGCAGGAACGAGGTGGGATTTGCTCGGACCCGGGAAGGGGTGTTTCCCATAGACGCATCCTGTTTTGGGATGTCCAAGGAGGAAGGCCAGCAGCTGGCCATGGAATCTTGCAGATTCCAGGACCTGCCCGCTTGGGTTTTCTTCCACTCCCTAGGAAGCCCAGCATCAGGCTCTGTAGGATATGGGGCAGAAAGAAACTGTACTCCGCAGCAAAGCATCTCTTAAATACAGGGTTCATTAATGGCAAGAGGGGTAAATGAAGTTAGTTACTGGGGTAGAATAGGTCTACTGTAATTGTGGGGCTCACCAATGACATGCGTGGGTCTTTAGGAGGGCACAGACCAGAAACTATGAAGGCACTTTAGGTCCTCTTGAAATCCTCATGTCCTCGCAGGGGAACCAGCTTTAAAAGCGCACGCCCAACAATAGGGAGCGCTAGCTGCTTAAATAGAGGACCCTCTTCCTCACACTGGAGATGAAATTGACCAAATCGTGAGCGGATCGCATGTCTGTGTGTCTACAGGCAACAGCCACATGACTTCCCTCAGCATAAAGCGGTACTGGAAGCGCCGTACATATAAAATGTCGGCTCTCTTATTACAGCCTGGACCCCGCCAGTTACCTTAGCGCTTACTATAAAGACGCAGCACCCACATCCACCCAGCCTACCGACTAAACGCCGACTCCGTCAATTCTCCATGTACACAACGTGCGCTCTCTGGCGCATCCTAGTGACGTCGAAGCGAGGTGTAGCTGGGCGGACTGGCTGGGTGGAGAAGGTGGAGCGGAATGTCACGTGGTACTCAGCGCTGAGTGGAGCGCGGTGCAAAGTTGGGTGGAGCTAAGCGTCGCGGTGGGAGGAACTGGGCGGGAAAACTAAGGTCCATTAGCTGATGTAGAATGTGCGTAGTGTAAAGGGTTAATTAGTTAATCATGTATCACTTATGTATAGTGAAATAATAAAAACATGATCATATTAATTGCCAGAATATGTAATTTACACACATATAATATCATTTTAGGCGTTTAATTGTGTTAAAGCATACTTCCCAACTTTTCAGGGTGTGAAAGAGGGACATTTGTTAAAGTAGGCCACACCCCTCATTGAGGGATGGCTAGGAGACAGGTTGTAACGGATACAACAATATAAACACTTTGAATAAGCAAATTATTTAATTATTTATGCAGATCTGCATGTTACACCTCAAAGAGGGACAGATGAGAAAGAGGGACAGGGGGACATGGACTCAAGAGAACCAGTCCCTATAAATCAGGGACGCTTGGAGGTAAGGTTAAAGTGCGGATGGAAAGTTAAACCGGTCCTTCAGCGTGATTTAATGAAAAGCCCAAACTCTTAAAAAATGGTTCTCCAGCATCTAAAATTAATATATTTTACGTTTTTAGTCACTAACTGATTATTCTTTCCCCCACTGGGCTGCAACTCTGTTCAGGAATTTAGGATACGGGCGCCGCCATCTTGACTCAGAAGCATCACACTTACTGAGGAGAGGAGAGTGGGATAAGGTACAGGGGGCGGGTTATAGCTGTGCTTTTCTCAGACAGAGCAGAGCTGGGGTCAGGTAAAGGTCAGCAGTCCCAGAATGCAGAGCAGCACAGTCAGGAGGCACTTCCTGTTTGCAGGCTGCCTGATAAGATGGCGGCTTCCATAAGCCGCCATCTTGGATGTTTAAAGGCTCATAACATGCAGTAGATGCAGGTAGGATGATTTTTAATGTGGACAATCTGTATGTACAGGGTGTGGGAAACATATAAGATAGGCTCTTATTCAGAGTGAAGGTCCGCTTTAATACATACTGGTAAATATTAAATGTTAATATAATAATAAAATAGTATTAATTAGTATTAATCATTTTAATAGTAATTGATGAAATATTATTCACATGTGTAATATCATGTATGCCTTGTTTATCTTAGGTAAAATGTAGATGGAAACAGTACTGCCTGTAAGGAGTTAAATTACATAAATATAATAATTTCAATTTCCATACTATAGAATAATAACAAAATATGTCATTATACAGAGCTGAGGTAAAATGTGTCTGGAAGCTGTACTTTCCGTAAAGATTTAATAATTTGTGAAAGCAGCATAACTTAACATAAATGTGGTATTGCCAGAAAATTATATATATAATATATATATATATATATATATATATGGAATTTTCAGGCGTCGTTTATTTGAGGTAAAATGTTTATCGAAAGAGTTAAAGAGATTGTTCATACTAAGTGTAACAACAAATCATTGTTTGCTTACCTGCCATGCAGAGGATTTTAGCCCAGCTCCAGGATTCTATTTATTCATGACCACATTTTGTTTTTAGCTTTGAGAGGCAGACCTGTCTCCACCCTATTGCATTAGACTGGGGAACACATTGAGGCTCCATTCAAACCAAACAATTGCAGGGGTGATTGCGCGTTCAAGGCAAACGCCCCGCAATTGCTGGTGTCCGGCATTTGTAAAGTGCTTGCGATATCGAATTCCCCCTCGTCCTGCACTGCACTATTTATTTCTGTTCCCCCAGTGGCTTGGACACCTAGAACAGGAGGCAGCGGCTGGGTATGAGGGACAAGATGGTGGCGGAGGACGAGGCAGCGGTAGCAGCAGGCAGCAATACTCCTCCTGTCTGGCACTGCTGCAGTCACACTCCCAAGAAGCTGGCTGCAACAGTGCCAAACCAGAGGACAGCGACCTTCACTACACCGCAGGAATAGCGCCATACATAGGCTTTACCTGCAGTGCCCATAGACGTTTTGGGGGCGCAATGAAGCTGAGCTGTGGGCAGAATGCTGCATGCAGCATTTTGCAAATCATAGGACATTGATGTGAAAGGGCCCATTTATTTTAAAGCAGAACAAAACCCAGGATTTTGACTATCCGAGGTTTTGTCCCATGTCCCAGGGGCATCCTGAATTGGGGTGCCTTGCTGTGTGAAACTTCCCAGAACGCACTGTAAAACTCACCTCTTCCCAGTCCAATGGCCCATGCGAAGGCTCAATCAGAGCCATTTGCTGTGCTTATATCATTATAGTCTTCAATGGGTAGTGCAAGCAGGGGCATCCCCAAGAGCATGCACAGTCCCATCCCAGCCTATCTGAATGGCTGGGGCATGAACGCACACAGCCCAAAGATGCAGGGGATGCGGCCGCTTGCATTTCCCATTGCAAACAATCCGAGCTGTGTGGCGAATTACATAGGCACGGCAAACAGTTCCGATTGGACCAGAGACTTTTAGAATCTTTTAGACCGGCCACCCTGGGATTTGTTCCCTTTTAAAAAGTGTGAAAACATGATCCCCTTTGTGTGAACAAAGCTTTGAGCTTGTGTGTGCAGGGGAGGATAGCTACAGAAGGGGGGCTGAATCTCAGCAGCAACAGCTTTATTTAGTAGCTCACCAGGATGAATCTTCTGCATGGGAAGTACACAAACAATGATTTGTTTTTACACTATATACCAACAGTTAAATGATATAAATATGATATTATTTGGCAGAATATAATTACACATGCATATGATTTAATAATAATAATAATAATTATTATTATTATGAATTATATTATTACAGTATATCAATATTCCAGTATTAGATGTTACATTTCCTGACTCCTTAGCGCTATAGTTTTCAATAAAGTTTCTGTTCCTTGATCCAACAGTGCACATGTAGACCTATGGCAACATTTCCAGCTTGTGTACTTGCCACACCAGGCAGATGGGCTAGAGGAAGCAGGGTTGTTGCAGGGTGTTGGAGCAATGGTGCCTAGCAACTTCGCTCCTGGGGCATGCAAGGTAAGTATATGGTGATTCCAGGGGGTTTTATACAGCGGGAAGGGGATCAAAACACAGGAGGGCATGATGGCGGAATTTGGTCCTCTTTACAGAAGAAGCCCTGCCATAATCAATGGCTACTGCATGGTGCAAGTAACTCAATCTTCATTTCTATTAACTGTTACACTGGTTTGAGGTTTGAAATATCTCTTCCAGCCAGAAATGCAGACATGTCACTTAGAATAAGATAAAAGGCAGGGCTAAATAAGTCATGGGCAGGGCCTGAGGGAGTGAGTGACAGCTTCCTATGTGTTGTGCAACTAATGTTGACAGGTAGCTGTGCAGCGCTCTAGCATATTAGCATTTGTATGAGGTATTTTGTGTCTATAACAATATGGCTGTTACAGAATACCACAACCAGGATGGTCTTCTGGATGAAGCTGCTGTGAATGATCCTGTAATCCTGGGAAAGCTTGGCTTCTATAGCCCTGGACCTACAGACCTATTCTGGAATCTTTGTCCATTGCAAGTCTTGGTCATCAGGAACCCTGCTAACCCTGCCACTAGTAAGCCCAGCAATAATATTATTCTAACCCTTTGCTCTGTAAACTCTGAAACTGGCAACGGCTGCATACAGGTCAAACGTTCACAAATAGGCTTTTGCACTGCTGCAGTGTGCAACCAATTCTGGGTCCACTGTTGGATGGACCTTTGAGGAAAAGGTCTGCCTTCAGTTTAAGTTTTAGTTTTAACATCCTCATTGAGGATCTAGAAAATGACAATCACCTACGACCTACTCTCCTACCTCTTGTTTTCTTAAACCTGACCTTCAGCATGATTTCATGAAAAGCCCAAACCCTTAAAAAACTATTCCCCAGCATCTAAAATTCAGATATTTTAAGTTTAAGTTAGCCACTTATTATTCTTTCCCCCACTGGGCTGCAACTCCATCAATGAAGTGGAAACAGACACACACACAAAAAAAAAAATAACCGGTTCCCGGTCCCATGCTGGGAGCTGCTCCCTGCTGTAATGGCTTCTGTCCCGCTAAGGATGCTATGCGTCTTGCTGCCTTGTCTGCCACTTTAATTATGCCCTGCATTTATAGCCGCACTTCTTGCACCAACTGGAGCAATCTATGGGAGGACACTGAGCTGGCGGCCCCAATGTGTTAGAGTGCCCGATAACAGCGCCAAATGCGGGCATACATAAAGCGCCAGACAAGGCATCCAGATACATAGCACCGTCTACATCCCAGGAAAAACAGGCGGAACCAGCAGAGATTGCACACTGTAAACCTACATGCACCTCCCCTCCTGAGAGAGGGGTGCTGACTGGAGGCAGTGCACGCAAGTGAGTTAGATTCTATCTTCCACCATATATCCTAACCTCACTACCTTAAAGTGGACCAACACCCAGGATTTTAACTATCCTGGGTTTTGGTCCACTTCGGTGGGGCACCCTGATCGGGGGTGCCCCGCTGTGTGAAACCCCCCAGAAACCCCCCAAAAACTCACCTCTCCCCGCTCCCACGTGAACGCCGCAGCCAATCCCTGCCAACGTCTAGGCGGGGGACAGGAACGTACAAGCCTCTTCCGCCGCCGCCGCCTCCCGCGCGTCACCCTCGGCGCGCGCGCGCCCCCGCCGGCCATTCACAGCGCGCGCACATCTGGATGGACGCGCGGGAGGCGGCGGCGGAAGCGGCGGCGGATCAGGTAAGATCTTTTTGGGGTTTCTGGGGGGTTTCACCCCGCGGGACATCCCGATCTCGGATGTCCCGCGGGGTGGGAGGTGATCGGCCCGGGAATCTTATAGATTTCCCGGCCGATCACCCCTGGGTGTTGGTCCATTTAAAGTGGACCAAGAGGAATCATGGGCTGGTAGCCCAGGAGCGGGTACCAGCCATACTAGTGGCCCCTTGTTGGCCAAGAAGAGTTTGGTTCGCAGACGTCGTGCGTTTGGCAGTAGACCGGCACGTCTTGCCCAAGGATCCAGATCTTCTCACCCAGGGGCAGCTACGCCATCCCAATTTACAAACTCTGGCTTTAACGGCTTGGCTGCTGAAACCTCCATATTGATTGAAAAGGGGTTGCCTGCTTCTGTTGTTGATACCACGATTCGGGCTAGGAAGAAGTCCTCGTCCTTTATTTATTACAGTGTCTGGCATGCTTACATTGCCTGGTGTGAGTCCAAGTCTCTTCCCTGTCAGGTGTTTTCTATTCCCAGAATTCTGGAATTCTTACAACATGGTTTGGATCAGGGCCTTCAACTTAGTACCCTAAAAGCCCATGTTTCAGCTCTGGCAATTTTTTTCCAAAGATCTTTTGCCAATCACCGGTTGGTTAAAACCTTTTTCAGGGTGTTTCTCATGTGCGTCCACCCCGTAAGCCTTTGCTACCAGTCTGGGATTTGAATCTGGTGTTGTCTGCCCTGCAAGGGCCTCCCTTTGAGCCTATTCGTAATGCTTCCTTGTCTATTCTGACCCTTAAGGTAGCCTTTCTGGTGGCTATCACTTCTGTAAGGTGAGTTTCTGAGCTAGCGGCACTTTCCATCAAACCTCCTTATTTTGAGAGACATCAGGATAAGGTGGTGTCCCAGCTCAGGCCGGACTTCCTGCCAAAGGTTGTGTCTGCTTTTCATCTTAATCAGGACACATTCTTCCGGACTTCCGTAGCTGTCTGTGAAAGTTTTGGTGGGTGTTTGTCATTTTTTTGCTTTTTTTCGTCCATTTTCTACTCGCACAAACGTTCGGGAATGCGCTTCCGATGATCAGAAGCAAATCGGAACATTTCCGTTAGTTCAGATCATTTTCCAAACAAAATCGGAAATGTTCCGTTCGTTCAGAAAACTTCCGTTGATTCAGAGAGCTTCCATCTGATTCAGAGAGCTGATTTCCGACGGATCACCACCCTATAAATCCGTTTCTTTTCCGATCCACTTACGAGACCTTTGAGGGGTCGGATTGCTATTGTTGAACATGTTTTGTGGCTATGTGGAGGAGTCTGCGCACCTTTAGCACCAAAGCATTGCATGTATCAGCATGGCCGAGGTCATAAATTGTATAGCAATGCATACCTGAATCAATACATTTCATGTATGCCTTATAGAAGCATTTTAATGCTGACCTTAATTAGTCCTTAGCATGTAAACATTTATTTTCCCACACATCCATATAATTGCTATATTTTTTTAGGCTTATGTCCTTTGTGAATTATATTTGGATTGTTGAACTTGAATCTTAATTTGTGGTAGGAGTTCTTGTTTTAGTCGGTTACCTTTGCTTTTTGTCATTATTTTATATTTGGTTGCAGGAACCGCAACAGGGGTTCTCTAATCGGGCACTATGCAAAACGCGGCCCGTGGTGGCGAGGGCCCTCTGGCTTTTGAAGTCCAGATTTAGGTGTTTGGACCATACAGGGGAGGGGCACTGCAGTATGACCCCAACAAGGTTATACCAAAATTTTAATTTACGTTTTTTAACAGGGACCACACGTGCCAGAGTGGCACAACTGAGTGTCAGGGTCCTTCAGTTGGTGGGCGAGATGCAGGAGCTGCGCAACCTGTTGGGGGCCACAGATGAAGAATAATGTTCAGTTTTTTATAGTTGTTAAAATTTGAAATTTTCAAAATTTTTAACAATTTAATATTTTATGATGGAAAAAAAAACATTGTCATTTTATTTACAAAATACATTAACACAAAACTAATGGGCCCAGAAATATTTAAAGATGAATATTCACATGACCGAGAAGTGATTTGGGTAAGTTTTAGGGGGCTAAAATGGAAGAAGAACCTAACCAAGAAGTGGTTTGGGTGAGCTTTAAGGGTCCAAAAGGGAAGATGGAGGATAGTGCTAAGTGGTTTAGGTGAGCTTTAAGGGTCCAAAAGGGAAGATGGAGGACAGTGCTAAGTGATTTAGCTAAACATTGTAGTAGAAGTGAGGGTGGCAAATATGTAGGCGAGCACTTTAATGAGTTAAGTTTGTAGTGCACAGGCGCAAGATCATAAGGATTTCCGTCTGGACGAATATTTATTGAAAAAGGGAAACAGAATCGAACGGGATGTAAAGGATTCGTTGGAGGATACGATGGGAAAAGGGCAAAAACGAAAGCCTACGTTGTAACATGTGAAAATGAAACGGAAATGAAAGTCTGGATGGAAAATTACATCCTCGTAATTCGTAATCTGCCGTACGAACGGACGGAAACTTTACAGAAGGTTTTCAATGCATGCATTGAATTGCTCGTACGCTCATACGAGAACGGAAACATTTCACCAAAAAAAACAGATCGGAACTAAAACGGAAGTTTTTTTTGTCTCTCTGAATCGAGGCTATTGTCTTGCCTTCATTGTGTCCTAATCCTGCTAATTCCAAGGAGCTGACTCTGCATTCCCTAGATGTGGTCAGGGCTCTGAAGTTTTATTTGGTCGCCACTGAGCTTTTCAGGAAATCTAATGCTCTTTTTGTTCTCACTTCTGGACCTAGAAAGGGTTTGCCCTTCTGGCTAAATCCACTATCAGCAAGTGGATCTGTCAGGCGGTGGTTCCAAGCCTATTCTGCTAAGGGAAAGGAACCTCCCTTTAGGATTACTGCTCATTCTACTCATGCTATTGGTGCCTCTTGGGCTTTTCAGCACCAAGCTTCTGTTGAACAAGTTTGCAAGGCCGCTACTTGGTCTCCTGTTCATACTATTTTTAGTATACAGAACGTCCTGCTCCAGAGAGAATACTTACACTCGGGTACTACTCCGCCAGATGGCGCTGGACTGCAGAGACATCTAAAATAGGCTCCTCCCGGCCCTCAAATACCCAGGGACCTCCCACAATCCCCAGATTTTCTCTGCAGTCTGGACTGCGAAGGACAAGAATATGGCTCTCTCTTCTCGCAGGTGAGCGGGGCTATTAGCCTGCAGCCCTGTAGGACTATTCCCACCCTTTCCATTAGTAATGTGCCTCCCAGCTTTGGCTGCGCTGGTCGGGTGATGGTAGGCAGCACCGCTGTTAGGTGCTTAGGGGCGCTGCTCCACCGCAATCCCCCACCAAAGGGTAGGCGGTACAGGCATATGGTGAGCCTCTATGGGATGCCCCTCCCGCACTATTGCCCCTTGCCCCTGTCTATCGGTGGGTCCTATGTTAAGTTGCCGCTGTCCTCCCTCATTCTCCCTGTAGCATTCGGGGTAAAGGGGGGGGGGGTGTGTATGTATGTATATACGTGTATTGGCTTATGCTTTATTACATTATGCTTTGTGTCAGCCGCCGCGCTGACTTGTATGACTTTTATTATACTTGAAATTGCCGCCGCCGCCGCTGCTCGTGTTTTTTTCCCAGTGTTCCGCTCTTGGCGGCGCCGTTACCTCAGGCGCCGGTGCGCCGTCATTGGTTGCTTGTCACGTGTTGGCTTCACGCTCTTCGGGGGGGGGGGGCCTGTCTCTGGTGCGTTCCGCGTCATTGCCTGTGCGGGCCAGCCCCTCGATGTATACCGACGCCATTTTGTCTGCTTGTTTGGCTTCTGCGTGACGGGCTTCTACCTACCGCGGTCCGTAAGTGCCCTCGCGGGCGGCTTTATTACAGTTTTTAATTATTGTTTGCTTACGGTTACCTTTGATTATGTCTTTCAGACGGGCGAACCCATTGGCTTCTCCCGGCCCTCTATTAGTTGGTTAACTTGTGAGGCCTAGTGTAATTACTTCCACTTCCCTAGCGGGTTATTGGGGCATCCCGGGTTGCTATATAGCGTTAATCCCTATCGGCCTAGTGTGCCGCTATAATCACCATATGGAGGCATCTCAGGATAATGTGACCGGGGTTCCTTCGGGACAAGCCCGGCTGTGTGTAGCGTGTGGGGTGTCCCCTATTAGCGCTGACAATACGTGGGTCTGTGTACCTTGTGCTGAGCAGGTGCTTGCGCTGCAATCCGGGCTTCCAGTGGCTGGGCCTGCGCCTCGTTTCACTTCACCTACTCCCCCAAGCTTAAATCTCACTCCCACTGAGTTGCATACAAGTGGGGTTTCTCAGCCTGATGTGTCTTCTAGACTGGCTAGTGTTGAGAAGTTAATTGCTAATACCTTGGCGCGTAAGGCCCCTGCAAAAAAGCGGCACTTGACGCCTGATGTCACTCTTTTCCCTATGGAAGCTGATGAGCTTTTGCATCTATGTGGCTATACCCCTTCGGACGAAGGGGAGCTATTCTCCGACTCAGGGTCATCTGATGAGGGGCCCAGGGGTCATGACGATTCTGGCTCTGACCCCTGGGCCCCGGATGATACTGACAGATTGCTGGCCCAGATTTTTGAGGTTCTGTCCATATTCCCAGTATGTCTCACACCCTGCTTCGGAAATATTAATTACACGTGGGTTATGGTCCAGTAGAGGGCGAACTTCTGCAGAGATGACTAGAAAAAAGAAGCCTCTCCCTGTCCATAAATACCTGGGACCTCCCACACATTCCCCAGTCTTTGTCTCTGCAGACGGCGAGCAAGCCAGAAGATGGCTGTCTCCTTCCTTACAGGTAAGCCGGGTTTACACCCGGCCATTTATTGCCCTATTTCTGCCCGGACCTTGTTTTAATAAGTTACCTACGCCTCCCAGCCTCGGCTGTAGGTCCGGGCGAGGGTAGGTTACACCCTAGTGGTGTACTAACTAGGAGCCATTTGACACCGGCTGCGCCGTTTTTTGATTATGAGGAATATGACTCCTTTGATTGGTCTGATTATTCCCCGTTGGAAGAAGGGGAATTGTTTTCAGAATCTGAAGGCTCTGATGATCAGCAGTTCTTGGATGCTGATGCGGGGCAGGAGCGTGGGGATACTGTTGATACCCCCAGACTTCTGGCCCATATTTTTGAGGTGCTTGCTGTTTCCCCTCCTGCGGAGGCCCTCCGCAAGAGGGGGATTTTTTTAGGTCACTAAGCCTCGCTTGGAGTTTCCAGATCAGAAGCATTTTGACAAATTGATTCTTAAGAAATGGGAAAAGCCCAGCCGGCTTCCTGGTATACCTCAGGGGTGGGATAGGAAGTATCCCTTTCCTGTGGACACGGTAAAGCATTGGTCATCACCCCCAGAGGTTGACGCTCCGGTTCTGGGTTTGTCCAACACATCGGTTGTGCACTCACCAGACTCCACTACTCTGAAGGATAGTGAGGACCGATGTCTTGATCAAATGGCGTTGCATGCCTTTGCCAGTGTGGGTTTGGCCTTGCGCCCTGTTTGTGCTTCAGCTCTCATGGCTGTGGCTACCAGATCTGTCATTAGGGGCCTGTTGAATGGTCCCCATCTTAACCCTGCTAGTGATGAATTTGCAGCATTTACGCGGTGTGATTTGTTCATGACCTTTGTCTTATCAGCTTTGGATGATACAATCTGCATGTGTAGTAGAACCTCGGCTTTGCTTGTGGCTATACGCCGATCGGTTTGGTTGCGCCAATGGGCAGCTGATATTGCTGCGAAGAAGGCGCTTACAGGGCTACCTTTCCTGGGTATGCACCTGTTTGGAGATAAGTTGGACTCGGTGGCGAAAGGAGGTAAATTGCCACAACGCAAAAAGCAGCGCCGACCCTTTCGGGGTGCATGCTCCTTTAATCCTTCCTTTCGCGCAAGCAGGGGAGTTGCTTACTCTGCGTTGAGAGGTGATTCCTGGGGTAGGGGCAGAGGATGTTCCCGTCCCGGGACTGCCTGGGGTGCCAAACCCAAGGCTGCTGCCAAACCCTCTCAGCAATGAGGGGGCGCCCTCACCCTCGCGGGTGGGGGGACGGCTACGTCTCTTCGCCTAGGTCTGGACCCAGGAGGTCACGGACAACTGGATCCTGGAAGTGGTCTCTTCCGGGTACAAGCTGGAGTTCGAGTACCGGCCTCCTCCCTGATTCCTCACGCCTCAGGTTCCTTCGGACCCCGGGGCCACACAGGGGCTTTTCATGGCAGTGCAAAACCTTCGGGACATGGGAGTCGTCTGCCCGGTGCCCTCCACAGAGAGAGGTCGGGGCTATTACTCCAACCTTTTTACAGTCCCCAAAAAGGATGGCTCCATAAGACCCATTCTGGATCTAAAGATTCTCAACAGGTTCATCAGAACCAAGAAATTTCGCATGGAGACTCTGCGCTCGGCCATCAACTCTCTTCGTCCAGGGGATTTTATGACGTCCATAGACATCAAGGACGCTTACCTTCATGTGCCGATCTTCCCGGGACACCAACGGTTTCTCAGATTTGTGGTGGGAGATCAGCACTATCAGTTTGTGGCTCTTCCTTTTGGGCTGACCTCGGCACCAAGGGTGTTCACCAAGGTGTTGGCGGGTATAATGGCCCTTCTCAGAGCCCAGGGCATTCGCATTGTGCCGTATCTGGATGACCTTCTCATCACGGCATCCTCTCTCGGTCAAGCGGAGCTGGACACCAGGTTGGTGGTGTCAACGCTAGAGGTTTGGTTGGGTGAACAACTATCCCAAGTCCTCTCTCTCCCCGTCAAGGGAGGTTTTCTTTCTGGGCATGAATCTGGATACCATTCAGACCAGGGTGTTCCTACCTCCGTCGAAGGTGGAGACGGTTCAAGATCTGATACGTCTTCTTCTGTCCATCCCTCGCCCGTCCTTCCGGCAAGGGATGAGGCTGGTGGGATTGATGGTGGCCTGTTTCGAGGCGTTCCCTTTGCTCAGTTTCACATGAGGCCTCTTCAACTCCATCTGTTATCCGCTTGGGACAGTTGCCCTCTGTCCTTGGATCAGTCATTTGTGATGTCTTCCCTGGTCCGGCAGTCTCTTCGGTGGTGGCTGGAACCGAGGAATTTGCTGAGGGGCAGATCACCACGGACGCCAGCCTGTCGGGCTGGGGGGGGTTTCTGGAAGGAACATCAGTTCCAGGGGCTGTGGAGTCCTCAGGAGGTGCACATCCCCATCAACGTCCTGGAGCTGAGGGCAATTCGGTTGATGCTGTCGCACCTGACGCATCATCTCCAAGGCTTACCGGTTCAGGTTCAGACAATCGGACTGCGGTTGCTTACATCAATCACCAAGGAGGGACTCGCAGCAGGAGTGCCCTCAGGGAAGTGTCCCTGATTCTGGCATGGGCCGAGAGCAATGTTCCATGCATCTCGGCGGTGTACATTCCAGGGGTGGAAAACCTGGAAGCGGACTCTCTGAGCAGGGGGTCCTCTCGCCGAGGGGAATGGTCCCGCAACTACGAGGTATTTCTATCCATTTGTCACAAGTGGGGGTTCCTGGAGGTGGATCTCTTTGCCTCCCGTCACAACCACAAGCTCCCTGCTTTTGTGTCTCTGTCCCAGGATCCTCTGGCTCTGGCAGTGGATGCCATGTCCCTTGCCTGGCGGGATCTGGGTCTCCTGTATCTGTTTCCCCCCTTCTCCATGGTAGGCAGGGTGGTGCGCAGGCTGGCTCAAGAGGGGGTGGCAGCAATCTTGGTGGCCCCAAGGTGGCCAAGACAGGTGTGGTTCGCAGACATAGTCCGGCTGGCGGTCGATCAATTCAGGCTGCCTCTGGTTCCGGATCTGATCACACAAGGTCAGCTTTGTTACCCCAATTTACAAACACTGGCTTTGACGGCGTGGCTGCTGAAAACTTCATCTTAAAGGAAAAGGGTTTGTCTGAAGCCGTTGTCCAGACTCTTGTCAGGGCTAGGAAGAAGTCTTCCTCTAATATCTACTACAGGACCTGGCGGACCTACATTGATTGGTGTGAGGCTAGAGCCTTTCCTTGTCGGGTGTTTTCCATTCCTCGGATTTTGGAGTTTCTTCAGCATGGTCTGGACATGGGTTTTCAACTTAGCACCCTTAATGTGTCCGCTCTGGCGGTTTTCTTTCAGAGATCTTTCGCTCTTCATCCTTTGGTTAAGACCTTTTTGCAGCAGGTCCCTCATGTGCGCCCTCCTCGCAAACCCATGTTGCCTGTTTGGGATTTAAATTTGGTGTTGTCTGCCCTTCAGGGTCCTCCTTTTGAACCAGTGCAGGATGCTGCACTATCCATTTTCACCTTAAAGATTGCCTTTTTGGTGGCTATCACCTCTGTTCGACAGGTTTCTGAGTTGGCGGCTCTGTCTATTCAGGCCCCCTACTTTGAGAGACATCAGGACAAGGTGGTTTTCCGCTTTAAACCAGACTTCCTGCCAAAGGTTGGCTCTGCTTTTCACCTCAATCAGGACATTGTGCTTCCTTCATTGTGTCCTAAACCTAGCAATGACAAGGAGAGGGCTTTGCACTCTCTGGATGTCGTTAGATGTGTAAAGTACTATCTGCTGGCTACTTCACCATTCCGGAAGACGGACGCCTTTTTTGTGGTGCCCTCTGGGCCCAAGAAGGGTTTGGCGCCCATCAAGTCTACCATTAGTAAATGGATTCGTCAGGCCGTTATTAGGGCCTACTCTGCCAAGGGGAGGGATCCCCCTTTCCAGATCACTGCTCATTCTACTCGTGCTGTTGGGGCTTCCTGGGTGTTTCAGCACCAGGCCTCTGTTGAACAAGTTTGTGAGGCTGCTACTTGGTCTTTTGTTCATACTTTTTCCAAGTTTTATAAGGTTGATGTGCGGGCCTCAGCAGATGCTGTTTTTGGCCGCAAAGTTCTGCAAGCTGCAGTGGTTTAATTTGTTCACTATTGTCTGTTGGGATCCCCACCCTTTTTTTGGACACTGCTATTGGTGTAATTAATATTTCCGAAGCAGTGTGTGAGACATACTTGGAATAATACCATTTTGTGATTACTCACCTGTAAAATGGGTATTATAAGTATGTCTCACACCCTGCTTGAGTTGTATCTTGGATCCTCTATGTGGTGAAACTTTTTTCTCATAGATTTTATTGGCTCTTCCTGGTCCCCTTACTGCTTTCTTATACTGGGGAATGTGTGGGAGGTCCCAGGTATTTATGGACTGGGAGGGGCTTCTTTTTTCTAGTCATCTCTGCAGAAGTTCGCCCTCTACTGGACCATAACCCACGTGTAATTAATATTTCCGAAGCAGGGTGTGAGACATACTTATAATACCCATTTTACAGGTGAGTAACCACAAAATGGTATTTTCTCCCCCTGTTGCGGCTCCCAGGCAAAGGGGGGGAACTTTTTCATACTGCTAAGTCACGCTTGGAATTTCCTGAGCAAGCACATTTCAATAACCTTGTGCTCAAGGAATGGGAACGTTTCCTACTGAGGTGGTAAAGTGTTGGTCATCTCCTCCCGAAGTGGATGCCCCGGTCCTATGGTTATCTAACACCTCTGTCATGCACTCCCCTGACTCTACTACCCTGCGGGATGCTGAGGACCGGCGCATTGACCAGCTGGCGTCCCATGCCTTTGCATGTGTGGGGACAGCGCTGCGCCCGGTTTGTGCCTCGGTCATTACGGCTGTGGCTATTAGGACCCTGCTCAGAAGTATCCTTGATGGTGCCCCTGATGATTTGCCTTGTGAGGTGTTTAATGCACTCTCTAGTTTTGATGTTTTTGTGAATTTTATCCTCTCTGCCTTGGATGACACCATTAGAATGTGTGCCAGAACATCTGCCCTTGTGGTGGCTATACGCCGCTCGGTTTGGCTGCGCCAGTGGGCTGCTGACAACGCTGCCGAGAAGGCCCTCACTGGTTTTTCCTTAAAAGGACTACGCCTGTTTGGGGACCGCCTGGACCTTTTTGCTAAGGGAGGCAGGTTAACCCAGAGCAGGCGGCAGTCTCGGCCCCTTCGGGGTCAGGGCTCCTTTTTCTCCCCCTACCGTGGTGCTAGACAAGGGAGGGGGGTTTCCTTTACTGGGGCCCGGGGAGACTTCTGGGGTAGGGGCAGAGGACGTGGACGTCCTGGCTCTTCCTGGGGCCCAAAGCTTAAGTCCTCTCCCAAGCCCCCTAAGGCATGATGGGGCGCCCTCACCCATCCGGGTGGGGGGACGGCTTCAGCACTTTGCTCACGTCTGGAGGCTTCATGTCTCAGACCAGTGGATTCAGGAGGTAGTGTCCTCCGGTTACAAGATAGAGTTTGCTGCCTGCCCCCCTCCAAGATTCATCAGATCCCGGATTCCTCAGGACCCTGTGTCAGCTCAGGATCTAGTGCAGGCAGTGCAAAGCCTCCTGGAGCTGGGGGTCATCTGCAAGGTCCCTTTAAGAGAAAAAGGCAAGGGCTTCTATTCCAACCTCTTCACAGTGCCCAAAAAAGATGGGGCAGTCAGGCCCATCCTGGACTTGAAGATCCTCAACAAATTTGTCAGGAGCAGGCGCTTTCGCATGGAAACTCTGCGCTTTGCCATCAGTTCCCTGCTCCCAGGGGATTTCATGACATCTGTGGGCATCAAAGATGCTTACCTTCATATTCCTGTATTTCCAGGTCATCAAAGGTTCCTCAGGTTCGCTCTGGAGGATCAACACTACCAATTTGCGGCATTGCCCTTTGGTCTCACTTCAGCTCCCAGGGTGTTCACCAAGGTGCTGGCTGGGGTGATGTCTCTGCTCAGGTTTCAGGGCATCCGCGTGCTGCCTTATCTGGACGACATTCTCATCACTTCCCAGTCTCTACATCAGGCAGAATTGGATACTCAGCTGGTGGTGTCCACCCTGGAGTCATTTGGATGGTTGATCAACCACCCCAAGTCCTCTCTGTCCCCCTCCTTGGTGACTCCATTCCTGGGAATGAATCTGGATACAGTTCAGGCAAGGATTTTTCTTCCTCAACAGAAGGTGGACAGTCTGATTGCGCAGGTCCAGTTCCTGCTATCTTGTCATCATCCCTCCATCAGGCAGGGAATGCAGCGGGTGGGCCTAATGGTGGCGTGCTTCGAGGCGGTCCTTAATGCTCAGTTCCACTTGAGGCCTCTGCAACTCCACCTCTTGTCAGTATGGGACAAGGACCCAGCGTCCCTGGACCGGGTCTGTGCGCTTTCCCCCCTGGTCAGGCGGTCCATCTCGTGGTGGCTGGACTCCAGGAACCTGCTGGGGGGCAGATCCTTTCTTGCCCCTTCCTGGGAGACGGTCACCACGGATGCCAGTCTGTCAGGTTGGGGGGGTTTCTGGAAGTCCCTGCGGTTCCAGGGGAGGTGGGGCCCACAGGAGGCCCACACACCTATCGGCGTCTTGGAGCTGCGGGCGATCAGGTTAGTTCTGGCTCAGTTGACTCCTCACCTTCGGGGCCTGCCTGTTCAGGTGCGCTCGGACAACCAGACAGCAGTTGCCTACATCAATCATCAGGGAGGGACCCGGAGCAAGAGGGCCCTCCAGGAAGTGTCTCTGATCCTGACCTGGGCGGAGGCCAATGTTCCCTGCATATCAGCTGTGTACATCCCGGGGGCGGAAAATCTCCTGGCAGATTCTCTGAGCAGGGGGCTGCTGAAACCTCCACCTTGATGGAGAAGGGGCTGTCTACCTCGGTTGTTGATACCATGATAAAAGCTAGGAAAAAGTCTTTTTCTTCCATTTATTACAGGGTTTGGCCTGCCTACATTGACTGGTGTGACTCTAAGTCTCTTCCCTGTCGTGTGTTCTCTATTCCCAGGATTCTAGAGTTCCTGCAGCATGGGTTGGAGATGGGGCTCCAACTCATTACTCTGAAGGGTCAGATTTCTGCCCTGGCTGTTTTCTTCCAGAAGTCCTTTGCTCAGCATCCTCTGATCAGGACTTTTTTCCAGGGGGTTACTCATGTGCGTCCTTCACGTAAGCCTATGGTGCCTGTTTGGGATTTGAACTTGGTTTTGTCAGCCTTGCAGGGTGCTCCCTTTGAACCTGTGCAGGATGCTGCCCTGGCCATTCTCACTCTCAAAGTTGTCTTTTTGGTTGCTATCACCTCTGTCAGGCGTGTGTCTGAGTTGGCGGCGCTTTCCATTCAGCCCCCCCTACTATGAGAGACACCAGGACAAGGTGGTGTTTCGCTTCAAGCCAGGTTTTCTGCCTAAGGTCGTGTCTGCCTTTCATTTGACTCAGGATTTTGTTCTTCCTTCATTGTGCCCTAATCCTAGTAATGCTAAGGAGATGGCTTTGCATTCTTTGGATGTGGTTAGGTGTCTACTATCTGGTACTATCTGGTGGCTACTGCACCTTTCAGAAAAACTGATGCTCTTTTTGTGGTCCCTTCTGGTCCTAGGAAGGGTTTGGCTCCTGCCAAGTCTACTATCAGCAAATGGATCCGTCAGGCTGTAATTCAGGCCAGCTCTGCTAGGGGGAAGAATCCTCCCTTCCACCTTACTGCTCATTCTACTCGTGCTATTGGTGCCTTTCAGGCTTTTCAGCACCAGGCTTCTGTTGAACAAGTTTGCAAGGCCGCTACTTGGTCTTCTGTTCATACCTTTTCAAAGTTTTACAAGGTTGATGTTAGGGCCTCAGCTGATGCTGTTTTTGGCTGCAAGGTTTTGCAGGCGGCAGTGATTTTAACTGTCTGCTGTTACCTTTGGGGACCCCACCCTACTTTATGGACACTGCTATTGGATGTCCCGAGTGTAAGTATTCTCTCTGGAGAAGGACGTACTGTATACTAAGAATAATACAATTCTGTGATTACTCACCTGTAGAATTGGTATTATGAGTGTACAGTACGTCCTGCTCCACCCCACCCTTGGTTTTGCATTATCTTGGATCCCCTGTATGGTGATTGTTATCATTGTTAAAGTTACTAGTTTGGGTTGTTTAATTCTCCCGGCTTCTTGTTAACTGCTTTTCAATGCTGGGGATTGTGGGAGGTCCCTGGGTATTTGAGGGGCCGGGAGGAGCCTATTTTAGATGTCTCTGCAGTCCAGCGCCATCTGGCGGAGTAGTACCCGAGTGTAAGTATTCTCTCTGGAGCAGGACATACTCATAATACCAATTCTACAGGTGAGTAATAACAGAATTGTATTTTTTCTAAGTTTTATAAGGTTGATGTTAAGGCCTCAGCGGATGCTGCTTTTGGCCGCAAGGTGCTTCAGGCGGTAGTGACTTGAACTACTGACCGTTACTCTTTGGGGATCCCACCCTACTCTGGACACTGCTTTTGGATGTCCCAACTGTTATAAATACTGAAGCGGGCCGTGCCATGCAATAAAGAAAAAAGCAGTTCTGTGAGTACTCACACATAGAATTGTTTTTGTTCTTGCATGGCACGGCCTGCTTAGCCCCACCCTTGTTATCGTTGTTCTTGGTTGCCACTTTATGGTGATTGTTTCAAGTCAATTGGGTTCTTTTACCTTTTTCACATTTTTTACTTATTCTTTCCCGGCTTCTTGTCTCACTGCTTGTGTACGCTGGGGAACTCTATGGTTAAGCCCGTTTTTATAGGGAGCCGGGACATGCCACAGCTTTTCTGCAGTACCACTGCGCCACCTTGTGGCGGAATAACCCAACTGTTATGAATACCGAAGCGGGCCGTGCCATGCAAGAACAAAAACAATTCTACAGGTGAGTACTCACAGAATTGCTTTTTTATGTTCCTCTTTAATGCAGATCTAAGAGATTGCGGGTTATCCTTTAATCTAAGCAAGCATACTGTTAGAGATTGATTAATATATCCATTAGCCATTGATTAATATATCCAATATAGCCATTTAAATAAGAGTCTGTACTTACCTTCTGTCCACTGTAGCTCCTCTGTGCATTGCCGTCATCTTCATACTTACTGTTGAGGGAAAACCAGTGATTCCCTTCTTTCAGCTCTGGGCAGACATGGCAGTGTCCACCATACTGGGAGGTGAGGGGGTGTGATGAACCCACTTCTATATTTCAGTGACTTGAGTAGGTGTATGGGGGATGTAAACAAGGCCCCACAGACACCACTATGCAATGTCGCCATGCTGGGAGAAGGAATCACTGGTCCCAGCCCTCAGTATGAAGTATGAAGAAGCCTGGCGCTGGACAGAGGAGGTGTGCAGGCTCACTGGTGAGTATATACTTTTTTTTTGTTTTGCCTGGATAATCCCTTTAAAGTGGACCAAAACCCAGGATTTTGACTGTCCTGGGTTTTGGCCCTTTCCCTGATCGGGGTGCCCTGCTGTGTGAAACCCCCCAGATCGCCGATGCCAACTCACCTATTCCCGGTCCTATGGCGCATATGCCTCATCTAAGGCCAGCGGTTCTGAGTGCGCTGGCGGCCACATCCCCCACTTCCCTCTGCCTGTGCTGCACATTCACAAATGCCTGGCACAGGCATGCGGACTCGTAGAGGGATAATTTTGGATGCCTGGGGGGGGGGGGGAATTGATCAGCGTGGGTTTTGGTCCACTTTAAGTAAGATAAAAAGGAAATGGTGACTACTTTACATTGTATCAAAATGTTATATCTTCAGGGTTGTCTCATGAAAAAATATAGTAACTGTAGCGATAACTCTTATCGCCGGAGGGCTTCACCGCCCGAGACGTCCTTTTCCCAATCGTAAGAGGTGCTGCTGGAATTCCAGAGTCGTCCGTGAGGAAACAGGAACAGCCCTTACAAGGGCTAGTGAATTGTAATATAGCGTTTCCCCCAATAAGAGACAGAACTTCAGTATTGAGGGTGAAGGTGAAGTGTCTTTATTAGTGCCACTCTAGGCCTTATATACACAAGTCTCCATTGCATGACACACACACCGACCAATAGCAGCAATGCACACAATCCCTCAACTCTGCCGGTGACGCAATCAGCAACACAATAGACGTCTGTAATACACTCAATCCGAACAATGCCATTGTCTGTGACGTAATCAATCAATACAATGGCAGTCAGAACAATGAATAACGTAATCAATCAATACACTGGCAGTCTGTAACATGCTTAAGAAAAGGAAAGTAATGAACCTGTGTAAAGTCCAAAGGGGCAGAGAGTCTGTCACAGTAACAAATGTACAAAAATGAAGGGTGTGCTCAATCTCTCTCTCTCTCTCTCTATAATATATATATATATATATATATATATATATATATATATATATATATCACACTTTTCGTCACAGGGGATACAAAGGAAGAAGAGCTTACAATCTTTCAGGGTAGAGGGGAGGATAATGAAGGAATTTACAATCTGCTCGGGTAGAGGATACAGTAGGTGATGGAACTTAACAATCTAAAGGGTTATACGGGATGATACAGAAGGTAGAAGAGTTTAGCAAAGGGTTTACATTGATGATGTAAACAAACCTATGCTACCCTTAGGCCCTTTATAGACCTATGAAACCCTGCTCAGCCCTGGCAACGAAAAGACCCCTGGCCTTCCCTTTGTGTAAACCCCTCCTAGATCCCCAGTAAAGGCTTACCTTTTCCCTGGTCCAACAGCGCATGCGTGAGCTCTCATCCAATCAGAAAAATTTGCAGTACCTATGTCATTGGGCAAACACTCTGATTGTTTGCAATGGGAAGCGTAACCGGCCGCACTCCCTGCATCTACAGGCTCTGCGCGCGCTCCTGCCCTATCAATTCAGATAGACTGGGACAGGAGCCTGCGCGCCATTGGGTATGCAGCAACTTGAGCTCTCCAGTGAAGAACATCAGAGACGATTTCCAAATTACATAGTGACGGCAAACGACTCTGATTGGACGAGAGCCCGCACATGCGCTTTTGGACCAGGAAAAGGTGAGTTTTGCAGGTCATCCTGCTGATGTTTCACACAGTGGGGCATCTGAATCTGGGATGCCCCTGAGGCACGAAACAAAACCCAGAATAGTTAAAATCCTAGGTTTTGTTCGACTTTAAACCTATGGTGGCTTCTGATTGGTTGCCATTTAACACTGCTTTACATGCTGCACAGCGTCCTCCAGGCCTAATGTGATTTACAGACATAACTCTGTATGAGCATGTCAGGTCCTCGCTGCCAAATTAAAAAGCTTCTTATTAATTATAAGCGAGATAAGGCGATGGGGGCCAACGTGGTATCATGCAGCCAGTGGGGTATAATTAATATGAACACACAGTGCTGGGCGGTGGGGGCTGGGATTTGGGGGATGTTAATCGTCCGCAGACAGCTGCCTCCGATCCAGGGATTACAGGCACAGATTGGTACTGCTCACACAAAGCCTCCATCCATTATACATTATTACATGACCCAGCACTGGCTCCACCTCTGCCGTTGTCGTTTTTTTTTCTGTATAACCACAAAAACATGAATCCTGTCTGTCAGTTTTAAAACCATACACGTGCCAGATTCCTGCCATCCCCGCTCCTGTGACTGAATTATTTATTGTAACTAACTGCGCTTCTGCCATCTCTGACCAAGAGCTAAAGAGAGTGAGCGCCAGCCTTTTATAGGCAGCTGAGCAAACTAGAGCAATGGGAAAGCTGCTTTGCTTGGCTGGTAGATTATTTATTTACTTTACATACTAAAGATGAACTCAAGTAAAAAAAAAAAAACTTCAGCTACCCTCTGGTTTCAAAAAGGCAGGAAGCCCAGAAATGGCATAGATTACTTATCAGGTCTGCCATCCTGCGCCACCCCGGTGTCCCACCTGATTACTGCCAGTCAGTCTGGCAGTCTTGCAGCTTGGAACCTCCAAATCCATAAGCCCTCCCCCCTGCTTACGCCCCAGCACCCCATGGGACAACGGCTGATTGCTGCAGGACTTCTGATGTATGTAGATTCTTTTAGCCATTCTGTGGGCAGATAGTAAAGCGGACCTACTGTCCCCCCTGCAAATATGTGCCAAGGGGGTTTACAGGGACATCAAACTAACCTAACCTACCTCTTCATGCTATCAGTGAGCCCTTCATTAGAGAGATACTGACTTTCACCTAGCCGAGCTGCAATCATAGGGGGACAGATAATAGCTACATACATATGCGGACAGTGAGGTGCGCATGGAACAAATCCCAGGAATTTTTGTTCTGTGCCCCTGGGGGAGCCAGAAAAAACTCACCTGTCCAGGCTACAGGCGACTTTCTTTGGACTAGAGCCCGTGCATGCGTTATTGGAGTGGGTCTTTATGGGCATCATGGGGGTTTCATACAGCAGGGCATCCCAAGAGCCGGCCCTGGAATCTGAATGCTGCTGGGGTTTGTTCTGCTTTAAAGCCCGGTTTTGTTTAACTGTAAAGGCATCCCAAACTGGAATGAACCCGGGTACAGTGTTAAAAGCGACGTAAAGTCATTTTTGCGTCTTGGTCTGCTTTAGAACATTGGAGACCAGGGCTGTCGGAGTTCCACTACCTGGGGCATCTCAAGCATGCCCTGCAGCTTTAGACCCCCCGGATCGGATGATCCCTCATCACATCCCTACTCAACCTCTAGCTGTAGCACGTATCTGCACCCGGCCTTTCTGAATGGCAGACTTTGGCATGCCCACAGCTAGAGGTGAGTAAGGATGTGGACCGAGGGCCATTCGACTAGCACAGCCGAATGGAGCCTAGCGAAAGTAAGCACGCTGATTGACTGAACAGGACACTCAGCCAATCAACGTGCTTGGTTTCCGCCATGCCTGTGTTTTCTGGGTGAACAGTGGGGAGCCACATAGCGGGGCATTCCATATCGGGATGCCCTGTCTGAGAGGAACACCTGGGAGAGTGAAATTTATGGGTGCTGTTCCTCTTTAAAGTGGATTTGCTTACTCTTGGGTTTTAGGCTAGAATGTCTGATTATAGTGATCCGAAATTTTACAATTTCAAACCATATGAAACACAATTAGTAATCGAAAGCTGAAACTCCGCTTCTTTTTGAATGGCATGAAGGGACCTGAACATCTAGGCAACTCAAGTTTCTAAGGAACAACTCCCATTGCAGGGGAAATCTAGGTTTAGAAGATACTAATATTCTAAGTGTGCCATACACTCCACTTCGATCTTCATGACATGTGGGGAATCTCCAGTAGAGGGCGAACTTCTGCAGAGATGAGTATGCAAAAAAGAAAGCCCCTCCCTGTCCATATATACCTGGGACCTCCCACCAATTTCCCAGTTCCTTCTCTGCAGGGAAGGCGACAAGACAGAAGATGAAGCCCGGCCATTTATTGTCCCTATTACTGCCAGGACCCTTTCTAAATTGCCTCTATTTGAGCCTCCCAGCTTAGACTGCGGGTCCTGGTGAAGGTAGGGACCATGTCTGGTGCTGTGATTTAGCCTGGGGAGCTTCTTCCCCTCAGACTGTGTTCAGGGGGGGCTCTCGGCGTGGCCGCGGTAGCCCCGCCCCCTTCTTTGGTGCAATTCTGTGGCTCATTCCTAGGGGATCCGCGTTGCTGGGAGGGGGGAGTGGCCTGGCGAGCACGCGTTCTGCGCTGGCCCGCCCTCCCCCTTCTCTTCCTCTTTCTGCATGAGGCACTTCTCGGGGGCCATTTTGATGCTGGTGCTGAGCTGCGCTCCTGGTGGTAAGGGCCGGATGGCCACTTCCTTAGCTTATGTGGGGGCCCCTCTCTAGCGGGGGGCCCCCACTGATTGCAGGCATGTGTGTGTGTGTGTGTATTTTTGTTTTGGTTAAGCATGTCTGGCTAGCCTTCCCCTCCCCACCTTATCCGTACCCCAAGTGACATTGGTGCCAGCGGGGAGTCGCACTCTGATGTTTGGGCTAGGTTGGCCAGCATCGAGAAAATTATTGCTGGCATGGTGGGCAAGAAGGCCCAGGCTAAAAAGACATTTGTCGTCGGCCCAGCCCTTGTGGGATGTTGACGACGATTCCGTTGATTTGTCCGATTATTCCCCGTTAGAGGAGGGGGAATTGTATCAGGAAACAGAGGCTGACTATGTTCACTCTGGGGATGCCGATGTCGGGCAGGCGCTGGGGGATGCCGTAGATACGGCCACTGTTTTGTCACATCTAATGGAGGTGTTGGATATTGAACCGCCTGAGGCGCCCCCTCTCAAGAAGGGGGAATTTTTTGGGGTCCGCAAGCCCCGTCTGGAATTCCCTACCCAGGGTCACTTTGATGCGCTGATCCTTAGAGAATGGGAGAGGCCCAGTCGGCTTCCTGGTGTTCCTCAGGGATGGGATAAGAAGTATCCTTTTCTGGTGGAGGCGGTTAAGCGCTGGTCTTCTCCTCCCGAGGTCGACACGCCAGTTTTAGGTTTGACCAACTCTTCTGTGCTGAACACCCCTGACGCCACTTCCCTAAAGGATGGCGAGGATAAGCGCCTTGATCAGATGGCGTGCCACGCATTTGCCAGCGTGGGCTCGGCCCTGCAGCCTGTTAGCGCATCTGCCCTGGTGTCGCTTGCTATCAGGTCTCTTATCAGGGACTGGCTGAATAACGCTCAGTTTGCGCTGAGTTCGCTATCCTTAAGAGATGCGAATTGTTCATGGATTTTGTCATGGCTGCGATGGAAGATTCTATTGTCGTGTGTAGTAGGACTTCAGCCTTACTGGTGGCTATGCGCAGATTGGTCTGGCTCCGCCAGTGGACTGCGGACGTTGGGGCCAAGAAGTCGCTCACAGCTCTTCCCTTCTTGGGTACGCGGCTGTTTGGAGATAAATTGGATGCTGTTGCTAAAGGAGGTAGGTTACCTCAGCGGAGGAAACAGCGCCGCCCCTTTCGGGGGGCTGGCCCGTTCACTCCTTCCTTTCGAGGGGCCAGAGCGGCTAGGGGTTTGGCCTTCTCGGGTGTCAGGGGCTCGTCCTGGAACAGAGGCAGAGGTCGGGCACGTCCCGCGGCTGCCTGGGGTTCCAAGCCCAAGCCTGCCGTTAAACCGGCTCAGCAATGAAGGGGCGCCCTCATCCGCCAGGGTGGGGGGGACGGCTGCGGCTCTTCTTCCAGGTCTGGGCCCGGGAGGTCACAGACAATTGGATCTTGGAAGTGGTCTTCTCCGGGTACAAACTGGAGTTCGAGTACTGGCCGCCCCCAAGGTCTCGGGTGCCCTTGGACCCTCAGGCTGCACAGGGGCTCCTGTTATCAGTGAAAAACCTTCTGGACATGGGGGTTATATGCCTGGTGCCTCCATCGGAGAGAGGCAGGGGTTACTACTCCAACCTTTTCATGGTTCCCAAAATGGAGGGTTCGGTGAGACCCATTCTAGATCTCAAGGTTCGCAACAGGTTTATCAGAGCCAAAATGTTCTGCATGGAGACTCTGCGCTCGACTATCAATTCCCTTCGCCAAGGGGATTTTATGACATCCATAGACATCAAGGATGCGTATCTGCATGTTCTGATTTTTCAGGCACATCAGAGATTCCTCCGGTTTGCGGTGGAGGATCAACATTATCAGCTTGTAGCTCTTCCCTTCGGTCTGACCTCAGCGCCGAGGGTCTTCACCAAGGTCTTGGCGGGAATAATGGCTCTGCTCAGAGCTCAGGGCATTCGCATTGTGCCTTATCTGGACGACCTGTTGATCTCAGCTTCTTCCCACCGTCAGGCGGAGCTGGACACCCACCAGGTGGTGTCGACCCTGGAGAGGTTTGGGTGGGTGATCAACTGCACCAAGTCTTCTCTCTCCCCGTCTCGTGTGATTTCTTTTCTGGGCATGAATCTGGATACCATTCTGGCCTTACACCCGCTGGTTAAGACCTTTTTCCAAGGGGTCGCGCATGTGCGGCCCCCTCGGATGGCTGTGGTTCCTGTTTGGGATTTGAATTTGGTTCTTTCGGCTCTGCAGGGTCCTCCTTTTGAGCCGTTACAGGATATTGCTCTTTCGGTTCTCACTCAGAAGGTTGCTTTCTTGGTGGCTATTACCTCTGTTCGGCGTGTCTGTGAGTTGGCGGCTCTGTCGATTCAGGCCCCTTACTTTGAGAGACACCAGGATAAGGTGGTTTTTCGTTTTAAGCCGGATTTCCTTCCTAAGGTGGTGTCTGCTTTCCACCTCAATCAGGATATTGTTCTCCCTTCCTTGTGTCCTAAGCCTAACAATGACAAGGAGAGGGTTCTGCATAATTTGGATGTTGTTCGCTGTGTGAAGTACTATTTGGTGACCACTTCTTCCTTCCGCAAGACGGACGCTTTTTTCGTGGTGCCCTGCGGACCCAGGAATGGTTTGGCGCCTGCTAAGTCTACGATTAGCAAATGGATTCGTCAGGCCATTGTTTGGGCCTATTCTGCTAAGGGGAGGACTCCTCCTTTTAGGGTCACTGCGCACTCTAATCGTGCGGTAGGTGTGTCCTGGGCTTTTCAGCACCAGGCTTCTGTTGAACAAGTTTGTAAGGCTGCTACTTGGTCTTCCGTTCTTACTTTTTCCAAGCTTTACAAGGTTGATGTGTGGGCTTCAGCGGATGCTGTTTTTGGCCGCAAGGTTCTGCAAGCTGCAGTGGTTTGAGTTGGTACATTCTTTACTGTTTCTGGTTCCCACCCATGATGGACACTGCTACTGGATGTCCCACATGTCATGAAGATCGAAGTGGAGTATATGGCACACTTAGAATAATACCGTTTTGTGAGTACTCACCTTTAAAACGGGTATTATGAGTGTGCCATACACTCCACTTCGCCACACCCCTTTTTTTCAGGTATTCTGGGGCTTTTATATGGTGAACCATTGGTTTTGATTGTTAGGTTATAATTGGTTCTTCCTGGTCCCCTTACTGCTTTTTTACACTGGGAAATTGGTGGGAGGTCCCAGGTATATATGGACCGGGAGGGGCTTTCTTTTTTGCATATTCATCTCTGCAGAAGTTCGCCCTCTACTGGAGATTACCCACATGTCATGAAGATCGAAGTGGAGTGTATGGAACACTCATAATACCCGTTTTACAGGTGAGTACTCACAAAATGGTATTTTTCTCCACATGCATGATGAGAACCCAGGAAACGGCTGCACACCTGCTGGAGGAGATGGGGCTGCTGCATATATACTAACACTGCAACACTGAAACAGCATTCTCGCGTTGCTGAATTGCAGTGGAGGAAATCCAAAATCAAGGAAGACTTGTTATACAAGAAGGCCCTTCAGGAACTCAGGACTGCCCTTTCATCTGCTAAACAGGAATATGTCTCATCACTCATATCAGCACAGGCCCGGAATCCAAAGCAGCTATTTAATACTTTCAACTCCCTACTCTGCCCACCACCACCTCCCCCATCCTCACAGCTAACAGCAGAGCAATTTGCCACATATTTTAAAGATAAAATTGACACGATTCGAAGTGGCTTCACCTCTCAGAACACTTCCCTCCTACCAACCCCCCCCCCGCCCCAGTCATTAAAGTGGACCAACACCCAGGATTTTGACTATCCTGGGTTTTAGTCCACTTCAGGGGGGCACCCCGATTAGGGGTGCCCCGCTGTGTAAAACCCCCCAAAACTCACCTCACCACACTCCCACGTAGCCGCGGACAAGACAGCGCGTCCGCCGCCGCCTCCCGCTCGCCCCTCCCGCGCGGGACGCGGCGGCCGCTGCCGCCGCCAATCAGGTCAGTTTTTTGGGGGGGGACCCTCACGTCCCGCGGTGAGGGAGGTGATCGGCCCGGGAAACCCCTGGGTGTTGGTCCACTTTAACTCATTTCCCACAGTTAACTGCACAAAGTCCCTCCTCTCTGGTCTCAAAGGCCCACCTGACCACGTGCTCCCTTGATCCCATTCCATCCCATCTTATCCCTCAACTGTCTCCATCTGTCATTCCAGCCCTAACATCTCTATTCAACCTCACCCTCTCCACTGATAACTTTCCTTCTTCCTATAAGCACGCTGTTATAACTCAACTCATCAAAACCTCTCTGGACCCCCCTGCCCTCTCCAATTACCACCCGATCTCTCTGCTCCCTTCTCATCCAAGCTTCTTGAACATCATGTCCAGAACTGACTATCGGTCTACATACTCCCTCCTAGTTCCCCTCCAGTCTGGTTTCTGCTCAAGTCACTCCACTGAAACTGCCCTCACCAAAGTCACCAATGATCTACTGACTGCCAAATCCAAAGGCCACTACTCTGCTCTCATTCTTCTTGACCTTTCCTTTGCTTTTGACACAGTTGGCCATGCTCTGCTTCTCAATATTCTTTCTTCTCTTGGAATCCAAGGTCTCGCTCTCTCTTGGCTCTCATCCTATCCCACTGATCACACATTTAGTGTATCTTACTCTAACACAGTTTCCTCTCCCCATCCTCTGCCTGTTGGTGTACCACAAGGCTCAGTCCTAGGACCCCTACTTTTTTCAATATACACTTCTGGTCTCAGGCAACTAATAACCTCGCTAGGCTTCCAATATCACTTTTATACAGATGACACTCAGATCTACCTCTCTGGCCCAAATCTCTCTTCCCTCCTCTCTCCCTTTCCTGACTGTCTAACAGCCATTTCTTCCTTCATGACATCTCTCTCCCTTAAACTGAACATGGACAAAACAGAACTGATCATCTTCCCACCATCTCACTCCACTCCCCTCTCTAACACCACAATCTCTGTAAATAATCTTACAATAACTGCAACTCATCAAGCTCGGTGCCTGGGCATCATTCTGGACCCCTCTCTCTTATTCACACCTGACATTCACTCCCTAGCCAACTCCTGTCGTCTTCAACTTAAAAATATCTCCTGCATCCGTCCCTTCTTCTCACCTGACACCACCAAAATGCTAGTGCATACCCTGGTCATATCCCGACTGGACTATTGCCAACAAACAGACTGGCACCCCTCCAATCTATTCTTATCTCTGCTGCTCGTCTCATCCACCTATCCTCTCGCTTCTCTAGTGCTGCTCCTCTCTGTCAATCCCTTCAATGGTTAACTGTCTCTCAGAGAGATCAGATCAAAGTTCTAACATTAACTTACAAAACCAGGCCCCTCCCTACATTTCATCTCTGATCCAGCGTTACCCTCTCAAGCGCAACCTCCGCTTTACCTCTGACATTATCCTGTCCTCCCCCCGTTTTCAAGACTTCTCCCATGTCTGTCCACTTCTCTGGAAGGCACTCCCCCGCTCAATCTGCTACTCTCCATCACTCCAAGCTTTTAGAAGTGCCCTCAAAACTCACTTCTTCAGACAAGCATATAACCTGGCTTAAGCAATTCCTATATCCTTCAAATGGCACATGCAGCCCAGAACTAAAGCTATACCACTTGTAATCCCGCCCCTTTTGTCTCCACCCTCATCCTTTAGACTTTAAGCTCGCAAGAGCAGGGCTCTCTTTCCTATTGTCTCCTGTGCTCACAACACTTGGTTTGAACCTCATGGCATCTAGTTTTGTATTGTTCCCTGTACTATATGTTTTAATGTTGTAATCATACCTTGTAAAGCGCTACGGAAAATGATGGTGCTATATATATAAAAAGTATTATTAATATAATAATTATAATAATATGTGTAGATCTGTTTCCTATTCCCGGTCAGATGGAGCTCTGCTAGGAAAAGGTGAGCAGCTCTCTAATGCAAAGCTCACTGATGGCGTAAGGGGGTAGGTGAGGTTAGTTTAGTGTCCCCTTTGACCAGGACCCTCCTTGGCCTACTTGAGTTGCAAAGGAGGGGTTAGGTCCTTTTTAAGTCTGGTTGTGTTGTTTTCATGCATGCCTGACCTATATTACCATCTGCCTTTATAGGACATTTCAATTGAAAGCATCCTCCGTCCATCTACAAACAGATTTTGATGTATTTATCTACCTATTCATGGGGACTGCTTTTTAAGTAATTATGTTTCTTCTTCTTTCTCTGCACAAGCTCATTTACCCCAGACAATAAGAAGCCACTCAGAGCCAGAGCGGGCTCAGCCAGGGCCGCAGGCTGCTCACGTCCTATTATTTCCGCCCCTCCGTAGTGCCTGTTATTGCTGCCTCAGTGACTTTCCATACTGACCTATGAAAAGTAACTCCTGTCTCTCGGTCTGAAACACCTCGTGCCTATTACTTGCAAGTGAAGTCACTTTTCATTTACTCACTGAGGAGAGACTGGCTTTGCCTGAGCAATCCTGAAGTTTCCAACGCGCCACAGACAGGTATGTTGGACAACAGGATTTAGATCTACACCTTGTTCTACGTTTTTTCCCTCGTTCACACCTGTCCAGACGGCATGCGTTTCTGCATTTGCGGCAGACGCAGCGGTACCGCAAAAATCTGTCAATGGCCTCCTTTTCACAACCCTCCGGTGCAGCCGAGAGGGGAAAAATGCAGCCGCAAAAGGGCTGTCTGCTGTATCCTTGCCGCAAAAGCATCCCTTGAAATAGGGATATTGTTACACAGACGCGAACGCAAATAAAAATGTAGACAAAAATGCGAACGCAAAACACAATTCCTGCAGCAAGCACGACCGAACTGGTGTGAATGTAGCCTTTCATCTGATGTTACTTTTGATGTTGTTTGGGTTACACATATATCAAAAAAACAAAATTACCAGGGCTGTTGTTGCTAGGTACCTGTCATGCTATTGCATCTCAACTTAGTACTTTATCTTTCAAAGGCTGTTTATTGTGCGGTAGACCAGGGGGTCCTGACCATTTCCTGAGTATCTCAAGTACCACCTGTATGGTAGACGCCAGACACATAAAATCACATTCATAACACATAGACCACCATTTGAAATGTAATAAAGTAATGCATAAAAGTAATGCACAGATTTCATCCCGTTTTGGATGAGTTTTGTGCTTATGGGTAAAGTCTTAGATACCGTACCACTTCATAGGATCTTGTGCAACACCAGTTGTATATGTAACACAGGGTGCTATAGACTACTATAGATGAATGTGGCTACTGCAGTCAGGTATGGGTTTTGATGCATACATTTCATCACCGTGTTTTGTTAAAGTGGACCAAAACCCTGGATTTTCACTATCCTGGGTTTTGGTCTGTTTCCCCGGGGAACCCCGGTTTGGGGTGCCGCGCTGTGTGAAACCCCCCAGGTCGCCGAGTCCACTTACCTCTCCTCAGGTCCACGCTGCTGCTAGAGCAGCTGGCTTGAATCCTAGCCGCAATTCTGAGCGGCGCCGGCATCACTCGCCTCCCTTCGGATGTGCACGGCACTGCACAGCCATTCATTTACAGCGGACAGGGCCGCGCACAGCCGAGGAGGGAAGCGAGTGATGTCGGCGCCGCTCACAAGTGCGCGATGGGCTCGGGGGAGAAAGGTGAGTTTACTGTGTGCCCCGGGGGTTTCACACAGTGGGTCAGCCCAGTTCAGGATGCCCCGGGGGGAGGGAGTGAGTCTGCCCTGGAGTCTCATAGACTGCCGGGTGGGTTTTGGTCAACTTTAAGCATTTATTGCAGTCCAAGAGAGTTAGGCATGTATTGGATGCAAAATCAGAAATGAAAGCGCTCCAGATTCTACAGAGAACGTGAGGATGCAGCCAGCCAGGCCACATCAGCTGGCACGCTTGAGATCAGCCAATCGGCAAACAAGTTTTGCCCATGCCCCGGAGTCATCCTGTTTTGAGACGCCCCACTGTGTGACATCCCGCAGATAGCCCATAATAACGTACCTTTTCCCGGTTCAATGATGCATGCGTGGACTCTCGCCCAATCAGAGACATTTGCTGTGACTATGTCAAATGGTTTACTTCAGCGGGGAGTGCAAGCAGCCATATCTCCAGCGTCGCACACACTCACGTCCCATCCTATCTAAATTGCTGGTCCGGGAGTGTGCGCACAGTCGGGAGATGCAGGGGACGATTGTGCTCCCTATTAAACAATCAGAGCCTTTTGCCGAACTGCATAGATACGGCAAGCGGCTCTTATTAGATGAGAGCCCATGTATGCACCTCTGGACTGGGAAGTGAGTTATTATGGGTGATCTGCAGGGGTTTCATACAGTGAAGCATCCCAAAACCAGATGTCCCAGGGGAAGTCCAGCAGCTGGCCCCGGAAACTTTTAGATTCCAGGGCCTGCCGCTTAAGGTTTTGTTTCGCTTTAAGCTACATAGTGAATGGGTATTCCCCCACATTGTTGGGTTTTGGGGCCTTGTTTTTAGGGTATGGCACTACAATACTGAAAAATCTGGGTCAGAAAACATCTGTCCTATGTTTACTAGGTATGCTAAATAGAGAGGCACTGGGAGTTTTGATCCTCTTATTAAGTTTTAGGCCAGTATGATAAATAACATTATTATCAAGTGACATGCTCTGGGATCACTGGCTGTGTGTGTAATTCAGCTAACGATTCTGAGTTATGAATGACTGGTGAGATGTGTTGCCTGTAAACAATATAGCGTTATCAGTTGGTATATATTTTGAATCAGATTTTCTCTATGTTTTGAGGTTTTAGATAGAAGGGGATGTGTTTCTAGGCATATCTGCTGAACCAGCTGCCTTGGAACCCCCCTTAGAATTTTGGATGTCGTCTTCTACCATCGCACTGGTTACATGCCCCAGAGGCTGGCTATGTGCATTCTTATATGTTCAAATATTTTCTTTTTTGAAATATGTATTTTAAGTAAAAAAACTAACAAAAAAAAAAAGAAAACAAACAAAAGAGAGACAAAAAAAGCTACACTTGGATGTGCTTTCTTGTTTTCAGGAAGCACCGCACTTTCCCTGCTGGCTATTTCATTTATTTTGCATGATGGATGAAGCAGCAGGAGAATTTTCCTCATGTATTTTACATGATGGATAAAGCAGCAGGAAGGTTGAGACCCCTCATACTTGCAGCGGGGGGGGGGGGGGGGGGGGGGGATGGGGGGGGTAGGGGTTAGGATATGTCAGCAGCTCTTTCATTTTTTATAGTATACTTTATAGTATAGTATGCACTTGGGCAAAATAGATTGAATATAACATGCTTTATTGATCAGGCAGTGGCATATATATATATATATATATATATATATATATATTAGCCTGAGATGGACCTACTACTTAGTATTAAAAAGAAACCCTCTAAACCATTCCCCATGCCCCCTAACCCAGTGGTAGCTTGGTTAAAAGTTGGCCAAAACCCAGGATTTTGAATATCCTGGGTTTTGGTCCTTGCCCCCGGGGCAACCCGATTGGGGGTGCCCTGCTGTGTGAAACCCCCCAGATCACCCGAACAAACTCACCTCTTCCCGGTCCTACGACACATGTGCGGCCACTCGTCCAATCAGCGCACTCTGATCTGCTCGAGCACCTTCGTCCAGGAGCTTGTCTAATAAGAGCAGATCTGAGCGCACTGACGGCCGCATTCCCCACTACCCTCTAACAGGGAGCAGGTCCATACCAACCATTAGCAAATGCCTGGTGCAGGCATTTGACTCTTCCCCCTCCCATAAAACAGACTAGGGGGGCATCCAGAATGCCACTTGAATGGACGAGCGGGAGTGTGCACAGAGCACTGGATGTGGCAGCCCCCGTGAACATTGGACTGGCACGGGATAAGGGTGAGGTAAGGGTTTCCTTACACCTCCCTCTTTTCATAGTAAACAGGTTATTCAGGCAAAAAAAGAGAAACAAAACAAAATGCTGAGAGTCCTCAAACCATACCAGTTCCCAAAAAAAGGTGTGCATGTTCTCAAGGACTTGTTCAAAGCTTGGCCACCATTTGCAAACAAATAGGTGGTCGAGATTCCTCCCCCCAGAACATAAGACCCCATTTACTGCACCAGATGGAGCATGCCAAGCCCTGCCTAGGTGACATTTTTCTGTGGCTGTGGTGATAAGGAAACTGTGGGCTGACCCCTTGTTCTCCACGGTTCAGAGATTTTTTCTTGTTTCGTTCAGTCTTCCAAATTAATCTAAGGGAGTGAAATATAGGCGTAACAAAGAACACAGACAGACAACGTGTTCTGAGCTACACGGGAGAGCGCTCTCTGCCCCCGGCCCAGTGGCACTTTATTTTTATATCAAAGTAAAAAAAAACACAGAACACGTCATCTATTGGACATCATCATATAAGGGAAAAATCGAATTACTGGCTCAATGATTGGTCATCATAACCAAAACTGATATTCTTAGGAATGTTAGTGATGCCTAGGGGGCCGGATAAGACAAGGTGTGTCCGGCTCCCCAGCGCTATCTTGTTCACAGTAATGTGTTAATAGCAGCTTCATTAACTTTATTGCTCTAAATTCAGTGCAAGCAAAGGAAAGACTCAGCGCAGAGATAAGTGGCTTACTGAGGGTTTATTTCACCTATTTTCGCCACTATAGCATACAATACAAAGAGAGGGAATGTTCAGCTATACATTCATTTTATTTATTCTGACCTCCATCCATCACAGTGGTAGCATACAAGGATGCCATGGGATCTGATCTAAGGACCTGGTAAGTTTTGCAAAGCAGGAGTGGAAGGAAGTTGCTGCAGGGACACAAGGTGAGTATTCAAGCTTCGTTTTGTTTCAGCCTGGGCAGGATTATTGAAACTAACAGAGGTCTATCTAAAATGTACAAAACTGAACAAAAGAAGTATAAAAACCACAAAGTCCAACATCCATGAAATAATAAAGTGCGTAATGTGAATGAAGTCAGGCTAGCAGTGGTGTTATTCTCTACCCCCATGTTTCGGTGCATTGGTGACTGTGACCACATGAGAAGAACCTTGCACAAATAAGGCCCTAAACAGGGTAAGCTCTTGGGCACTTTTCCTAAATACATTTAATCAAAGTTGACATTGCAAACAGGTAGCCTAAAAAAAGGCAACTAATTGCCTTGGTGAACTTGTGTCTGACCCAATTTTATTAGTGTATTAGTGCATTAGTTTGCAAGCTTCTTTGAGAGGAAAGGGCAACATGCTCTGAAAAGGACTATCTACCTGTGAGTACTCAAAATAAATACAAATACATGTAGAGACCTTTTAAAACATACAGCAAAGCATATACAGCAGGGCAAAATACAACAGCTGAAAGTCATGCTGTATTTCGAATGCTTTTGCCACCTGTGCATGCCCTGCTGTCATTCGTTTCTCTATCGGTGCCCCCCCCACCCCCCTCTTTCCACCGTCAGCAGTGTCAGTTCTTTGGGCCAGCCATATAATGGAAGAACAGCAGCTTTTGCCCATGGTAAATCTGTGCAGCTTTTAAAGGATTTAGTGGCACTCAAATCGTAAAGTGACCTCAGCGGGAGAAGAGGGGGTTGCACGCTCTCAGCCCAGAGCATCACAGGCAGTCACTCGGGTGAATGAGCGCCACTGAAAGAGCAACACAGAGGAGCATGAATAGGGGCACAGAAATTGGGATAAGTGCATGGGAAGCTTAAAAATGCCAGGCTGTCTTAGTAAAATGAAAGAGGCAGGCAACCATTAGAAAGGAAATAGTTAATTCAGTCCATGCACTTGAAGAATAGACACTCATACATTGATCGATGAGAATAGTGCCAGCCAAATGCAGACATTACCTGTTACTATTGCTCTAAGGAATCCCAAACTTCCCGTCATCCCTGCCTACTCACCAGCATTTCCTGTAAGTATTGCTATATCTATGTCTGTAACAAGTTCTTTATTAATTCATACTGCTTTCACTGATTTATAGAATTTAGTAGTGTGTGTAATATATATATATATATATATATATATAACTTCTGTTTATATGTATTTTGAAGTGATGTCTATTAATAAGGCTTATGTATGTGTGAACTACGCTGATTTTTTTTTCCCACGACAATCATTTCCCATGATAATGTACAGAGCAGCACAGTAACAAACCAGTCACAGTGACACATAGAAGATGTTTGCTCGTGACTAAGGGCCTTATTTAGGAAATGCTAACGGCACGTAGCTGCGGGTGATTCTTTAGTGAGCAGCACCAGCAAGTCTTATTTATGCCGCAAAAAATTTTAAGCGCCTCTTCTTGCTCCTTGTAGCGTTTCATGTATCAAGAGCACCTTGTGCTTTGTTAGCGCCAGCGCTGTGTTCCCTACAGCGCCACATCACATCAGGCGCTCATTATTGTTCTCCCATAGACTTCAATTAGCCAATCCTGTCCCATTTTTTAGGTGACTTCTGGTTAGCGTATTTTCTTTTTTTTGTTCTCAGTCAAGTGATATGGGATCCCTGGCACCTGTTCAGGATGTTTTTTTCGTTCATTATTGTACTTAGGTTACCCGCTGCTAACTTGCCCTTTCATGTCTGCTGATCACGTGTCATGTAATTTCTATGTTCCCAATGTCATTCCATGTGTTTTCTTCTGGTCACTGTGCAGCCATCCCCAGTTAAAGCCTTTTTTTGTATTGCATGTGGCACCGTATGTCTGAGTACCGTGGTTTCAGAGCGCTCACACTGGCGCTATCTCCATTGGAAAAAAACAAACAAGACACAGTGCAGCGGGTAGCCTACAGCCCCAAACACGAACAGCGCTGTCTGCCCATGGCCAGCGTTGTGACTGATGCGCTAATACCAGCTCTCCGCAAGGCGTTCAAGCGGCGCTACAAGGTGCTAGGTATAAATTGGCCTCCATGTGATGCTGCCAATTGAAGGAAACTTGGTAACTACAATAGCTGTCTTCATTATAATACTGCTACTTACCTGTCTGCAGGCATGACCATACAGTTGTAGTGATGCCATAATCGTCATTAACAAACCCTTTAAAAAGCCAACAAAAGGTCAGCACAATTATACTAAGCCAGTGTTTCATTAAAGAATAACTTCAAACAAGAACTTTAAAAAAGGAGGGGGGTGACTGAAAGAATGCAATTAATACATGGGCTACTATGAGACCTCACACAGGATGGAACACAGTACTTTTCCACTTTCTAAATGGTACCTTATATCATTGGTTTTCTACTTTCTGTATCCTCCCTTATAGCCTAATAGAGTGTTAAGCTCTTTCTTTATTTTATTATGTTTGTTCCATATATATATATATATATGTATACTTCCTTTCAATCTAGTGCATTGTAAGAGTTCCCTCCTCAGTACACTTCTATTTAATCTAACAGATTGTAAACTGGTCCTTTTTCTAAATTGTCTGTTATGCTGGGTTTTACTAATGCCCAAACCACACACAAATACCAAATGTTTTAGCCCTAAAAGATTGTTAGCTTTTTTCATTCTGTCTCCTTCTTTTCACCCTGATAAAAACTAAGCTCCTCTTCCTCCAGTATTTTTGTTATACTCTAATATATGTAGATTGTAAGCTCTTCCTCCTTTTGTATCCCTTCTTATACAGTAACAGATTGTAAGCTCTTTCTCATGCAGTACCCTCCCTTTTACCCTACAGATCTTTTGCTTCTCTCCTTCTGTACCATTCCGTATACCCTAATAGATTGTAAGCTCTTCCTTCTGTATCTGTATCCTCTCTTTTATCCTGATAGGTTGAAAGTTCTTCTTTATTTTTATTATTTTGGTTAAATCCTAATAGATTTTACATTTTCCCCCATTTTGTATCCTCCCTGAGTGACTGTAATCTCTTCTGCCTTCTGTACTTTCCACTATATCCTAATACAATGTATGCTCTTTCTCTGTCTTTATCCTCTCTTTTACTCCCCAATAGGCTGAACATGCTTTCCTTCTTTATCTTTAAAACCTTATAGATTGCATGCCTTTCATACTAATAAACTGCAAGCACCTCTTTTTCTATATTCTTCATAGGACATAGGAATGCATCCCAATCTCTTCTACACTCCATACCCACATTACTCCAATCTAATGTATCATATCATAATGTATATCTTCTGGTCTTTTTTATCACCTTAAAGTGTTATAAAACCTAGCATGGCCAGCCCTGAAATCTAATGCTGCTGGCTTTTTCCCAGGGGGAATCCCGAATTGGGATGCTCGGCTGTATGAAACCCCCCAGGGGTGCTGCAAAACTCACCTGCTTCCTGCCTCCCTGGCCAATATAAACATTGGGCGGGCGCATCCTCGCATCTTTGATAGACTGGAACGCCAGCAAGCCCACTGCTGGGGATGTAGCCGCTTGAGATTCTGATGAAGAGAGCCGCTTCCAAACATTTAATATGCACGGCAAGGCGGCTATGATTGGGCAAGAGCCTGTGCATGGGTGGTAGCACCAGGAAAAAGGTGAGTTTTACTAGGCAATCTGGGGGGGTTACATATTGGGGCATCCCAAATCGTCAAAATCCCGGGTTTTGTTCTGCTTTAAAAGAGTATACGCTATTCTTTATTCCATACTCTTCCCTTTCTTCTTCTGTGCTCTTCTTTACACTCTAATAGATTTTAAGCTCGTTTTGATTCTATACCCTTATTTATAGGACTGCAACCAGGTATTTCATAATACTCAAATAGCTAATAAGTTCTACTCTCGTCTACAAGTTTTGTTACAGTAGGTCATAATTGATAGCTAGCTCTTTAATCCTTTTTATTCCACATCATTACAATGTGTATACTGAGACGGTTGAGAAGTAGAAAGGCTCTGGAAATCAAGCATGGCGGAGGCCCTATGATAATGTTGCTATGGGGCCCCACCATGTGTTGCTATTGCAAATAAATACCACCACCTTCTTCCTACTCTTGCTCCAGGTTTGATTGATGTTAATCTGTAAGCCACTTAAAAAATATCTGTAAAGTCCCATATTCACCTAATCTGGGGGCCAGCCACTCCTGCCACAAACTAAAAGCAGAAGAGGTCAGTTTGAGTGCGCTCAACCCGGCTGCCTTGCTACTTGGTGTAGGGGACTGTGTACCACACCTGCCATGCTGAGCAACTAACCAAACCATCTTCCTCCCTCTAGTTAAAGGAACAGTCATTAGATATTAAGAGGCTGATTCATTACTAACACCAGGTATTGGCAGATGAGCATCTGTATAGCGGCGCTTAGAGCGACCACTAGTAGACACTGTACGCAGGTATCGGGCACTGTAACCGAGCGCCTCAGCCGCTGTAGTAACCTGGCCGGCATTGATGAATGTGATGTATGTTCGGTGCTCTTAACATCAGTACAGCGCTACAGGGAGAGAAAGTTAGTGCCAGCTCAGTGTGGCTGACTCTCGGCGCTCCACACCATACTTATCAAAAAAGGACACACACACAGTGTCGGCCCTCAAAATCTGGTCACTAGGGTTGATTCAGAGACAGATACGCATGGACTTTCGCATGTGTCTGTATTTATTTTGACTGTTTGGCTTGTTTTTTGGCTTTTACGTAACTTTTTCCATGCGTATGTTCGTTCCTGCTAACGCGTATATGCGCTTTCGATGGACGGAACGAAATCTGATAATTTGCGTTAGTTCGGATAAGTTACGGATCTAAATCGGATCATTTGCGTTAGTTCAGATAAGTTACGTTATTGGGATGGGCTTGCCTCTGATTCTGAGACCTGATTGCCGATGGTCCACCGCCCTATAAAATGGTTTCATTTCCGCTCCACTTACGGGACCATTTTGGACTCGGATTGCTATTGTTGAACATGTTTTGCGGCTATGTGGAGGAGTATGAGTGCCTTCAGCTCCAAGGCATTGCATGTATCAGCATGGCCGAGGCCAGATTGCACCGAATATCGATCGCATGCATGACGTTGATCTGTTCGAGCTGACCCGACTTAATCGCGTTTCCCTCCATAAATTGTATAGTGAGCTTCGGCCATGGTTAGCCCGCACCACAAGGAAGGGGCAAGCAATTTCAGGTATGACCAAGATGCTTGGCTGCCTGCAATTTTTGGCGAATGGCTCGTTCCAGAGGCTGGGTGCCCTCTCCATGGGGATGTCCCAGCCTACGCTGAGCTGCGCGCTATCCAAGTTTCTGGACGGCATGGCTACCATTAGTCCCAAATATATTTCCTTTATGGACGACATGGTAGCCTGGAACGCGCTTAAGTTGGGTTTTTGTAATATTGCCGACGTGCCCAACGTCATGGGTGCGATCGATTGCACCCACGTTGCATTGGTCCCTCCCGCAGCTGACGAGTACATCTATAGGTTAATTATGTTATTTTGTTATATTGTTTAGGCGAACTTTATTGTAACTATCTATTAATCCCTCCTTCTAAAGTGTCCCTGTGAACCACTTTACAATGCATACCTTAATCCCTCCTTCTAAAGTGTCCCTGTGAAACAGTTTAGAATGCATACCTTAATCCCTCCTTCTAAAGTGTCCCTGTGAAACAGTTTAGAATGCATACCTTAATCCCTCCTTCTAAAGTGTCCCTGTGAAACAGTTTACGAAGCATACCTTAATCCCTCCTTCTCAAGTGTCCCTGTGAAACAGTTTAGAATGCATACCCGAAACAGTTTAGAATGCATACCTTAATCCCTCCTTCTCAAGTGTCCCTGTGAAACAGTTTACAATGCATACCTTAATCCCTCCTTCTCAAGTGTCCCTGTGAAACAGTTTAGAATGCATACCTTAATCCCTCCTTCTAAAGTGTCCCTGTGAAACAGTTTACGAAGCATACCTTAATCCCTCCTTCTCAAGTGTCCCTGTGAAACAGTTTAGAATGCATACCCGAAACAGTTTAGAATGCATACCTTAATCCCTCCTTCTCAAGTGTCCCTGTGAAACAGTTTACAATGCATACCTTAATCCCTCCTTCTCAAGTGTCCCTGTGAAACAGTTTAGAATGCATACCTTAATCCCGCCTTCTCAAGTGTCCCTGTGAACCACTTTACAATGCATCCCTTCATCAATTATTTTCATGTAGGCCTTATCAAACCATTTTAATGCTGACCTTAATTAGTCATTAGCATGTTATTCTTTATTTTTTACCACATCCATATAATATTTGTTATTTAAACTACTTATGTACTTTGTTAATGTTATTTGGATTGTAGAACAGGTTTTTTTAGGGTGTTAGGAGTTTTTTTGGGGGGGGGTTTCAGGAACCGCAAGATGGGCCACTCACTGAATATCCAAGCAGTGGTTGGCCCGGACATGCGATTTCTTAGTGTACTTGCCGGGTATCCAGGCTCATCCCATGATGCTTATGTCTTGCGGAGCTCCGGATTATTTCGTCGGTTTGAGTCTGGAGAATTATCTGGTGGATGGCTCCTGGGTAAGTTTGCTCAAATTCCATCATTCCCTTTTCACTGTATGCCATGAATATAGTTGATGACCCATGTCTTAACCTATGGCTGTTTATTTCCCTTGATGACATGTTAAACAATAATGTTGCTTAGAATGTGTAATTTATTTGTATCTTTTGATTTTTTTCAGGGGATTCTGGATATCCGCTTATGCCCTGGCTCCTGACGCCTGTTCTTCGCCCCTCAGAATGAGGCCCAGGAGTCCTATAATCAGGCCCACCGGAAGACCCGGGCCACAGTGGAGAGGGCCTTTGGACTCCTGAAGTCCAGATTTAGACGTGCCCCCGTTATGTCAATCTGCCCCCCTCTCCACCCAGCCAGGAGGCAGATGACATTTATAATGGCACCCCTAGTGCCTCTGGGCAATCTGTGCGTGCACATGTGATTTCCTCATATTTTTCATAACCTGTGTTTGGAATATTGTTTGCCTCTGTGAAGTCCTTTTTTTTTCCCTTAAACAATTTATTACTGATTTAATTACTAAACATTTTACACCTGATTTGAGCGTCATGCAGTTTATTTTCTCATGTTTGTCATTACAAACCTTCATTAATATCAAAACAACACAAACATTAATGCATCAACTTAGGGAACAACAGCTAAAGTCAAATTCCATATATTTTCTGGAAATGTGTAAATTTTTAGTTGAAGGGCACTCGCAGACTCCATGCACATACATTTTAAGACATAACTCCAGCCAAGAATGTCCCCCAATATTGCCAACAAACATGATGAGCCAGTCAGCATTTTCTTAGGCCCAAGCCTGCAGAGTGGGAGCTTGAGCGGCCGCTTCAGTAAGGCTTAAGCTCAGCCATTGGCTAGTGGGGTATGTGAGCACTCTAAATGGCCGAATTCCAAAACAAACCATCAAAGCCATAAACAAACCAATCTTGGTAGTGCTCACCACACAGGTAAATAGAGTTGGGATGTAGAGGAAAGATGTGGAGCAGATCCAGGTCAAATAGATCTTAATATTGATGTTGCCCATAATAAGGTTGTGGTGGGCCTTGGAGGTGGCCCAACACCTGGGCATGTGTGGCATTCATAATCTGCCACTGCTCCAGCATCTGTCTGTTGCTAGTTTGAAATTCATCTAGCATGGCAGTGAAGTTTGCATTTAAGGTGGCCGTTTGTTCTGCCATCTGTCTGTTTAAGGTGGCCATTTGTTCAGCCATCTGGCTGTTGCTCGTCCTAAAATCAGTCAGCATGGTGGTGAATGTAGTATTGAAGTTTTCAAATTGTGCAGTAAGCTGCTCTGTTGTTCGTTGAGTCACCTGCCTAAAGTAACGGCTGTCATGGTGCCATTCTGACTCCAGGATCGGCACGCGCCTCCCCTAGGAAACTGGTCGACGTTGTTGACTGCGTCTTCCACTTTACCGGGTTTGTGCGCCTGCAGATGCTGGAGTTCTAGGGCGAGCAACAGTACCAGATGTACAGCAGACGATGGTAACTCCAGCCAGAAATTAAAATATAACCTTTACTTGTTAGCTTAAAATTATCCAAGAATGTTCCAAACATGTGTCAGCAGCAAATCCCCTCTGCACCCTCCACCACTCGTGACGCGTTTCAGGCTTCAAATGAGCCCTTACTCATACCAACAGTACCAGATGTGCTTGGCAAAACCTCTGCATCAGAGCTAGCACTGGGGACTGTAGGCTCAGTCTCAGCCTGCTGCCCACGATGGGCTGGCAGCATGTGTCCAGCTTCACTCTGCTGCAGAGGATTTGGTGCAGTAGGATGCTGGGGCAGTGGCAGATTAGGTTCCTGGGGAGTAATTTGCGAAGGTCCAATACGGCTGGCATCCTCCTCCTCCATCTCCTGGACGACATCCATTAGTGCGGGAGTCTGTTGGGACATGTGAAAAAGTGTGTCAGATTGGGCCCTAAATCTCTTTAAGAACAAAATAAGTCATGTGCATTCACATGCATCACCAGTTTCAACAAAGTCCACTTATCCTTGATATCTGGTCCTGTGTCCTAGGCAGCAGGGAAGTAGACGGCATGCTCAAACTGGTGGAGGCTTTCACACTTCCAGAGGCTGGCTGCTGGGCTGTGTTAAAAAGTAAAAGGCACGTAAACACACAAACATCCCTTGATGCAAAGACGTGGACAAGCAGGAATGACAACTCCACCAACGGCCAAAGTTGCCCTTCACAATGAATCTGAGGCTATCTTATATGCCTCACCCTGTACATACAGATTGGTCACATTAAATAATACAAGCATGCATGTACTGCATGTTAGGAGGCTCTGCAGCTCCAAAATGGCGCCTTAGGGGCCAACAGTCAGCTTGCAAATAGCATTTGGCTTCAGAGTATGCTGCTGTGCATGTGCCGCAGAGCAGTTCATAGGATATGCGCGGCAGGCCCTTGATAAACGGTGGCGGCGGCCTGTGTCGACAAGAGACGCAGCGAAAGGAGAAAGAAAAAGCTAAGTACCAGTGATCTCGACGGGCGGGGACTGTATAGCTGCCTCGGTTACACCAGGCTATTGATTACAGCAGGTCAATATCCTGCGGGTATACATGTATACTGGACACAGGGCACACACCCCTAGACCCGTGAGTGAAGTCTCTACAGTTGGATTCACCTATATCTCTGCTGATCATATCTGGCCAGATTCTTAAACAGCGCTGGGAGAGACACTATTAACATTCCCCGGTAGGGGTGGATTCAAACCTGGATCTCCTATTTAGGGCATGCTTGTGTTGTGAGGCTGGGAGCAGGTGTGGCGCGTGTGTGTGGCTGTTGTGGCTGCATGGGGGGGCCCCGTTTTTTTTGTGTCACTTATATGTGTATTTTATCTTGTCCAATTGTCTTTTGATGGTATGTGTTTTGTGCCATTTTTGATACTTCATTAAAGCCATTGGTTAAACTTTAATTTATTTTTTAAGAGCCTTATGTGCCAGTCCCACTCTCAACCTTGTCCTTCAGTGTGTATTGAGTGTGCTGTGCATTCTTGCAATGTTGACCTTTCCCTGACCCCAGCTCAAGTTTGTCTGACCAAAGCACACCTAAAACCCCAATGGTAGAAACACAAAGAAGTAAGGGTTGTCTATTATTCATATCACATGCAGTGCTTTGGTAAGAGAAATTGTTTAATATTGACCAGAAATACTGTCAAAGGTGGTGTATGGCCTACAAACCTTTTTAAGGACCATTAACTACTGCAACCTGGGAGAGTGGCCATCATGAAGGCCATTCCTCAGACATTAAACACCCACCGAAAACATTAACCTCCCCTCAAAGGCACTCCCTAGGGGCCTGTGCTCACATCTGCTTGTGAGCCTCATTTCTCAAGTTTACAATAGTTCACATTAAAACAAACATTACTAACCTGCAGAAATGTCCTGGGTGTCCGTGTCGTGTCTTCCAGAGAGACCCTCTAATGCAACGGGGTGGATTAAAGCCAGGACCATTTCTTCAGCTCTGGTATATTGTAATTTGGTGGGGAAGCCTCCGCCAGTTTGTAAACTGAAAAGTAGAGGTTAAAAAATATTTGCCATTGTGGTCACTACAACAATGCAGCAAAATGCAAACCTAAAAGATGTACCTGTGATTGCGCCGTTTATTCTGCTTCTTCCGTACTGCATACTTCAGGTCAGATATTTTTCTCTGGATCTGCTCCACATCTTTCCTCTCGCGCCCCCGCTGCATTCACCTGTCTGGTGAGCTCTTCCCAGATTTGGCTTTTTCTCATTTTGCTGGTTGCTTTGTAATGGCGGCCAAATAGCTCATCATAATGAAGTGTGAGGCCACTTGCCAAGACTAGGGTTTGTGCCTCCCCAAACCGGCCGCCCAACTGGCCTCGCCCCAATGTTCGGCCTAATGGTTGTTCTTCTGGCTCATCTATGTTTGGTGGCAATTCAGGGGACATTCTGGGCTGGCTGTGTGGTGATGAATCAGCACGTCATGTGGCTGGAAAAAGACTGGACTGGCATTAGGACTGGGGGGTCCTTGCCTGGGTGGCCTCCGAAATTCCAGGAGTAGATGTTGCATAGATCTCGCTGGTTTCCACCTGTGCCGTGGCAAATGGTGCCGAGGAGGAGAGGGTGTGCTCGGGGGGCTCGGGCTTCTGGCCCTCTGCTTCTTTGGGCCCTTGAAACTTGTGCTCCATTTATCATGGGATGTGGTTGCACAGGGAGCAGGAGAGGGTGTTCTTGGTGGTCTCGGGCTTCTGGCCCTCTGCTTACTTTTCCCCTTGGACGTTGTGGTACCTTGCTGTTTGGATGTGGGTGCATGGGGAGCCTTCTTCTTGGAGGATCCTTCCTTGCGGGTGCTTGATGTTTTAGATGGCGTTGTGGCCAATGTAGCCTTGTGGTGGCCACTTTTGCTACGCATTTCAGGCACCTTTGTAGCAGATTTTTTGTGCGACTGAGTGCTCGGTCGGGAGGATTAAGTGTCCTGATGCTGCTCTGACCTTTTGGTCTTGGCCTCCTTTGCTGCTGATTGCTTTCCGCTCGCTTTTTTGGGTGACATGATGACAAGCTCAAAGAGAGTGAGCTGCGTACGCGTGCGTCTGGCCATCCGTCCGGCCGTGTGGAACCTGGAAACCACTGGGGCATTACCTATCTGCTGCGGACAAGAAGAAAGATGGCGCCCACGATCTTCACCCGCCAACAACAAGAGCTCATTATGCTTGTAAGTGTATTGTAAGGACGTTGATTTGCCATCTAAATGCATGCATAGGCCTTAAGGAAGCGCAGGAAGAAACAGTAGTTTTAAAAGTGATTTAAACTCTGTGCCAAACAGAAGTTAGTGTGCACATGTGCGAACTCACTTGCATCTAGAAGGATAGTTTAAGGCTAGAAATGTGTTTGGGAATGTCATTTAGTCAACTGATCTAATTGTGAATGATATTTTTATGCTGTTTGATCTAACAACTATTTTTTTTTGTTGTTTTTCAGACTATGCTTCAGCGCAGGTACGACTACCTGCCCAACGCGTTTGAGAAGAGGAATCTGGCCCTGGAGATCGTGGCCTGGATCCAACAGGAAACGGACACCACCTTCACCCATACGCAGATCATGCAGCACTGGTCGGACCTTAAGCGACTACACATGCCCCGGGTGCGGCGATTTTTTGCTAACCATTTCCCAAGTAAGTAGATACCGATTGCATGCTAGATGTAAATAATACAGAAGGTAGGCCTTTATTTATAAATGATTTTCTTTTATAGTGTCGGAAATGGACTATCGCATCAGACCCACCCGGAGGCGCGCAGTCCGGCCAGTGCGGCATGAATCTGCAGCAGCAAGTGAACGTGGTGGATCTCCAGGGTCAAGTTCCTACCCCTCCTCTGTAGCTGCGTTAGACCAGCCCCTGGACCTTTCTACAGAGGAGGGGCGTCACGGCGTGGGCAGGCAGCCTCTGGTATGTTACTCTTAATGTAACCCCACACACATACATGCTATTTAAACCAAAGCTGATTCCCTTAATCTCTTTTTATAGATGAATATGTAGCGGGTGAACGATCTGGTTCAGAGACTGCAGCAGATCATGCCCTGGAGGAACATGGAGAAGGTGGGTGATGTCACACACACATTCTAAGTGTCATTTGCTTACTGTTGAATCAGACATTAGAAGTGAGCCTATTTTAAATGTCTCTACAGCCTCACATTCCCAGCAGGGACAGGCCCCAGACCGTAGGGTGGTCCCCCAAGCAGAAGTCGCCCACCACCGAAGTGAGTTGTAATGTAAATATTTGGAGTATGTGTAAAATAACATTATCACCAATCAACCTCAATCCATTGTCAATGTTTTTAGCATAATGACATATAGCCTCTTCCTTTAAGAAATACCTTAGCATAATGACACATGGCCTCTTCCTTTAAGAAATTCCTTAGCATAATGACATATGGCCTCTTCCTTTAAGAAATTCCTTAGCATAATGCCATATGGCCTCATGAGTTAGATTTCAACCTAATAAGCATTCTATCCACAGCTGTTAAACATGTATTTGCAGAACAATAATTTTCTTCTCTTTTTTTTACAGACACCGCAAATGCGAGATTGGCACAAATCACTGTCACGGTGTTTCGGTTGGTGGGCGAGATGCAGGAGCTGCGCGATTCGTTGGGGACCACAGATGAAGAATAATTATCTGGGGCCTGCCATGGCATTGTATATAGTTTTCTGGTTTTATATTTTTACCAAAAATTGTAAATATTTTTTATGTTTTTAAATGTTTTTAAAAAAATTAAAAAAATAGGCAAAAAAATTTGCCAGTTTATATTAAAAAAACAAAACAAAAACTTGTTTCTGTGTGATTTTATGTTAAAAAAACATTCATTAAACATTCATTGCGGTAAGCATTAAGGGCGCAAAATGAAGAAGAATGAAACCGCGATGTGATTGAGGTAAGCATTGAGGGCGCAAAATGAAGAAGAATGAAACCGCGATGTGATTGAGATAGGCATTAAGTGCGCAAAGGGAAGAAGATACAGACCTCGATGTAATTGAGGTAAGCATTGTTGCAGAAGTGAATGATCAAAATATGGAGACGAGCACATTAATGAGTTAATTTTGTTGTGCGCAGGCGTAAGGTGGTAACGATTTCCGTCTGGATGTTCATAGAAAAAGGAATTCAGACGGGAAACGTAAATCATTCGTTCTGGCCGAAAACGGAAGCCTACGTTGTTTCATGAGTAACCTAAACGGAAAACGAAAGCTAAAAAAATGACATTCTCCTTGGCATACGAACGGACAAACACTTTACAGAAGGCTTGCGATGCATGCTTAGAATCCCTCGTACACTCATACGCAAGCGGGAAAAATTTAAAAAAAAACAGATCGACACAAAAACGAAATTCATTTTATGTCTCTCTGAATCAACCCTACTGTGTGATTAAAGTCTGTTTTTGAACACATATACACCTGTAACAAAGTGAAAACACATGGAATGACATTGTTTTAACACTGTGACATTAACACTTTAGTGCCAGACCTGTCATGACAATTCTGCATAAAAATATAAAAAGTCAAACATTTTCTAAAAGTGTTTGTTTGCAGCCAGAGGTGACACAATGATTTGAGAAAAAAAAATTAAAAATTAAAAATGTGAAACACGCTGTTTAAACACAAGCAAATAAACGCCTATTGAAATGTATGGGAGAGCGACAGTGAGCGAAAGGTAATACCTGGCGCTCTGGAAGCTAGAGCCCCGGCGCTATACACTGAGCCACCTGTAATAATACATCGGACGCTACATGGCGCTGTTAGAGTTGCTCACCAGGTTCGCTTTCATAAATGTGGTTTGCCTACAGTGCCCAGCGTTCACACTGCCTGCTGCTACCTGGCGCTATCCCTTCTTGAATAACCCCCTAAAGAGTAAGTCCACTTTTTGAAAGTGTATATTTTTCTGTGGCACAATGTCTGACTGTGCAGACTTGGTGTACGTTGCCAAAAGCAACAGATTGCAGATAGTTGCACAGAACACTGCTACTGGACATGTGTAAGGTTCAGCAGTGGCCACAGCAGCAGTTTTCTGTGTGTACAGGGATCACTTCTCTCTTCTTGGTGTACGTTGTCTATAGCAACAGACTGCAGGTAGTGAAAACTCCTTCCATTAACAAAACATCTTTTGTTTGCTTTTATGATGTATGCCCCAGTGAGATCTCACTGTTATTGAGTCTGTCCAGGCAAATAAAATGAATAAGCTATGCCTTTTATCTCCCGAAGCTGCTCATAGTCTGGCAGTATTACTTATTATTACTGGGTCCCAAGATCAGGTTCTCCATTTACCAGTGAAATAGGGGACAGATGGCCACCCCATTCACCAGTGTCTGAAGCACGCTCATTTCATTCACAGCAATGGAGAGGGTGTGTCAGGCCTTGGCACACCCCTCTATTGCAATGCATGAAGTGGGCACACAGACACTGTGACTGATGGACTTTATTTTGAGGCCCAGTATGTTTTATGTGACTGGACTAAGACAGAACAGCTGCGGGGGACAAAAGGTGCAAGAATTACCGGTATTTTATTTTATTTGTGTCTACAGACTTTTTTTCTTAACCTGACTGTCTGGTAGTGCTGGAGTGGTGCGTTTATCTTACATTTGAATACTAGTAAAAATCTGTTGTAAAGAATTGAGTAGTGGGCTTGTAACCTAGAGAGTTTCTTGCTTCTCGCTCTTCCGCTCTAAGGTGAAAAAGTGAATCATAATTGGGCTCCTGATCTTAGGGGCCATAATGCAGCTGAAGCCCTTACTACCCTGTTAGTTATTCCATAATTTGGGGTTTTGGATAACTCTAGCCAGAACCAAAATCCAGATGTTTACCCCTGTGTGTCTGATTGAAAGAGGATGGAGATTCACAGAGAAACACCACACACTTAGAGTTTTTTTTTAAGAACGGATAGCGCCAGGTAGCGGCTTGTAGCGGCAGGCAGCGTCTGGTGAACGCCGGGCGCTGTACGCAAAACCACATTTAAGAATGCGAATCTGGTGAGCACCTCTAACAGCGCCATGTAGCGCCACATGTATTAATCCAGACGGCTCGGTGTATAGCGCTGGCACTCTAGGCTCAGGAGCGCCATGTAGTACCTGTCGCTCTGTAGCGCTCTCCCATACATTTCAATGGGGTTTCATTAGTTATGTATAAATAGCGTGTTTGGCAATGTAATTTTTTTCCCATCATTGTGTGTCCTCTCCTGGCTGCAAAACAAACATATTTATACATTTTTTGGACTTTTAATATTTTTATGCAGAATTGTATGTACAGGTCAGGCTTTTCGCTTTATTACTGGTGTATATGTGTTCAAAAACAGACTTTGATCACACAGCGTCTGACGCTCTATGCTACAGCGCCCAGCTTTAGAGCGCTGACGCTGTGTGTGTCTAGTGTTTTGTTGTAAGTATGGTGTGGAGCGCCGAGTGCCGGACGCACTCAGCTGGCGCTACCTTTCGCACCCTGCAGCGCTGTACTTGTGTTAGAGCGCCCAACATACATCACATTCATCAATGCCAGCCAGGTTACTAGACACTCTGTTGCAGCACCCGATACCCACTTACAGCGTCGACTAACAGTCGCTCTGAACGCCGATATACAGATGCTCATCTGGCAATACTTGGCTTTAGTAGTGAATCAGCCTCTTGTTTGTAAATACAGGATGATCTGATATGGTGTCAGATTGTTTGTTTATACAAAGTGTAAGAATGCACCATATTGCTCTTTCACAGTGTGTGTGTGTGTGTGTGTGTGTGTGTGTGTGTGTGTGTGTGTGTGTGTGTGTTTGTGTACATGTACATAATCTGATTATGTGTTTACATGGTGCCTCTATGAATTATGGAAATGCATTCCCGAAACGCAATTCCTATATGATATTTCGAGATTAATCTGTCCGAGGAACTGGTGGAATGTGCTGTTTATCTGAAGGGAAAGGGGATTTATAGTTACTCTGCTGGTACAGCCATAAATAATCTAGCACTCACAAATCTCTTCCTTTCACTCTGCTGTCAGTCATAGTCCTATTTTTCATTTCTCAGGTAACAAAGAAATACTGGGGATAACCCCCAAAAGTATACAATTACCCTTCTAAGTATATTTGAAACTGAAATAGAAATATTTTCTTGAATTCTAATATGTTTATTAGCTGATCACCTCCCTACTTTCATATATATATGTGTATACCTCATTTGTGAGCTTTGTGAGGGGCCCTTGTAGTTCAGTGCTTTTCAGCCTTTTTGGCTGCAGTACCTATATATATATATATATATATATATATATATATATATATATATAAGGCTTGGCAAAGGTGCAAGTGGCGCAACATAAACAAAACATAACAGCTCATCCAATCACTAGCTATATAGAGCTGTGCTGTCATTGTGATCCAATTATCATTCTCTAGGACTTCCACTCGCTCAGTCTCGCCCAGTCTCTCACTGGGTCAGAACTCTTCTGGCTCTCTGGATCAGAGCACTGCCCATGAACCTTGAATTTAAAATATATCTTTTTTTATTGGAGCTCTTTATGATGAGGGGTTGGGAAGCAGCCACACACTACGATGCGCTAGGAAAAGGTGAGTATTTCTCTAATGCAGAACTCATGGATGGCGTAGGGTGTAGGCTAGTTTAGTGTTCCTGGCTCAGAGTTGCCAGGGAGGTTTTAGGTCCATTTTAATTTTTGGGCTGACTTTCTCCAGCTCTGTGAATTTCCTAATGTTTTTTCTTGCACTGTATTGTGTGTTGACCTAGAAAGGCTCTTCAGACTTAGTGCATATGTTTTCATTAATGAATACACTTTCCCATCATTTAAAACAGGTGCACTCGCAGTGTGTGTAATGCGTTTTTTTCTAATGATTGTACTCGTACAAGAGTACCAAAAGTCAAAAAACAATTTTGTTGCACCTTTCCTTTATCCCACAAGTGCATCAAGTGCATCCTGATTTGGTATGCCCCACAGTGTCCTCTGCTACTTAACCACTTTGCCCCAAACTCACCTTCCGGGATGGGGCGTGTCAGGGATCTGCTTAGCTGCAGGGTGGGCAGAGTGTAGATCCTACTGCTAAGAAGACCCGTTCTGCCCTTCCCTGATCAGAGTGGCTTGGGATCCTGGGACCAGGTGAGTGTGGGAAAGGTTGCATCTGGACCTAGAGTCTTTTGGCCTTTTTTAAAAAATTGGTCCACTGCAATGGCTCGAATGTGTAAGCAGCTTAACCCAGGGACACATTAATGATGCATTATTAACTTTTATCTCCTACATCCAGGCTGTCCTGATATCTTCACAATTGGGTGTTCGCCCCTAGGGGGCGCTGACGGCAAGATCAAATATGTAGCTCCTCCCGGCCCCCTGTAAAGGCAGCTGCCCGTCTATCATTCCCTAGTTGTTCATCTTGCAGTTGGCTGCATAAGATCGTTACTCACTCTCTCAGAACTTGGCAGCAGAGCGGGGCCACCTAGCTTGTCGGACGCTGCAGGACCCTATTCCCGTGGATCTCTCCTGACCCATCCTTTGCCTCCCAGCCCTTGTCTGCTACAGGGATCCGTGATGGTAGGGTGAACGCCGGGGTCTGTGGCGTTCTGGCAGAGCACATGCTCTGGGCCGCAGACTTTCATGCTAAAAAGTGGTCGGCCACAGGCCTTATGGTGAGCCTGATGGGGAACCACAGATGTACATTTTTGTGTATATAGCCCTCCCTGCCCACTTGACTTGCTTTGTTATGTGTGTGCTGCTGTGTTTGGTGCGACTTGGAGCTTTGAGAGCTCCTCACTGTCTGTGCAGTGAGGAGCAGTCTCCACTCTTCACTTGCTTACCTCCCTTCATTCCCCCGCCGGCTCAGGCCAGGGCACGCGCTGCATGCCGGCAGACGCGCCCCGCAGGTCTCCTGCCCGCACCGCAGTGTGCGGTCTCTTGCTGCGATGGGGGACGGGGGGGGGGGGCGCCGCCATAACAGGCGGTGTTCGTGCTAAGCTGGTCGGATGACGCGCCGCGGGGGGGGGCGGAGTATGGCGCCGGCTCGTGGCTGACGTCGCGCCGGTGACGCCCCTCCCGGTGAATCATTCTGGAAGCGCTGCGGTGCGCTCGCAGCGCTGCTGAGGCCTCTGTGCTGAAGGAGACCAGGTTTGCAGTGTCTCCCGGAGTTGTGCAGCGCCTGGCAGTAGTCCCTCCCTGATCTGGCAGTGTCGCGAGTCTCTATTTTTTTGGTGCTTTTATGTTGATTGCATGTATTCCTATGTCTTACTGTTAATGCATGACATGGGATCAGTTGTAATTGCTGTCTTTTCTCTTTTATTTTAGACCATGGGCTAAGGTTGAGGGTTGTGGTTCCTCCCGATCCCCATTATTAATTAGAGGGATCGGCTATAGGCTTAGGTTGTTAGTGTCTAGTAGCCTTATTGAATATTAATATTCACAATCACCATAATGGAGGCATCAGGGGATAGTGAGCCGGGCACCCCATTTGGGCAGGACAGGCTCTGCCCAAATGCAGACGGAATCCCCTGGGTGGATTCAGAACTATTTGTCCCACTTGCGCCAGAGGCATTGCCTTGGACCATGAGCGGGCAGTTGCTCCTGACCCTAGCCCTGCGTTACCATAAGCCTCTCCGAATCCTCTGCTGCTGCAGTTAGCCCCTAGTGAAGGGGGAGCCAGCAAGGGGTCACATGCTGATTTGTCTCGCTGGCTAGTCTCGAGAAACGGATCTCGTTGACAGCCCCTAAGAAGGCCTCGAGTAAGAAGTGGCATCTGGAGCCGATTTACTCGGATGACGATTTCTATGATTTCTTGGGATATGCGGAGGAAGGTGAGTTGCCAGATAATTCACTCTCAACGGCGGAACCTTCCGCTGGTGAAGACAGCATCTCTGGTTCCTCCTCGGATGAGGATTCTTGCCTCCCGGTTGATACGGAGAGTTTGCTCTCTTCCGTGTTTGATACCTTGCACATTGTCCCTCCCAGAGCGGCTAAGAGGAAGCAGGGTGATTTATTTCGGCTTGAGAGGCAACAGCGGGTCTTTCCTGAGCAGCCTCATTTTTCTAATATGATTCTTAAGGAGTGGGAAAGGCCCAACAGATTACCGTCGGTCCCTAAGGGCCTGGATAGGCGGTACCCTTTCCCTGCTGAATTGGTTCGGCTATGGTCTCACCCTCCCGAGGTGGACCCTCTGGTGTCAGGTTTGTCCAATACCACTGTTATGCCATCACCTGACAATGCTTCCTTACGTGACCCTGCAGACAAACGCATGGATCTGCTGGTCTGCCATGCTTTCACCTTTGCTGGTGCTCTCTTTCGCCCTGCGTGTGCCTCTGCAATTGTCTCACTAGCCAACAGGAGAAAGGTTAAACTCCTTGTGGCTAGGGCTAAATCTCGCAAGCGGGCGTAGGAGTATAAGGATCTCAAGGCCTGCTTGGACTTCATCCGTTTTGTTGGTACTGCCATGGATGATGTGGTCAGGCTTGGTGCCAGAATTTCGGCCTTGCTGGTTGCTTTACGCCGCTCGCTCTGGTTGAGGCAGTGGTCGGCCGATGCGGCTGCCAAGAAGTCCCTCACAAGTCTACCTTTTGTGGGAAGCCAGCTGTTTGGGGAGCGCCTGGACCTTTTGGTCAAGGATGGTAGGCTCCCGCAGAGAAGAAAACCTGCTCAGGCCTTTCGGAACCCCTCCATTTCGGGGAGGAAGAGGATCTTCATTTCCTGGTGCCCGCAGAGATACCTGGGGCAGAGGTAGGTCCCGCAGCCGGCCCAACCCCTCCTGGGGAGCTAAGCCCAAACCCCCAGCCAAGCCTACTCAGGCATAAGGGGGCGCCCTCACCCATACGGGTGGGGGGACGGCTTCTGCTGTTTGCTCAGATCTGGAGATGTCTCGGATCGGTGGATTAAGGAGGTGGTGTCCTCCGTTTACAAGATAGAGCTGGCAGTCAGGCCACCCGCGAAATTCCTATGTTCACGGATATCCCGAAACCCGTTAATAGCTCAGGCTTTGAGAACGGCCGTCTAACACCTCCTGCAGATAGGTGTGATTTGCCCTGTGCCACGGCAGGAACAGGGTCAGGGTTTTTACTCCAACCTGTTCACGGTTCCCAAAAAGGACGGAACTCTGCGGCCGATCTTGGACCCGAAGGGTCTCAACAACTTTGTAAAGGTCAGACATTTCCACATGGAAACGTTGTGGACGGCAGTGAGATTGCTTCGGCCCGGCGACTTCATGACCACGGTGGACATCAGGGATGCTTATCTGCACATACCGATCTTCCAAGGACATCAAAAGTTTGCACTGGAGGATCAACATTACCAGTTTGTAGCACTCCCATTCGGCATCTCCTCAGCCCCCCGTGTGTTCACCAAGGTGCTGGCGGGTATCATGGCTATCTTGAGGAGTCGGGGTGTTACCCTATCTGGACGACCTGCTGATTTCGTCCCGGTCCCTTCAGGAGGCCGAGAGCGATACTCGGATGGTGCTGTCAACTCTGGAGGCCTTCGGTTGGGTAATCAATTACCCCAAGTCGTTTATCACGCCTTCAACAGTGAGATCCTTCCTGGGAATGACGATAGGCACCGTGCAGGTTAAGGTTTTTCTACCACAGCAGAAAGTTTTGGGACTCCAGACGCAGGTGCAGGCCTTGCTGACTTGTCAACAGCCGTCGGTACGTCTGGGGATGAGATTGGTGGGCCTAATGGTATCTTCGACGCAGTACCCTTCGCCCAATTTCACATGAGACCTCTACAATTGAACCTGCTGACCGGCTGGAATCGGTCGCGGAAATCTCTGGAACAGGGGTTTTCGCTGTCCCCTCTGGCCAGGCAGTCCCTCTTGTGGTGGTTGGACTCTCGGAACCTGCTGGTGGCCAAGTCCTTTCTGACCCCCCATTGGGAGATAGTTACCACGGATGCAAGCCTTACAGGCTGGGGCGGTGTTTGGCAGACCCAGAAGATCCAGGGTCAGTGGGGTCCGCAGGAGAACCGGTTACTCATAAACCTCTTGGAGCTGAGAGCAATCCAGTTGGTTCTTCTACCCTTGACTCCCCATTTAAGAGGCCATGCGATTCAGGTCCGCTCGGACAATCAGACAGCTGTGGCCTACATCAACCACCAGGGCGGGACTCGGAGCAAGAGATCCCTCAAGGAGGTAACCCGGATTCTGACTTGGGCAGAGGAGAATGTTCCCTGCATCTTGGCGGTTTACATCCCCGGGGTGGAAAACCAGGAGGCAGACTCCCTGAGCAGGAGTTCCTTGCGCCTGGGGGAATGGTCCCTCAGCAGCGAGACCTTTCAGGCTCTGTGCCTCCGGTGGGGTCAACCAGATGTGGATCTGTTTGCATCCAGAGACAATCACAAGGTTCCAAGGTTCATCTCTGTATGCATTCCCTCCGTTTCCGCTCCTGGGCAGAGTGCTGCGCAAGATAGCCCAGGAAGGGGTACCAGCCTTCCTGGTGGCTCCTCGCTGGCCGAGAAGGAGTTGGTTTGCAGACATAGCTCAGATGTCAATAGATCATCTGGCTTGCATCTGGCTGGCTTTGACGGCCTGGCTATTGAAACCTCAATCCTGACGGAGAAGGGGTTATCGGCCACGGTTATTCACACAATGATTCAGGCCTGGAAGAAGTCTTCTTCCATGATATACTACAGAGTTTGGCGGGCCTGTATCACTTGGTGCGAGGCCAAGAGCCTTCCTTGCCGGAAATTTTCTATTTCTAGAATTCTGGAGTTTCTACAACACGGTCTAGGCTTGGGCCTCCAGCTGAGCACCCTCAAGGGTCAGATCTCGGCTTTAGCCTTTTTTCCAGAGATCTATTGCCAATCGTAGATTGATCAAGACTTTTTCCAGGGAGTCACCCATGTCCGGCCACCGGGTAAATCAGTATTACCGGTGTGGGACTTGAATCAAGTGCTGTCTGCTCTCCAGGGTCCTCCCTTCGAGCCTTTGAGCGATGCTGCATTGTCCATGTTGACTATCAAAGTTGTCTTTCTGGTGGCGATCACCTCGGTGCGTCGTGTATCAGAGCTGGCCGCGCTCTGTATGAAATCACCCTACTTTGAGTTACACAGAGATAAGGTGGTTTTTCGTTTTAAACCTGATTTTTTGCCTAAGGTCGTTTCTCCTTTTCACCTTAATGAAGAAGTTGTCTTACCTTCCTTGTGTCCAGAACCGGCTAATTCCAAAGAAAGGACCATCCATGTTTTGGATGTGGTCAGAGCCATAAGGTATTACCTGGCTGCGACTGAATCCTTCAGGAAATCGGATTTGCTTTTTGTCTTAACAGAGGGTTCTAGGAAGGGATTGCCACCAGACAAGTCCACTCTCAGTAAGTGGAATAGACAGGCGGTGGTACAAGCCTATTCTGCCAGGGGGAAGGAACCCCCCTTTCGGATCACAGCTCATTCTACTAGGGTTATTGGTGCCTCTTGGGCTTTTCAGCATGAGGCATCAATGGAACAAGTTTGTAAGGCCGCCACTTGGTCTTTTGTTCATACTTTTACAAAGTTTTATAAGATGGATGTCAGGGCCTTAGCTGACGCTGTTTTTGGTGCTTCAAGCGGTAGTGAAATGAACTACATGAACTACATGCTGTTCTGCACTGGGGATCCCGCCCATATGAACACTTCTTTTGGATGTCCCAATCGTGAAGATATCAGGACGACCTGGACTGGATGGAGGAGAAAAATACAATTCTGTGAAACTCACCTGTAGAATTGTTTTTGTATCCATCCAGTCCTTGTGTTCATTATGTCCTGCATGCTGGTTATGGTGATGAACCATTTTTGCTCATAGGACACTAGTTTTTAATTTTTTCTAGTTTTTGCATTCGAGAGAGTACTAGCAGAGGCTCTGTGAGGTAACATGGTCTCTTATTTTTGTTTGGGCCTCCTGGCCTGCCCTTTTGTTGAGTACTGCTTTTAAACCACTGGGGAATGATAGACGGGCAGCTGCCTTTATAGGGGGCCGGGAGGAGCTACATCTTTGATCTTGCAGTCAGCGCCCCCTAGGGGCGAACACCCAATCGTGAAGATATCGGGACGGCCTGGCCTGGATGGATACAAAAACAATTCTACAGGTGAGTTTCACAGAATTGTATTTTTTTTATTCTTGTGCATCCCCATGAATCTCTTTGAGGTCTTTGGTACATTACCTAACCTGAAACGCTTTCTTGTCCTTAAAAACTGGTGCACTTGTGATGGGTGTCAAGCGTAAGCAGCTTAGAGACTAATTTACTAATCACTTTGCAGTCATTTTCCGCCATTCACTGTTTGGCGCATTTACCTAAAAAAAATGTGTCTTATTCGCTGACCACGCCCATGTGTGCTGTATTTAATTTAGGTCATTGTAGTTGGACGAATGCTGATGAACATTTGTTAAGTTCTATAGCTTTTAGCAGAGAATCCATGGTTATTTTGGCCAAAGTCTCCCTTATAATAATTTTTGCATCTTTGACCAATATGTCGAGCTTCCTTGTCAGATAATTAACTAGTGTTTGAAAAAACGTTATCACATCACTTTTCACATTTTTTAAGCGGTTTATATAGAACTTTTCAAACAGCCGGGAACCTCCTGAGCCACTACACATATATTCTGAGACCCATACCTTGCTGACATAAGCTTTAAAACGTTGTTTTCAGCAAGGTTTCTTTAATTTCCCTAACCAAATCTGCTACATCAGTTTGCCAACATGCAACAAACCTAAAGTAAACACCACCCATCCAGCCAGGCAAAGTTCAGCAAAAACCATCAAACTACCAGCAAATAGTCTGTCTCTACATTCCCCACTACAATTAATAGAATTAAAGCAGACCAAAAGCAAAAAATAAAGCAAGTTATGTAAATTGCACCCCTAAAGCCCCTCTCTTGTAATCTTGACACATACATGAGTCCAGCTTCTAAAAAACCCAATTCCACAGTTAAAATTGCCTCACATGTCAGTGCAATCCTCCTTTATTTCTAGTAGAAAGCCATCAGCTGTGATGACTCGTTGCTCTGCTGCACAGCTGAAAGACTTGTAACAGTTTTGAAGATACATATGTTTGCACTGACTGAATGGTGTAAACCGTGAACAGTGATAAAGAAACATTGTTCCAGCTTTCCCCTCGGTGTTACAAAACACCTGCATGGAGTTAGGCCCTCTCAAATAGTTTTTGCCAGAGGGGCACTTTAGGGAAGCAATTGACTAAATTTTTTATTTTTGACTTTTGGGTAGTTTACCACTATATCCCCCAGTTGCAGCTTCTAAAGGATTTCAGCAGACAGTACAGAGCATTGGCCGGTTGTGTAGGGCTACACATGACAATGCCCTACGCTTTTTTCTGTTTTAAAAATAAGCATTTGTTGCTGAGATATACATTTTACCTACAATCTTGTTTCAAGCTTCACAGAACAAGCAAACAATATTCACTTAAGAGGAAAGGAGGTTGTAGGTTTTATTAACCCCTTGCTTGGACAGTCCTTTTAATCTAGACATTTCCCAATGACCCAATATCAACATTATTATTCTTGCACTTTCTTATGTATCTCTATGAGCTTTTCAACACATAACTTGAAATACTCTCTCATCCTTATAAATGAGTGCAATTTGGTTTTATAATCCTCCCATTTTTTTTATGTTGGTGTTGGAATGCTTCAATGTGACAAAGACAAGAATATAATTGTACCTACGTAAAAACACACTCACTTAACTTTTGCCCACATTACCCCCCCCCCCCCCCCCCCCCCCCGAGAACAGTGTAATTAAAATGAGCCATTTTAAAGCATCTCAAAATCTCCCCAATTCTTTTTAAAGTGGACCAAACTATGACTATCCTGGGTTTTCGTCCTTGCCCCCCGGGCACCCCGATCGTGGGTTCCCCGCTTTGTTAAACCCGCCAGGTCGCTCACCTCTCCCCAGTCCTACGGCGCATGAGCGGCCTCTCAACCAATTAGCGAGCATGCCACTGTCTAACAGGGAGCGACCTGGGGGGTTTCCCCATTCTGGATGCCCCTGGGGGAGGGAATCAAGCTGCCCTGGAATATTATAGACTCCAGGGCTGTTGGATCGTGGGTTTTGGTTCACTTTAAATACTCTATGTATCCTAATTGAAGCTCTTTTCTTTGCTTCAATTTCAAACAAAAAGGGCAGCGCAGGTAAAGTGCATATATTGAGCTTTACCTGCACTCTGTTGTGGTGTAGTTCAGTACTTATCACCTGCTCCTGGTCCATTGCCGCCATCCTCTGCTGCTGTTTGGGGCCACTGCTGGAACTGGCCAGCCTCCTTCCGCCAGGTCCTGCTGCTGTCACCCTCGTCTTCCACAGAACATCTACACTGCTGTGCACAGCTCCTGCAGAGTGGCCTGTGGGGCTTTCACCGCATTGATGCTGCATGTAAAAAGTGTACTGCACTGCCTTAGTGCATTTCCATTACAATGCTGTAGGAATACATTGTGAAAGGGCTCTTAAAGAGATAGAACGAAATACCTTCTAGAGAAGGAGGGTGTCTTTAAATCCTACTGACTCCTCCCAATTAATGTTATTGATTGTTCAGTTGTGATCCACAGCCTTGATAAATCAGTTTCCCAGTGTCCATATTTCCCTTTAAGGTATTATATAATGTCACTGTGTATCATGCAAGGCATTCATGTGCCTTCTGTTGTATCTGTTTGTCAATATGTGCTTATCTCTGCTGTGCTTTTCACTGCTGCTTTTTAGAGGACGTGCTAGTGAGTTGTTGAATATATTTTTGGGGATTTGCATACAAAAATGAGTGACACTGGTGCATGTTATAGAGGGTCCATTAAAGTTGTCTGCCACTGATGTATTAGTCAGAGAGCATCTCTTGTTGCCTTGCTACTCGAATCCGGATGAGCGTGAGGTCTTCGTGCCGGAGCTGTGCAGTGTGTATGTGGGCTCTGTGCTCGGTCTCTTAGTTATAAATAGGATTTAAAGAATAGATGCAGAGATGGCCTGGGGCAGACTGTCACTGGCAGGACTGTGAGCTGACTGTACGCCTCTCTCTCTGCCTCTTTCTGTATCCTTTGGAGGTTTGGATATATTTATTCCCACATACCAACCTTTTGCCCTCCTCTTTACCTACCTTTTCATCAATTTCTCTGCCTTGTATCATTAATTTCCTTGTGAAAACCATTATGCCATGTCAAAACTTACTGAGGCTGACATGTTTTTATTCCCTATACTAGAGGACTAATCACTGTCCTGTCTCCTTGTCCTTTTTTCACAGACTGCTCCCAGTTATATGTTTTTGGATACAGCCTGAATGACCGTGTCTACCAACCCATCAGTCCTCCCTCAAGAGGATCTTCGAAAGACATGGGATCTCCTTCATCTCCAAGAACCCTTTTCTTCTTCATCCTATTGAAATGGGGGGTTGAACCCCAACAGAATACACAGCCTCATTCTATTAAGATAGATGGGGATATAACGTTGGGAGGCTTGTTTCCAGTTCATGCCAAGGGTCCAGCGGGAATTCCATGTGGAGAAGTGAAAAAAGAAGCTGGAGTGCATCGAATGGAGGCAATGTTGTATGCTCTGGACCAGATTAATGGGGATCCTGAACTCCTTCCTAACCTGACTCTTGGAGCTCGTATCCTGGACACCTGTTCTCGGGATACCTATGCATTGGAACAGTCCCTCACCTTTGTTCAAGCACTAATACAGAAGGATACCTCAGATGTTCGCTGTTCCAATGGAGAGCCTGCCCTCTTCAGTCCCCCTGAGAGGGTTGTTGGAGTCATTGGGGCCTCAGCCAGTTCAGTGTCTATCATGGTTGCCAATGTGCTGAGGCTATTTGCTGTAAGATCTTTTTTTTCTCTAACATCTATCTTGAAAATATGAATTTAGGCTGCAGAGCTGATAACCCAATAAGAAAACAAGCATCCTGTGATGTAAGCCCACCCGACCAGGGACTTTGGGGTGATCACTGCTACTATTTTTCTTTTTCTTTGGCTGAACAGCAAATTTAGGAGGACAGTCTTAACTTACCTGGTAACCCACATGCCCTGCCACACTTTTCAGGTTGCAGCACTATGAGCTTCGAAGCTGACAGTGCCAGTCATTGGCTGGTGTGTTGAAATTGATATATATACAAACACTCACATATATGTGTGAGCTAGCCCCCTGAAAACAGAAGAGTGAATTTAAAAAAATGTTCCCCACCCCCAAGAGAGATGATCTGGCATTTTAAAAAAGTCTCTTCCCATTTCGAAGTATTATCTGCTTGCTTCAGCCAGTGCTTCAGAGGCATTTAAGCTTCAGTACACAGTCCAATTGTAAGGGAGCAGGTTCTCTTGCTGATTGGAGAGAAGAGCGCACACAACCTTTTATTGCAGATTGCAGTGGTTGTTTTTGGTGGGTGCTGCAGCTGATGAGACAGCGAGCCTAATACTGGCTGAAGCAGATAGAACTGGGTAACATGAGGAGCACGTGTAGTGCTGGATCATCTCCCCAGGGATCACCACTTAATGGAGTGCAATAGCAAGTGCTACCCCTACAAAATTGTGGCATGCAAGACTTTTGCGGGCTGATTGTTATTGCCCCGCATTTGCCAAACGCTTAGGAGAAAGGGCCGCAATGCCCCAGTGTGTAAGAAGCCTTATTCTGGTAAAATGTACTTTGATGCATTCCATTTTCAAGCTGGTTAATTTAAAGGGGTTGTCTAGGCTAAGTGTGTAATCAGTGGTTGTTTCTTAACTTCTATGAAGTTGGTCTATCCTGCTTGTGCTCCTGTATACAGCTGTTGAAATGTAGCCACTTATTGTAACAAACACCCACATTTATTTTCTGCAAACACCAGCCTGTGGTGTTTATAGAGAAGAATGGAGACCTTGTTCTGAGCTCATACACCATACAGTCCCGCCAGAAGCCAGAATTGCAGGGAGCACATAGGGACGCTGTCTCAAACACAGCAACAGTGGCAGTTAATCCGGGCACCTCATGCTGTTTGGCGTGTAAATGCAGAAATATCAAATGTGCACTAGGAGGCTGATATGTGCGTTTTCATAGATCGGATTTGGTGATGGCACCTCAAAGGACAAGTATTATTTGCACTAGCTCTTCTAATGACTGGGCTGAATAACTTCATCACAGACAGTTCTCTACCTCTAAGCTGATACATTTGTTACATTTCTTGCTGCTGGGTAGACACAGCAGACTGGCTGTCACTTTGCAATACACTGTACAGTGCATCACAATGTAATGGTCAGTCAGCTGCATTTACTCTGCAGGAGAATGAAATTAATTTATCAGCTGAGAGGCAGAGGACTGTCTGTGATGAAAATATATTCAAAAGAGTTGGCAAATGATACTTGTCCTTTAAAGTGGACCAACACCCAGGATTTTGACTATCCTGGGTCTTGGCCCACTTCGGGGGGGCACCCCGATTGGGGGTGCCCCGCTGTGTGAAACCCCCCAGAAAGCCCCAAAAACTCACCTCTCCCCGCTCCCACGTGACCGCTCCCACGTGACCGCGCCGTCCAATCCCCGCCGACGGACAAGACAGCGCGTCCGCCGCCGCCTCCCGCACGTCACTCTTACAGGGCGCGCGACCGCGCCGGCCATTCACAAACGCCCGGCGCGGGCGCGCGCACGACTAGAGGGGTGCGCGGGAGGCGGCGGCGGTGGCAGATAAGGTAAGGTTTTTGGGGGGTTTCACCCCGGGCCGATAACCTCCCTCACCGCGGGACATCCGAGATCGGGATGTCCCGCGGTGAGGGAGGTGATCGGCCCGGGAATCTTATAGAGTGGGTGTTGGTCCGCTTTAAGTCCCCTCTTTATGCCAAGGTGCAAGTGCAGGTCTTTTGCTCAGTAATTCTCTATGCATTTAAAGGACAGGTATCATATGCCTGCTCTTTGTGGCCAAGGGCATATATATACTTCATCATAGTCCTCTGACTTTCAGCTGATAAATGTGTTTGTTACATTGTTATAGTTTGTATTTTAGTCTTTAGCTGATAAAAAAAATAATTACAAAGGTTCTCATCTTTTCAGCAGCAGGAGAATGTTACAGATTTATCAGCTGAGAGGCTGACTGTCTATGTTGAAAATATAATTAACCTTTGGCCAGGAAGGAGCAGGCAAATAATATTTGCCCATCAGAATTTTTTAGCAAAATTACAAAATTGCAACAGCTACTTAGAACTTAATTGCCACTCCCAACAAGGAGGGTTATTAACCCTATAACTTGGGCAGCAGGTGTAAGAACTCTATCAACTTAAACCGGACCTTCAGCGTGATTTAATGAAAAGCCCAAACGCTGAAAAAATGGTTCCCCAGCATCTAAAATTAATATATTTTACGTTTTTAGTCACTAACTTATTATTCTTTCCCCCACTGGGCTGCAACTCTGTTCAGGAATTTAGGATACGGGCGCCGCCATCTTGACTCAGAAGCATCACACTTACAGAGGAGAGGAGAGTGGGATAAGGTACAGGGGGGCGGGTTATAGCTGTGCTTTGCTCAGACAGAGCAGAGCTGGGGTCAGATAACGGTCAGCAGTCCCAGAATGCAGGAGACACTTCCTGTTTGCAGGCTGCCTGATAAGATGGCGGCTTCCATAAGCCGCCATCTTGGATGTTTAAAGGCTCATAACATGTAGTAGATGCAGGTAGGATGATTTTTAATGTGAGCAATCTGTATGTGCAGGGTGTGGGAAACATATAAGATAGGCTCTTATTCAGAGTGAAGGACCGCTTTAAACCTACAAAGACAGCATTCACTCACACTCTCATACTGACCTGCAAACAGTCTTGTTAACTTGTATGGGGAATATTATGCAGAACCGGTGAAATGAGCCACAGGGCGATCCTAACCGTGGTGGTGGAGTTTGGATTATTGAGCCAAGCCTCCAACACACGTTCAAATTTATTTGGGCACCCCGTGGCCAGGTAGGTCATCCTATATAAAATTAACTTCCCATTTACTAAGTTCCTCCAGCCTGAAAGAGTTGGTATATTTGGGTGCTTCCAATTAAGTAGAACACATTTCCTTGCATAGAACATTAGTAAATGAGAGAGTGCTTTCTGTGGGTCATCATCCAACATGGGCTCGACCACACTCAATAGACAGAAGGTGGCTGACTTTTTAACTGGTAGTCCTACCGAGGACGACATAAAGCCAGATACTTCATCCCAGAACACCAAGATCGATAGCCATTCCCAAACCATGTGCAACAGTGTGCCTGACCTGACGTTACATCTGGGACATAGATCCGACTCCAGTAGCCCCATTCTTTTAAGTCTAACTGGGGTCTTTAGCGTCTATGACTGAGGAGTACAGATTACCGTATCTATCGCTTTTTCCCATTCTCCTTGATATAATGTTGAAGTGCACTTACTAAGGTCCTTGGACCTCACCCAGGGATTCCACCGATGATTCCACCCACTGCAGACCCTCTAGAGGGATCTGAGCATGCCGGAGTTGCAAGTAGCGGAAGAAGTCCCTTGGCGATAGTGCACACGCTTGGCACAGCTGCTCATATGAGAATAGCTGCGCCAGCAGGGTGATTCCCTGTTTTTCCCAAAAAACTGTGTCAACTCAGGCAGTTTAGCTTTATATATAAGCCTATGAGTGTTTAGGTACCATTCTTGGGGAGGGTGGGGGGAATCCCCCATGACCTTCTGCCATATATGCATAGTAGTCCTCATGCACATAGTGGCATACAGAATTTAAGAGCTTTTTGGGTCACAGTGGATTACTTAGTTTCCATCCTCCCCTGCACCCCATCCCCCCAGCTCTGATACTGGATTTAATGGGAAAGGAAAAGTACACTTTCAATGGCATATTTGAAAGTGTAGATAATTGTGTGGCAAAAAAATTTACCCAGGTGCTGAGCTTATTTAGGATTTTTCTTGTTAAGAAATGTAAATGTGAGCTTTATGGAAGAAGTTCTCACTACTTGCAATATGTTGCTTGCTATTGGCGACCGTACACCAGGATCTAGAAGAAAAGAAATGTGAGGTCTATACACACAGAACACTGCTGCTGGGCATGTTTAAACCGGACCTTCAGCATGATTTAATGAAAAGCTCAAACCCTTAAAAATCTATTCCCCAGCATCTAAAATTAATATATTTTAAGTTTTTAGTCACTTATTATTCTTTCCGCCACCGGGCTGCAACTCTGTTCAGGACTCTAGGAAACGGTCGCCGCCATCTTGCCTCAGAAGCTTCACACATACTGAGGAGAGGAGAGTGGGATAAAGTGCATGGGGGTGGGTTATAGCTGTGCTTTGCACAGACAGAGCAGAGCTGGGGTCAGGGAAAGGACAGCAATCCCAGAATGCAGAGCAGCACAGTCTGAGGACACTTCCTGTTTGCAGGCTGCCTGATGCTCCATGAGCCGCCATCTTGGATGTTTAAAGGCTCATAACATGCAGTAGATGCAGGTAGGATGATTTTTAATGTGGACAATCTGTGTGGGAAAACATATAAGATAGGCTCTTATTCAGGGTAAAGGTCCGCTTTAAGGATGAGTGAGCTCCCTCACCTCAGCAGCAACCATAGCTGCAGTTTTCTGTGTGTGCAGGTTTCACTTCTCTCTTCTTGATCTACTGACTTAGGGCCTGATTTACAATTTACAGTGCGTCATTTTTTAACAGCATTCAGCTTGCCTTGGTATGCTCAATTATGCTGGTTTTAGTAGTAGCAACTAGTAGCAAGCTGCCTTTTGAATCTACTACTAAAGCATATAAGCCCCGATTCAATAAAGGTAGAAAAAAATTCTCATGGTAGTAAAAAATTCAATTCATGAGAAAAAAGCCTGAGAATGTCACTGTTACTGAATCACCAGATAGGAAGACAATGAAAGTCAATGGCAGCTTTTACTACAGTGTAGAAAGGAGTAAACAGTTCCCTATTTTTCTTAGGAGTAAAACAGTGCCATTCACTTTCATTGTTTTCTTAGCTAGTGATTCAGCAACAGTAACATTCTCAGGCTTTTTTCTCATGAATTTAATCTTTTACTGCCATGAGAATTTTTTTCTACCTTTATTGAATCGAGGCCATAGCCTTCGCCCGGGGTGCATCTGTATTTGCAACCTATTTTTATAACAATTTCAGCAGGTGGCGTGGCCAGGCACACGACACTTACAGAAAAAAAATACTTTTTTGTTAAAAATTAACAATTTAAATGTCAGAATTAGGGAGGAAGCAACACAAAATGTAAATGTGCAACATAAAAGTTCGTAATGAAATCAGCAGCATCAGTATGAGGTGGCCACAGAAATTCCAATCAGGGAGTATCAGCGAGTCACAAAATAAAAGCTACAGGTGCACAATTTAGCCATATAATGTCATCCAAACTGTTATAAAGAGGTTGCAAACCAAGTCTTTGGTAAAATCAGGGGTCTTATTCATGAAGGGATAGCGCCAGGGAGTGCCTATACAGCTGCAGGTAGCGGCAGGTGAACGCCGGACACGGCACGCAATTCCATATTTATGAAGCAGAATCTGGTGAGCGACTGGAACAACGCCATGTAGCGTGTGATTCATCAATATCCCAGCCTCAGCATACAGCGCCGTGTTTATCCTTGCAGAGCGCCACGTATTACCTGGCGCTCTCCCATACATTTCAATGGACGTTCCTTATAATCCCTTTGCATTTTTTATGCAGAATTGTCCTTACAGGTCTGGTATTAAAGTATTCATGTTACAATGTTATAACAATGTAATTCCATATGTTTTCGCTTTCTTACTAGTGGATACATGTTCATAAACAGACTTTCACACAGCCTCTGGCACTGTGGGCTACATCTACATGATTTTGAGCGCCGACGATGTTTGAGGCTGTTTTTTTGATGAATGTGGTGTGAGTCAGTCGCACTGAGCTGGCGCTACAGTCCGCTCCCATACAGGGTAGTACTGTGACTCACACATCATATTCATCAGTGCTGGACAGCGACTGAGGCGATCTGAAACAAAGAACCATAGCCGAGCACAGCGACTACTAGCGGTCGCTCTGAAATCCGCGCTACAGACGCTCATCTATCGCTACCTGGCGTTAGTAATGAATCAGCCTGCAAGTCCATTCACCATAGTCACTGGACTGTAGATCCTCAGAATGCCTCCAACACTGTCCCAGGACAAAAAACAGACGCATTGACAGGTGGTGCACTGCTGTACTGACACTTCAGTATGTTTGTATTACATGCGCTGATGTGAGAAAATATCAATCAATATGGTTTGCCATGTAGCGCACCCAGTCACTGTGCTGGATAAATCAGACCCTTGGTGTACAGTTGCTAATATCAACATAATCCTAAGGCACACAATAATATGCAATAATATGCGTTTCAAAGCGCCCTTTTTCTTTAAGATTGAGAACTTCTTGGATCACAGTGGATCACTCAGTTAGCTCTGATACTGTATTCAAAGCAAATGTTAAGAAAAATGTGCAATAAAAATGATCAGGCCCTAAATGGTGGGGTGTGCTGCCTTAAGGTACAGGCCCTCACGTGCCAAATCGGAAACACAGCCCAGGCACAAATGTAAAGGGAGGAAAATTGGTGGTAATGTGATTATGTGCTACATCTACATGCATTGAAGCATTGGTGCGTAAAGATGTCGCTCTATGCCCATGGTAATGTATAAATAGCCCAGCGCTTCCTGAGATGCTCTTAAGCTGCACACAAGGAAGAGTTTGTTTTCCTCTCTTGTACACAGTACAGCCTCCCCTAAGTGATCATGTTGTATCAGAACTTAAATTAGCGATAACGCAAAACAGCAGCTAAAAGAAGGGGTCAGCTATACCCCCTACACCAAAAAACATCCAAGCTTGTTTCTTTCCTTTAATGGAGGGCGAAATGTGTTCTTTGGCTTTTGTTTTGCCGACTGCTGATATCCTGTCATTCATTTCCCTGGTGCAGTACGGTGACAGCTAAGATTCAGGGGTTTGCAGGGGGTTGTTCAAGAGAAGGAGACCCTGGATATCTGAATGCACATACCCCCCCCCCCCCTCCCGGAGAAGATCAACACCAAGGTGTGAGTAGAGCCTAAATAGACTGATTTCAGATGCCCCGCTGTGTAAATCTCCCTGGGTCACCCCGCTTACTTACCCCAGGGCTCTCCCTGTGCTTTTGCAACCCGCTGCCACATCCCTAGGTTCTATTTAGCTAAGGCATGCTCCAGTGCCCAGCCATTTGAATAGCCTGGGGGAAGGATCCCACGCACCTCAGATTAGAGGGAAACCGAGGATGTAGCTTGTCATGTCAGCCAACATCTGAGATCAGCTAATGGCCGATCACAAATCTGCTGTCATCGTATTCAGATGATGTGTGGGGAGGCTTTTTGAGGGTTTTGGTCCACTTTAATTGATCCTTTGTGTTCACGTTTATGAACAGCTAATATCTGTTTTCAGCTTCTTTTGAGTGTGATATTAGATCAGACTGTGGATTAGAGCAGGAGAGTCCAACCTTTTTAACACTTTCCATTCCAATTCTAACTACCACCGAGATGGTGATAACAATCTAAAACTATGTTAAAAATGCACAAACCAGCTATTTAAAGTTCATAAAATGCAAAAAAATGCACAGAAAAAGATTTAATCACATTTGTGTAGTAGTTTTGTATTTATTAAGTAAATTAGGTTAGGCTTCAGGTCAGTCTGCAGCCTCCCCAAGTAGCACCTGATAGGCTCTTGTATCACCAGTGGTACATTCACCACTAATTTGGGAACCCAAGGATTGCGGTTACTACATGTTAACTGTTTTTAGTCCTGTTTTACTTTGGTATTAGCTCGAGTAACAATCAATCTAAACTGCCTAAACCTAGCTGTTATAATCCCTATTCCAAAAAGTCTGCACACAGTGATTTTGATTCAGCCAGTCCAATATCACAATAAAAAGGAGTTAGATCATCTGTAAATGATCCTTTGTTCCATTTTCTGTACCCTGTTCAGCCAGTTGCTCCAGACGCTGTAACAAAGCGAAAACACATGGAATGGCATTGTTTTAACACTGTGACAATGACACTTTAGTGCCAGACCTGCACATACCATTCTGCATAAAAATATAAAAACAAAAAAAAATGTATAAAAGTGTTTGTTTGCAGCCAGGAGAGGTCACACAATGATTTGAGCCAAAAATATATACATTTTAATTGCCCAACACGCTATTTAAAGTGGACCAACACCCAGCTGGATCGGCCCTTGAATCTATAAGATTCCCATGCCGATCCAATCCCTCCAAAATCGGGATGCCCCGCTGTATAAAACCCCTCAGGACACCCGCTAATCTTACCTGAATCCTGGTCCAACGGGGCATGCGCAGGCCATGGCCGCATCTTGCACTTCTCTCTAGCAGAGCGCATTTGTGAATGGCCGGTGTGGGCGCGCTCCCTGTTAGAGGGAAGTGCGAGATGCGGCCACCAGCGTGCTCGGAGCTGCTGAGCTTTGACATGCATAGCTCAGCGGCTCCGAGCACGCTAATTGGACGAGCAACCGCGCATGCGCCGTCAAAAAATAGTCAAAATCCTGGGTGTTGGTCCACTTTAACTACAACCAAATGAAACCCCATTGAAATGTATGGCAGAACAACACTGAGCGAAAGGTACTGTGGAACCTGGAGCGCCGACGCTATACTCTGAGCTGCCTGTAGTAATACATGTGACACTACATGTATAGAGGCGCTCACCTCCTGCTTTCTTAAATGTGGTTTCACATACAGCGCCGAGCGTTCACCAGACGCTACCTGCCGCTACGTAGCTCTACCTGGCACTAGTGTTTCTTAAATAACCCCCTTTGTTTTGCATAATCCTGGTGAAATGGAATTAAAAGGCGGGCACGCTTAGGAGCCCTGCTGTAGCTTCTACCTGCAGGACATGAAGGAGAGGCACACGAGGCAGACAACAGGTGAGCCACTTGCTGCCTTTTTAATGCCGTTGGGTTTGCAGTCTTTATGAAGAATCAATATGGGCATAAAAAAACACTTATATCTTAAAGCTTGCAGGCTCGAGCCCAGCTTCCATTTTCAGTTCTGCTGCCTCTTGACCCAACAACACGCTCTTGTGGCATCCCCGATTTGCATTCCTGCTGCCAGGCATGATCTTGTGAAATGTATTCTGTGGTGGAGGCTCTTATACGCTTTTGGGAACCAGTTGAGAGTGCGCTCTTTGCTTTGGAGATTAAATGTACATAGTGTGTGAAAAAAAATCCCTTCTTGTTCTTTTTCACAGAAAGGAGGACACATACAGAATGCCAGGTTTTAAGCCTTAGATGTGATCTCTGGACCATACTTTTATAGAGGAGGTAGTACCTATCCCCTGAGTCAGCCTGTGAGTGAACAGGGGAATAAACATTGTTAATTGTATCACAGGATTATTGGGCCAAATGTAGCAATAATAATCTGTTATACCAGCACAGGCTGGTTCAGGCAGCATGCAGTCCTCCCCTGTAAAATAAATGCTACATTGAAAACTCTTTCTTCCTTCCAGTTAAACCGGACCTTCACCATGAATAAGAGCATATCTTATATGTTTCCCCCACTCGGTACATACAGATTGCTCACATTAAAAATCATCCTACATGCATCTACTGCATATTATGAGCCTTTAAACATCCAAGATGGCGGCCTGCAAAATAGTAAGTGTCTTATGACTGTGCCGCTCTTCATTCTGGGATTGCTGGTCTTTTCCTGACACCAGCTCTGCTCTGTCTGTGCAAAGCCCCCTCCTCTGCTCAGTAGGTGATGCTTCTGGGCCAAGATGGCGGCGCCCATATCCTAGAGTGCTGAACAGAGTTGCAGGCCAATGGGGGAAAGAATAATAAGTAAATAAGTAAATTTAGATGCCGGGGAATAGTTTTCTTTATTGCATGGCACGGCCTGCTTCGGTATTTATAACAGTTGGGTTATTCCGCCACAAGGTGGCGCAGTGTACTGCAGAAGAGCTGTGGCATCTCCCGGCCCCCTATAAAAACGGGATTAAACATAGAGTTCCAGTGTTTTCTCTGCAGTGAAACTGCGAAGATAGAAGATGTCTCTCTCTCTGTGCGCAGGTGAGTGGGGCAACCAAGCCTGTGGCCCTGCAAGTCTATTTCCACCTGTTTCTGGACCCTCACTGCCAAGCCGCAGGCCCTGCTCGACAAAGGGTAGCCGGCCATAGGCTTTATGGTGAGCCTACTAGGGATGCGGAGTTCCTGTCCTGGCTTCTGAAGGGGTGAGTGTTCTGGGGACTGTGTCCCCTTCTTTTCCTTCAGGGCTCCCACCCCTCCCCCCCCCCTCCTGGCCTGGATACTCGCCGCTGCCTTCTCGTCTCTCTCTCTCTCCCCCCCCCTCTCTAACTTTGTTCGGGGGGCGGGTGGTAGCGGCGAGTGGTGTTAGTTGTGGTGTTTTGGCATTTACAGTGTGTTTTTTTGCCCGTCGCGCCGCTTTCTACTGCGCTCCGCGGCTGTGGGCGCTATAACCTGTGGCGTTTTTGCTTTGTCATGGCGCCGGCGGGGTCACGTGGGCGCCGTTTTCGTGCTCTTCGGGGGGCGGGGCTGGGGGAGGACGCGTATTGCGGCCCACCCCTTGTACCTCTGCCGGCGCCATATTAGATTAGCTGCGCGTCTGGATTTCTCCCTTCCGGCCTGCAGCGCTGTTTCCTCCGGTGTGTCGCTTCATCCTGCGGTCTGTGCCTTAGTGACCCTGCGGTGTCCTTGGTCCGTGAGTCCCCCTTGGGGTTTTTTTTACTGGTCTCGTGTGGCATGTGCTGCGGGATGCTTATGTGTCGTTTTTACTTATGTCTTTCAGGCGGGATACCAGTGGGTTGTGGTTTCTCCCGGCTCTACTCCTTCCTCCCCCTCATCCCCCCCCTTTACTGACTTTTGGGGGCATCCCGTGGGAGGGCATCCTGGGTGGCTTTTGTATTAGCCTTTACCCAGCGCTGGCCTATTGCGCCTGTGTTAATCACCATATGAAGGCTTCTGGGGATAGCGTGCTCGGGGGTCCTTCGGGGTAATCCCGGCTGTGTTCCATGTGCGGGGTATCCCCTATCAGCAATGATGTCACGGTGTGCGTGCCGTGCGCTCAAAGTGTCCTTGCGCTCCAGCTTGGTTTGCCTGGAGGGGAACTGTTCCAGGACTCTGACTCATCTGGGGACCAGCAGGAGGGTTGCATTAGTGACCCTGGGTCTGCGTTCAGGGAGGAATCATGGTACCCTCAGGACACTGACAATCTGCTGTCACAAATTTTTTAAATCTTGCACATTGCTCCCCCTGAGGTGGCTAAGAGAAAGCAGGGTGAGCTTTTTCGTCCTGTAAACAGCGTCTGGAGTTCCCTGAGCAGGGCCATTTCACTTCTATGGTGCTTAAGGAGTGGGAATGTCCTAACAGGCTGCCCGCTGTGCCCAAGGGATTGGATAAGAGATATCCCTTTCCTGCTGATCTAGTAAAGCGTTGGTCCTGTCCCCCTGAGGTGGACGCTCCAGTGCTAGGCCTGTCTAATACTTCAGTCATGCCTTCCCCTGACACTACCACTCTGAAAGACAGCGAGGACCGGCGCATGGATCAGCTGGCCTGCCATGCTTTTACTTGTGTGGGGGCTGGACTGCGCCCGGCCTGTGCTGCTGACATTACTGCTATTGCCCTTTAAGAAACTGCTCAAGCGTCTGCCATGGCGCAATGGCTGGTAGGAGGAGGGAAGATTATAGGGCCCTCTTGCTTTGCTCTGATTTTGTTGTATATTCTAAGTATACAGTACGTCCTGATATAATACTTACACTTGGGTTATCCTCCGCCAGATGGCGCGGTGCACTGCAAACATGCAAAAACAGGCTCCTCCCGGCCCTTCATATACCCAGGGACCTCCCACAAATCCCCAGATTTCTCTGCAGTGCTGACTGTGAAGACATGAAGTATCACGCTCTCGCAGGTGAGCGGGGCTGTTACAGCCTGCGGCCCTGTTGGACTACTCCCACCCGTCCTATTTGTGATGTGCCTCCCAGCCTGGGCTCAGCTGGTCGGGTGAAGGTAGGCAGCACCATGCGTGCTTAATGGAGCCATACTCCACCGCAGTCCCCCACCAAAGGGTAGGCGGTTTAGGCTAATGGTGAGCCTTTAAGGGATGCCCCTCCCGCATCGTTGCCCCACGCCCCGTGTAGCGGTGGACCCTGTGTAAAGGGTCGCCATCCTCCCTCGTCCCCCCCCCCCCTAGCCCGGGGGGGGAAAGAAAGGGGGGGGGAGGGGTTTGTGAGTATGGCGGCCTCAGTATACCCTATTACATGATTATGGCCTTAGTATTGCGTTTGACTGGGAATGGGTGTCAGAGCCGCGCTGTGTACCTTTTACTTTTTGCTTGTATGGTCGCCGCCGCGCCCTTCCTATATGGTTGTACTGCACGGGCGGCGGTGGCTTTACAGATGCTGCGGCGTCCTTTTCTTAGCCTGTAGTGGCTCTGCTGCGGTAATCCACTCGATCAATTCCTTCAGGCGTCACTGCCCTGTTTTCTCTATTGGCTACGCGTTTTTTTGAGCTTCGCGCTCTCCAGGGGGGGGGGAGGGCGGGGTTCTCTAACTTGCCACGCTCCGCGTCACAGTTTGGCGCGCTCCGCGTCACGGACAGCTCTGGCCCGCCCTTCGAGGTTCGCTTGGCGCCATTTTTTGCTCACGCGCGCGTGGTGAAGACCGTCCCCCCCCCCCCCCCCCCTCTGTCTGTAAGTGCCCTCGCGGGCGACTTTATGTTACCCTTATTACTCCTTGCGCATGGCTCTGACATTCTTGTTCCCCTTATGTCTTTCAGACCGTGGATTCCGGTGGCTTCTCCCGCCCGGTGTATCTCCCGGTTGAGACTATTAAAATTACTCCCACTTCCCCGCTGGTTATTGGGGCATCCAGGGTAGCTTACTGCGTCAATCCCTACTGGCCTATTGTGCCGATAAAATCACCATATGGAGGCGTCCCAGGATATTGTGAACGGGGTTCCTTCGGGACAAGCCCGGCTGTGTGTAGCTTGTGGGGTCTTACCTAGCAGCGGTGACAATGCACGGGTCTGTTTCCCTTGTGCACAGCAGGCGTTATCGGTTCTTCCCGCCCCTCCGGTGGCCGGGCCTGCACCTCACCTCACTTCACCTACTCCCCCAAGCCTGAGTCTAACCCCCAATACAAGCAGGGATTCTCATCCTGATGTGGCTACTAGACTGACCAGTGTTGAAAGATTGCTTGCTAGCTCATTAGCGCGTAAGGCCACCGCTAAGAGGCGGCATTTAACCCCCGACTCTGCTCTTTTCCCTATGGAATCTGATGACTTGTTGCATCCTTACGGCCACCCCCCCTCGGACGAAGGGGAGCTGTTCTCTGACTCAGGGTCATATGGCGAGGAGTCCAGGGGTCATGACGAGTCTGGTTCCGAGCACTGGACCTCGGATGATATTGACAGACTGCTGGTTCAGATATTTGAAGTGTGGAGAGTGTGGATAGGAAGTATCCCTTCCCGGCTGACTTGGTTAAGTGCTGGTCATCGCCCCCCGAGGTTGATGCTCCTATTCTAAGGTTGTCCAACACCTCTATTATGCACTCCCCTGACACTACTACGCTACGGGACTCTGAGGACCGGCGTATTGATCAATTGGCATGCCATGCCTTTGCATTTGGGGGAGCGACCCTGCGCCCGGTTTGCGCCTTAGCCATTACGGCAGTAGCGCTCAGGGCCATGGTCAGGAATGCACTCGATGGCACAGATGAGTTGCCACCTGATACTGTCAATGCACTGTCTAACTGTGATGTGTTTGTAAACTTTATCCTGTCTGCATCGGACGATGCTATAAGGATGTGTGCCAGATCTTCTGCCCTGGTGGTAGCTATACGCCGCGTGGTTTGGTTGCGACAGTGAGCTGCTGACAATGCCGCTAAGAAAGCCCTTACTGGGCTGCCATTTAAGGGGCTGCGCCTGTTTGGGGACCGTCTAGACCTCTTCGCCAAAGGGGGCAAGTTGCCCCAGCGCAGGCGGCAGATTCTGCCCTTTCGAGGCCAGGGCACCCTTTCAATCCCCTACCAAGGGGCTAAACAGGGAAAAGGGGTGTCCTTCGCTGGGTCCCGCGCAGATTCCTGGCACAGGAATAGAGGACGCCGTCCCGGTTCCTCCTGGGGGCTCAAGCCCAAGGCCCCTCCCAAGACCCCTGATACTGTCAATGCACTGTCTAACTGTGATGTGTTTGTAAACTTTATCCTGTCTGCATCGGACGATGCTATAAGGATGTGTGCCAGATCTTCTGCCCTGGCGGTAGCTATACGCCACGCGGTTTGGTTGCGATAGTGGGCTGCTGACAATGCCACTAAGAAAGCCCTTACTGGGCTGCCATTTAAGGGGCTGCGCCTGTTTGGGGACCGTCTAGACCTCTTCGCCAAAGGGGGCAAGTTGCCCCAGCGCAGGCGGCAGATTCAGCCCTTTCGAGGCCAGGGCACCCTTTCAATCCCCTACTGGGGGGTTAAACAGGGAAAAGGGGCGTCCTTCGCTGGGTCCCGCGCAGATTCCTGGCACAGGAATAGAGGACGCCGTCCCGGTTCCTCCTGGGGGCCCAAGCCCAAGGCCCCTCCCAAGACCCCTCAGGAATGAGGGGGCGCCCTCGCCCGTCAGGGTGGGGGGACGTCTGCAGCACTTCGAGCACGTCAGGAGGTAGTGTCCTCCGGCTACAAGATAGAATTTGCTGTACGGCCCCCCACCAGATTCATTGGGTCCCGGATTCCTCAGGACCCTGCCTCAGCTCAGGTCTTGTTGCTGGCCGTGCAGGATCTCCTAGATCTAGGGGTCATTTGCAAGGTCCCCTTAGGAGACAGGGGCATGGGGTTCTACTCCAACCTTTTCACAGTACCCAAGAAGGATGGGTCAGTCAGGTCCATTCTGGATTTAAAAATCCTCAACAAATTTGTCTTTCAACTTTCGCATGGAAACTCTGCGCTCGGCCATTGGCTCCCTGCGCCCAGGCGACTTTATGACGTCCGTAGACATCAAGGATGCTTACCTTCACGTCCCGGAGTTTCCGGGACACCAAAGGTTTCTCAGATTTGCACTGAAAGATCAACATTACCAATTTGTGACCTTGCCATTCGGCCTCACGTCGGCTCCCAGGGTGTTCACCAAGGTGCTGGCAGGGGTGATGTCCCTGATAAGGCTAAGGGGCATACGCGTGCTGCCCTACCTGGACGATATACTCATCACCTCTCGGTCTCTGCGGCAGGCAGAGTTGGACACTCAGCTGGTAGTGTCCACCCTGGAGTCCTTCGGCTGGGTGATCAATTACCCCAAGTCCTCTCTGTCCCCCTCCACGGTGACTCCGTTCCTGGGGATGATTCTGGATACGGTTCAGTCACGGATATTCCTTCCTCAACAGAAGGTGGAAGCTCTGACTGCGCAGGCCAGGTTCCTGCTCTCGTGCCCACAGCCCTCCATCAGGCAGGGAATGCAGCTGGTGGGCCTGATGGTGGCGAGCTTCGAAGCAGTGCCCTTTGCTCAGTTCTATTTGAGACCTCTGCAGCTTCACCTTCTGTCAGTATGGGACAAGAACCCAGCGTCTTTGGACGGGGTCTGTGTGCTTCCCCCCTCGGTCAGACGGTCCCTTGCGTGGTGGCTGGACCTCGGGAACTTGATAGGGGGCAGGTCTTTTGTGGCCCCCTCCTGGGAGACGGTCACAACGGATGCCAGTCTGTCAGGTTGGGGGGGATTCTGGAAGTCCCTGTGCTTCCAAGGGAAGTGGGGTCCTCAGGAGGCCCATTTACCCATCAACATTGTGGAATTGCGGGCAGTCAGGTTGGTACTGGAGCGGTTGACCCAACACCTGAGGGGTCTGTCGGTCCAGGTACGCTCAGACAACAGGACGGCGGTTGCCTACATCAACCATCAGGGAGGGACCCGGAGCAAGGGTGCCCTCCGGGAGGTGTCTCAGATTCTGGCATGGGCGGAGGCCAATGTACAATGCATTTCGGCTGTTTACATTCCGGGGGCGGAGAATCTGCTTGCAGATGCTCTGAGCAGGGGGATGTCCCATCAGGGAGAGTGGTCCCTCTGCAACAGGGTATTCCAGTCCCTGTGTTACCGTTGGGGTCTACCGGATGTGGACCTGTTCGCGTCCCGTCACAACCACAAGCTCCCGGCCTTCGTGTCCCTGTCTCAGGATCCTCTGGACTTGGCCACGGATGCCCTGTCCATGTCATGGAAGGAGTTTCGGCTCCTGTATGTATTTCCACCATTCCCCCTTCTGGGCAGGGTTCTGCGCAAGATTGCTCTGGAAGGGGTGCCTGTGATTCTAGTGGCCCCCAGGTGGCCAAGAAGAGTGTGGTTCGCAGACGTGGTTCAAATGGCAGTGGACCAGTACGATCTGCCAGGGGTGCCAGATCTGCTAACTCAGGGCTCCCTACGCCATCCCAATTTACAAACGCTGGCTTTGACGGCCTGGCTGCTGAAACCTCCATCTTGATGGAGAAGGGTTTGTCTGCCTCTGTGGTAGGTACTATGGTGCAGGCTAGGAAGAAGACTTCTACTGCTATCTATTATAGAGTATGGCGTACCTACATTGACTGGTGTGAGTCTAGGTCTCTTCCCTGTAGGGAGTTCTCTGTCCCTAGGGTTCTGGAGTTCTTACAGCATGGTTTAGAGTTAGGTCTAAAACTCAGTACTCTGAAGGGTCAGGTTTCTGCCCTCTCCTTCTTCTTTCAGAAGTCCTTTGCTCAACATCATTTGGTTAAGACCTTCTTTCAGGGGGTCACTCATGCGCGTCCCCCTCGTAAATCTGTGGTCCCCGTTTGGGATTTAAACTTGTTTTTATCTGTCTTGCAGGGTGCTCCCTTTGAGCCTATTCACGATGCTGCTCTGGTTGTGCTTACTCTCAAGGTTGTCTTTTTGGTGGCCATAACGTCGGTTAGGCATGTGTCAGAGCTGGCTTCTCTATCCATTCAGCCTCCGTACTATGAGAGGCACCAGGACAAGGTGGTGTTCTGCTTCAAGCCGAATTTTCTGCCTAAGGTTGTGTCTGCCTTTCATTTGAATCAGGACATTGTTCTTCCTTCATTGTGTCCCAATCCTAGTAATGACCAGGAAAGGGTTCTGCATTCCCTGGATGTGGTCAGGTGCTTGAAGTATTACCTGGTTGTCACTGCGGCTTTCAGGAAGACTGATGCTCTCTTCGTTGTGCCTCCTGGGCCTAGGAGGGGTTTGGCTCCTGCCAAGTCTACTATCAGCAAATGGATCCGTCAGGCTGTGATTCTATTCTGCTAAGGGGAAGAGTCCTCCTTTTCGTCTTACTGCTCATTCTACTCGTGCTATTGGGGCCTCCTGGGCCTTCCAGCACCAGGCTTCAGTTGAACAAGTTTGCAAGGCCGCTACTTGGTCTTCTGTTCATACCTTTTCAAAGTTTTACAAGGTTGATGTTCGGCCCTCAGCTGATGCTGTGTTTGGCCGCAAGGTTTTGCAGGCGGCAGTATTTTAAGCTGCGTGCTGTTGCCTTTTTTGTTGGGGATCCCACCCTACTTTTATGGACACTGCTATTGGATGTCCCAAGTGTAAGTATTATATCTGGAGCAGGACGTACTGTATACTTAGAATAATACAATTCTGTGAAGTACTCACCTGTAGAATTGGTATTATACGTATACAGTACGTCCTGCTCCACCCCACCCTGGTTTTTGCATTATTCTTGATCCCCTGTATGGTGATTGTTGCCATTGTTGTTGTTACCAGTTTCTGTGGTTAAATTCTCCCGGCTTCTTGTTCACTGCTTTTCAATGCTGGGTATTTGTGGGAGGTCCCTGGGTATATGAAGGGCCGGGAGGAGCCTGTTTTTGCATGTCTGCAGTGCACAGCGCCATCTGGTGGAGGATAACCCAAGTGTAAGTATTATATCTGGAGCAGGACGTACTGTATACGTATAATACCAATTCTACAGGTGAGTACTTCACAGAATTGTATTTTATCCTTACTGCCATGGATGATGTTGTGAGGCTGGGCGGTAGGGCCTCTGCACTTTTGGTGGCTATGCGCCGCTCTGTTTGGTTACGTCAGTGGGCAGCTGATGCTGCTGCTAAGAAGGCTGTCACTGGGCTCCCCTTTGCGGGGCTGCGGCTCTTTGGTGAGCGTCTTGATGTTTTGGCCAAGGATGGCAGGCTGCCTCAGCGTAGGAGACAGCCCCGGCCTTTTCGGGGGACCTCCGTCTCCCTCCCTTCGTTCTTCCAGAGGAGGTTGTGGCTCCCTCTTCTCAGGTAGCCGCAGAGAGTCTTGGGGCCATGGCAAATCCCGTGGACGTCCCGGTCTGTCCTGGGGTTCCAAGCCCAAACCCCCTCCCAAGGCCCCTCAGGCATGAGGAGGCGCCCTCACCCATCCGGGTGGGGGGACGGCTTCGGCTCTTTGCTCACGTCTGGAGGCTCCACGTTTCAGACCGGTGGATTCAGGAGGTGGTGTCCTTCGGTTACAAGATAGAGTTTGCAGCCTGACCGCCCCCAAGACCTGTTAGATCAAGTGTTCCTTCGGCGGTTCAATGCCTGCTGGAGTCAGGGGTCATTTGTCCGGTCCCCCATCAAGAACAGGGTCAGGAGTACTATTCAAATCTCTTCACGGTCCCCAAAAAGGACGGCTCTCTGAGGCCCATTCTGGACTTGAAGGGCCTCAACAAGTTTGTCAGATTCAAACATTTTAGCATGGAGACGCTACGCTCTGCTGTCGGTACCCTTCGCCCGGGCGACTTCATGACCACCGTGGACATTAAGGATGCTTATCTTCATGTGCCTATCTTCCCAGGTCATCAGAGATTTCTGAGGTTCGTGCTGGAGGATCAGCATTACTAGTTTGTGGCCTTACCATTCGGTATGACCTCGGCGCCTCGGGTGTTCACCAAGGTGCTGGAGGGAGTGATGGCTCTGCTACAAACCTGGGGCATTCGCATCCTTCCCTACCTGGATGACATCCTCATTGTGGCTCAGTCCTTTCATCAGGCCGAACAGGACACCCAGGTGGTGATCTCCACTCTGGAGTCCTTCGGCTGGGTGATCAATTTTCCCAAGTCTTCACTGTCCCCGTCCTTGGTGAGGTCCTTTCTGGGCATGACACTGGATACCTCTCAGGTCAAGGTGTTCCTTCCTCAGCAGAAGGTGGAGGGCCTTCAGAAGCAGGCACAGGCTCTGCTCTTGTGTCCCCATCCCTCCATCCGTCTGGGGATGCAGTTGGTGGGCCTGATGGTGTCTTGCTTCGAGGCGGTCCCCTTTGCTCAGTTTCACATGAGACCTCTTCAGTTGCACCTCTTGTCAGTTTGGGATCGGGACCCTGTGTCCCTGGATCAGAAATTTGCTCTGTCTCCTCTGGCCAGACAGTCCCTTTCGTGGTGGCTGGACTCAAGGAATCTTCTGGTGGGCAGGACCTTCCTGCCCCCATGCTGAGAGACTGTCATCACGGATACCAGTCTGACGGGCTGGGGGGGCTTTTGGAAGTCCCTACAGTTCCAGGGCCCCCAGGAGGCCCATGCTCCCATCAACATTCTGGAGTTGAGGTCGATCAGGTTGGTTCTCGCCCACCTAACCCCACACCTGCGGGGTCGGGCTGTTCAGGTCCACTCGTTGGTTCTGTCCCACCTGACCACACACTTTCGGGGTTCAGATCCGCTCAGACAACCAGACGGCGGTTGCCTACATCAACCATCAGGGAGGGACTCGGAACAAGCGAGCTTTCAAGGAAGTGTCTGATACTGTCTTGGGCGGAACAGAATGTCCCCTGCATTTCAGCGGTATACATTCCGGGGGTGGAGAACCAGGTGGCGGACTCCCTCAGCAGGGGGACATCTCGTCTGGGGGAATGGTCCCTCAACTACCAGGTGTTTCTCTCCCTGTGTCACCGCTGGGGTCAGCCAGATGTGGACCTGTTTGCATCCCGTTACTTCCCAGGTTTGTCTCCCTGTCACAGGATCCTCTGGCCTTCGCCACCGATGCACTGGCAATGCCTTGGATGGAGTTTCGGCTTCCCTATGTGTTCCCTCCGTTCCCTCTACTGGGCAGGGTCATGCGCAAGATTGCCCAGGAGGGGGTGTCAGCCATCCTGGGGGCCCCCTGTTGGCCAAGAAGGGTGTGGTTCGCAGACGTCGTGCAGTTGGCAGTAGACCAGTACATCTTGCCCAGGGATCCAGATTTTCTCCCTCAGTGGCAGCTACGCCATCCCAATTTACAAACGCTGGCTTTAACGGCTTGGCTGCTGAAACCTACATCTTGACAAAGAAGGGGTTGCCTGCCTCTGTTGTGGATACCATGATTCGGGCTAGGAAGAAGTCCTCGTCCTTTATCTATTACAGGATCTGGCATGCTTACATTGCCTGGTGTGAGTCCAAGTCTCTTCCCTGTCGGGTTTTTTCCATTCCAAGGATTCTGGAATTTTTGAAACATGGTTTGGATTCTGGCCTTCAACTAAGTACCCTTAAAGGCCATGTTTCAGCTCTGGCAATTTTTTTCCAAAGATCCTTTGCCAACCACCGGTCGGTTAAAACTTTTTTCCAGGGTGTTACTCATGTGCGTCCACCTTGTAAGCCTATTCTACCAGTCTGGGACTTGAATCTGGTGTTGTCTGCTCTGCAGGGTCCTCCCTTTGAGCCTGTAGTGATAACCCTTATCGCCGGAGGGCTTCACCGCCCGAGACGTCCTTTTCCCAATCGTAAGAGGTGCTGCAGGAATCCCAGAGTCGTCCGTGAATATAGCGTTTCCCCCAATAAGAGACAGAACTCAGTATTGAGGGTGAAGATGAACTGAACTTTATTAGTGCCACACTGGGCCTTATATACACAAGTCTCCATTGCATGACACACACACCGACCAATAGCAGCAGGGCACACAATCCCTCAACTCTGCCGGTGACGCAATCAGCAATACAATAGACGTCTGTAATACACTCAATCCGAACAATGCCATTGTCTGTGACGTAATCAATCAATACAATGGCAGTCAGAACAATGAATAACGTAATCAATCAATACAATGGCAGTCAGAACAATGAATAACGTAATCAATCAATACACTGGCAGTCTGTAACATGCTTAAGAAAAGGAAAGTAATGAACCTGTGTAAAGTCCAAAGGGGCAGAGAGTCTGTCACAATGCCCCCTTTTTGTGGAACACCCGGCAGACCCGGATTGACCCTCTTCGGGTTAACGTGGGGCTGTCCGGACTCTTGTTATGGGCAGAATTCTGTGTAAGGACAAGTCTGCAAATAGTGAGTAACCAGACTAAACATTGACGTGGGCTGTACATAGGAATCGGTCATGGGTGGGGTCCAAACATTGGGATATTGTGGCGTTGGTGAGTTCAGCACCAAAGTCCTTGGTTGGATGTGTGCACAGGTGCTCTGCTTTCTTATAGCTGGCCCAAGTTTCAATCTCTTTCCGTGGAAGCTGATTGGAGAATCCACAATCTTCTGCACATCTACATCATCGTAAAAGTAGACAAAACCATAACCCTTAGAAATGCCAGAGGCATCCCTAATAATTTTGACATTCTTTACAGCGCCATACTTTGAAAAAACATCCTTAATTTCAGGCTGATTAATCCGACGGTCAATGCCCCCAACAAAAATAGTGTTTGGCATACGTTTCCCTTCTGGAAGGACGTAACCTGATGGCTGATCCTCTTCTTGGCTTCTTGTAACAGACATGACGTGATGCAGACGAAACCCCTGGGTCTCCCCGACCAGTGGGCTGGAGTCGGCAGCTCGGGCTGGAGCCTGGGTTGTAACAGGGTTGACGCTGGCTGGCCCAGAGGTAGCGTAGGCAGAAGTCATTGGTCCTAGATCATTTCCCAATAGTACTTCTGCTGGTAAGTTGTCCATAAGTCCCACCTGTACCCTGCCGGATCCAGGGCCCCAGTCAAGATGTACTCGGGCGGTGGGGAGTCGAAACACTGCTCCTCCCGCCACCCTTACTGCAACGGTGTGTCCATTGCGGTCTTTGTTCTTGACCAAATGAGGTTGGAGCAAGGTAAGTGTGGCTCCGGTGTCGCGTAATCCTTGCGCGGTGCGCCCATTGACTCGTACCTCCTGGCAATGGTGCTGTCGGTTGTCTTGGATGGCCGCTTGTACGGGATCAGCTTCATACAGTACCCCCAGATACTCTTCCGAACTGCTCTCAGCTTCCAAACAGTGTGCCACAGGAGTACGGGAGGTGGAAGGTTGCTTTTGCCCCCACGTGTTTCGGGGAGGCTCTAGGGCACAATCACTGCGATAATGTCCCCATTGTTTGCAACGATGGCACTGAACTGTGGAGAGGTTCGGTTGCTGCGCTGGCCTATGTGGCCCAGAGTCACGAGTTGGCGCTGAAGCCACAGGTGCTTGAAATTTGATGGGAGGTTGTGGTTTTGGAGCGGACTGTTCTGTCCGGCGAGCATCAGTGTACTCGTCGGCTAAACGAGCAGCCTCAGGTAGCGTTAGAGGCCTCTGGTCACGTACCCACTCTCTTAGCTCTGGTTGCAGGGCATTGAGAAAATGTTCTAGTAAAAACAACTGTAGTACATCCTCAGCGGTCGTGGCTTTGCATCCCGTGACCCAGTGTGATGCTGTACGATGGAGGCGACATGCCCACTCCGTGTAAGAATCCCCTCCCTTCTTTTGGTATTCCCGAAATCGTCGCCTGTAGGCTTCCGGGGTGACAGCGTACCGGGCTAACAAAGCCTCCTTTACCAGATGGTAGTGTGGTAAGTCCGCATCAGGGATGGCCCGAAAAGCATCGGAAGCTTTCCCAGATAGTTTCCCTGATAATATGGTGACCCATTCCTCCGTGGGTACCCGGTGTAAAGCGCACTGCCGTTAAAAATCGGCCAAAAATCCGTCAATCTCGTCGTCACTTTCCTGGAAGGACTTAAATGCTGCAAATGGAATCTTTCTCCCCCCAGTGTAACTGAGGCAGAGAGGCTGCTGGGTTGAAAGTCGCCGATCTTCCCTTCGCTTACTGGCCTCTGCCTCCGCTGCGGCAAAGACTCGGTCGATCAGTTCCTGTGATGGATTCGGGCCATAGACCGACAATCTGTTCCGAACCGCTTGAACGAGAGTAGCGTCTTCATCGATCTCTATATTGGTTTCGGTCCTCACTGCTGCACGATCCATTTCGATCAGCTCGGCTATCAGTTCCCGACGTGGGCGGTTGCTAGCTGACCTTCCCCGGCTCTCGAGTAGATCCTTCAGGGTCAGCCTTTTCAACTTGTCCTACTGACTCTCCATCAGGGTAGCACTCTCTCTGGGTAGAAAGGACCATCCGACCGCTTGCCACCAATTGTAGCGATAACCCTTATCGCCGGAGGGCTTCACCGCCCGAGACGTCCTTTTCCCAATCGTAAGAGGTGCTGCAGGAATCCCAGAGTCGTCCGTGAATATAGCATTTCCCCCAATAAGAGACAGAACTCAGTATTGAGGGTGAAGATGAACTGAACTTTATTAGTGCCACACTGGGCCTTATATACACAAGTCTCCATTGCATGACACACACACCGACCAATAGCAGCAGGGCACACAATCCCTCAACTCTGCCGGTGACGCAATCAGCAATACAATAGACGTCTGTAATACACTCAATCCGAACAATGCCATTGTCTGTGACGTAATCAATCAATACAATGGCAGTCAGAACAATGAATAACGTAATCAATCAATACAATGGCAGTCAGAACAATGAATAACGTAATCAAGCAATACATTGGCAGTCTGTAACATGCTTAAGAAAAGGAAAGTAATGAACCTGTGTAAAGTCCAAAGGGGCAGAGAGTCTGTCACAGAGCCTATCCGTGGGGCTGCTCTGCCCATTCTGACTTTTAAGGTAGCCTTTTTGGTGGCTATCACTTCTGTAAGGCGAGTTCCTGAGCTGGCGGCGCTTTCCATAAAACCTCCTTATTTTGAGAGGCATCAGGATAAGGTGGTGTTTCGGCTTAAGCCAGATTTCTTGCCTAAGGTGGTGTCTGCCTTTCATCTCAATCAGGACATTGTCTTACCTTCATTGTCTCCTAATCCTGCTAATTCCAAGGAGCGGACACTGCATTCTCTGGATGTGGTCAAGGCTCTGAAGTTTTATTTGGTCGGTACTGAGCCTTTCAGGAAATCTGATGCTCTTTTTGTTCTCACTTCTGGACCTAGGAAGGGTTTGCCTCCGGCTAAATCCACTATCAGCAAGTGGATCCGTCAGGCGGTGGTTCAAACCTATTCTGCTAAGGGGAAGGAACCCCCCCTTAGAATTACTGCTCATTCCACTCTTGCTATTGGTGCTTCTTGGGCTTTTCAGCACCAAGCTTCTGTTGAACAAGTTTGCAAGGCCGCTACTTGGTCTTCTGTTCATACTTTTTCCAAGTTTTACAAGGTTGATGTTAAGTCCTCAGCGGATGCTGCTTTTGGTCGCAAGGTGCTTCAGGCAGTAGTGACTTGAACTGCCGGCCGTTACTCATTGAGGATCCCACACTATTTTTGGACACTGCGTTTGGATGTCCCAACTGTTATGAATACCGAAGCAGGTCGTGCCATGCAATAAAGAAAAAAGCAATTCTGTGAGTATTGTGAGAATTGTTTTTGTTCTTGCATGGCACGGCCTGCTTCGACCCACCCTTGTTATCATTATTCTTGGTTGCCTCTTTATGGTGATTGTTCCAAGTTAATTGGGGTTCTTTACCTTTTTTTATATTTTTTACCTTTATTCTCTCCCGGCTTCTTGTCTCACTGCTTGTCTACCCTGGGAACTCTGTGGTTAATCCCATTTTTATAGGGGGCCGGGAGATGCCACAGCTCTTCTGCAGTACACTGCGCCACCTTGTGGCGGAATAACCCAACTGTTATGAATACCGAAGCAGGCTGTGCCATGCAAGAACAAAAACAATTCTACAGGTGAGTAATCACAGAATTGCTTTTTTTTCAAGGGTTTGGGCGTTTCATTAAATCATGCAGAAGGTCCGGTTTAAGAGCTGTGCAAGGAAGAAATGCATAATATCTGAGCAGTTGCTGAGAACAATAAATCAGATTAGATTGCTTAAACAAAGTAGACATCTCATTGGTTGACTTCACTGCTCTTTTTTATGCACTGATCTTCAGTCTGGGCCTCGCAGTTGATGGTTATTTTGTGACTGGGAGGGGGTGGGGGTCGGAATGGTTGTGTGCCAGATTGCAGATTATCTGCGTGTGTCAGAACAGAGACCTTGTAATGATTTAGGCTGGAGAGGCTCATTGTAATCAAATTAAATGCGTAAGGACTCACTGGCACTATGCAAGGTTAGAGATTATGTAGGCACTTCATGACACCCACCGCCATGTGCTGTACACTGGATTACACGCATGTGTTGGATCAGGAATGGCCTCAGTGGGTTGCATACAGATGATAAAGCATTATTTATTAACAGGGCAGCCATCAGGTTGCAGATATAAAGATTCAATGGGGCCTGAAATCTGTGGCAAATGGGTCCCAGGCAGCTTGACTACCATCAGTATCCTATATAGCAGGGGTGGGCAATTATTTTTTCCATGGGGCCACATGAGAAACTAAAAATATCGTGGAGGGCCAGGCCAAAAGGCTGAACACAATTCTGCATAATATCAATTGTATTTCTTTATAAAAAGCAGTACATTCTCTTGGAAAACCCTGCATTCAGCATCTACCTTTCTTTTTTTAGCGGATATTTTGAGGGCTAAAGTCCTCTTGTGACAAGGATCATGTGCACTTAGCTGACAACTGGAGGGGAGGGTGATACCGGTTAGTAGGATCCACAGAAAGGGGGGATATCGCTCCACAGATGTCAGTAGCTCATCTTCCACCTCACTGGGCAGAGCAAATGCAGCCCCACTTCTCTTACTCTCCTTCCCTCTAAGCTTAGCAGCAGCCTGAGGATGGCTTCCAGTCAGGGCACTTATGAGTCCCGCCACTCCACCCAGGCAAGATGGCACCGGAGCCTACCTCCTTCTCCTCCCCTGGTTGGGCTCTTCACTGTCGGGCGCCCGCCAATCCCTCTTGGCAGTGGGTCGGCGCCTCCCGCACTGTACACAGGCGATCACTGAAGCAGCAGCCGATCTGGGGCGTTCTCGCTTCCTCACTGAGTGGGGAAGGGAGAACGCGCCAAACCCAACGAGCCGAGCGGGCTGGAGGCGCCGACCCGCTGCGAAGAGGGGCAGGCCGGCGCCTCGCAGGCAGCGCGAGGGGAGGGATGCCGGATCACGAGCGGAGGGACTCCGCCAGCCAGCTCAGCCCGGGCCGGTCAGAGGCAATCAAAGGGCCGTATACGCTCCCCCGGGCCTTACAATGCCCAGGTCTGCTATATAGGGTAGTGTTTAGGGTAAATATGTCTCGGAAGTGCGGAAAGGAAAAGATTCTTCCCCCTCCTAACACATCATATGGTGCTGCTGCTGTCCCATACCAGCATGCATCATGCTGTGCCTCTACCATAGCAGCAGACAGTGCCCCCTCCCCACAACTGAGCCCAATATGAAAAAATGATGGGCCTGCAGCACTATCAGTGGCGCTGACTCATCTGAAGCTGACCAACATCCTAGTAACCTGGCTTTAGAGTCTATAAGACTCCAGGGCCGAGTTACAGTTTGCCCCCAGAATCACCAATAAACTTACCTCAGGAATCAATACCACTACCTATGGGCAGGCCTCTGGGGGCATCCTTATCTCTCCGCAAGCTGATGTGTGGACCCCAACTAGAACATCTGAATAGCTGACAGCTGGTGTGCACAGCAGAGGGGAGCGGCCAGCGGGAGGCTCCTGGAAATAACTCCTTTCAGAACTCCTTGCCAGGCATGAATATTCACAGCAGTGTGTCCTGATAAAACGAGTCGGCACTTGCACGGTGGAAGCGTGGGTTACGATGAGTATACAAGTGATCCCGGGGGTTTCACACACGGCATGCCCCCATAAAGTGGACTAAAGGCCAGGTGAGTGAAAAATCTTGGTTTGGGTCCCCTTTAATAGTTCATACCTGGAGAGGGTTGCACAAAAGAAAATATTTAAGAATTATGAATTTTAATTATAATTAAAAGGTAGAATCATGTACACATAAATAAATATTATCTAGATGTGCAGGGAACTTAATGAGAGCTTTCATCTTATTGCATAAGAATACAAAATAAATAGGTAGGAAATTACAATTCATGTAATTATTGAACAATAAGGTTTAAAGTAGGCTTTAAAATACAGGATTTTAATTTTTTTGCTTAAAGGAGCAGTAACGCGAAATTTGCATTAAAAAAGATAAATAATTAAATAGCCACACAATAGCTTCTAACGTGTATAAATAATCTGGCGATAGAAAAAGGAAAAAATATATGCCTTTCTTTTAAATTGTATAATTACAATGGCTCAGTCCATTTGCTGAATAGGGGGATCTGCTGGGTTGTATTTAGTGAGCTGCTTCATTTAGCCCACTGGTCTCCTAGCAACACTTTACCTCAGAGGCTGACACTGTAATCAGTGGTAACGTCTGTGTGTGTGGGAGGTGCTGCTTTTGTTATGAGACCAGGAGGCCGATTCATCAATAGCGCCAGGTAGCGACAGATGAGCGACTGTAGCGTGATTTTTTCAGCGCCAGCCAGTATTCGCTGTGCTTGGCCGGCATTAGCTTGATGACAGCGACTCAGTCGGTGTGTGGTAATGTTGAATACGGGCTGGGGGGTCGCTGTTTCACAGGTCCAGCGTTGTATGTGAGCGCCTGACAACGAATGGCCAGAGCGAACGGCTAGCTTCATATTCATCAACAAATCACGCTCCGAATGTGCTGTCGCTGTCCATTCCTTGTTTAAACCCCAGAGCGTTGGCGGCGATCTGTATTAACTAGTTTTTAACCCCTAAACAACCATATTTTTTGAATGTAACATTATACATGTTTTTAGAATCATTTTGTAATATGAATACATTAATCTCAGACCTGTTAGATCAATTCTGCACATATTTTTTTTTTTTTTGACTTAAAAATAAATCCTAACATTGCAGAAGTGTTCTCCGATTTTTTGACATTAAAAAAAAAAAAAAAAAAATTATTACCAATTAATTATGAATAATTATAGATTGCTCCATTGAAATGCATTGGACATCGCCAGGGAGCGACAGCTCATACCTGGCGCTGTGAGGGAATTTGCAGCGGCGCTGTTCGGTCCAGGCGGCTTCATGATGAATGCCGCGCTAGCCGTCGCTCTCGCCGGCGCTAGCCTCATTTTGCTTGATAAATGCGTCATTGTGACCGCCGCCGGGCGTACTTGAGTCGGTAGTCGCCGTTAGCTGCCGCTACCTGGCGCTCGTCAGACACTACCTGGCGCTATCGCTTGATGAATAAGGGCCCAGGTGACTCAAATGTGTAAAATCTATACAAAATAAACTAAAATGACTGAAAACGACTGAAATTCTTCTTTGAATAACTGTGCAGGAAAATCTAAAGGTATTAAAGTGGAACAACACCCTGAGTTGCCGACCCTGAAGTCTATAAGACCCGGCCATTGACCTTGCCCCCTTGGGCATTCTAAATCGGGATGCCCCACTGTGTGAAACAACCCCTGGATAACCACAGATCCCCCCATTTTTCTGGCGCGCTCACGCAGATAGTCATTTAGACAGGCCGGGCAGCCAGGAAGGTTACTGCTCAGGCTCCCCATCTGCGTGCAAACAGAGCTGATTGGATGAGAGCCCGCGCATGCGCTGTGGGACAGGGAAAGGTACGTTTTCACAGGCGAACTTGGGGATTTCACATATCAGGGCATCCCAAGTCGGGATGCCCCTAGGGGCACAAAACAAAACTCCAGATAGTGAAAATCCTGGGTTGGGCTTTGCTCAAAACACACAAAGCTGAAAGAAAGATCATATGGAAAAATGTGTTGAGAAAAGAGAGAGAAAATGGTAAACTGAAAGATTCTGCAGCAGAGCCAACATGAAGGGAAAACTGTCAAAATCAGCTAAATGACTTCTAGAGCTTTTCTCTCTGTTTTAAATATATAAGTTCTGGCCAGGCAATGTTGCAATGTTGTTATCTTATGCTGGACGGCTGCCAGCACTGAACAGCTGATACTTTGATACATTGTTTCACCCCTCTTCTCAGCATGGAACAGGCCAGAATGTCGGGTCCGACACTCAGAAGACATAAACAAGAGCTATTAGTCTCCAGCTGCTCAACACAGACATCATTTTTTTTCTAAATTTGTAATTCTTACTCCAACACTTACCTACATTCAAAGTACCATTTAATTATAAGTCACCAAGAAAAATTTGCGATACTGCTCCTTTAAGTTGTCTGTTCTTGTGTAGAAATATGGTACCACCTACATTTTGACACCCAAGCTCTGGTTAAGACAGAGCAGGTGGTTTCCTCATCCTACATACATAGTGGTTATCGGGGAGCTTCATGTTTGTAAGGGTTGCCATAAGGTGGTATTGGGTCACAGCAAGGTAAGGGGATTCTTGGGAAGTGTGTGTGGTACCAAGGGTGGTACAGAGTTGAATAGATACACAGGATTGTATAAGGAAAACCTTAGGCAGTATTGGGATTTAAAAAATGTAGATCACTGCCAACGTGGAGCTAGGACCTGCAGTGACCATTGAGTCACACCACTGCTGCTGCTGTGACTGGCTTACTCAAGGGTCAGTGAAGATCCTAAATCTCCTGCAGCTTTAAAAGTGTGCCAGACTGCTGCTGTAATCTGAGAACATTGTGATGACAGGGTGAGTTCCATTTCTAAGCCACTATCAAAAACAAAAACCTTAAAAGGGCCACAGCACTCGACCCTGTTAGCTTGCAACCAGTTGGCACACATCTGCAGCAGTATGCTAAAGCTGCAGCACAAAACGCCAAGCTGCAGCACAAAACGCCAAGGTGCCTCTGTGTAAGCTCAGTCCTAACTCTTTCAGAGCCCCATTGGAACCTATCCTATACTCTCTTAGTCTCTAAGGGGTTTAAGAAACACTAACGCCTTGTAGAGACACGTTGCGGCAGGTGTTTTTACTGAGTGCCATCACCAATTCATATTTATGATGCAAAAAATGTTTAGTGCCTCTCCTAGCACCATGTAGTGAGCAGTTTCATGTATCAAAATCACTAGGCGCTTTGTTAGCGCCAGCACTGTGTTCCTTACAGCACCACATCACATCAGACGCTCAGTGTTGTTATCCTGTTGACTTCAAATTCAGGCGCTCAGGTGGCGCTAGTGATAAATTGGCCCCCAAATCTGGTTCCCACACATCCGCAGAAGTATGATAAAGCTGCACCACCAAATGCCAAGGTGCATCTGTGTAAGTTCAGTCCTAACTCTATGAGAGCCCCATTGGAACATACAATGAAATGGATACATTGGGAGCAACTTACCTGATGTTGCCCTATAACCTCAAGTGCAGCACATTGAGGATAGGGTCGAACACCTCCCCCATACAGCTCAAGAACCCACCACCCCATGTGCTTAAACAAAATCAAAAGATACAAAGGAGAGGTGGCAGATGCTCGGACCAATTTATAACTAACCTGGGAGGTGCAGGGAAATTAGAATACACAAATCCTAAAGGAGCCACGGCACTCAACCCTGTTAGCTTGCAACCTATCCTATATTCTAGAACCCCTGGAAGGGGGTTTAAGAAATGTTGACGCCTTGTAGAGACACGTTGCGGCAGGTGTTTTTAGTCAGCACCACCAGCAATTCATATTTATGATGCAAAAAATGTTTAGTGCCTTTCCTAGCACCATGTAGTGAGCAGGTCCATGTATCAAAATCACCAGGCGCTTGTTAGTGCCAGCGCTGTGTTTCTTACAGCACCACTTCACATCAGACGCTCAGTGTCGTTATCCCGCTGACTTCAAATTCAGGTGCTCAAGTGGCGCTAGTGATAAATTGGCCCCCAAATCTGGTTCCTACACATCCGCAGAAGTATGATAAAGCTGCACAACCAAATGCAACCAAATGCCTCTGTGTACTGTAGGTGCAGTCCTAACTCTAATCTATGAGAGCCCCCATTGGGACATACAATACAATGGATCTTTAGCATACTTCTGCTGATTTGTGCCAACCGAGTCCTCAGTTTTTACCAAGATTTAGAGACAGATTAGGGCCTGTTGCAAGCTAACAGGGTTGAGTGCTGTAGCCCCTTTAGGATTATTGTATTCCAATTAGCCTGCTTACATGCAGCCTCCTAGTCAGTTATTAATTGTCTGAGTGACTGCCACCCCTCCTTACTATCCAAAACAGAGTCCATAGTCTGGATTGACCATTTAAAGTGGACCAACAACCAGGATTTTCACTATCCTGGGTTTTGGTCCACTTCCGAGGGGTACCCCCTGCTCCTACGCCAGCGCTCGTCCAATCAGAGTGCTCAGAGCCACTGTGGTATGTACGGACAAGCGACGGACAACCACAGCGGCTCTGAACACGCTGGAGGCCGCATCTCGCGCTTTTCTCTAACAGGGAGCGCGCCCTGCTAGAGAGAGATGCGGCTCGCGCATGCGCCTTTGGAATGGGGATAAGGTAAGGTTTCTGGGCGTCCTGCGGGGTTTCACCCAGCGGGGCACCCGCGGGGAGGGATCTGATCGGCCCGGGATTCTTATAGATTCCCGGGCTGATCCCCCCTGGGTGTTGGTCCGCTTTAATGATGGCTTCTCCTACTGAGTCTGAAATTCTGTGCACACATATTTCTACCGACACTGCTGATTGCAGCACCCTACTATTGTTTTGTGTAACTCTAGAGAATTTATTACTAGAGACCGATGATCTGTCTTATTATGTCTTTCAGATTCCCCAAATAAGCTATGCCTCAACAGCACCAGAACTGAGCGACAATAACCGTTATGACTACTTCTCCCGCGTGGTGCCTCCAGACTCCTATCAGGCGCAGGCAATGGTGGATATTGTTAAGGCTCTTGGATGGAATTATGTTTCAACGCTGGCATCAGAGGGCAACTATGGAGAAAGTGGAGTTGAAGCTTTTGTACAGATTTCCCGCGAGGCTGGTGAGTTCTGCCTGTAATAACATTATACTTTTCATCAATTGTCATCAACTATAATTATTTGGTAAAGTGTGTGGAACTTATTAAAATTACACTTTATTAAATACCCCAGTCTGGGAGATTAGTGTGAATAACATCTCCCTCCCTTCTGTTTCTCTTCCGATCCATTATTGCGCACAGATATATTTTCTGGGCGCAGATATAGTATTCTGATACTGGTGGGTTAATCCTCCACAGGCTGGACTCACTGAAGGCTGAAGCATCCCGGCATACATAAATCACCCCAAACTATCCTATTAGCCAGTTCTGCTTCAGAGGCAAACTATAGGATTCACTGCCCAAAGCTGTGAAGATTTCTATTTTAGTTACGGTATTTTATCACATCATTTATTTTTCCTTAGCTTTTTTGTAGATTTTACCTGGTTATGCAGGCCTTTGACCCTGACAGTTTCCAGGCCTCAAATGCCTTGTTGAAGAGTGATGGAATGAGGTGCTTTTTCTGTTCTTACAGAGCCATCACCACTGCCTACTTGTGACATTGGAGCTGTGATAGGCTTCTAATCAGAGGCATCTCTGCTCCTCCCAGGTGAGGTGGCTCCTCTGCCTCCTCATCTTCCCAGCTAGGATCAGCAGTGGGAGCTGTGATAGGCTTCTAATCAGAGGCTCCTCTCAGGTGAGGAGGCTCCTCTGCCTCCTCCTCTTCCCAGCCAGGAACAGCAGTGGGAGCTGTGATAGGCTTCTAATCAGAGGCTCCTCCCACGTGAGGAGGCTCCTCTGCCTCTTCCTCTTCCCAGCCAGGAACAGCAGTGGGAGCTGTGATAGGCTTCTAATCAGAGGCTCCTCCCATGTAAGGAGGCTCCTCTGCCTCCTCCTCTTCCAAGCCAAGGAACAGCAGTGGGAGCTGATTTGTCAGGTTGACCTGCCTAGGCCACTGCTTTGTTTATTTGGCACCTACCTCTAAGTAGGCTGTTGGAGAAGATACCCTCCCTTTGTTTTGGGGCTCCTTCACCCCAGCGCAGTGTAACGGTGATCAGGCCAATAGGCCCCCTTCCTCCCTAGCAGCAGTCACTGTAGTATATTGCGGCACATACAGTAGTTTTTTTTAAATTAGGGTGTCCTTTCCATAGCACGTGGGCGTTCTCTGAGAATCCCTCTCTGGTTTCAGGGAACACCTTTCAACGCCCATGACCTCTCACTGACCATTCAGAGGTACACTCACATCTTCTTACTACAGCAGAGAATGGGTACATCTGTAACAGGATGCAAAGTCCCTGCCCAGGTGCACACCAACTTCCTCACACCTTATCCCCCCCGGGAACAGTGTGAAACGAGCCATTTCAAAGCATCTCAAAAGCTGACATTATGTAAATACCTTATGTATTCTAAGAAAAGCCACTTCCTTCAATCCTGGGTTGTGACAAAGCGGGTAAGGGTTTGTCATAGCACAGCTTTATAATTCAGAGTATTCTCTGCTGTGTGGGTGGTTTGCCAGGCTCGCTCACGCTGAAAGCACAAAGGGACAGAATGGCTGTACTTTTTTTGTGGTCCTGTGGAAATGAAATAGAAAGAAGGGTAAGCTCTGAAGGCCTGCAATGGTTTCTGCCCAGTACTGCAGAAAATAGAGGAGAGGCACATGGGACAGGATTCCGGTGAGCTGCTTGCTACCTTACTATTGCAGTTAGGTTTTTATCTCCTTGCCTGGAACCAAACCCAGGCTGGGGCATGAGCGCAGGGCAGCTGGGGATGCGGCCATTCCCGCCCCCTACTCGCACTAATCAGAGCTGTTCGCCAAATTGCATCACTTCAGCAGGCAGCTCAGATTGGACAAAATACCGCACAGTTGCCATTGGACCGGGAAGAGGTGAGTCAAATGCGCCATCCTGGGGGTATGCCAAATTGGGATGCCCTGAAGGCGCGGGACAAAATCCAGGAAATTTAAAATCCTGTGTTTTGTTCTGCTTTAAGTAAAAGAGGCATTACTAATATCTATACATCTTCAGTAGCTTCTGTGCTTGGAAAGTTAAAGAATGCTGCATCTGTACATAGCTAAATAATAGCAGCACTTTTTGAGAACAGAATTCAAGGAAATACACATAACTATTTTTTCCACATAGTCCACAGATGTCGTTTAACATGTGCATATATCAGCCCTGTGCAACCATTTAGAGAATGAGCTCATAAATTAATGCAGATCTACAGTCAAAAAATTAAAGTTTAGTGAATTGCACCCCTAAACCGCCCCTCTGATGATCAGTGACTTATCTTGTTTGAGGGGGCTTAAGCCCATGCAGATGTTGTGCAATAGCTGCACTCATGAACACACATGGAATCGGCCATCTTACTACACCCCTGACAGTCCTGCTTACACATAATAATGAGGTGGAAGATGTGCCAGCAGTAATTCACACAATTCTGAGGGATATATGGCTCAAAAACACGGAGAAGCATTTTTATTCTACATACACTGGATACATTCTGTGTGAGGTGGAAGTTGCTACATTTGTTTCTTCCTTTCAGCTGACCATTCAGACAGTGTAATTAATCTATTTAAAAATGTATCTAGAAGATCTCTGCTGTGTGTGGAGCAATGAGGAGTCATTACAGATGATGTGTTTCTACCACTACTGGCTAGAAATATACACAGAGATTTGAGGCAACTTTGACTTTGAAGCAGGGCTCTCATGTGAAAATCAAGATGACAGCTCCCAAGTCAATCAAGAGCACAGAATCTGCCTTCTGTTCCACACTATCTAGTTGGAGTTAAGCCCTGTCAAACCGCTTACATCACTGATTGCCAGAGGGGGCTTTAGGGGAGCAATTCACCAATTTTTCATTTTTTTTTGACTGGACGCCCATTTTATTGCTACTTAACTTGTATGTTGCTTTCATCATTAACCAGTGACAATATAAATTGTAAAGGAGCCTGAATATTTGTATTCATTGGTCAAAGAAACTGGATTTACCGGGTTTATTCTTTAGGAAGGTTCAACAATGATCCAACTGGCTATTTCAGTTCTTTGCGACTTGTCCAGAAATCCCCTCAATTTATATACCAGAGGTGCTGAGGCAGCATTTTATGTGGCAGATAAATGTTACCACCCCCCTTCGTCTGCCTCTCCCTGATGGTTTCTCCATTTTAATACCTGTGCTTCATTTCCTCTATTCCATTTTACATGATACATTCCAAAGCATATTCATATGCTAATAACCCCATTCATATGCAAGTACCCATAGATGAAAGCAGTGTGATGCAGAAGTTTTACCAGGAGTGCTGTGTAAATATACACATAGCAATCTTAGATGGTTGAGTAGGTGTTGAAGGGTGTGTCCTAGGCGGCTTCCCTCTACATTCTAGGCTGATGGCAATAGGCAGAGGCCTTCTAAATGTCAGGTTCCAGGATAACCAACCAGCTGACTTCACCCTGAATAAGAGCATATCTTATATGTTTCCCCCATCCTGTACATACAGCTTGCTCACATTAAAAATCATCCTACCTGCACCTACTGCATGTTATGAATCTTTAAACATCCAAGATGGCAGCTCATGGAACATCAGGCAGCCTGCAAACAGGAAGTGCCTTCTGACTGTGCCGCTCTGCATTCTGGGATTGCTGACCTTTTCCTGACCCCAGCTCTGCTCTGGCTGTGCAAAGAACAGCTATAACCTGCCCCCTGCACTTTATCCTGCTCTCCTCAGTATTTGTGATGCTTCTGAGGCAAGATGGCTGCGCCCGTATTCTAGAGTCCTGAACAAAGTTGCAGCCCATTGGGGGAAAGAATAATAAGTAAGTGACTAAAAACTTAAGATATATTAATTTTAGATGCTGGGGAATCGTTTTTGAAGGGTTTGGGCTTTTCATTAAATCATGCTGGAGGTCCGGTTTAAGACCAGTCCTCTTAGACCATTGGAAACCAGATGGAAATTACATCAAAAGTATAAAGCTTCCATAATTACTGTCATGTTAATTTTCTTTCCATTTTGTAGGTGGAGTATGCATTGCTCAGTCCATTAAGATTCCACGTGAGCCTCGTCCTGGAGAATTTGATAAAGTGATAAGAAGACTGTTAGAAACTCCTAATGCTCGTGGCATTATTATCTTTGCCAATGAGGATGACATCAAGTAAGTCAGCATTTCAGATTATTGTTTTCTTTGTAGGATTTATTGGTACTCTATACTTCTATAAGCTCATTTTTGGTAAACGTAGGTGGTTCATTTAACAGATATCCAGGGGTATCCAAGGGACCAAAAAGGGATGACTAGAACAAAATATAATGTTCCTTTGGTTCCAGTGACACCATTTTGTTCATGCCTGAGTTTACACTACAGAAAAGTGTGGGCATAAGGAAGTGTGTCTAACCCTTTCTCACTCTCAGAGATAGAAACATTTTGGTTGGCTTTTGTGGGGATATCAGATATCCCAGTTCGGACATTGGTACTTGCACTTATACACAGGTAAGGCTGGTGCCACCTAACAAAGGAGATTGGTCTGTTTAAGTGACTGTAGACGCAAAATAAACAGCAGCTTACCTTGCCAAACATTCTTCCAGTTTGTTTCCCTCTCCTCATCTGCGGCTCCGGCCACACCCTGCCAATGCGGTCCACCAATCAAAGGAACCACGCCCCCTCCCCTGCCTCTAGCTTGAATGGGTTCTGAGCTGCACATCTAACCCCTCCCCCCTCCCTGCCCAGCCTCCTGGTAACAGTGCTAGCAGAGCCGGGAGAATCGGTCATGTACTTGGAAATGGAGCGCTGGTGTGCAGAGATCCCCTGGGTCCACACTGCCTCAGATGAAGCAATGAAACCTACTGCCCAGGACCCAAGACACTCTCATGGCCTGAAATATAAGGGCCACCCTGCGCATCTCTAGAGCCTCCAGCAAGGGTGGTAAGGCTTGGCTGCTTGTGGTGCCCCATATCGTCCCCGGGGAGCAATCGAGGACCTGAGCAGGGAGGCAGTGGTAGTCCAAGTGGAGATGGCAATTGGCGTGGTTAGGATGAGCTGAGGTCAGGGGTCACAGGCACTGAAGCAAAGTTAAAAAGTTCGGGGTATCAAAGTCCAAAAGTTCGGGGTATCAGGCAGAGTTGCAGTGATAAACAAAGCCAGGGGCCATCCAATCGTTAATTCCAAACAGGGTGGTCAGAGGGCAAGCAGGGTTCAAACCAGGATTTCAAAACAAAGTTCAAAGGGTTAATCCAAAAGGCGTAAACAAGAAGCGAGCTGAGGTCAAACCGGGAAATCCAAAGGCAATCTGGGAGCAGAGATACAAAATCAATAGAAAATCAGTATTGGCAAAGTCAATACTGGAGAGAATCTCCTGGCGCCATCTTGCTGTTTCCTTATAAAGGCCTAGGTGTGTCTTGTTTGTATGTTAACGTCAGCTGACATGGCAGATGCATCAACTAACCCAGAAAGTGGATGTTATTGTCAGCTGACATTGCAGATGCATCAACTAACCCAGAAGGTGGATGTTATTGTCAGCTGATATTGCAGATGCATCAACTAACCCAGAAGGTGGATGTTATTGTCAGCTGATATTGCAGATGCATCAACTAACCCAGAAGGTGGATGTTATTGGCAGCTGACATGGAAGTTCAAAACTGAAGTCATCTGTCTCTTAACTATTACCACCTGCACAGAACCAACTGGGCGCACAGGATTATAACAGAATTGTCCCTGCCGCTTGGACCAGGGGCAAGGAGCCACTGCCCCCACCGCTCGGGATGGGAAAAAGGGGCCAACGCTGCTGCCATTGGAGAAAAGCATGCCTGTCTGCCTGCAATTATGACAAACCATTCCCTGACCCGTTCACCTACCTACCTGCTTGCCCACCTGTATACTCGTACAATCGCTTTGCACTCATGTGCTTTGGGAGTGCGCTCATGTGCTTTGGGAGTGTGTGCATGTGCTTTGGAAGTGTGCTCATGTGCTATGGGCATGTGCGCATGAAAGGGGCCCACGACGCAGCTTCTGGAACCCGGCCTGTCCGTTTGCCTGCAGGTATGACAAATTATTACCTGACCCATCCACCCACCTACCTACCGGGCTACCTACTTGCCTGCCCAACTACCTACCCACCTGTATGCCTGCACATGCACTTTGAGAGTGCGCTCATGTGCTTTGGAAGTGCGCACATGCATGCATATTGGGAGTGCGCTCATGTGCTTTGAAAGTCTACGTATGGGCTTTGGCAGTGCGTATGCGCTTTGCGAGTGCGCGCATGCACATTTGGGTGTGAGCACATGATCTTTGGGAGTGTGCACATACACGTTCGGGAGTGTGTGCATGCTCATTTGGGAGTGCACGTATGCGCCATGGCATGTTGCCATGTGTGAGGGTGCTGGTTTAGGCTCCAATGTTGGCTAACAACAGGGGGAGAGGGGAGAGGCACAGCCAGGATGTCTGAAGCAAGTTCTATGAATCTTATGGACCCTGTCCATTATGCTGATTATTAAACAGCATTACAGTTCCAAGAGCCACACCCAATTGCTTCAGAAGAGAAATCATAAGCTGAACCTGTAAACCTTGATATCTCTGCCATATGTATATGTGTACTGGCTCATTAAAAACAATAGGCAGCATTTTTCCTTGCGCTGCGACTGCATTGCCCAACGCAGCGCAAACGGAGAGGTGTGAATAGAGCCTGAGACTCATCATGTCCAGAATGCAAATAACGGTTTCATTTATTTATGGCTGGCCCCCTACACAGAAACTTGGAAGTGTCTGGTGTCTATGGACAGCTTAATATGTAAGCAATCAAATGGGTAAGCTATGGTTTCAATTTAAATTATATTTTGGGGACTATAAGACATTAATACCTTTCCCAAGATTAGCTTTTGCAGAGTATGCCCCCTGATGTTTCCACAGAACCAGGTAACTTCCGACAAGGAAAGCTAGCTTCTTTGAAATGTCAAAAAGCTGCGGTGTACACAGCTGTGTATTTTGTGACCCATTTTATGTCTGATCTTAGAAAGATAGATTCCCTGTAATAGTAATGTTACCATGGCGCCAAATAATATCCTATATTGACTCTTGAAATCATTATATTCTTAGTATACAGTACATCCTGCTCCAGATAAGAATCATTACACTTGGGTATTACTCCGCCAGATGGCCCTGGACTGCAGAGACAGCGAAATTGGCTCCTCCCGGCCCCTCAAATACCCGGGACCTCCCACAAATCCCCAGAATTTCTCTGCAGTCTGGACTGCGAAGGACAAGAAGATGGCTCTCTCTTCTCGCAGGTGAGCGGGGCTATTAGCCTGCGGCCCTGTAGGACTATTCCCACCCGTTCCATTTTTAATGTGCCTCCCAGCCTTGGCTGCGCTGGTCCGGGTGATGGTAGGCAGCACCGCTGTCACAGGTGCTTAGGAGCGCTGCTCCACCGCAGGCCCCCACCAAAGGGTAGGCGGTATAGGCATATGGTGAGCCTCTATGGGATGCCCCTCCCGCACTATTGCCCCTTGCCCCTGTCTATCGGTGGGCCCTATTTTAAGTGGCCGCTGCCCTCCCTCGCTCTCCCTTGTAGCTCTCGGGGGGGGGGGGTGTATATGCCTTGGTGCTTCACTGTATTATGTGCTTCTGGTTGGTGTCAGTCTCCGCGCTGACTTGGTTGCTGCTGCTGCAGCCTGGTTTACCAGTAGCTGGGCCTGCACCTCCTATGGCTTCACCTACTCCCCCAAGCTTAAATTTGACTCCCATTGAGTTGCATACCAGTGGGGATTCTCAGCCTGATGTGTCTTCCAGACTGGCTAGTGTTGAGAAGTTGCGCGTAAGGCCTCTGCTAAGAAGTGGCACTTGAGGCCTGATGTCACTCTTTTCCCTTTGGAGGCTGATGAGTTCTTGGAACTGTCTGGTTATACCCCTTTGGAAGAAGGAGAGTTATTCTCTGACTCGGAGTCATCTGATGAGAGGCCCAGGGGTCATGATGATTCTGGCTCTGACCCCTGGGCCCCAGATGATACTGATAGGCTGTTGGCTCAGATTTTTGAGGTACTGTCTATCTCTCCCCCGGTTGCGGCCCCTGGCAGCAGGGGGAATTGTTTCATACTGCTAAGCCACGGTTAGAGTTTCCTGAGCAAGCCCATTTTAATAATCTCGTGCTCAAGGAATGGGAGCGTCCCAGCAGGCTTCCCGGAGTCCCTAAGAGTTGGGATAAGAGGTATCCCTTTCCTGCTGATGTGGTGAAGCGTTGGTCATCCCCTCCAGAGGTGGATGCCCCGGTCCTAGGGTTATCTAACACCTCTGTTATGCATTCCCCTGACTCTACTACGCACCGGGATGGTGAGGACCGGCGTCCCGTGCCTTTGCCTGTGTGGGGACGGCGCTGCGCCCGGTCTGTGCCTCTGCCCTTACAGCTGTGGCTATTTGGACCCTGCTTAGAAATGTCCTAGATGGTGCTCCTGATGATGTGTCTAGTGAGGAGTTTAATGCACTCTCTCTCACGCGTTGTGAGGTTTTTGTGACTTATGTCCTCTCTGCCTTGGATGATACCATTAGGATGTGTGGCAGAACCTCTGCCCTTGTGGTGGCTATACGCCGCTCGGTTTGGCTGCGCCAGTGGGCTGCTGACAACGCTGCCAAGAAAGCTCTCACTGGGTTTCCCTTCAAAGGACTACGCCTGTTTGGGGACCGCCTGGACCTGTTTGCTAAGGGAGGCAGGTTACCCCAGCGCAGGCGGCAGTCTCGGCCCTTTCCGGGACAGGGCTCCTTTTCTTCCCCCTACCGTGGAGCCAGACAGGGGAGGGGGGTCTCCCTTACCAGGGCTCGAGGAGATTTCTGGGGTTGGGCCAGAGGACGTGGACGCCCTGGCTCATCCTGGGGCTCCAAGCCTAAGTCTTCTCCCAAGCCCCCTCAGGCATCATGGGGCGCCCTCACCCATCCGGGTGGGGGGACGGCTTCAGCATTTTGCTCACGTCTGGAGGCTTCATGTCTCAGACCGGTGGATTCAGGAGGTAGTGTCCTCCGGTTACAAGATAGTTTGCTGCCTGGCCGCCCTCAAGATTCATCAGATCCCGGATCTCTCAGGACCCTATGTCAGCTCAGGCTCTAGTTCTGGCTGTGCAAAGCCTTTTGGAGCTGGGGGTCATCTGTCAGGTCCCCTTACAAAGGGGCAAGGGTTTCTATTCCAACCTTTTCACCGTGCCCAAAAGAGATGGGTCAGTCAGGCCCATCCTGGACTTGAAGATCCTCAACAAAATTTGTCAGGTGCAGGCGCTTTCGCATGGAAACTTTGCGCTCTGCCATCAGTTCCCTGCGTCCAGGGGACTTCATGACCTCTGTGGACATCAAGGATGCTTACCTTCATATTCCTGTTTTTCCAGGTCATCAAAGGTTCCTCAGGTTCGCTCTGGAGGATCAGCACTACCAATTGGTGGGATTGCCCTTCGGTCTCACTTCAGCTCCCAGAGTGTTTACCAAGGTGCTGGCAGGAGTGATGACTTTCGCGTGCTGCCCTATTTGGACGACATTCTCATCACTTCTCAGTCCCTCCAACAGGCAGAGCTGGATACTCAGCTAGTAGTGCCTACTATGGAGTCATTTGGCTGGGTGATCAACCATCCCAAATCTTCCCTGTCTCCGTCCTTGGTGACACCCTTCCTGGGAATGAATCTGGATACAGTTCAGGAATTTTTCTTCCTCAGCAGAAGGTGGACAGTCTGCTAGCGCAGGTTCAGTTCCTGCTATCTTGCCCTCATCCCTCCATCAGGCAGGGAATGCAGCTGGTGGGCCTGATGGTGTCGTGCTTCGAGGCGGTCCCTTATGCCCAGTTTCAAATGAGGCCTCTGCAACTCCACCTCTTGTCAGTATGGGACAAGGATCCTGCGTCCCTGGACCAGGTCCATGTTCTGTCCCCCCTAGTCAGGCGGTCCCTCTCGTAGTGGCTGGACTCCAGGAACCTGTTGGTAGGCAGATCCTTTCTGGCCCCCTGCTGGGAGACGGTCACCGCGGATGCCAGTCTGACAGGTTGGGGGGGCTTCTGGAAGTCCCTGCAGTCCCAAGGGCGGTGGGGCCCTCAGGAGGCCCACACACCTATCAACATTCTGGAACTGAGGGTGATCAGGTTGGTTCTGGCTCACTTGACCCAACACCTCCGGGGCTGGTCTGTTCAGGTACGCTCGGACAACCAGACGGTGGTTGCCTACATCAATCATCAGGGAGGGACCCGGAGCAAGGGGGCCCTCAAGGAAGTGTCTCTGATCCTGGCCTGGGTGGAGGACAATGTTCCCTGCATATCAGCTGTGTACATTCCGGGGGTGGAGAATCTGCAGGCAGACTCTCTGAGCAGGGAGACCTCTCGCCAGGGAGAATGGTCCCTCTGCGACAGGGTGTTTCAATTTCTGTGTCACCGTTGGGGCCAACCAGATGTGGATCTGTTTGCGTCCCGTCACAATCACAAGCTCCCGGCCTTTGTCTCCCTGTCCCAGGATCCTCTGGCCTTGGTCACGGATGCCCTAGCAATGTCATGGCAGGACTTTCAGCTCCTGTATGTCTTTCCCCCATTCCCCCTGTTGGGCAGGGTTCTGCGAAAGATAGCTCAGGAGGGGGTGCCAGCAATCCTGGTGGCCCCCAGGTGGCCAAGAAGAGTGTGGTTCGCAGACATGGTGCAGTACGCTCTGCCCAGGGTACCAGACCTGCTCACTCAGGGTCACTTACGCCATCCCAATTTACAAACTCTGACTTTGACGACCTGGCTGCTGAAACCTCCATCTTGATGGAGAAGGGGCTGTCTGCTGTTGTTGATACCATGATAAAGGCTAGAAAGAAGTCTTCTTCTTCCATTTACTATAGGGTTTGGCGTGCCTACATTGACTGGTGTGAGTCTAGGTCTCTTCCCTGTCGTGTGTTCTCTATTCCCAGGATCCTGGAGTTCCTGCAGCATGGGTTGGTGCTGGGGCTCCAACTCAGTACACATGTGCATCCCCCACGTAAGCCTATGTTGCCTGTTTGGGATTTGAACTTGGTCTTGCCTGCCTTGCAGGGTGCTCCCTTTTAACCTGTGAAGGAGGCTGCCCTGGCCATTCTTACTCTCAAGGTTATCTTTTTGGTGGCTATCACCTCTGTTAGGCGTGTGTCTGAGTTAGCGGCGCTTTTCATTCAGCCCCCCTACTTTGAGAGACACCAGGACAAGGTGGTGTTTCGCTTCAAGCCAGATTTTCTGCCTAAGGTCGTGTCTGCCTTTCATCTGAATCAGGACATTTTTGCATTCCTTGGATGTTGTTAGGTGTCTGAAGTACTATCTGGTGGCTACTGCACCATTCAGAAAAACTGATGCTCTTTTTGTGGTCCCTTCTGGTCCCAGGAAGGGTTTGGCTCCTGCTAAATCTACTATCAGCAAATGGATCTATCAGGCTGTGATTCAGGCCTACTCTGCTAAGGGGAAGAATCCTCCCTTCCGCCTTACTGCTCATTCCACTCGTGCTATTGGTGCCTCTTGGGCTTTTCAGCACCAGGCTTCTGTTGAACAAGTTTGCAAGGCCGCTACTTGGTCTTCTGTTCATACCTTTTCAAAGTTTTACAAGGTTGATGTTGGGGCCTCAGCTGATGCTGCTTTTGGCCGCAAGGTTCTGCAGGCGGCAGTGGTCTGACCTGTCTGTTGTTACCTTTGGGGATCCCACCCTACTTTATGGACACTGCTATTGGATGTCCCATGTGTAATGATTCTTATCTGGAGCAGGACGTACTGTATAATAAGAATAATACAATTCTGTGATTACTCACCTGTAGAATTGTTATTATGAGTATACAGTACGTCCTGCTCCACCCCACCCTTGGTTTTGCATTATCCTAGGATCCCCTGTATGGTGATTGTTATCATTGTTATAGTTACTGGTTGGTTCTGTTTTCTTTCTCCCGGCTTCTCGTTAACTGCTTTTCAATGCTGGGGATTTGTGGGAGGTCCCGGGGATTTGAGGGGATGGGAGGAGCCAATTTCGCTGTCTCTGCAGTCCAGCGCCATCTGGCAGAGTAATACCCAAGTGTAATGATTCTTATCTGGAGCAGGACGTACTGTATACTCATAATAATAATTCTACAGGTGAGTAATCACAGAATTGTATTTTCTACCCCTCAGCTTTGTTTAAACCTAGCAAATCCATGGCTGTAAATTTTCTTGTTATGATAAAGTAATATTAACTTAACTTCTTGTAGGCGTGTCCTTGAGGCAGCCCTGCGAGCCAATCAGACTGGTCATTTCTTGTGGGTAGGGTCTGACAGTTGGGGATCAAAGACTTCTCCAGTTTTAAATCTTGAAGAGATTGCAGAAGGAGCTGTAACAATTCTACCAAAAAGAGCTTCAATTGAGGGTAAGGAAGGCTGTGTAAGCTTGTTTAGTTGAGTGATGGCCATTTGTAGTAATGACTCTCCTACTCTCATACTTTCCTTCTTTTTATTAGGATTTGACCAGTATTTCATAAGCCGGACGTTGGAAAATAACAGACGCAATATCTGGTTTGCAGAGTTTTGGGAGGATGATTTCAAATGCAAACTTACAAGAACTGCACCCTCACCAGATGATACCAGGCGAAAATGCACAGGTATGGGTTCAAAAATTTACCAGCATGACCTGCCACCCACAGACCATTCTATGATGCCATAGCTGCTTTAGTAACACTGATTTTGAGTGGTCAAAGGGGCTGCAGAGGTCTGTGAATAAAGCAAACCAGAACCAGGGGTCCCACAGACACCTGAGGCATGTGCCACCAATCTTTAGCCCAGAGTTGCCAGATTTAGGAAGAAACAGGGAAGTGTTTGCACTCAGAGTAATTTAGGTATGAAAAGCTCCCCATCTCAGTTGTTCAGTATTCTCTAAAGCTTGACCTCTCTACCTAAACACCCAATACAATGCAAAAAAGAAAATATCCCGGAATGGTATGATATTAATTAGAAAGTATTACATAATCGCTAGGATATCTGTGAGAATAAATTAAGGTATCTGGGCTTGCTGTTGTTAATTTCTTAAAGACGGTTCTCTTTCTCAATTAAGAAGAGCAGAAATAGCTCCAGTCCAGGCCCTTTGTCTACCATAAACAGTGTGAAGCTATAAGGTCATGATAAAATTAAAGTGGTTGCTTTTTTTCTTTTTGTCTTTTCAAAACCTTTAAAGTGGACCTCCAGGCAAAAATTCTAAGCTTGGTAAACTATTCCCCTAAAGCCCCACTCTGGCAATCAGTGACATAAGTTTACTGAGAGGGAATAACACCATGCAGATGTTTGGAATAGCCGACAGATTCTGCACTCTTAAGCAGCTGCCATGTTGCTACACACGAGAGACCTGCTACTGAAAAACCAAGTCCCTCAGTCAAAATTGCCTCTGTGTAATCATCTCTTATTTCTAGACAAAAGTAGTAAGCCTTCAGCTGTTATGGCTCATCCTTGCTTTGCAAACATCTGAAATCGACTAAATACATTGTACAGGCTTACTGGAAGTTTTTTGGCCGCCACTACCATAGAGATACATTGTAGAAGCTTCCCTCACACATATTTCCTTTGGCTGCTACTACCATAGAAATACATTGTAAAAGCTTCCCTCACACAGATTTCTTTTGGCCGCCACTACCATAGAGATACATTGTAAAAGCTTCCCTCACACAGATTTCCTTTGCTACATTAGCTGTTTATTCAGTGTGTGAAAAATGACAGGCAAGCTTCCTCTTGTTTCTGAGGCATATATCTCTCTCAATTTGGTGTGAATGTCTGCTGGCACAGCACCCCCCTAATTCTCATGTTTAAGCAGGGCTTTCAGGTGTGTGCTGGATGGCTGTCCCCATGTAATTCAAGAGTGAAAAATCTATATGCCATTCCACAACATCTGCATGGGGTTATGCCCTCTCAAATAGCTCATGCCACTGATCATAAGAAGGGAAGCAATTTACTAAACATTCTTTTTTTTTGACTGGATGTCCTCTTTAAGTTTGAGGTTGCTAGCACTTTGCCATGTATTAGTAAGGTTTATAGTGAGATATGATGTCTCCTCCCCTTGCACTTTTCTTACATTTCCAAATACAAAACAGAATTGTCAGTTGTACATTTATTTATAGATTTAGGTCTGCTGTTCTTGGATTTGATGAGCCATATTGGCTTTTTTATTTCAGGAGAGGAGAGGATAGGTCGAGATTCTCCTTATGAACAGGAGGGAAAGGTGCAGTTTGTCATTGATGCAGTATATGCGATGGCTCACGCCCTACACAACATGCACATTGAACTTTGTGCTGGAAGCATTGGGCTCTGTGACAAAATGGATCCGTTAGATGGTCGACTGCTCTTACAGTACATACGTAGAGTGAACTTTAATGGTAAGGAACGTTCCAGCTATGCTCCCACCATAACTTTTTGTTAGAAGTATTTTTGTACTCACTCAGACCATTACTAGAGCTTGAAATTGCTGCGATATCTGTAAATCTGTGGTTATGTGTCTTGGAGCACAATAAACAGTAAAGATCATACACCAACATGACATCCAGAACTGGAATGCGGTTAGAAATGGCAGATCCTTTCCTAAAACCAGCCAGGCTGACATTGGCCGGTAAATCTTCAGTTGTGGCACAAGGACTGTTCAATCCGCTTAAAGGATATATGTACTTTTATAGACTGCTTTTTTTATGCAGACCTAAAGTCTGTTGACAAAGCCCCTTTCTGTTCCCATCAATGCCCTGCTCTTCTTTGCTCCTTGATTTGGTAAATGGCACAAAATAGCCTAACCTGATTCTTACATTTCACCCAACGACATACTGGGAGCTGAGAGCTGTACTTTTTGGCTTCCAGGCATGTCAAGCTGCTGGAGATCATGGGACTTCAATGGTAAAGAAAGTTCCCAGAAGCCAAGTGCTAGTAGAGCTACTAGAGGTCATGGGTGACAAAACTGTCACTCATAACCCCCAGTCACCTGCAGAAGCTCAAGACACAGTGCCCTGCTTCCACAGTGAGCAAAAAGCCATGACTGGGTGAGTTTAAATCTGAGTTTGATTTTGTTCTCTCGATCTGGCTGAGGGCAAAGGGGATGGGAGGAGGTGAGATGTAACAGAACTTTAAACCAAACCTAAAATCTCCTTTAAAAAGTAAACAAAAAAAACACCATAATAAAGCACAAACAACAACTTGTCTTGGCCAACCATCCAATCTCATGTTCAAGAACGAGTCTTCTACAAGGCTCCAGGGATCACGAGAGACAGTTTGGTCACCCAATCACTTCAGCAAGCAGGCTGACAAAACTGCCATATTTCCCAGCAGTGGCAGCAGGTGAAGGCCCAAGGAAACACATGGCACAGGTACCTTGCTTCCACAATAGCAGTGGATGAAAAGGCAGGACCAGGTGACTTTTTTCAGCATCTTAGAGATAAGAGAATGTTTTATTTGGCCACGGGGGTCACTTGAAATTTTGTTCTCGGGAAACTAAAAAATACTGTGCTGTTTTTCAGGCAGTGCCGGAACCCCTGTGATGTTTAATGAAAATGGAGATGCCCCAGGGCGATATGACATTTTCCAGTATCAGATGACCAATACTTCTGCTCCATCCTACAAAGTGATTGGACAGTGGACAGAGTACTTGCGAATTAATGTAAGAATGGTCCTGTTAGCTGAAGTTACATGTAGAATTCTGTATCTCTGAACAATTAAGGAGTTTTTGCTGCTGAAATAATTACATATTTATATAAATCAGTTTTTCCCGTCATCATTACCTCCCTTACTTGTTTCAATACATTTTCTACTTGGCTTGTTATTCCCACCCTTTCCTCCCTTAGTAATGCTGCTCTTGTTTCTTTACTTTCTCTATTTCCGTCCCTACTATTTAGTTAATTTTTTCTTCTCTATTTTCATCCCTACTCTTTATTTCCTTTTCTTTCTTTTTTTTACTTCATTGATTTTCTTTTTTTATCTTTTTGTACAACTTTCTCTTATTCTCATCCTATCTTTTTATTTTTACTCCCACGTTTCCTTATCATCTTTCTTTGTCTTACTTGTTATCCTCTTCCCTTTCTTCTTTTTCTCCCACCCCATCCCATCCTTGAGTTCATCCTTCCCTTTTCACCATTTTCTATTCCTTGTTTTGTTTTTTTCCTTTTTTTTTTTACATTTTTCTCCTTTAATTTCCTATGTGCTTTTTCTTTATGCCTCCCCCTTTTTTTAGACCTGCAGCCCTCTTTTCCCATTTTCCTCTCTCATCTTCTCTTTTTATGTAAGTAACCTACATGAATAAACATGATGAATATACATGAATCCAAATGTTTGCCAGTGCCTAGTAAGGGTAAATATTTACTTTTCCTGTACAGATTGAAGAGATGCAGTGGTCTGGTGGACAGTTTGACATCCCATCATCAGTCTGCAGTCTTCCCTGCCAACCTGGAGAGAGGAAGAAGATGGTTAAGGGGGTTCCATGTTGCTGGCACTGTGAGCTGTGTGATGGCTATCAGTACCAGCTGGATGACTTTAACTGCCAGGCTTGTCCTTTTGATATGAGACCAAACGCTAACCGAACAGCTTGTCGCCCAACGCCAATAGTCAAACTGGAGTGGCATTCCGCATGGGCAGTTCTGCCTCTCTTTTTGTCAATTTTGGGCATTCTTAGCACCTTGTTTGTGGTGGGCACCCTGATCCGTTTTAATGACACCCCAATTGTTCGGGCATCTGGACGAGAACTAAGTTATGTTCTTCTGACCGGGCTTTTCTTAATGTATGCCATTACTTTTCTAATGATGGCTGAACCTGGTGTGGCTGTTTGTGCCCTTCGCCGGTTATTTTTGGGCCTTGGCATGTGTATTTCATACGCTGCCCTCCTGACCAAAACCAACAGGATCTACCGCATCTTTGAACAAGGAAAACGTTCAGTGACTCCTCCTCGTTTCATTAGTCCAGCTTCTCAGCTAGTCATCACCTTCAGCCTCATTTCTGTACAGCTTCTGGGCACAGCCATCTGGCTGGCAGTGCTGCCCCCACACAGTGTGATTGACTATGAGGAGCAGCGAACACCTAACCCAGAGTTAGCTAGGGGGGTGTTAAAATGTGACATGTCTGATTTGTCCCTAGTCAGCTGCTTAATGTATTCCATCCTTTTAATGGTCACCTGTACTGTATATGCAGTGAAGGCTCGCGGAGTGCCTGAGAACTTCAATGAGGCCAAACCTATCGGATTTACTATGTACACAACTTGTATTGTCTGGCTGGCCTTCGTTCCCATTTTCTTTGGTACTGCACAGTCTGCTGAGAAGGTGAAAAAACAAGTTGGACCTCAACATTCTTTTTATTCATCCCAACTGTCAACCTTCTTTGTGTTGTCTAATGGAGGTTCATCATTCTCCGTGTCACTTGATCATCACATGAGTGCTCATGCTTATATAACTGTTGAGAATCATCCATCTCGAGTCATATCCATTATATTGATAATCATATGTTACCCACTGTACCCTGATACACTGGAATCATCCCACACCAAGTTTACCTTGTCCTCAGTTTAGCCATGAAATCAAATGATCTCCTTTTTGCCGCATTTAATTTAGATCTATATCCAGACTACTACCTTGACAGTGTCGATGAGCCTGAGTGCTTCTGTCTCCCTTGGGATGCTCTACGTGCCCAAGGTTTACATCATTCTATTTCACCCCGAGCAAAATGTGCAGAAGCGCAAGCGGAGTTTCAAGGCAGTGGCAACAGCAGCAACCATGTCCACTCGCCTGTCTCAGAAAAACAATGAAAGACAGAATGGGGAAAGCAAAGTGCCCGAGAAGAGCCTACCTGAGAGCAAGTGATTTACACAAAGGTATAGAAAGACCTCAACTTATGGTAATGGATTCTAAAGTCTATTGTATCTAGTTTCAAGTGTTAATGCCTTGCAATGAGCTTTGGATCAGGCTCAGTGTTAAATTTAACAGTCCTACCTGGTTCAGCCAAATCAATATTATCTCGCACCTCTGAAAGTATACTGGCAGGCTGATTCATTACTAGCGCCAGGTACCGACAGATTAGCATCTGTAGCGAGGCATTGAGAGTGTCCGCTAGTAGTCGCTGTGCTCGGCCATGGTTCGCTGTTTCAGAGCGTCTCAGTCACTGGCTGGCATTGATGAATATATTGTGTGAGTGGCTCTAACACCAGTACAGCGCTGTATGGGAGCGTATGGTAGCGCCAGCTCAGTGCGACCGACTCACACCCTATTCTTCAAAAAATCAGCCTCACACAGCACCGGCGCACAAAATCGTGTTGTTGTAGCCCAGAGCGCCAGAGGCTGTGTGATTAAAGTCTGTTTTTGAACATGTATCCACCAGTAACAAAGCAAAAACATATGGAATTACATTGTTATTACTTTGTAACATTAACACTTTAATACCAGACATGTAAGGACAAATCTGCATAAAAATATTCTAAATCAAAAAAGGTTTCAAAAATTACTCTTTCTAGGCCATGAGAGGTGACACAATTATTTGATAATGGGAGAGCGACAGGTAATACCAGGCCAGAGCACCGGCGGTATACGGTGAGCCGTCTGTGATGATGAATTGGTCGCTACATGTTGCTGTTAGAGTCGCTCACCAGATTCTCTTTGATAAATGTGGTATTGCGTTCTGCGGCCGGCGTTCACCGTTCGCTACCTGTTGTTACCTGTCGCTGCCAGTCGTTACCTGGTGCTAAGGCTTGATGAATAAACCCCTGAGCTATTTTGCACCATCATGGGCAGGGCGGGTGCAGATATTGGGCTGGGCTGCAGGCAAGTGGCTTGCCCCCCCCCCCCCCCCCCCCACACACACACTGATTAAACTGGTATTGGACCAGAAGTGAAAAAACTACTGGTTCATACAGTAGTACTGAGTATGAACACAGGTACAATGATATTAAAAGAAAGTGATGTAGAGTCTCAAAAACAACATATAGCTAAATAAAACAAAGTAAAGGGTGCAAAATAAAAAGTTTCAAGGAAAGAACAGTTAATTGGAACAATATAAGACTTATGCCTGGGTTTGCTGGTGCTGGAGTAGGCATTGTAATGCAGGAGACCGGAGGCAGCTGCTTCACACCCAGTGGCTGGTTGTAACGTGTGTGACACTTTACAACCGGTCACAGGTTGAACCGAATCTTCAGCTTCATTTAAAGTGGACCATCACCCTCCCGTGATCGGCCCGGGAATCTATAAGATTCCCGGGCCGTTCACCTCCCTCCCCGCAGGACATCCGAGATCGGGATGTCCCGCGGGGTGAAACCCCCCCAAACACCCCAAATCCCCTTACCTTGTCTTCGGCGGTGGCCGGCCGCCTCCCTCGCGCCCCTCTAGACGTGCGCGCGCCCCGCGCCGGCCATTCACAGACGGCCAGCGCGGGCGCGCGCACGTCTAGAGGGGCGCGAGGGAGGCGGCGGCGGAGAAGCCGCTTGTCCGCGGCTGTCAAATCGCTTGTCCGTCGGCGCTGAGAGCGGGGAGAGGTGAGTTTTTCGGGTGATCGGGGGGGTTTCACACAGCGGGGTGCCCCACCGAAGTGGACCAAGACCCAGGATAGTCAAAATCCTGGGTGTTGGTCCACTTTAATGAGAAGCCCAAAACCTTAAGTAATTATGCCTCAGGATCTAAAATTAATATATTTTAAGTTTTAGTCACTTACTAATTTTTTCCCCGCTGGGCTGCAACTCTGTTCAGGACTCCAGGATACGTCCACCGCCATTTTGCCTCAGAAGCATCACATGCGGAGAGGAGAGGGGGGCAGGTGCAAGGTGGGAGGTCATAGCTGGGCTCTGCGCAGACAGAGCTGGGGTCAGGAAAAGGACAGCAATCCCACAATGCAGAGCGTCAGTCAGAAGTCAGAAGACACTTCCTTTCTGCAGACGGCCTGTGACTCCATGGCCACCATCTTGGATGTTTCAAGGCTCAGAAAATTCACTAGGTGCAGGTATGATGATTTTTAATGTGGGCAATCTGTATGTACAGGGGGGCGGGAACATACAAGATAGACTCTTATTCAGAGTGAAGGTATAAAGTAGCAGTTATTCCTTGTTTATATATTCTAAGCGTGCCATACACTCCACTTCCTTCTTCATGACATCTGGGTAATCTCCAGTAGAGGGCGAACATCTGCAGAGATGAATATGCAAAAAAGAAAGCCCCTCCCGGTCCATATATACCTGGGACCTCCCACCAATTCCCCAGTTTCTTCTCTGCAGAGAAGGCGACAAGACAGAAGATGAGGACATCTTTGCTTTCAGGTAAGCCGGGCTCGGCTCGGCCTTCTATTATCCCTATTACTGCCAGGACCCTTCTAAATTACCCTGTATTGAGCCTCCCAGCTTAGGCTGCGGGTCCTGGTGAAGGTAGGAGCACCCTATGGGTGCAGCAGGAGCACTGCTCCACCGTGAGTCCTCACTATGGGGTAGGCGGTTTCCAGGTTTCTTGGTGATCCTGGTGTGGGATGCCCCGTCCTGTTAGGCTTATGGCCGGCTCCTGGCTGGAATTCCCCCCTTCCGGGTCCCTTATTCCCCTCCGGGGGGGGGGGGGGGCTGGCCTATATATTTTCAGTGTGCCACACACCCCGCTTCTCCTTACGATCGGGTTACTCCACCGCCAGGTGGCGACGTTGCAGAGAGAAGTCTTGAAAACGAGCCCTTTTCCGGCCTATATATACCTGGGACCTCCCACCTAACACCAGTGTTTTCTCTCTGCATGAGGCGACAAGACAGAAGAAAGAAGTCTCCTGTTTGCAGGTAGCCGGGGTCTTACCCCGGCACCCCCTTTGGGTCTATTTCTGCCCAGTTTTGATTGTTTGTTTACCTAGATGGTTAATGGAAGCCTCCCAGCCCAGGCTGCTCACTGGGCAACGGTAGATGGCACTATAGGTGCCTAGGAGCTTATCTCCTCCGCTCGACCTCACACGTGGGGCAATGCGGCTATCCGGCATGGTGATCCGGATTTGGCATGCCCCTGTCCCGTGGTTCCCCTTTGGCCATTTCTCTCCCGTTACGTTCCCTTCTACCTTCACTATGGGGGGGGGGGTGGTTTTTGGGGGGTTCTTTTACTGTGTGCATGTTGTGTTTGATTACTGTGCATATTGAAGAGTGATGGCAGTCTCAGGCTCAGCGCCGCGGGTAGCGCTCACGTGGCCTGAACTGCTAGGGCTGTGTATATGAATGGCGTGTTTCCCCCCCCCCCACTGACTCCAGGGCGTTGGGGCGCCCTCTCTGCATGCGGCACCGCCATTCGGCTGCAGGTTGCTGTCTAGCTGGCTGCTGCTGCTGCTGCTCTTCGTCCAGGTAAACGGTCCCCACCTCGTGTGCGGGGCCATCCTTTTTACTATCAGTTTGTTTCAGCATGCTTTTATAAAAAAAAAAAAACATGTATTGTTTGCTGGCTTCAGTTTAACTCTTAAGCAACTTTGGGGTTTTGCTATTGTTATTTATGCTGCCTTTTATGTATTGAATGACTATGCTGCATGCTGCCTTTTCTTCTGGGGGTCTGACTGTTGTCTCTTTTTCCCCCACAGATCCTGGGATCCCCTCACTGCAGTGGCTCTCCCGGTTCTGTTATACCTGGCTAGTCTTAGTACTCCAAATTGGGTTTTTGTCCTAAGGTTTTTTTGAAAAAAAAAAAAAAAATTAAATCCTCCCTTACCCGGGACATTAATTATAAAGGGGCATCCCGGGTGGCTTAGTGCGTAAAACCCTGGGTTGTTGCGAATACCATAAATTCACCATATGGAGGCAATACCGACAATACCGGAAACGGCTCTTCGGGGCCATCCAGGCTGTGTGGGAGCTGTGGGGTTCCGCTCCCAGGCGATGATGTCATATTATGCATTCCATGTGCAAAGCAGAACATTGCGCGCCAGTCTGTCGCTCCGGCTTCTGGCTCCTCGCAACTTCCGTCATCTCCTACCCCCCCTCCCTTATTCCGGTCCCCATGTGACATTGTCAAGGGTGGGGATTCGCAAGCTGAGGTGTGTGCACAATTGGCCAACCTCGAGAAAATAATTTCCGCCAAAGTAGCTCAGAAGGCTACAGCGAAGCGGAAACACCTTTCTCCAGCAGCACCTGCTTCGGAGGATGAGACGTGTGAAATAGTGGATTGGTCCGATTATCCCCCTGATGAGGAGGGGGAACTCCTTGAGGAGTCGGATGACCCTGCAGACCAGCTAGGGATTGACGCTGCTGGCGATTTTGAATTTGGATCCGCCTGAGGCAGTCGCCCTGCCAAAGGGTAAGTTATTTGATGTTCCCCAGCCGCGTTTGGTTTTTCCCAGGCAACAACACTTTGTGAGGGTTGTCCTTAAGGAATGGGAACAACCCACGTGACTGGCTGGAATTCCTCCTAGTTGGGATATAAACGCTATCCCTTTCCGGAGGATTTGGTGAAGCTTTGGTCAGTTCCCCCTGACGTCGATACCCCTGTTCGGGCTGTGTTAGGGCTGTCTAGCACGGCTGTGGTACAATCTTCTGAGACCACTGCCATTAAGGATAGTGAGGATCGTCGGATTGATCAATTTGCTCGCCATGGTTTTATCAGTGCCGGATCGACACTGCGGCCAGTGTGTGCTTCGGCACTTCTTCTGTTGGCAGTTAGGTCCATGATTAGGGATCTGTACGCAGGTCTTGATCCCGCTTGTGATGAGTTTTGTTCTCTTAAACGGTGTGAGTCGTTTATTTCCTTTGTTTTGACCGCTCAGGACGATGCTCTGGCGATGAGTAGCAGGACAGCGGCACTGCTGGTGGCAATTCGTCGGTCAGTGTGGCTGCGCCAGTGAACGGCGGACTTTATCTCTAAAAAGGTGCTTACAGCGATCCCTTTTTTGGGTTTGCGCCTGTTTGGTGATAAAATAGATTCAGTGGCAAAAGGTGGTAAATTACCTCAACGCAAGAGGCCTCGTCGCCCCTTTCGGGGTGCGAGTGCCTTTAATCCTTCCTTTCGGGGAGTCAGAGCGGGTAGGGGGGCTTCCTTTCCCGCTACCAGAGGTACAGGTTGGACCCGGGGGAGGGGTCGTGGCCGTCCCGGTCAGTCCTGGGGTGCCAGGCCCAAACCTGCTGGTAAGCCCGCTCAGCAATGAGGGGCTGCCCTGACCCGTGCGGGTGGGGGGACGTTTGCGACACTTTTCCCTGGTCTGGGACCAGGAGGTTCCGGACAGATGGATCCAGGAGGTGATGTCGTCCGGTTACAAACTGGAGTTCGAGTCTCGCCCTCCTTCACGGTTCTTTCGCTCTCGGGTGCCCACCGATCCTTTGGCCGCACAGGGGCTCCTGGCGTCGGTAAGGAATCTTTTGGAAATGGCGGTCATCCGGCCGGTGCCGTGCTTAGAGGTGGGCCTCGGTTTCTACTCCAATCTTTTCGAAGTCCCCAAAAAGGACGGGTCGGTTCGTCCCGTCCTGGACCTGAAAATGCTCAACAGGTTCATCCGTACCCGGAAGTTTCGCATGGAAACTTTGCGTTCGGCCATCGGTTCTCTTCGGCAGGGGGACTTCATGACGTCCATAGACATCAAGGATGCTTACCTTCATGTTCCCATATGCCGGGCTCATCAGCGTTTTCTTCAGTTCGTGATGAACGACCAGCATTTTCAATTCGTGGCACTTCCGTTTGGCCTGACCTCGGCTCCAAGGGTGTTCACCAAGGTGCTGGCAGGGGTGATGGCCATTTTCAGATCTCGGGGCATTCGTGTCGTACCTTATTTGGACGACCTTCTCATCATGGCTCCGTCCCTCAATCAATCAGAGACAGACACCAGGATGGTGGTCTCCACACTGGAAAGCTTCGGTTGGGTGATCAACTTTCCCAAGTCCTCCCTCGCTCCGGCCAGGGTGGTCTCCTTTCTGGGAATGCAGTTGGACTCTTGTCAACACAGGGTGTTTCTCCCTCAGTCCAAAATTTATCTGATTCAGGAGTTGGCTCGGGTCCTTCTTTCCAGTCCTCGGCCGTCCATCCGTCTGGGGATCAGGCTGGTAGGTTTGATGGTTGCCTCGTTCGAGGCAGTTCCTTTCACTCAATTTCACACGAGGACGCTGCAGCTTCATCTGTTGGCGTCCTGGGACCGGCGACCACGGTCGTTGGATTGGCCCTTCCAGTTGTCCTCCCGGGTTCGGCAGTCCCTCCAATGGTGGTTGGTCTCGACCAATCTCTCGAGGGGCAGGTCTTTCCTGACTCCTCTTTGGGAAATTGTCACCACGGACGCCAGTCTTTCGGGATGGGGGGGATTCTGGAAGGATCTTCAGTTCCAGGGGCAGTGGGGACCTCAAGAGGCCCACTTACCCATCAATATTCTGGAACTGAGAGCCATCCATCTGGTTCTGGCTCTTCTGACTCAACATGTTCTGGGCCTTCCGGTCCAGGTCCGTTCAGACAATTGAACAGCGGTTGCTTACATCAATCATCAGGGAGGGACTCGCAGTCTGGGTGCTCTCAGAAAGGTGTCCCTGATCCTGACCTGGGCGGAGGCCCATGTTCCTTGTCTCTCGGCGGTTTACATCCCAGGGGTGGAAAACCAGGAAGCGGACCTGTTGAGCAGGGGCTCTTCCCGTCTGGGAGAATGGGCTCTCCATCCTCAGGTTTTTCGGTCACTGTGTCTCCGGTGGGGGACGCCGGAGGTGGACCTGTTTGCCTCTCGTCACAATTGCAGGCTCCCGAACTTCGTGTTGCTCTCCCAGGATCCTCTGGCTCTGGCAGTGGAAGCCATGTCCCTGAGCTGGGGGGATCTGGGGTTTCTGTACCTGTTTCCTCCGATACCCATGCTGGGCAGGGTAGTACGGAAGCTGGCTCTGGAAAAGGTGTCTGCCATTCTCGTGGCCCCCAAGGTGGCCAAGGCGAGTATGGTTCGCAGACATCGTTCGGCTGGCAGTGGACCAGCACGTTCTGCCTCTTTGGCCCGATCTGCTCACTCAGGGTCGACTGTGTTACCCCAATTTACCAATGCTGGGTTTGACGGCTTGGCTGCTGAAACCTCCATCTTGAAGGAGGAGGGTCTTTCTGACTCGGTCGTTAAGACTCTGATCAGTGCCCGGAAGAGGTCTTCTTCTATCATCTACTATAGGACTTGGAAAGCCTATATCGCTTGGTGTGAGATTAGATCTTTGTCTTGTAGGGTCTTTTCGGTCTCCAGGGTTCTGGAGTTTTTGCAATCAGGGCTGGACTCTGGTCTTCAGCTGAGTACTTTGAAGGGGCAAGTTTCTGCCTTATCTATCTTTTTTCAGAAGCGTTTTGCGCTTCATCCTTTAGTTAAAACTTTTTTCCAGGGGGTTACGCATGTGCGGCCTCCCAGGAAACCTTTACTCCCTGTTTGGGACTTGAATTTGGTTCTTTCTGCTCTTCAGGTTCCTCCCTTTGAGCCTTTGCAAGATATTGCTTTGTCTACCCTGACTCAGAAGATTGTCTTCTTGGTAGCTATCACTTCGGTTCGGCGTGTCTCTGAGTTGGGGGCCTTGTCTATTCAGGCGCCCTACTTTGAGAGGCATCAGGATAAAGTGGTTTTTCGTTTCACACCGGACTTTCTTCCTAAGGTTGTTTCTGCTTTTCATTTGAATCAGGATATTGTTCTTCCCTCCTTGTGTCCTAAGCCTAAGAATGACAAGGAGAGGGTTTTGCATTGTTTGGATGTAGTACGCTGTGTTAAGTACTATTTGATTGTTACTTCTCCTTTTCGTAAAACTGATGCCTTTTTTGTTGTGCCCTGTGGGCCTAGGAAGGGTTTGGCGCCGCCCAAATCTTCCATTAGCAAATCGATACGTCAGGCCGTTATTGCGGCCTATTCTGCTAAGGGGAAAGTTCCCCCTTTCCGTATCACTGCTCATTCTACTCGCGCCGTTGGAGCTTCTTGGGCTTTTCAGCACCAAGCTTCTGTTGAACAAGTTTGTAAGGCTGCTACTTGGTCTTCTGTTCATACTTTTTCTAAGTTTTACAAGGTTGATGTGCGGACCTCAGCGGATGCTGTTTTTGGCCGCAAAGTTCTGCAGACCGCAGTCATTTAAGTTATGCTTCACTTTGCCTTCGGATACCCATCCCTTGTGGACACTGCTTTTGGATGTCCCGATCGTAAGAATTAAAGGGGAAGCGGGGTGTGTGGCACACTGAGAATAATACCATTTTGTGAGTACTCACCTGAAAAATGGATATTGTCAGTGTGCCACCCACCCCGCTTCACCCGCCCTTTTCGGTATCCCGGTTCCTTTATATGGTGAAGCTTTTTCTTTATTTTGAGGTTACCATTGGATTTCCTGGTACCTTGTCTTTCTGCTTTTTAAATCACTGGTGTTAGGTGGGAGGTCCCAGGTGTATATATAGGCCGGAAGGGGGCTCGTTTTCAAGACTTCTCTCTGCAACGTCGCCACCTGGCGGTGGAGTAACCCGATCGTAAGAATTAAAGGGGAAGCGGGGTGTGTGGCACACTGACAATATCCATTTTTCAGGTGAGTACTCACAAAATGGTATTTTCGTTTTGGCCAATATTACGTTTTGGCCGATATTTCATTTTACCCAGCCCCTGTCACTGTGTGAGTGTTTCACTTCTGTGGGTGTGTGTGAGTGCTTGGTGCTTACTGGCCTCACGGTCTGGCTACAGCCTGGGGGAGCTTCTCCCCCTCTGGCTGCGTTCGGGAAGGGAGCGGGGCTGGGCTCTCGGCGCGGCCGCGGTAGCTCCGCCCCCTTAATTGGCGCAATTACAGTGCTCGTTGTCTAGGGGTCCGCGTTGCTGGGAGGGGGGCGTGGCCTCGAAAAAAGCACGTTCTGTGCTGGCCCGCCCTCCCCCTGCTCTCCCTTCCCAGGCACGAGGCTGCGTGGGGGCCATCTTCCCTGGCAGGCCGCTTTGCACTCGGGGTGGTAAGGGCCTGATGGCCATCTCTTTAGCCTGTGTGTGTGTGGGGGGCCCTATTTAGCGGGGGCCCCCACTGGTCTCTAACATGTGTGTGTCTAGGCCTTATTTGCACTGTTTGGCTGTGTTGTGGTATATATAATATATACCTATATATATTTCCATTGTGTGGCTGCTATTGCATTTTTTACACTTCTCTGCTCTTATGTGGCCTATTTTGTGTGTTACAGGTTGCCCTGTATATGTGCATATTAAGGGGTCCCTCCTGGTCCTGGGGTCCCTAGTTATTAAAATTGTCCACCCAAAAATCCTCCCACCGGGACTTTTAAGGGGCATCCCGGGTTGCTTATGCGTAATTCCCTGCGGTCTTGCGACTGACCACAAAAATTCACCATATGGAGGCTCTGCAGGATACCGGGCCCGGGATCCCTTCGGGACAATCCGGGCCATGTGTGGGGTGCGGGGTATCCCTTACAGGGGGGGAATGTGCTGATCTGTATAGGAGGCTCACACCCCCATCAATGTATTGGAGCTCAGAGCCATTCGCCTGGTTCTGGCTCGGCTGACCACACAGTTACGGGGTCTTCCGGTTCAGGTGCGTTCGGACAACCAAACGGCAGTGGCTTACATAAATCACCAAGGATGGACTCGCAGCAGGAGTGCCCTCAGGGAAGTCTCTCTGATCCTGCACTGGGCGGAGAGCAATGTTCCTTGCCTTTCGGCAGTCTACATTCCGGGAGTGGAGAATACGAAGGCGGATTCCCTGAGCAGGGGATCCTCTCGCCACGAAGAGTGGTCTCTCAACCCCGAGGTTTTTCTGGATCTTTGCCGCAGGCGGGGGACTCCGGAGGTGGATCTCTTTGCCTCGAGGCACAATCACAAACTTCCGGCCTTTGTGTCTCTTTCTCAGGATCCCCTGGCTTTGGCAGTGGATGCCTTGTCACTGGCTTGGAAGGACCTGGGTTTTCTGTACCTGTTTCCACCTGTCTCCATGCTCGGCAAGGTAGTTCGAAAACTGGTTCTAGAAGGGGCACCAGCGGTTCTGGTGGCTCCAAGGTGGCCAAGAAGGGTTTGGTACGCAGACGTTGTAAGGATGGCCGTAGACCAGTACCGGCTTCCCTTGCTGCCGGACCTGCTATCTCAGGGTCATCTACTTTACCCCAATTTACAAACGCTGGCTTTGACGGCTTGGCTGCTGAAACCTTCATCTTGAAAGAGGAAGGTTTGTCTGAGGCTGTTGTTCAGACCCTGATTAGGGCTAGGAAGCGGTCCTCTTCGGGCATTTACTATAGGACTTGGAGGTCCTATATTGATTGGTGTGAGGCTAGGGCCTTGACTTGCAGGGTTTTTTCTATGCCCAGGATTTTGGAGTTTCTTCAGCATAATCTGGATCTTGGGTTCCAGCTTAGTACTTTGAAAGGACAGGTTTCTGCTCTGTCGGTTTTCTTCCAGAGGTCTTTTGCTTTACACCCGCTGGTTAAGACTTTTTTCCAAGGGGTGGCGCATGTGCGGCCCCCTCGGAAGGCTGTAGTTCCTGTTTGGGATTTGAATTTGGTTCTTTCGGCTCTGCAGGGTCCTCCTTTTGAGCCGCTACAGGATATTGCTCTTTCGGTTCTCACTCAGAAGGTTGCCTTCTTGGTGGCTATTACCTCTGTACGGCAGGTCTCTGAGTTGGCGGCCCTGTCGATTCAGGCCCCTTACTTTGAGAGACACCAGGATAAGGTGGTTTTTCGTTTCAAGACGGATTTTCTTCCTAAGGTGGTTTCTGCTTTCCACCTCAATCAGGACATTGTTCTCCCTTCCTTGTGTCCTAAGCCTAACAATGACAAGGAGAGAGTTTTGCACAATTTTGATGTTGTTCACTGTGTAAAGTACTATTTGGTGACTACTTCTTCCTTCCGCAAGACGGACGCTTTTTTCGGGGTACCCTGAGGGCCCAGGAAAGGTTTGACGCCTGCTAAATCTACGATTAGCAAATGGATTAGTCAGGCCATTGTTGGGGCCTATTCTGCTAAGGGGAGGACTCCCCCTTTTAGGGTCACTGCGCACTCTACTCGTGCTGTTGGTGCATCCTCGGCTTTTCAGCACCAGGCTTCTGTTGAACAAGTTTGTAAGGCTGCTACTTGGTCTTCCGTTCATACCTTTTCCAAGTTTTACAAGGTTGATGTGCGGGCTTCAGCGGATGCTGTTATTGGCCGCAAGGTTCTGCAAGCTGCAGTGGTTTGAGTTGGTGCATTCTTTAATTTTCTGGTTCCCACCCATGACGGACACTGCTATTGGATGTCCCAGATGTCATGAAGAAGGAAGTGGAGTGTATGGCACACTTAGAATAATACCGTTTTGTGAGTACTCACCTTTAAAACGGGTATTATGAGTGTGCCATACACTCCACTTCGCCCCACCCTTGTTTTTTTCAGGTATTCTGGGGCTTTTATATGGTGAACCATTGGTTTTGATTGTTACGGTTATATTTGGATCTTCCTAGTCCCTTTACTGCTTTTATACACTGGGGAATTGGTGGGAGGTCCCAGGTATATATGGACCGGGAGGGGCTTTCTTTTTTGCATATTCATCTCTGCAGAAGTTCGCCCTCTACTGGAGATTACCCAGATGTCATGAAGAAGGAAGTGGAGTGTATGGCACACTCATAATACCCATACAAAACGGTATTTTTCATTTTTTTAATCATATTTGTTTATTTACTTATATGTTGTTTTTGAGATTCTGCATTACTTTATTATTTATTATCTGACATTCCCCCTTCTATAAAAGGGGATAATGTACCTAAACTGAAGGACATACAAGTGGAGTTTGTGGAAACAGTGGGTTTCCTGATTGTTGTAGAAAATGTTCATTATGCTATTCCAAATGAAAACATTTTTTAACCTATTCTTTGTGGCCCGAGACCAGGTTCCAAATCATTAAAGTGGCCCTAGCATGTCAAAATGCTGAGCACCCCTGCCCTAAATGCTTGTGGCTTCAAAACACTTTGGTATGAAAATTGACCTCAAGGGGTGCAGTTTGTTATCACTCCAAGTTCTCTACTCTCCCTCTTGAGCCATCTTTTTCTGTTTGTGTCTGTTGTATTTATGGAGCTTTCCTCTGGGTCTTCGTGTTCTTTGCCTTCTCACAGGTATTTGCAATTCCCTCCTATGTTTAAGTGTATGTATGTAGCCCCGCCTCTGGGCTTGATTATTGCGTCTCTTTGTTTAAGTGTCCTTGTGTTTGCCAGCCCTCTGTTACCCATGTATCTTTCTTTGTCTGTACAGGGGTGCACGCCCTTTGTTGTTGGGGCCCACACCACTCCTTGCAGACTGTATTGGGGCCCAGACCCTCTATTATCTGTACTGGGGCCCATGCCCTTGGTGGCCTTTACTGGGGCCTACTCCCTCTGTTATCTGTATTGGAGCCTACGCTCTGTGTTGGGTGTACCGGGGCCTACGTCCTACATTGTCTGTGTTGGGCTTAAACCATGCTCTAGCTTTGTCCACTGATACCTACTACTGTATGTCTACATTGCTGTGTACTGTCTGCACTCTGTTTTGCTATTCAAAAGTCTGTGATTATCACAGGACTTCCCAGGGCCTTGTGCACCATCCACCATTGGGAATTCTGCTGAAGACGTAGCTCCCTGTCAGGTACCAGATCTCCAACATAGCATGTAGTCAGCAGCTTGCCTCTCTGGTGGTGTAGTTGTTGTCATGTATATGAATTCTCAGTCTACTGACTGCAACTACTGCCGAAAGTAGCTCAAACTCCATCACGCCAACTCCACGGCTCTGATAAAAAGACGGTCATATGCAGGGCTGTATTTTGGACTTGTGCTGCCCTACAAAAAACATTACACATGGTACACATAGCAGTGCATGGGAGAATGACAATTAGAGGCTTCTGTGCATGTGGCAGGAGGTAGGGCACTATTGAAATTAATAAGCTAGCTTGTTTTTTCTACGAAAACCTATGAACATTTTTGAGAATTTAATTTGAAATTTGAATAAAAGCCATAGCAGCACTTTTTCCAGTGCTATTACTTGCCTCTTTCGGGATGCCATGCTGCATTGTGGGTCCCTTTTAAAGCAGAACAAAACCCATCAGTGCAGATTCCAGGCCCGGCCACTGGCTTTTTACCGGGGCATTCTGAATGGGGATGCCCCACTGTGTTAAGCCCACAGGGAGGGGACGTAAAAAACTCACCTTGCACCAGTCCAACGGCCCCCTTTCAGCAAATGGCTCCGATTGTTTTCAACGGGGAGTGCGTTCTGCTGCATCCCCTACATACCTGGCGGCAGATATAGGGGGTGTGGCAGGATGCGCTCCCTATTGAATTGGACGAGAACCCATTCATGTGAGGAGAAGATAGATAGATATGATGGGCAGAGAGATAGATAGATAGATAGATAGATAGATAGATAGATGGACTGGCAGAGGGATAGATAGATAAATTAATAGATGGACTGGCAGAGGGATAGATAGATAAATTAATAGATGGACTGGCAGAGGGATAGATAGATAGATAGATAGATAGATAGATAGATAGATAGATAGATAGATAGACTGGCAGGGAGATAGATAGATAGATAGATAGATGGACTGGCAGAGATATAGATAGATAGATAGATAGATAGATAGATAGATAGATAGATAGATAGATGGACTGCAGTTCCTACCTTGTGCCTTCTCCTGGAGCACCCGGCTTCTTCTAAAAGCGCTGGGACAGATGTCATTCATTCCCAGCTGCCCCTGCAGAGTCAGTGGGTGGGGCTGAGGCCTCTTATCCGTCCATTGCCAGGCAGCCTGTAGAAGAGCGACGGGCGGGGTGGCAGCCCGACATGTAAGTAAACACACCTTTCCTCTGTTCTGTAGTGCAGCGGGGGATGCGAAGAGGCTGACTTGTTGGTGCTGGGGGCGCACACGTTGAGGCAAGGTGTAGGCAGCCACCAAATAATTATTATATTTTTTTTTAAATAAAACTGCATATTTTAGTGTAGCCCCCCCCCACACACAATTTATGTCCTTAAAGCAGATGGAAATCCCAAAATGGGTCCATCGCTCAATCTATGGGGCACCCCCCAAAAAAGCACAAGAAAGACGATCAGCCAGCACTCCAAAAGATATTGTATTCAAATCCAACAGGTCAATATCACAGCAAAGACCAAAAAGATCCAACAAAATCCAACGTTTCGGGGCGTCTAGCGCCCCTTCATCAGGGAGCAAAAACAAGCAAGCAGAGATTCCCCTCCACTGAGGATTAAATGTCCTCAGAGAGCCCGGGATTACCACCTGATGTCAGTGGGTGTGTCCCACGTGACATCAGAGCTGATGCAGCCAATCAGAACAACACCAGCCAAACAAATGCAATTACAAACCATATACATAATACAATCATGTGAAACAAGTAAAATAAGTAAAATAAACACGGCAGAGACATGATGCAGTCGCTCAACAGGGGCTAAGGTGGGTAGGTCGTACCCCGCAGCACCACGTGCCAGCAGAGCAGCAAGCCGCTGCGATTGGAAGGCGGCGCTGCCAGGGCTGCTCCTAGTAGGCTGGTTGCTGCTGTTGGCTTGGGGGGGGGGGGGGGGGGTGGTTTTCAAAGAAAACTACCAAAGCCACGCCCTGCAGCACTTTTGAGAGAGACGATTGGCTCTCCAAAAAGTGCTGCTGTGATGACATGCAGCCGGCTGCCCGCATCCTCCTCATGCTGTTCAGACATGCACGCTCCAGTGCCCAGCCTTTGTGAATAGTTGGGTGCGGGAGCATGCACGGCTGAAGAGAAGCCAGGGATGCGGTGCCAGCCAAGATCGTGCCACAGGACCGTCTGGGATCAGGTAAGATCACCGGCTCCCTGGGCAGTATCACACAGCACTGGATGCCCCGGGTCAGGCTAGAAGCCAGCTCTGAAATCTTTTCCAGGGCTCAGCTGCGAGGGTTTTGAGCCACTTTAAATGGTTATTAGTGCATTTTTTTTATCAACAACATTTATGAACCACCCAAGTGGTAATTGAGATAAGTTGGAAAATTGTACTTGAATAAAAAAAAGGTTGGGGCCCCCTGTGTTTTGCTCACTAAATGATTGCAATGCAGCAAACTTAGATTTCAATTCAATCATTTTTATGATTAAATTACAATTGAATCAACCATGAATTGCCATGTGTATGGCAGCACAAGCGCTGGAATAGTTACAATAGCTTAGTCCTCAAGTATTTTATAAAAGTGGAGATTACAATTCTGTCTGTGGAATGTAATGCTGTTGCCATGACGACAAGAACAATAATATTTCTATCCATTAGAATAAGAGAATAATGGCTGCAGATGTAAAATGGATAGATAATATTTAACAAAGAAAAAAACGCTAAACGACAAAATAGCTTGTGTATTGGTTCTAAGTGCTATTAGAACAGAAGGTTCTTCTTTTGAAGTCTCTTGCCCGAGTCCCACATGGCCCAGGAATTTGTACAAAGACCACAATCAAACGTTAGCTGGTCTTCAAGAGTGTAGGGAAGGGATCCAACTTCACAAGCCCTCTCTATGCTGTTGCATGGCAACCGTAGTTCCTGTACAGCCGCAGCTTGCTACGCCGGTGCCGCTCCTGCTCAATACCTGCGGCTGGGGAGACATTATGAAAGCCCTATTTGCGCTCTGATAAATATTTGAGGTAGAGCTGGAAGCCGTTCCTGAAATCAAGGGGATGGTGTTCAAACACCAAGCTGGTTAAATGACCTCTGCACCATGCATGTGATACTTTGTTAAGTAAGCTATGTGATTGTAACTTGCTGCTGCTTTATCTGCACCAACAGGTATGGAGGCATGCGATTACCGCTAACCACTTATGGTTTTTCCGAACAAATCTGCCACAGGATGTCCCTAGGCTGCACTAGAGGAAGTGAAGGTCAATGTACATCGAAGCGTACTGAAAGCCCGCAGGAATAACTGTCAAGGTGACACAATGCAAAATAACCTCAAAAACTGAAAATGCCGCACGGCATGATGTGACTTTCTGACTGACTGACAGAACTTCTATAGACATTATTAACCCGCATGATGATGCTCTCCTTGTCAGAAGCCAGCATATCCCTCCTTTTTTGCAGTCAGTCATTCATAATTCAGTCTGTTAACAAAACCACCCAGTCTCTTCTATTTTGTGGACACTTGAATCGCATTATTTAACCCCTTCACTGCTGGAATTCAGTATAACTGCTGGTAGTATTAATCTCAGGGACTGCTTGTTAGCTTTCAGCATGATAAAGCTGGCTAACAATCACTTGGCAATCTATGAAGCACTATGGGAAAGATTCAATAGATTCATACCTACCTGGCTGAGCGATCACCATGTTCACCAGCAGGGCCCTAAAGTCCTTGTCGTTGCAATGTTAAAAAAATATACAGTACTCACCTGACAGCCTACAAGCTCGAACCAGGACTGAGCCACTCCAGTTTCTTTACTGTCAGCTCTTGGCTGGCCTGCTGCCAGTCATTAATAGCAGGCTCCTTCATTGATAGCAGAGGGTGCATCATGTGACCACCCACTGCTGATATCAGTATTTTTTACTCAAGTGTGTCCTGTGGGTCAGTCAGGACTGCGCTCTAGGCTTGGAAACTAATAGCACCCATACAGGCTTAGTCTCAGGACTATGTGGTATCAGCCTGCAGGCTGAGGTAAGAGCTTTTTTTTTTTACTTTGCCCAGAAAGTTCCTTTTAAGCTTTTAGTATTTGACACATCTAGGCTATGCCAATTGTTGGCTATACCCCACTCTGCAGAAAACAAATAAAGGCATTTATCTGGCTTTTTACCTGTTTGTTTCACTCAAACATACTCTCTGGGGTATATTCTGATAAGTTGTGTGCCAAAATGTCTATGCCCATCACATGTTTACTCGCCTCTCCTATCTTCCGACTACATGGCTGCATAATGATTTTGTCTTTATAGCGCTCCCGCGCCCATGTGGAGAATCCACAGTCCAATAAGCCACCACACCGATGCCTCTGAGACTTCAGTTAAAATGGAGGTCATTAGCCAGCAGTGTATACTGCAGCATTTGTTTTCCATTGAAGCAGGTGAGTATGCCAGGTGGGATGGGTAGAAACACAGAAAACATAGAAACATAGAAAACACAGAAGACAACAGAAGGAGACCATACAGTCCATCTAGTCTTCCCTTATGTGTATACTGTATGTTCTCTATTCTAAGTATACAGCACGTCCTGTTTCAGAAGATATTCCTTACTCCTGGGTTATACATCCAGTAGATGGCGCTGGACTGCAGAGACAGAAAAGTGGCTCCTCCCGGCCCCATATATAGCAGGGACCTCCCACAAAATCCCCAGTTCTTCTCTGCAGTCTGGGCTGCGATGACTAGAAGATGGCTCTTTCTACTCGCAGGTGAGCGGGGCTTATTAGCCTGCGACCCTGTAGGACTATTCCCACCTGTTCCTTTCACTGCCTCCCAGCTTAGGCTGCGCTGGTCGGGTGATGGTAGACAGCACCGCTCTAGGTGCTAAGGAACGCTGCTCCTGCCGCAGTCCCCCACCAAAGGGTAGGCGGTACAGGCCCGTGGTGAGCCTTATGGGATTTGGAGCTCCTGTGCTGCGTGTCTGGCGTTTCCCTATCGTGGTCCGTAAGTGCCCCTGCGGGCTGGCTTTTCTTTATATTTCCTTGTATTATGCTTACGGGTTCTTTGCTTTATGTCTTACAGGCGGGTCAAACTTTTTTGTGGTTTCTCCCGGTCCTATCCCCTCTATTTGGCGTTAACTCCTTATTGGAGGGCTATTGTATTGTATATCTCCCACTTCCCTAGCGGGCTATTGGGGCATCCCGGGTAGCCTTATTGGCGTCAATCCCAATTGGCCTATTGTGCCACAATAATCACCATATGGAGGCTTCTCAGGATAATGTGCTTGGGGTTCCTTCGGGACAAGCCCGGCTGTGTGCGGCGTGTGGGGTATCCCCTATAAGTGATGATGTCAGGGTGTGTGTACCCTGCGCCCAGCAGATGCTTGCGCTGCAGTCTGGGTTACCGGCGCCGGGGCCTGCGCTCCCTCTGGCTTCGCCTACCCCCCACGCTTACATCTGACTCCTAGTGAGGTGCATACCAGTGGGGAGTCTCAACCTGATTTGGCTGCATGGGTGGTCAGCATTGAGAGACATATTGCTGGCTCTGGCCCGCGTAAGGCTTCTGCTAAGAAGCGGCATTTATCACCTGGTGTTTCCCTCTTTCCTATGGAGGCTGAGGAATTCTTTGATGTTACCGTTAATACCCCCCTGGAAGAGGGGGAATTATTTTCTGATTCAGAATCATCTGAGGAACAATCTAGGGGGTACGGTGCCGATTCTGGGTCTGACCCATGGGCTTCAGATGATACTGACAGGCTTTTAGCTCACATTTTTGAAGTACTCTCTATCTCTCCTCCTGCCGTGGCTCCGCGGCAGCAGGAGGAGCTGTTTCATACTGTTAAACCACGCTTGGAGTTCCTGAACAAAATCATTTTAATAATGTGGTGCTGAAGGAGTGGGAATGGCCTAGCCGGCTCCCCGGGGTGTCAAAGAGTTGGGATAAGTGGTATCTCTTTCCTGCTGAAATGGTTAAACGGTGGTCATGTCCTCCAGAGGTGAATGCTCCAGTTCTGGGGTTGTCCAACACATCCGTCATGCATTCCCCTGAATCTACTACACTGAGGGATGGGGAGGACAGGTGCATAGATCAGCTGGCTTGCCATGCCTTTGCCTGTGTGGGGACCGCACTGCGTCCGGTCTGTGCCTCTGCCATTACGGCTGTTGCTATTAAAAGCCTTCTCAGGGTTCTATTAGATGGGGCCCCTGATGATGCAGGTAGTGAAGAGTATAGAGCTCTTCTGCATTGTGAGGAATTTGTTGCATATGTTCTCTCTGCCTTGGATGATACCATTAGAATGTGTGGCAGGGCATCTGCCTTGTTGGTGGCGATACGCCGCTCGGTCTGGCTGCGCCAGTGGGCAGCTGACAACGCTGCTAAGAAGGCTCTCACTGGGTTTTCCTTCAAGGGGCTGCGCCTCTTTGGGGAACGTCTGGACTTGTTTGCTAAGGGAGGCAAGTTACCTCAGCGTAGAAGACAGCCCCGGTCCTTTCGGGGTTCAGGTGCCTTTTCTCCTTCCTTCCAGGGCTCCAGAATTGGACGGGGAGCTTCCTTTGCTGGAGCCCGTGGAGATTTTTGGGGCAGGGGCAGAGGACTTGGCCGCTCTGGCCCCTTCTGGGGTCCCAAGCCTAAGTCCTCCCCCAAGCCCCCTCAGGCATGAAGGGGTGCCCTCACCCATCCGGGTGGGGGGGCGGCTTCGGCTCTTGGTTCATGTCTGGAGGCGTCATGTCTCAGACCGGTGGATTCAGGAGGTAGTGTCCTCCGGTTACAAGATAGAGTTTGCAGCCTGGCTGCCCCCAAGATTCATCAAATCCCGGTTAGCTCAAAACCCCCTGTCAGCTCAGGGTCTGTCCCTGACTGTCCAAGGCCTTCGGGAACTGGGTGTCATCTGCCGGGTGCCCCTGAGGGAAAGGGGCAAAGGCTATTATTCCTTATTATTAAGGCTATATCTTTTCATTGCTCCCAAAAAAGATGGGTCCATCAGACCCATCCTGGATTTGAAGCACCTCAACAAATTTGTCAGATTCAGACACTTTCGCATAGAGACTATGCTGTGACTGTGTGACTGTGACTTTCCTACGCCCAGGGGACTTCATGACCTCTGTAGACATCAAGGATGCTTACCTTCACGTACCTATCTTTCCAGGTCATCAGAGATTCCTCAGGTTCGCTCTGGAGGATCAGCACTACCAATTTGTGGCCTTGCCCTTCGGTGTCACCTCGGCTCCCAGGGTATTCACCAAGGTGCTGGCAGGAGTTATGGCTCTGCTGAGATCTCAGGGCATTCGCATTCTTCCCTACTTGGACGACATGCTTATCGCTTCTCAGTCCTTCCATCAGGCAGAGCTGGACACTCAGCGGGTGGTGTCCACACTGGAGTCATTCGGCTGGGTGATCAATCACCCCAAATCTTCCCTGTCTCCTTCCATGGTGAAGTCATTTCTGGGCATGATTCTGGATTCATCTCAGGTCAAGATCTTTCTTCCTCAGCAGAAGGTGGAGAGTCTTCAAGAGAAAGCTCAGCTCCTTCTGTCTTTTTTTTTTAATTTTTTTTTAATATATTCTTTATTTAGAATAAATCAGGAAAAACGTTACAAGACATTCAGACATTGCGAGAAAACTGAGTCCATGACCTTGTATTTGAAAAGCCACAATAAAAACAATACCTGACAGACTCTCCTGTGTATTTGTCATTATGATCGTCGGACGCAACCATTACACCATCAGTTCTGTGGGGCAGCCCGGGAGGCAGTCACCCAACCCCAGACTCATGAAAGCCTCCAACGCCTCTGACCGTGTCCCGAATCCCAAAGCAGGCAAGTCCTTCAGAAAAGGGAAAGAGAGAAAGGAAAAAAGGAGGGTAGAAGGGAGGACGAGGGTGCAGTAAGGGGACAGCTCCACCCCACTAATTTCACTGAGCTGCATCGGTAAGGATCTTGTATTCTGGGGAGTACACAAATGAGTCCCAACCGGCCCACTTGCAGTTATGTGCCTCAGACATCTCATTGCGCTCCGCAATTATGCCCTCGTATCTCTCCATCTCCGAGACCTTGTTGAGCCACAGAAGAACGTTAGGCGGCTCTGTCCTTTTCCACAGCACCGGGATACATGCCCTTGCCGCATTGACCAACTGACCCAGGATGGATTTCCGGTAGCTCTTAGCGGGCACTTCTGAGTGGTGGAGAAGAAAAAAGGCCAGGCCCCCCGGAAGTGTTTCCCCCAGCACACGCTCTGCAGTCGCCTTAACTGTTGACCAGAAGCCGATCACCTTTGGGCAGGACCAGAAAATATGAAGGAGGTCTGCCCTCCCCAGGCCACAGCGCCAGCAGAGAGGAGACACCCCCGGGAACCATTTATGCAAGATAGCGGGCACTCTATACCAACCAGTGAGTATCTTATAATTCCATTCTTTGTACCTAGTACATCGTGCCGTATCGTGCGCTAGGCTAGCCATCTTGGTCCATTGCTTGGTAGTAAAAGAGGTATCTAGGGCTTCCTCCCATCTACGAACAAAGGATGGCGCCCCCTTCTCCTCCGGGTCGATCAACATTTTATACACCCTAGAGAGGACGTGCTGGATCGGACCCTCCTCAACACACAGTCTCTCGAATGGGGTGAGCTCCCTAGTTCCCAAAGCCTGCCTCTGGATAGATGATAAGAAGTGTCTCAACTGTATCTCCTGCCAAGCGTTCCATCTAGGCAGCCCTCTGGCGTCCGCAAGGTCGGCAGCTCCTTCTGTCTTGTCCTCATCCATCCATCAGGCAGGGAATGCAGCTCGTGGGCCTGATGGTGTCCTGCTTCGAGGCGGTTCCATATGCTCAGTTCCACATGAGGCCTCTTCAGCTTCACCTCCTGTCAGTGTGGGATCGGGACCCCGTGTCCTTGGATCAGGTGTTTGTCCTGTCCCCTCTGGCCAGGCGGTCTCTGTCGTGGTGGATGGACTCCAGGAACCTGCTGGGGGGCAGATCCTTTCTGGCCCCTTGTTGAGAGACTGTCACCACGGATGCCAGTCTGACAGGTTGGGGGGGCTTTTGGAAGTCCCTGAAATTCCAGGGTCAGTGGGGCCCTCAGGAGACCCATACCCCTATCAACATTCTGGAGTTGAGGTCGATCAGGTTGGTTCTCGCCCACCTAACCCCACACCTGCGGGGTCGGGCTGTTCAGGTCCGCTCGGACAACCAGACGGCGGTTGCCTACATCAATCATCAGGGAGGGACCCGGAGCAAGAGCGCCCTCAAGGAAGTGTCCCTGATACTGTCCTGGGCAGAGGTGAATGTTCCCTGCATCTCAGCTGTGTACATCCCGGGGGTGGAGAATCTGGAGGCAGACTCCCTGAGCAGGGGGACTTCTCGTCTGGGAGAATGGTCCCTCAGCAGCAGGGTTTTTCGCTCCCTGTGCCACCGCTGGGGTCAGCCGGATGTGGATCTGTTTGCGTCCCTTCACAATCACAAGCTTCCAGTCTTTGTCTCTCTGTCCCAGGATCCTCTGGCCTTGGCCATGGATGCCTTGGAAATGTCTTGGATGAGTTTTCAGCTCCTGTATGTGTTTCCCCCGTTTCCCCTGCTGAGCAGGGTGCTGCGCAAGATAGCTCAAGAAGGGGTGCCAGCCATACTGGTGGCCCCCTGTTGGCCAAGAAGAGTGTGGTTCACAGACATCGTGCAGCTGGCAGTAGATCAGTACGCCCTGCCCCGGGTTCCAGATCTGCTCACTCAGGGGCACCTACGCCACCCCAATTTACAAACGCTGGCTTTGACGGCCTGGCTGCTGAAACCTCCATCTTGATGAAAAAGGGGCTGCCTGCCTCGGTGGTTAATACATGGTTTGGATCTGGGTCTTCAGCTCAGTACTCTGAAAGGTCATGTTTCTGCCTTGGCCATTTTTTTCCAAAGATCCTTTGCTCAGCATCCCCTGGTCAAGACCTTCTTCCAGGGGGTTACTCACGTGCGCCCCCCACGTAAGCCTATGTTACCAGTCTGGGACTTGAACTTGGTCTTATCTGCCCTGCAGGGGTCTCCCTTCGAGTCCTTGCAGGGGGACCCTTGTCCATTCTTACGCTTAAGGTAGTCTTTTCACTTCTGTTAGGCGTGTTTCTGAGTTGGTGGCGCTTTCCATCAAACCTTCTCATTTTGAGAGACACCAGGACAAGGTGGTGTTTCGTTTTAAGCCAGATTTTCTGCCTAAGGTTGTTTCTGCCTTTCATCTCAATCAGGACATTGTTTTGCCTTCTCTGTGTCCTAATCCTAGTTCTTCTAAGGAGAGGGTTTTACACTCTCTGGATGTGATTAGGTCTCTGAAGTTCTATCTGGTGGCTACTTAACCCTTCAGGAAGACTGATGCTCTTTTTGTGCTCCCGTCTGGACCTAAGAAGGGTCTGGCTCCAGCTAAGTCCACTGTCAGTAAGTGGATCCGTCAGGCTGTGGTACAGGCCTACTCTGCTAAGGGGAAGGAGCCTCCCTTCTGCCTTACTGCTCATTCTACTCGTGCTATTGGTGCCTCTTGTGCCTTTCAGCACCAAGCTTCTGTTGAACAAGTTTGCAAGGCCACCACTTGGTCTTCTGTTCATACTTGTTCATAAGTTTTACAAGGTTGATGTTAGGGCCTCAGCTGATGCTGCTTTTGGTCGCAAAGTTCTGCAGGCGGCAGTGGTTTAAAGCGGACCAACACCCTCCAAAACAACATTATTCTAATCACTTAAATATAAAAAAACACTTACCTTTTGATGACTTTTGCAGCCTTCTGTCCCTCACAGCGCCTGTAATCTTCATAATTTTTCGCCGGAAGTCCCGCCCTGCATCTCTTGTCCGTTCATTACCTTCCTGTCAATCACGCTTCTGGGTTAATTTGCATTTCTTGTCCGTGGAGCAGGTCTCTTCAGCTGTCGCGCGATTTTGCTTGCAGTTCCTCATGTCTCCGCGTCATCGGGTGGGGGGGTTGCCTCTCTCAGCTCTCGGGAGCGTGCACGTCTCCCAGGGCTGTCTGCTAGCTGACCTCATGTGCTCAGCCATGATTGGCTGGAGGCACCTGAGCCTCCGCCTCCCCTCCTCTCACTCCCCTCCCTCCTCCTTCCATTCAGCGTCTGCTCTCCTCTCGTCTCATCTCGTGCTGGATGCGTAGGACAGGTAAGTTTACTTTTGTTTCATAAATGTCTTGGTCAAATGTGTTTACTGTTTAATTCACTGTAATGTACTGCGCCACTGAGAATGTTATGGGGGGACTCGGCCACTGAGAATGTTATGGGGGGATTCTGCCTGCTGAAAATGTTATGGGGGGATTCTGCCTGCTGAAAATGTTATGGGGGGATTCTGCCTGCTGGACATGTTATGGGGCGATTCTGCCTGCTGAAAATGTTATGGGGGGATTCTGCCTGCTGAACATGTTATGGGGGGATTCTGCCTGCTGAACATGTTATGGGGGGATTCTGCCTGCTGGACATGTTATGGGGGGATTCTACCTGCTGGACATGTTATGGGGGGATTCTGCCTGCTGGACATGTTATGGGGGGATTCTGCCTGCTGAAAATGTTATGGGGGGATTCTGCCTGCTGAACATGTTATGGGGGGATTCTGCCTGCTGAACATGTTATGGGGGGATTCTGCCTGCTGGACATGTTATGGGGGGATTCTACCTGCTGGACAGGGTATGGGGGGATTCTGCCTGCAGAAAATGTTATGGGGGGATTCTGCCTGCTGGACATGTTATGGGGGGATTCTACCTGCTGGACATGTTATGGGGGGATTCTGCCTGCTGGACATGTTATGGGGGGATTCTGCCTGCTGAAAATGTTATGGGGGGATTCTGCCTGCAGAAAATGTTATGGGGGGATTCTGCCTGCTGAAAATGTTATGGGGGGATTCTGCCTGCAGAAAATGTTATGGGGGGATTCTGCCTGCTGGACATGTTATGGGGGGATTCTACCTGCTGGACATGTTATGGGGGGATTCTGCCTGTTGAAAATGTTATGGGGGGATTCTGCCTGTTGAAAATGTTATGGGGGGATTCTGCCTGTTGAAAATGTTATAGGGGGATTCTACCTGCTGAAAATGTTATGGGGGGATTCTGCCTGTTGAAAATGTTATGGGGGGATTCTGCCTGCTGGAAATGTTATGGGGGAATGTTATAACATGTGAGGGGGCACTGTGGCATAACATGACAGGAGGGCAGTTATAAAATGTGAGGGGAGGGCTGTGGTGTAACATGACAGGAGGGCAGTTATAACGTGAGGGGGGAGCACAGTGGCATAATATGACAGGGGATCAGTTATAACATGGGAGGGGGAGCATTGTGGTGTATCATGACAGAGGGCCGTTATGACATGTAAGGGGAGCGCTGTGGCATAACGTGTGAGGGGTGGCTGTGGGGTAAGTAATCAGTTATGAGGGGAAAGCCGTGACGCACATTCTGTTATTCCGCGAGGCGTCCGGTACACTTTCAGGTCTGAGCAGGACGCGGTAATGGATCCCTCGGTACAAGTACAGGCAGAGGTGGAACATGGCCTCTCCCTACAATGCTATGTGTATGTGTGTGGGCACATGTGCCGCTGCTGCACACTCCTGACTTTCACTGACCATTATACAAGCCCTTTCCCCTGCCAGGGGAATTATAAAGCTACTCATAGTCATACAAGCATTTGCCTGCCACATGTGACTTCAACATAAACTGTCCCTGATGGCCAGTCTTCCATTGAGGCCTCCTTAATAAACCCTCCTACTGCCCCTCATTCTCCAGGATGCCCTAATCCACTGAAGATGCTACACACACTGAGTTAGCACTGGATGTGGCAGTGTGTGCTGTGGCTTCTGGTCCTCCAGTGAAGAGGAGGGTGGCAGCTCTAGCAGGAGTTTTGGGGATTTGGAATAACAGCCCTAAACCCTCCAGGACTGGTCCCCTGACCCATGTTAATCAATGTGATGGGGAACCAAAAACCATGCTCCGTTTTTAGGCTTCTGACAAAACCGTTCACATTGCTGAGGGCAGCACAATTTTTTTCGGAAGCGCTGGCAGATGCAATGTGGCCGTCTGGTATTGGCACACTTCCTCCTTGTGACCTTTCAAGAAGTGAAATTGGTCATGTGACCGATAGGATGGGGCCACGGCGGCTTTCTATTTTATATTTCTATTCTATTTACAGAAGAGGATCTACATCGCTGGCCGTTTAATGGTTGACTCCCGGTCAAGGCCGGGCTTGTGGCTGGTTATTGGGTGACTCTCGGTCAAGGTCGGGGTTGTTGCTGGTTATTGGGTCACTCCCGGTACATTTTCACAACAAAAGCATGACAAAAACGTTTTTTTTTGAAAGATCCAGCAGCCGGTAGCCGCTTCACCGCCGCGCACTACGGGGAAAGGAAACGCAATAGAAGCCCGTCCCTGGCAGGGGGAGACTCGCGCGAGATTTTAACAGGAAGAGGTCAAAGGATCTCTTCCTGTTTGAAGAAAAATGAAGATGGTGGCTGAAATTTTTAATTGTTAGCGACGCGGAGCCGGATCATAAAAGGTAAGTTTTTTTTACATAACTTTTTAAATCGGGTCTTCCTGCTTATTTTGTATATTTTTAAAATACACTTAAAAAAAAAAACGGGACAGGGTGTTGGTCCACTTTAAACTGTCTGCTGTTACTTTTGGGGATCCCACCCTACCTTACGGATACTGCTATTGGATGTCCCAAGAGTAAGGAATATCTTCTGGAACAGGACGTGCTGTATTCTTAGAATAATACAATTCTGTGATTACTCACCTGTAGAATTGGTATTATACGTATACAGCACGTCCTGTTCCACCCCACCCTTGTTATCATTATTTTTAGTTACCTCTTTATGGTGATTGTTCTTATGTTCAATTTTTATATAATGGTTATAGTTCTCCCGGTCTCATTTTAACTGCTTTTCAATCCTGGGGATTTTGTGGGTGGTCCCTGGTATATATGGGGGTGGGAGGAGCCACTTTTCTGTCTTTGCAGTCCAGCGCCATCTACTGGATGTATAACCCAAGAGTAAGGAATATCTTCTGGAACAGGACGTGCTGTATACGTATAATAGCAATTCTACAGGTGAGTAATCACAGAATTGTATTTTATCTTAGGATAGATGTGTGCTAATCCCAGGTATGTTTAAATTCAGTGACTGTTGATTTTTCAACTACCTCTGCTGGAAGTTTGTTCCAAGCATCTACTATTTATGTAAAGTAATATTTTCTAACATTGCTCCTGATCTTCCCTTTGACTAGCTTCAGGTTGTGCCCCCTTGTTCTTTCATTACGTTTCTTCTTAAATTCAATTCCCTCCTGAACCTTATTCAATCCTTTCACATATTTAAAGGTCTCAATCATGTCCCCTCTCTCCCTTCTTTTTTCCAGACTTTACAAATTAAGTTCTTTAAACTGGACCTTCAGCATGATTTATTGAAAAGCCCAAACCCTTAAAAAACGATTCCCCAGCATCTAAAATTAATATATTTTAAGTTTTTAGTCACTTGCTTATTATTCTTTCCCCCACCGAGCTGCAACTATGTTAAGGACTTTAGGATACGGGCGCCGCCATCTTGACTTAGAAGCATCACACATACTGAGGAGAGGAAAGCAGGATAAAGTGCACGGGGGGGGGGCAGGTTATAGCTGTGCTTTGCTCAGACAGAGCAGAGCTGGGGTCAGGAAAAGGTCAACAGTCCCAGAATGCAGAGCAGCACAGTCAGAAGGCACTTCCTGTTTGCAGGCTGCCTGATGTTCCATGAGCCGCCATCTTGGATTTTTAAAGGCTCATGCAGTAGATGCAGGGAAGATGATTTTTAATGTGAGCAATCTGTATGTGCAGGGTGTGGGAAACATATAAGATAGACTCTTACTCAGAGTGAAGGTCCGCTTTAAGTCTCTCCTGATAAGATTTAAGTTTAAGTCCTCCCACCATTTTTGTTGCCCGCCTTTGGACTCGTTCTTTTTGATAGGTAGGGACAGAAGCTGAGGCAGTGCTTTATGCTCCCAACCTGTTTGTTGTCGTCTGGTCCCCTCAACATCGCCTGTGCAGCCCAACTCCATTCGAGGCATTAGATTGAATAGAGAAGGTGTGCATAGTCACTATGACTGTGAGTACCTGTTTTAAAGAAAATTTCGTTTTACAGACCCTTTACTGTATTTGCTCAAAACAGACTGAAAATCCCCCTTATCCAGGAGTAAAAGGAATGCTTACCGGCATCTTGATCGGTGGGTGGATGGCATTTTGATCTGCGATTGGCCAATTTGACAGGCGGCATCTCGATCAGCGGGCGGACGGCATCTAGGCTGCCTTCTTGGTGGGGCTGGGTGGACCAGGGCTGGATGGGCAGTGACCAGCATCTTGGTGGGCCGAACAAGCATGTTGCCTTCCTCCCTGCCCTGATCCATGCTCCTCTGCCGCCACAGCTCCAGCCGCTGCACCCTGGCCAGTTTTCCTCAGCACTTACCGGCCACAGAGCTGCAGAGGCAGGCAGCTGTGGAGATGGCTAGCATTGTGTATCATTTTTTTGCCTTTTTAGGTATATTTATCTAACGAAAAATAGCCTGACTTATTATTTGTTATTTGCATTCAGTTTTCAACATTGAAACTGCAATTTTTTTTTGTCGATTTTTGGCATTTTTCATTCCAATTTTTATCTAACAAAAAATAGCTTTAATTTTGATTTTTGATGTTTTTTTACATTTTATTTTGTTGCTTAACTGAATTCCGCTTTAACTTGCATTCAGTTAAGCCGTGAACGTTACTGTGGGGTTTTCTTTGTTTTCCCTTTGCTTTATCAAAAAAAAAAAATGTGTGGTCCCCCCCTAAAGGCCCGGGCACCAAACATAAGGGCTCAGAGGCCATGCCGTGTACAGCCCCTGCCACTGAAAGTTACAAGCCCTTATGCCCTTTGGTATGGGCACCGGGCTCTTCCGCACACCTGATGTCCCAAATAGGGGTAATATGTCATTTTACTGGCGTGTGACCCGCCGAGTCTGGCAGGTGCCATGCTGGCTCCTGACCCTGGCGAACTGGTATAGAGGTCTTTTGGACCTTTTACCAGTTCACCCCAAGTGTAAGATAAAAGGAGACCACACAAAATTACACTAATCACCCATCCCCATCTTCCTTTTTCTCTCTCCACCTGACGCCATCTTCCTGGGGTCCAGTGGGTCTATGCGGTGGGTCTCCTCCTTTCCTCTGGACTTTCTTGTGGCGTGCTGGATGCCAGAAGCTGACAGCTGTGCCGCACTCCAACCCCCCCCCCCCCCGAGAGATTGAAGTTTGTGCCAAGGGTGCATGCTTTTATACTTGGAGGCGTAGCCTCTATGGAATCTCCCCTATGTCATGTATGATGTCACTGAAGGGGTGGGATCTAGAGGGGATTTGCAACCCCTATAGGCCCCTCCCCTGTCATAAGTGATGTGGGAGAGATGCCATAGAGGCCCCGCCTATTAGCATAAAAGCCGCTCCCCTGTGGCTCATCATGGGGTCTCCAGCAGGGAGCCGGAATGATGGGAGGGGAACCTGTGTTCCCCTCCTTTCCAAATGCCAGCAGAGCATCCTTAAGATGCCCCGCCAGCATAAACTTAAAGGGTGGGAAGGTAACTTTGAACTGGTAAGAAGTCCCATGGACCCTTATACCAGTTCATTAACCATTACCTGCATCACCAATGGGCATGGTGGTGTGGATGAGCCCAGTGGCCCATAGTATGGGCCGGCACCGGACACTGGACCTCTGCTGTAGGACATAAGGGCTTGTAATGGTCAGGGCCAGGGGATCCACCGTGGGACACAAGAAGACCCGCTGGACCGAAGGAAGAAGGCACCCGACAAGGGAAAGAAGAAGGAAGATTGGGGCTGGTGAGTAGTTAAATTGTGAATAATAAAGTTTTCGGTGTGGTTTTTTTTTTACTTAAATGTGGGGTCAGCTGGTAAGGGGTCCAGGGTACCCCTATACCAATTAATCAAGGGGCATGGTCTGGCACTCTGCGGGTGACATGCCAGTAAAATGTCATATTACCCGCACTCCTATTTGGGGCATGTTGTGCGTAAGAGCCCAAGGCACCCCTGAAAGAGCCCCACACCCATACTAAAGGTCATAAGGGCTTGTAACTTTCAGTGTCAGGGGCACTAGGTTACAAGCCTTTATGGTTGGCTTTGGTTACAAGACTTCATGGTTGGCTTTGGGGAGGGATCCAATGTTTTTAATAATAATCAAAATAATTATAAAAAAAAAACATTCACTTAAACAATGAAACGTGACCAAAAAAATTGGGAAAACATTTTTTCTTTAGATTAAAATTGTATGTATGACAAAATCATTTTGAATTGTTAAAAATCATGCCATCTTGGGTGGCATGATTTTTAACTACTTTGCCCATGCTAAGCCGGCCACAAAAATTAATATTCTAAGTATACAGCACGTCCTGTTCCAGAAGATATTCCTTACTCTTGGGTTATACATCCAGTAGATGGCACTGGACTGCAGAGACAGAAAAGGGGCTCCTCCCGTCCCCATATATACCAGGGACCTCCCACAAAATCCCCAGTTCTTCTCTGCAGTCTGGGCTGCGATGACTAGAAGATGGCTCTCTCTACTCGCAGGTGAGCGGGGCTATTAGCCTGCGGCCCTGTAGGACTATTCCCACCCGTTTCCTTTTACTGCCTCCCAGCTTAGGCTGCCCTGGTTCGGGTGAAGGTAGGCAGCACCGCTGTCAGGTGCTAAGGAGTGCTGCTCCAACCGCAGTCCCCCACCAAAGGGTAGGTGGTACATGCCCATGGTGAGCCTTATGGGATGCCCCTCCCACGTCTTATGCCCCTCGCCCCCTGTCCCCGCAGTTTGCTCCCTTTAGGTTGGTATTCACTTCCCCTTCGCTCTCCCTGGTAGATCTCGACGGGATGGGGGGGGGGGGGGTGCATGTCTTGTATATGTGATTTATGTGATTATCCCTTTGAATTGGTTGCACTGGTTTCTTTTGCCGCCGCACGCTTGTGCTCCGCGGTCGGCGGCGACATCGCCTTGTCATGTGGACGCTTTTTGGCGCTCTTGGGGGGGGGCGGGCCTTGCGGCTGACGCGTTCTGCATCGCTGATTTATTTTGTATTTCTCTGTATTGCATATTGCTTATGGGATCTTTTTGCTTATGTCTTGCAGGCGGGTCAAACTTTTGTGGTTTCTCTCAGGCCTATCCCCTCTATTTAGTGTTAACTCTTATTGGAGGGCTATTGTATTCCCTTACACTCCCACTTCCCTAGCGGGCTATTGGGGCATCCCGGGTAGCCTTATTGGCGTCAATCCCTATTGGCCTGTTGTGCCACAATAATAACCATATGGAGGCTTCTCAGGATAATGTGCTCGGGGTTCCTTCGGGACAAGCCCGGCTGTGTGCGGCGTGTGGGGTATCCCCTATAAGTGATGATGTCAGAGTGTGTGTACCCTGCGCCCAGCAGACGCTTGCGCTGCAGTCTGGGTTACCGTGGCTGGGCCTGCGCCCCCTCAGGCTGTGCCTACCCCCCCACACTTACATCTGACTCCTAGTGAGGTGCATACCAGTGGGGAGTCTCAACCTGATTTGGTTGCACGGGTTGCCAGCATTGAGAGACATATTGCTGGCTCTGGCCCGCGTAAGGCTTCTGCTAAGAAGCGGCATTTATCACCTGGTGTTTCCCTCTTTCCTATGGAGGCTGAGGAATTTTTTTACGTTACCGGTTATACCTCCCTGGAAGAGGGGGAACTATTTTCTGATTCAGAATCATCTGAGGAACAATCCAGGGCGTATGGTGCCGATTCTGGGTCTGACCCATGGGCTTCAGATGATACTGACAGGCTTTTAGCTCACATTTTTGAAGTACTCTGTATCTCTCCTTCTGCCGTGGCTCCGTGGCAGCAGGGGGAGCTGTTCCATACTGTTAAACCATGCTTGGAGTTTCCTGAACAAACTCATTTTAATAATTTAGTGCTCAAGGAGTGGGAACAGCCTAGCCGGCTCCCCGGGGTGCCAAAGAGTTGGGATAAGAGGTATCCCTTTCCTGCTGAAATGGTTAAACGGTGGTCATGTCCTCCCGAGGTGGATGCACCAGTTCTGGGATTGTCCAACACATCCGTCATGCATTCCCCTAACTCTACTACACTGAAGGGTTGGGGAGGACAGGCGCATTGATCAGCTGGCTTGCCATGCCTTTGCCTGTGTGGGGACCGCGCTGCGTCCGGTCTGTGCCTGTGTAAGGAATTTGTTGCATATGTTCTCTCTGCCATGGATGATACCATTAGAATGTGTGGCAGGGCATCTGCCTTGTTAGTGGCTATACGCCGCTCGGTCTGGCTGCGCCAGTGGGCAGCTAACAATGCTGCTAAGAAGGATTTCACTGGGTTTCCCTTCAAGGGGCTGCGCCTCTTTGGGGAATGTCTGGACTTGTTTTCTAAAGGAGGCAAGTTACCTCAGCGTAGAAGGCAGCCCCGGTCCTTTCGGGGTTCAGGTGCCTTTTCTCCCTCCTTCAGGGGCTCCAGAATTGGACGGGGGCTTCCTTTGCTGGAGCCCGTGGAGATTTTTGGGGCAGAGGACGTGGCCGCCCTGCCCCTCCTAGGGTCCCAGGCCTAAGTCCTCCCCCAAGCCCCCTCAGGCATGAAGGGGCACCCTCACCCATCCGGGTGGGGGGACGGCTTCGGCTCTTGGCTCATGTCTGGAGGCGTCATGTCTCAGACCGGTGGATTCAGGAGGTAGTATCCTCTGGTTACAAGATAGCGTTTGCAGCCTGGCCGCCCCCAAGGTTCATCAAATCTCAGTTAGCTCAAACCCCCCTGTCAGCTCAGGGTCTGCCCCTGGCTGTCCAAGGCCTTCTGGAACTGGGTGTCATCTGCCGGGTGCCCTTGAGGGAAAGGGGCAAAGGTTATTACTCCAATCTTTTCATCGTCCCCAAAAAAGATGGGTCCATCAGACCCATCCTGGATTTGAAGCACCTCAAAAAATTGTCAGATTCAGACACTTTTGCATGGAGACTCTGCGCTCCGCTGTGAATTTCCTACGCCCAGGGGACTTCATGACCTCTGTAGATATCAAGGATGCTTACCTTCACGTACCTATCTTTCCAGGTCATCAGAGATTCCTCAGGTTCGCTCTGGAGGATCAGCACTACCAATTTGTGGCCTTGCCCTTCGGTCTCACCTCGGCTCCCAAAGTGTTTACCAAGGTGCTGGCAGGAGTTATGGCTCTGCTGAGATCTCAGGGCATTCGCATTCTTCCCTACTTGGACAACATGCTCATCGCTTCTCAGTCCTTCCATCAGGCAGAGCTGGACACACAGTGGGTGGTGTCCACACTGGAGTCATTCGGCTGGGTGATCAACCACTCCAAATCTTCCCTGTCTCCTTCCATGGTGAAGTCCTTCCTAGGCATGATTCTGGATTCTGGATTCATCTCAGGTCAAGATCTTTCTTCCTCAGCAGAACGTGGAGAGTGTTCAAGAGAAAGCTCAGCTCCTTCTTTCTTTTCCTCATCCATCAGGCAGGGAATGCAGCTGGTGGGCCTGATGGTGTCCTCCTTCGAGGCAGTTCCATATGTTCAGTTTCACATGAGGCCTCTTCAGCTTCACCTCCTGTCAGTATAGGATCGGGACCCTGTGTCCTTGGATCAGGTGTTTGTCCTGTCCCCTCTGGTCAGGCGGTCACTATCGTGGTGGCTGGACTCAAGGAACCTGCTGGTGGGCAGATCCTTTCTGGCCCCCTGCTGGGAAACTGTCACCACGGATGCCAGTCTGACAGGTTGTGGGGGCTTTTGGAAGTCCCTGAAATTCCAGGGTCAGGGGGGCCCTCAGGAGGCCCATGCCCCTATCAACATTGAGGAGTTGAGGGCGATCAGGTTGGTTCTCGCCCACTTAACCCCATACCTGAGGGGTCGGTCTGTTCAGGTCCGCTCGGACAACCAGACGGCGGTTGCCTACATCAATCATCAGAGAGGGACCCGGAGCAAGAGGGCCCTCAAGGAAGTGTCCCTGATACTGTCCTGGGCGGAGGCAAACGTTCCCTGCTTCTCAGCTGTGTACATCCCGGGGGTGGAGAATCTGGAGGCAGACTCTCTGAGCAGGGGAACCTCTCGTCTGGGAGAATGGTCCCTCAGCAGCAGGGTGTTTCGCTCCCTGTGCCTCCGCTGGGGTCAGCCGGATGTGGATCAGTTTGTGTCCCGTCACAATCACAAGCTTCCAGTCTTTGTCTCTCTGTCCCAGGGTCCTCTGGCATTGGCCATGGATGCCCTGGCAATGTCTTGGAAGGGGTTTCATCTTCTGTATGTCTTTCCCCCTTTTCCCCTGCTGGGCAGGGTGTTGCACAAGATAGCTCAGGAAAGGGTGCCAGCCATACTGGTGGCCCCCTGTTGGCCAAGTAGAGTGTGGTTCGCAGACATCGTGCAGCTGGCAGTAGATCAGTACTCCCTGCCCCGGGTTCCAGATCTGCTCACTCAGGGGCACCTACGCCACCCCAATTTACAAACGCTGGCTTTTGACGGCCTGGCTGTTGAAACCTCCATCTTGATGGAGAAAGGGCTGCCTGCCTCGGTTGTAAATATCATGATCAGGGCTAGGAAGAGGTCCTCTTCTTCCATCTTCTACAGGGTTTGGCGTACTTACATTGACTGGTGCGAGTCTAACTCGCTTCCCTGTCGTGTGTTTTCCATTCCTAGGATTCTGGAGTTTCTGCAACATGGTTTGGATCTGGGTCTTCAGCTCAGTACTCTAAAAGGCCATGTTTCTGCTTTGGCTATTTTTTTCCAAAGATCCTTTGCTCAGCATCTCCTGGTCAAGACCTTCTTCCAGGGGGTTACTCACTTGCATCCCCCGCGTAAGCCTATGTTACCAGTCTGGGACTTGAACTTGGTCTTATCTGCCCTGCAGGGGTCTTCCTTTGAGCCCTTGCAAGGAGCCCCTTTGTCCATTCTTACGCTTAAGGTGGTCTTTTTGGTGGCTATCACTTCTGTGAGGCGTGTTTCTGAGTTGGCGGCGCTTTCTATCAAGCCTCCTTATTTTGAGAGACACCAGGACAAGGTGGTGTTTCGTTTTAAGCCAGATTTTCTGCCTAAGGTTGTTTCTGCCTTTCATCTCAACCAGGACATTGTTTTGCCTTCTCTGTGTCCTAATCCTAGTTCTTCTAAGGAGAGGATTTTACACTCTCTGGATGTGGTCAGGACTCTGAAGTTCTATCTGGTGGCTACTGAATCCTTCAGGAAGACTGACGCTCTCTTTGTGCTCCCATCTGGACCTAAGAAGGGTCTGGCTCCGGCTAAGTCCACTATCAGCAAGTGGATCCGTCAGGCTGTGATACAGGCCTACTCTGCTAAGGGGAAGGAGCCTCCCTTCCGCCTTACTGCTCATTCTACTCGTGCTATTGGTGCCTCTTGGGCTTTTCAGCACCAAGCTTCTGTTGAACAAGTTTGCAAGTTTTACAAGGTTGATGTTAGGGCCTCAGCTGATGCTGCTTTTGGCCACAAAGTTCTGCAGGCAGCAGTGGTTTAAACTGTCTGCTGTTACTTCTGGGGATCCCACCCTACCTTACGGACACTGCTATTGGATGTCCCAAGAGTAAGGAATATCTTCTGGAACAGGACGTGCTGTATACTTAGAATAATACAATTCTGTGATTACTCACCTGTAGAATTGGTGCTATATGTATACAGCGCGTCCTGTTCCACCCCACCCTTGTTATCATTATCTTTAGTTACCTCTTTATGGTGATTGTTCTTATGTTCAAATTTTTATATATTGGTTATAGTTCTCCCGGTCTCATTTTAACTGCTTTTCAATACTGGGGATTTTGTGGGAGGTCCATGGTATATATGGGGCCGGGAGGAGCCACTTTTCTGTCTCTGCAGTCCAGCGCCATCTACTGGATGTATAACCCAAGAGTAAGGAATATCTTCTGGAACAGGACGTGCTGTATACATATAATACCAATTCTACAGGTGAGTAATCACAGAATTGTATTTTTCTACCTATTTTACCTGCAAAAATAAGGCCCTGAATCATACCTTTGCAACATTTGATCACCCAAAAATGGCTAGCACTAGAACAAAAAAGGGCAAAAACTGAGAGTTTTGCTGGAAAATGGATAAGAATGAGGCTCTTAATCGCTCTTTAGGAACTCTCCTTCTGACTTTCTGTTATTCTTACACTTGTTGCAGAAGTCCAATCAGTTAAGACATTTCTTCTGGGAGCAATGCACATATCTCCTCCCTTTTGTAATCCAGCTGGTTTTAGAATCCCAAATTAGTTATGTGGGTTGTCACTTTTGAGCTTGTCTCAGAAGTTGGCCAGAGCTTCCATTAGAAGAGTTTTGGAGTTGGCGACCTTCCTTACATCTCATTACAATTTCATTTGAACAAAAAAAGTGTTACCATCTTCTGTCTATTCCTTTTTATTTCCAAAAGTTATTTCTTATTATAAACATAGTTTGCTGTTAAGTTATACATTCATAGAACTAAGGGCATTAAGGAAGACTTACCGTATCATTTGCTCCATAAGGACAGGTGCGCTGTTCCCCACAAAGGTGCGGGGTGCATCTTATGAAGTGAATGTTACGGTGGGAGGGAGACAAGTTATTAACTCCAAAGCCCTGGTGCCGCACCACTGCTACTGCCACTAACAAAGACCCCCCCGAAGCGAATGTTAAGGTGGGAGGAGGAGATGTTATGGGATTCAAAGCCCTCAGTCACACACTGCCGCTGCTAACAAGGTCCCCCCCTATCAGGGAATCGCGGTCACGTGGTCCGACTACAAACCAGGGACCTCCCGACACAAAGACCGTGTTCCCAAAACCCTTTGTCCGACCCCTCCAATCAGGGATACCAGGCTCCACAGCCTCCGGACACACAGATTCTTGGTTTAAGGTAAAACAGATCGCTCAGATTAAATATAAGTTTTAATGCTATAAGCACACTAGGCAGTAATAACAAACATTTAACTATGAGGTAATATGAAATGATACAGGTGATACAACTATGCTATTCTGAGACGGTTACAAGATACATTACACAGAGAAACAATAGGCAGTTACCTTAATATGCAGTTGTAGTAGTGATGGGGGAGCTCTCACAAGGGGTATGTCAAGAGCTTATGATGATGATGATGATAATGATGGGCACCTCCAGTATGATGACCGCATATCCCATCCAGATGAGTGACAACTATCTGGCTTCAGCCCACCCTATTTATGCTGCGAGGGCCCTCCGCCCCCCTCCCCTCTGTGGGGCGGGATGTCCCCTCCCATGGTTCTGGAGCGTGCTTTTGCCCTAAAACCCTTTATAACTTGGCGCAGGGGGGTCGTATGGCCTTGGAAGCGGTACCAAACTATCGGGCTGGACGCCGTGTACCCAATGAGTCCAGAACTGGGGTTCCTAAGCGGATCAGAACTTTAGATCTCCGTTTACGGGGCTTTGCTTTATTTCTGAGAATGCAATTACCTATCCCCTTATGTGGTTTTGTGAGCCGGTTCTGATCCTGTACCTGATTTGGTGCTGGGATACATGGACGCGCGGTTATGGAGCAATTTCTGTTGGTGCCGTCAGTCTGCAGTTTTCATCCTTGATATGACAAATTCACAGCAAGGGGTCCAGCGAGCTACAGACTAAGAGGCATCTTCCCAGACTAAGGTGTGACAATCGGCAGGAAAGCAGCATCACAGGGGGTCTGTGATCTGTGCTGCTTAACCTGTAAATGCTAATTTATTTTCCTGAATAGAGCTAAGGACTTGTGCATTTAGAACAGGCGGAATAAAGGGAAACTCCAGACATGGATATGTGAGGTTTCTTAAAGGGGGATGCCGACAATGGCGATAAGGTGCAATATAATATTTGACCTATTCCTCACACCTCCCCCTCTAAGAGGACGCTAAGGGGCAGCGCTATCCCTGTCTGTAGCACTCCGCGGCAGCACCACGGCCATAGTGCTGTTTCGGGTTGGGGATTTTGGGCAAGGTCCATATCCCACCGGAGTAGGGTTTGGACCACTCCCGGAAGGGGTGTAGGGTGGCCCATAGCTGGGACCGCGGGTCCACAGTCTGCTGATGGCAACTTATCCCTTTCTGTTTTACCCGAGCCAGGTGCCCCGATGCATGTTGCCAACACTGGCTAAGGAGGCAGCCCCGAGTGGGTGCCTGCCTAACCTCCAGCACCATGAACTGGGTCCTCTGGATGGAGAGTCTACCCTGGGGGGGACCTTCCTTGGGAAGGATCTCCCACAGGGCAGCACCCACCCTGTCAGCCCAGGTGGGTGACAAGGCCATTGAACTTGGGCCCTGGGTGGCATAGTCCACCGCCATTGGTACAAACCTCTTTCTTTGCGGCAGAGTTCCCGGTGGGCTGCTGGGACTTGGCCCTGCCACCCCCACCCTCTGACAGGTATGGTACAAATGGCAGTGGGCAGCCAGGTCAGGCCCCACTGGCTTCTTGGTGATCCCTATGTGCTCAATCGTCCGGCTCTCTAAGGCATAGCACTCCTTAGCCCTGGACAGATAGGGAACCACCAACTGCTGGTCCTCAGGCCACTCTCCTGGTGACCCTGGCTTGACTATCATTGGGTACAGCCACACTTGTCTCCAGACCACCCGGCTGGGGTCTGGGCCCAAGTGGAGCTGCATCTCCTGTTCAGGGAGAACTCTCTGGGGGTCATCAGTGGCTGATGCTACCCCACATCACTGCCTAGACATGGTCGGGACCACCATGTCCTCAGTCAGTTTCACGGGACTCACCTCTGGGTTTCCGCCTGTCCCAGCAGCCTCTTGGGAGGAAGGGAAGGAGCTGTCGGTCCCCTGAGGGGACTCTGGGACCTGCTCCTCCACCACTTCCACCCAAGTTGCCGGTTCAGGCAGAACACCCCGGTCCCTTAACACCCCGGGTGTGCTGAAACCCTGCAGTGGGGACTTACCTAGGGGTCCCATCTCTCCATGGACACCCCTCACCCCACCTGCAGGTTCCACCGCCCCTGCTTTTTGGCCTGGACTGGTCCCCTCGGGTTGAGGTGCCAGGAACCCTGGACGTGGGGTGGTTGGAATAGAAGAGACCATCCCATCCCCTGTCCGTTTCCCAGGACCTCCCTCCGGACCTCCATCGGCCCTGGCAGCCACCTGGCTTGGAGGAAGGGGACAATTAGACCCCCGAGGGGCCCCTGAGCCACCAGCGCTCTCACTATTCAGGATAGTGGCCAGAGCCGCTGTGGCCTCAGGTAATGCCTGCCCCCCTTCCATTCCCATCCAGGCCGCCAGTCCAGACAGACCAGCCTGGCCCTCTGATACCCCAGTGGCGGAGAAACCCTGCGGTGGGGACTTACCTAGGGGTCCCATCTCTCCATGGACACCCCTTACCCCACCTGCAGGTTCCACCGCCCCTGCTTTCTGGCCTGGACTGGTCCTCTCGGGTTGAGGTGCCAGGAACCCCGGACGTGGGGTGGTTGGAATAGAAGAGACCATCCCATCCCCTGTCCGTTTCCCAGGACCTCCCTCCGGACCTTTGTCAGCCCTGGCAGCCACTTGGTTTGGAGGAAGGGAGCCATTAGACCCCCGCGGGGCCCCTGAGCCACCAGCGCTCTCACTATTCTCGATAGTGGCCAGAGCCGCTGTGGCTTCAGGTAATGCCTGCCCCCCTTCCATTCCCATCCAAGCCACCAGTCCAGACAGACCAGCCTGGCCCTCCGATACCCCAGTGGCAGAGAAACCCTGCGATGTGGACTTACCTAGGGGTCCCACGTCTCCTGGAACGGCCCTCACCTCAGTTGCAGTTCCCTCCCCAGCTGCTGGGTAACCCTCCTTCCTCCAGGAGGAAGAAGCACACTTTATACTCCCTACCCCCACATTCCCTGTAGCAGGTAGGTTACTCACATTACTCATATTATTTGCACATCTTGGAGTATACATGTCATTACATTCTGGGGGACCAGACCTCGGGGGTTCAGTGGCCACATACTGAGACACTAGCCGCCCCAAGTCTGTCCCTAGCAAAACACCGGTATAGGGATATTCGGCGATACCCCCACCTCCCGCACACCCCGCCCGGCACCCCAGTCCAAATAAACCTTTTCCATGGGGAGTGCTGATGCACCTCCCTCAATTCCGGAGACTGAGACAGTCTTTCCAGGGAGGAAGTCCGGTGGGGACACCATCTCGGGGGGCACAAGAGTTGTCTCCGCGCCTGTGTCCCTAAGTCCCACGGCCACAACTTGGCCCACAGTGATGAATTGCAAATTGTCCCGGGACCTCCCAGCACCCCTACCCACATACAGCACAGTGAAGCTGGGGACGCTGGGGGCAGGCGGCCTTGAAGTGTCCTGGTTGGTTGCAGTGGTGACACAGTTGGGGCCCCCCTTGCCTGGAGAAGGGAGTAGGGGCAGGGGTCTTGGGCTGAGGGGTATGTACAACAGACGCCAGCGGCGGCTTACCCACTTTCCAGCTGGCAGGTTTCCGGGGCTCCTGGGCTCTGTTGTGACTGTATTCATCCGCAAGTGCTGCAGTTGCTGAGGCCCCCTTCGGCTTCCGGTCATGCAGAAACTGCTGCAGATCCTCAGGGCAATTCTAGAGGAACTGTTCTATGGCGATCAGCTCCTTCAGTTGCTGGATGGTGGTGATTTCTAAGCCGGTGGTCCACTGCTCGACTGCTCTCTGTAGCGCCCTCATGTGGTCAGCCCAGCTGTCTGTGGGGCCACGACGCAAAACCCTGCAGTTTCTTACGATAAAATTCCGGGGTAAGGTTATATTGACGGATCAGAGCTTGCTTGACCCCCTCGTAGCACAGGGCGGTCTCGCTGGGTAGGTACCCAAAGATTTCCAGGGCTTTACCCCTAAGTTGAGGGGTTAAGTACCTGACCCACTGATCCTCCGGGACATGGTATTGATGGCAAACAGTTTCAAAAGCCAGCAGAAAGGTGTCCAGATCTGTGCCTTTGTCCAAGACGGGGAAATCCTCTGCACGCAACTTTGGGGCCTGGTTCTCAGGGGGCCCGCTACAAGCTGTGCTGGGTTGAGGGTGCTGAAGCTTTAGCTGCAATACTTGGAGCTGGTGTTCACGTTCAGCGTGCTCGCGTTCACGGCGTTCCTCACGTTCAGCTTGCTCTCGGCACTCGGAAGCCTCGATCTGCTCGCGTTGACGGCGTTCTCCCATGAGGACCTCATAGGTGGCCCGGTCTCCAGCCCGGAGACTTGCCAGAGCAGCGTGCTTGGCTGGGAGGACCGGCAGCCGGGGCTCGGTCCTCCGGGATACCGAGGGCTGGTGACTGGCTTCTGGGAGAGCCCTGGCTGGGCCACTCCGCACCCAGTGTAACATCGGCAGCCACATCCCTGCTTCTGGCCCTGGTGCCACTTGCCATGCCTGCAGCTGATGGTCACTGACAGATATTGCACACTGTTGTAATCACACAATTTACTGTAACCACTCTCAGAATATGCCTAGTGTTGAGCCGATCTTAAGATCCCAGCAACAGAAAAGCCAATGCTGGTAATCTTTAGTGTATATGAGTATGGGGCCCACACACACTTACACTATTTGCCTTATCCCACCGCGCTGCCACCAATTTGTCAGGGAACCGCGGTCACGTGGTCCGACTACAAACCAGGGACCTGCCGACACAAAGACCGCGTTCCCAAAACCCTTTGTCCGACCCCTCCAATCAGGGATACCAGGCTCCACAGCCTCCGGACACACAGATTCTTGGTTTAAGGCAAAACAGATCGCTCAGATTAAATATAAGTTTTAATGCTATAAGCACACTAGGCAGTAATAACAAACATTTAACTATGAGGTAATATGAAATGATACAGGTGATACAACTATGCTATTCTGAGACTGTTACAGGATAGAGTGCGTTACACAGAGAAACAATAGGCAGTTAATATGCAGTTGTAGTAATGATGGGGGAGCTCTCACAAGGGGTATATGAAGAGCTTATGATGATGATGATGATGATGATGATGATGATGATGACGACGATGGGCACCTCCAGTATGCTGACCGCATATCCCCTCCAGATGAGTGACAGCTACCTGGCTCCAGCCCACCCTATTTATGCTGCAAGGGCCCTCCGCCCCCCTCCCCTCTGTGGGGCGGGATGTCCCCTCCCATGGTTCTGGAGCGTGCTTTTGCCCTAAAACCCTTCAGAGGTTATAACTTGGTGCAGGGGGGGTCATATGGCCTTGGAAGCGGTACCAAACTATCGGGCTGGACGCTGTGCACCCAATGAGTCCAGAAATGGGGTTCCTAAGCGGATCAGAACCTTAGATCTCCGTTTACGGGGCTTTGCTTTATTTCTGAGAATGCAATTACCTATCCCCTTATGCGGTTTTGTGAGCCGGTTATGATCCTGTACCTGGTTTGGTGCTGGGATACATGGACGCGCAGTTATGGAGCAATTTCTGTTGGTGCCGTCAGTCTGCGGTTTTCATCCTTGATATGACAAATTCACAGCAAGGGGTCCAGTGAGCTACAGACTAAGCGGCATCTTCCCAGACTAAAGCCTCGATTCAAAGACACATTCGTCCGGACTTCCGTAGCTGTCTGTGAAAGTTTGGGTGGGTGTTAGTCTTTTTTTTGCTTTTTTTCGTTCATTTTTCATTCGTACGAAATGTGTATATATGCGCTTTCGATGAACCGAAGCAAATTGGAACATTTCCGTTAGTTCGGATCATTTTCCAAACAAAATCGGAATTTTTCGTTCGTTCAGATAACTTCCGTTGTTGGGATGGGTTTCAGTCTGATTCAGAGAGCTGATTTCCGACGGACCACCACCCTATAAATCCGTTTCATTTCCGATCCACTTACGGGTCCTTTGAGGGCTCGGATTGCTATTGTTGAAGATGTTTTGCGGCTATGTGGAGGAGTCTGCGTGCCTTTAGCACCAAGGCATTGCATGTATCAGCATGGCCGAGGCCATAAATTGTATAGCAATGCATACCTGAATCAATACATTTCATGTATGCCTTCTAGATGCATTTTAATGCTGACCTTAATTAGTCCTTAGCATGTAAACATTTCTTTTCCCACACATCCATATAATTTCTATATTTTTTTAGACTTTTGTCCTTTGTGAATTATATTTGGATTGTTGAACTTGAATCTTAATTTGTTGTAGGAGTTATTTTTTTAGTCGGTTACCTTTGCTTTGTGTAATTATTTTATATTTGGTTGCAGGAACCGCAAGATGTGCCACTCACACAACATACAAGCAGTCTTTGGTCCAGCTATGCGATTCCTCAGTGTTCTTGCAGGGCATCCATGGTCGTCCCATGATGCTTATATATTGCAGAGCTCCGGCTTATTTCGTCAGTTTGAGTCAGGAGAATTATCTGGTAGATGGCTCCTGGGTAAGTTTGCTCACATTCAATCAATCCATTTTCACTGTATGGCAATGAATATAGTTGATGACTCATGACTTAACCTATTGCTGTTTTTAGCCCTTGATGACATGTTAAACAATATTGTAGCTTAGAATGTGTATTTTATGTTATTATTTTTTAATTCTTTCAGGGGATTCTGGATATCCACTCCTGCCCTTGTTCCTGATGCCCGTTCTTTGCCTGCAGAATGCGGGCCAGGGGTTCTCTAATCGGGCACTATGCAAAAAGCGGGCCGTGGTGGCGAGGGCCCTCTGGCTTTTGAAGTCCAGATTTAGGTGTTTGGACCATACAGGGGGGGGCACTGCAGTATGACCCCAACAAGGTTATACCAATAATTGAATTTACGTTTTTTAACAGGGACCACACGTGCCAGAGTGGCACAACTGAGTGTCAGGGTCCTTCAGTTGGTGGGCGAGATGCAGGAGCTGCGCAACTCGTTGGGGACCACAGATGAAGAATAATGTGTCATTTCATTTACAAAATACATTAACACAAAACTAATGGGAACAAAGGAGGGGTGGCAGCCGCTCAGACCATTTTATAACTAACCAGGGAGGTGCACATTAGCAGGGCAATTAGAATACAAAAGTCTTAAAGGGGCCACAGCACTCAAACCAGTTAGCTTGCTGACCAACCTACAATCTGTCTCTAAACTAGGTTACAAACAGGGGGCTCGGTCACACACATCTGCAGAAGTATGCTTAAGCTGCGCCACCAGCGCCAAGGTGCCCCTGTGAGGTGCAGTCCTAACTCTAGTACTAATTCTAGTCTCTAAGAGCCCCATTTGGGACATACAATGCAATAGATAAATTGGGAGCAGGTTTACCTGAGGTTGCCCTAAACCTCAAGTGCAAGCCATGGGGTGGAAGGGTCAAAGACCTTGCAATACAGCCTAGACCCCACACTCCATGTGCTTGCACAAATTCAAAAGAAACAAAGGAGGGGTGGCAGCCGCTCAGACCATTTTATAACTAACCAGGGAGGTGCACATTAGCAGGGCAATTAGAATACAAAAGTCTTAAAGGGGCCACAGCACTCAAACCAGTTAGCTTGCTGACCAACCTACAATCTGTCTCTAAACTAGGTTAAAAACAGGGGGCTCGGTCACACACATCTGCAGAAGTATGCTTAAGCTGCACCACCAGCGCCAAGGTGCAATCTGGGTGCAAATTGGGAGCAGGCTTACCTGAGGTTGCCCTAAACCTCAAGTGCAAGCCATGGGGTGGAAGGGGCACAGGGGCACCTTGGCGCTGGTGGTGCAGCTTAAGCATACTTCTGCAGATGTGTGTGACCGAGCCCCCTGTTTTTAACCTAGTTTAGAGACAGATTGTAGGTTGGTCAGCAAGCTAACTGGTTTGAGTGCTGTGGCCCCTTTTAGACTTTTGTACAAAACTAATGGGCCCAGAAATATTTAAAGATGAATATTCACATGACAAGTGATTTGGGTGAACTTTAAGGGTCCAAAAGGGAAATGGAGGATAGTGCTAAGTGGTTTGGGTGAGCTTTAAGGGTCCAAAAGGGTAGATGGAGGATAGTGCTAAGTGATTTAGCTAAACATTGTAGTAGAAGTGAGGGTGGCAAATATGTAGGCAAGCACTTTAATGAGTTAAGTTTGTAGTGCGCAGGCGCTAGATCGTAAGGATTTCCGTCTGGACGAATATTTATTGAAAAAGGTAAACAGAATCGAACGGGAAACGTAAAGGATTCGTTGGAGGATACGATGGGAAAAGGGCAAAAAAATGAAAGCCTACGTTGTAACATGTGAAAATGAAACGGAAAAGTCACGCTGGAAAATGACATCCTCGTATTCGTAATCTGCCGTACGAACGGACGGAAACTTTACAGAAGGTTTTCAATGCATGCATAGAATCGCTCGTACACTCATACGAGAACGGAAACATTTCACAAAAAAAACAGATCGGCACTAAAACGGACGTTTTTTTTTTGTCTCTCTGAATCGAGCCTTAAGGTGTGACAATCTGCAGGAAAGCAGCATCACAGGGGGTCTGTGATCTGTGCTGCTTAACCTGTAAATGCTAATTTCTTTTCCTGAATAGAGCTAAGGACTTGTGCATTTAGAACAGGCGGAATAAAGGGAAACTCCAGACCTGGATATGTGAGGTTTCTTAAAGGGGGATGCCGATAAGGTGCAATATAATATTTGACCTATTCCTCACACCCCCCCTTTCCCATTGTGGCCAACATCACCCAGATCCCAGACACAGATTGCGCCCACTAGCCACTTGGAAACAGCGCCACAGCAATGGGAGGCCCGGGAAGATTGAAAGCTGTGTATGTGTGTGTATATATGTGTATCTGCGCGAAACAGCAGCGTCAGGCAGGCATGAATTGGTTACCCTGCCTACCCACTGTCATTATACTCCAGCATTCCAGGGTAGGAAGAGATGGGGGTGACACTATCTGCAATGTGTAGGGGCTTTGTTAGCTCCAGGGGGGGAGGAGGGAGTCTAATGCCGCACTTTGCCTGTAATGATGGATGCCCCTAATTGCCTGTAATATGGGATGCCCCTCACTGCCTGTAATGGGAGATGCCACACACTGCCTGTAATGTGGAATTCCGCACACTGCCTATGATGAGAATGCTGCTCACTGCCTGTAATGAGGGATGCCCTCACTGCCTATGATGAGAATGCTGCTCACTGCCTGTAATGAGGGATGCAGCTCATTGGCTGCAATATGTGATGTCCTTCACTGCCTGTAATGGGAGATGCCACACACTGCCTGGCTGTAAAAGGAGGATACAGCTCACTGGCTGTAATATGGTATGCCCCTTACTGCCTGTATTGAGTGATGCCACTAACCACCTATACCGAGGGATGCAGCTCACTCGCTGTAATATGGTATGTCCCTCACTGCCTGTAAAGAGGGATTTCACTCACTACCTGCAATGAGGGATGAAGCTCACTGGCTGTAATATGGGATGCCCCACACTGCCTGTAATTAGGGATGCTGCTCACTGCCTGTAATATGGGGTGCCCCTCAATGCCTGTAAATAAGGATGCTGCTCACTGGCTTTTATGAGGGATGCCACACACTGCATGTATTGGGGGTAGCTGATCACTAACTGTAACGGGGTTATTAGGGGGATTATGCACACTGTCTGTAATGTGGTGATTAGGAGGGGGAGTTTAGGATGCCTGGTTTGGTTCCAAATATATATTCTAAGTATACAGCACGTCCTGTTCCAGAATATTCCTTACACATGGGTAATACATCCACAAGATGGCGCTGGACTGCAGAAAACAGCTTGTGGCTCCTTCCGGCCCTATATAAGTCAGGGACCTCCCACAAAATCCCCAGTTTTAATCTGCAGTCTGGACTGCGAAGATAGAAGATGGCTCTCTATATACGCAGGCGAGCGGGACTTACCAGCCTGCTGCCCTGCAGAACTATTACCACCCGTTCTGGACCCACTGCCTCCCAGCCTCGGCTGACTGGTTTGGGTGAAGGTAGGACAGCACCCGGGTTAGGTGCTTGAGGAGCGCTGCTCCGACCGCAGTCCCTGCTTTGACAGGGTAGGCGGTATAGGCCTGTGGTGAGCCTTGTGGGATGCCCCCTCTCGCTCCCGGGGTTCCCCTTTAATCCCTAGTCCCCTTAGGTATCTGCCCTTAAACAATTGGTTTAAGGTGCGCACTCAGTAATCAAAGAATAAAGTTTTACTCAAATAATTTGAAAACAATTCATTTATTTTACATGTAAAAATCACAAATAACACACATGTGACAATCAACAATACACACATTAAATCATCTCTATCATCATGATGTATCCTCAGGGACGCGCTGGATGTAAATGTCTAATAGTAACAATATATAGAACCTAACTAGTAACAATTGTATCCAGGCCAATGTTAAAGTGCTAAGTGCTTAACAAGCATAGTATCAAAATACAGCTATTAAATCAATGACATGAAATTGTATTATAAAAGCATAATTATTGCACACACCTCAACAGCCTCTTAGTGCCCTTATCTTATTATCACAGCGCAGCCCTTCATATACATTGTACTTCAATGAGAAGCATAGCAGCATAACAGCATATAATGAATGACATTAGAATCCAATATGACCAACACAGTAATCAAACCTCCATGTCTCTCAGCATCAAACGCGCACTGTCATGCCCAGGGCATGATTATAGAATAAATATATGTATTATGAGTATCTGTGTATCTATATACCGCTATATACTGCTCTGTTTGTGATTCAGTGGAATGTGTTGTCTTGGCAGTCGTAAAACTCCCCCCCCCCCCCCCCTTTCATGCACACACAGTTTATGGCTGGCATCAGATAAGGAAATTCCAGATGGGAGGGGGGTTTACCTTCACCAGGGGTGGAACAGGGGAGGGCAGACTACGTTCCCTCCAAAATTCGAAGGTAACAAAAAGCTAGGAGAGCTGACATGTTGGTGTGCATTACAAGCTAAGGACCTGGGATCCTAACATCATCCCAAGCAACGAGCAACCACAGAAAACTCCAACAAAAAGGACTGCGTAAGGACTCTATTTTTGAACTGTTATTTGCTGTATACTCTTTCTGTATTTTTGTATGTCATTTTATTGTTGTAAATTACATCCAGCACTGTGATACCTTTTATCAGATTAAATGTTTAATTAATCAGCTCTAGTCTTTGACCTCTAAATAGATGAGCTCACCTTCCTGAGGGAAGCTCTGGTGATACACGTTTATTAGGGTTAATTGATGACTTCCAATAATACATACACAGGACACTGGTTGTTCTGCGGGGCTGGCACCATTAAACACTCACAGTCAACTTGAGCCAAATAACATCAAAATTTAATGTAACATAAACTATGGCACATGACACATGTAGATGAAAAAAGACACACCAAGAACTGTACAATTAAAAAGAGCAATTGCCGTTAAAACCAGGGCCCCTATTCCACACCCACGCAATCACGCCAATCACATACACACACCGGCCGGCGTCCCTCTAAGGGACTGAAGTCCACAAAAAATGTATATAGCTGTAAAAATAGGACTCAATGCGCAGGGAGATGAATGTCCAGCCGAGGAATATCAGGACTCCATATTATCTCATCACCATATCAGCATCATGTTCACTGTTTGCAATGTATATTATGCAGCCACAACGCAGGCTTGACTCGTTTCAGGAACTAAGCTGTAACATGTGTGGCCCATAGGCCCATAGGCACTCACGTGACCGTTTGGGAGGAATGGGTCCGGAAGTTAGATGCATAGGAGGCCGGTACTTGAAACACTCATCTTTGCCTGTATCAGGCTTGTCGCATTCCAGCGCTAGCATAGCATCGCCATAATCCTCATCACCGCCCGATCAGAGTCCACGTGGGTCCCCCGATGGGGAACTTCAGCTCCTCTCCTGCATAGAGCCACAGCTCGCCGTTTGCCGGGGCGCGATGACGTAAGTGCAAGGGGCGTGGCTAGGAGCCGTCACCGACGCACGTTTCACTCCCCATTGGGAGTTTCATCAGGGTGAGGGAGGGGCCGGGTGAGGTAGTGCCTTTATACATCAGGTCTCATCCTATTGGCTGCTTCCAACCAATGGTGTCTTAGTTCTCAGTACTGCTGCCAATCAGCATTCCTCCTTCACACAGACACTGGCGCTCGTTTGTTTTACTTATCAGGCAACACCTTAACCCTTTTTCCTCCCCTCCCATCTCAGCTTCTAATATAACAGGCATCTCTCACATCATCCAATCTTATAAAAGGGGGAATTGTGGACAATAGATACCTATTCCTATAACATTCAAACAGTATCATGGCAGTAGTCAGCCTAAAGCACACCTATTGTTTAATGAAAGCCTTGCTTCCTTTTGACCTAAGTACCCAGATCCCACCACCAAGATACCCAGTGATTTAATAGCAAAGTTATAAGCATCCGTCACCATACTCAAGTGCCAGTCCTATAAACTATTTATCTACAATACCCCCTCATCCACGGGATGATAGGCACACACATACGTGTGTGCCCAATTGCTTATACCCGTTATCTTAATTTAATTATTTATTCATATTTCAGGACATCCTAGCCTCATATCGTGGGTCCCACAAGGCATGCACTCTCTCTGAACCGCTTGGTCTTAAAGCATATCTATAAATGAGGAATACATGCTCTTTGAATACTATCCAGGTAGGGATTTTTTCCTTTTCTTTTCCCCTCTATTTTCCCCTTCTCTCCCCGCTACTTGATGCCTCTTGCTTCCGTGTCCCTGTGTGCATGCCTTGTGGGACCCACGATATGAGGCTAGGATGTCCTGAAATATGAATAAATAATTAAATTAAGATAACGGGTATAAGCAATTGGGCACACACGTATGTGTGTGCCTATCATCCCGTGGATGAGGGGGTATTGTAGATAAATAGTTTATAGGACTGGCACTTGAGTATGGTGACGGATGCTTATAACTTTGCTATTAAATCACTGGGTATCTTGGTGGTGGGATCTGGGTACTTAGGTCAAAAGGAAGCAAGGCTTTCATTAAACAATAGGTGTGCTTTAGGCTGACTACTGCCATGATACTGTTTGAATGTTATAGGAATAGGTATCTATTGTCCACAATTCCCCCTTTTATAAGATTGGATGATGTGAGAGATGCCTGTTATATTAGAAGCTGAGATGGGAGGGGAGGAAAAAGGGTTAAGGTGTTGCCTGATAAGTAAAACAAACGAGCGCCAGTGTCTGTGTGAAGGAGGAATGCTGATTGGCAGCAGTACTGAGAACTAAGACACCATTGGTTGGAAGCAGCCAATAGGATGAGACCTGATGTATAAAGGCACTACCTCACCCGGCCCCTCCCTCACCCTGATGAAACTCCCAATGGGGAGTGAAACGTGCGTCGGTGACGGCTCCTAGCCACGCCCCTTGCGCTTACGTCATCGCGCCCCGGCAAACGGCGAGCTGTGGCTCTATGCAGGAGAGGAGCTGAAGTTCCCCATCGGGGGACCCACGTGGACTCTGATCGGGCGGTGATGAGGATTATGGCGATGCTATGCTAGCGCTGGAATGCGACAAGCCTGATACAGGCAAAGATGAGTGTTTCAAGTACCGGCCTCCTATGCATCTAACTTCCGGACCCATTCCTCCCAAACGGTCACGTGAGTGCCTATGGGCCTATGGGCCACACATGTTACAGCTTAGTTCCTGAAACGAGTCAAGCCTGCGTTGTGGCTGCATAATATACATTGCAAACAGTGAACATGATGCTGATATGGTGATGAGATAATATGGAGTCCTGATATTCCTCGGCTGGACATTCATCTCCCTGCGCATTGAGTCCTATTTTTACAGCTATATACATTTTTTGTGGACTTCAGTCCCTTAGAGGGACGCCGGCCGGTGTGTGTATGTGATTGGCGTGATTGCGTGGGTGTGGAATAGGGGCCCTGGTTTTAACGGCAATTGCTCTTTTTAATTGTACAGTTCTTGGTGTGTCTTTTTTCATCTACATGTGTCATGTGCCATAGTTTATGTTACATTAAATTTTGATGTTATTTGGCTCAAGTTGACTGTGAGTGTTTAATGGTGCCAGCCCCGCAGAACAACCAGTGTCCTGTGTATGTATTATTGAAATTCTTGGGTTGAGCGGGACGCCCGGAAAATAGGGCAGTGCACTATGTAATAATGTTTTATGTGTATGCTCCTTGGATTTTATGTATGATTTGAGGAATTAATTGATGACTTGCTGGGACTAGTAGTCCCTGTCTGGGGGTCTATTGGCGTGTTAACCCTGGTATCATCACACTCTGTTTGGCTGGGCTGAGCGTGATCGTGACAACTGGTGGCAGCGTCGGGACATATTTAGAGATTTCTAGTGCTTGCTGGATTTTACCCGAAAATCTTAAGCACTAAAAGAAATTGCATACAACTTATTGTGTGTAAATTCCAAAGACAGAGCTCAGTGCTGATCTAAGTGACATACCCAAAAAGAGTGCAAGACAGTTCTGTCCTTCCCATCTGTTGTTTTACTCCCTCTGCTTCATATCGGAAATATGGAGGCATATTGCAAGCAGTCCAAGCCTGCACTGGAGCTAATGTGCCAAGAAAAGGAGATCCCTACAGCGGGAAAGACCAAGGACCAGCTTATTGCCGATCTTGTGGAAAATGATGCCCGTGCAGCAGAGCTGAGTGATGTGAGGCTAAGTCCTACAGCGGGGTCCGAGGGACACCACATTACTCCCCATCAGGACAGTACTCCACATGGAGCCTTGGACTCTTATATGCGGACTGCTTTACAACACCTTGGAGATGGGGATGCTAATATTAAACTCCAGTTGCTTCTTCAGTACCAGGCACAAGCTGCTGAGAGAGAGGCCCAGGCACAAGCTGCTGAGAGAGAGGCAGCAGAAAGAGAGGCCCAGCGCAGACATGAACTGGAGGTCCTGAGGCTGAGAGGGGACGCTTTATCCGCACGCAGTGATGTGCAGGGTGAAGGTGACCACAAACCCCGCTTGGAACATTTCCCCATGATGGAGAAAGATGGTGATTTGGACATATTCCTGAGAGGATTTGAAAAGGTTTGCCGGCAGTTTCATCTTCCTAAAGAGCAGTGGGGACGATATCTAACCCCACGGCTGCGAGGAAAAGCTCTGGATGTGGAAAAGTGCTAATCTGACTCCAGAAACCTATCGGAAGAAGTTTAGGACTTTACAACAGAGCACCACAGAGAGTTGCACTGAACATGCAGGTCAGCTAAGGACTGCATTCAGGCAATGGACGGGGGGCCTACAAGTCACCACTTATGAGGCCCTGGAGGACTTGATGGTTCTGGATCAGTTCCTCCAAACAAGGAGCTGTGAAGCCAGAGAGTGGATTTTGGACCGCAAGCCCAAGACAGTCGCAGAAGCCGCAGAACTAGGAGATGACTTTGCTAATAACCGTGCACCAACAGCGAAGCGTGGTCCTGCGCAAGCTGGATCAAGTACCTGGAAGGGAGCTGCCCACCCACAAAGTGCCAGTAGGTCAACTGGGAGATTCCTGCCGTCCACACCAAGAGCAACAGGAACCACATCGGGTCAGGGGGACACCCGCCGATGTTACAGATGCAACAAGATTGGGCACCTGAGTGCCACCTGCCCCAACAAAAAGAATTCTCCACCGGCAGTTGAAGGACACCCAGCCGTTTTTCTGGTGTCTGGAACAGTGGAGAAAAGAGTGGATAACCTGCAGAGCGTAACTGTGGGTGACCGGGTGACCGTGGGTCTACGTGATTCGGGGGCCTCCTTTACCTTAGTGCGGCCTGAAGTGGTGGATACCGAGGACATCATCCCTGGAAAAACCATGGCTTTAAAAGGAATTGGAGGTGTGCGCCCCGCTGTACCCATGGCCCGTGTGTACCTGGATTGGGGTGCAGGCAAAGGTTTGCGAGAGGTGGGGGTCTCTGAGGACATCCCTGTCAGTGTTCTGCTGGGGAATGATTTGGGTCGGATGCTATGCCATTATGCTCCAGAGGACACTGCCTGCACACCACAGGGGCTAGGAGACAGCCCTGATCGTTCTGAGGTACGGTACGAGACTTTGGGGGACACTGTGAAATGTTATAACTGGGAGGGAGTGCAGGGGGCTGATAAATGTTTACCTGTGACTGAACCAGTTATGTCTTCCAAAGGTGGAGTGGGGTGTATTGTGAAATGTAATGCCGATGAATTACCTGTGTCAAAACCTAGCGGAGATGGTCTAGGGGGAGGGGTTGGTGGGCCCCTGGTGACAGGTAAGGATGAGGGACAAGCAGTGAATTATGTGTCCCCATCCTGTAAGCCTGAGATGGCTGAGGAGGAGGGAGGAAGGAGTGATGTAGCTGTATATGATGCCTGTAACGTTGTTATGTCCAGGACTGAGGGGGAGGAAGGTAGACCCCCGGGAGGCATATCAATGGTGGCAGTGGTTACACGTCAGCCGTGTGCCAGAGCTGCAGCTGTAAAAAGAAGGGAGGATGGTGATGACTCACAAGCCGAAGCAGAGGAGGGTGGAGATGGTAGTTCACCTGAGGGAAATGTGTCCCCTGATGCCACGAGGTCGGGGGAGGGCAATGAACATTTCCAGGAAGCTCTGCACAGTGATCCTTCCCTTGAAGGGCTGAGACAGCGTGCTGAGCAGCCAGGCGCTAACTCAGATGGGCACCGGGTATATTGGGAAAACAATATCCTGAACTGGGAGTCCCTTTCCAAAGACATGCTAGGGCCCCAGGAGAGAGAAAGGCAGTGGGCTGGGACAGGTAGTGCCACCTTGCAGCCAGCACTGCAGACAGACAACCCTGGGAGGCAGTTAGGAAGCCTAGCTTCCAGCTCCCCTGAAAAGCCAGGTGACCGAGCATTTGGGCCGAGTCAGGAGGGCCTGCGGCTAACCGCAGACTTCCAGAATCGTCCCAAAGCTGGGGCTGTGGCAAAGGGAACAACCCCTGGCTCCCGGGATCTGCCACGTGATGCAGGTCCAGGGCAGCCTGTATCAAAGCTGAGTGAGAGGCAAGAAGGATCAGGGGAGATGGAGCAAACTACGCATTGGCCTAACATGAGGGTCATTCCGGCCACATGCGGGCCCCTTCATCTTATTCACCAACATGTGGGAAACATGGCTGCTGGTGTCCCGATCACAGGAGTCCCTCTTTCAACACCTGCGTCAGGCGCTGGAACAGATGGATTTCCTGGGAACATGGACAGCCAAATCCCAGTGTTGCCCAATAATTCAGATGCAGAGGAAAAACATGCCCCTGGGCCCCTGTGCTTCTTACCTGGTGATGATGTGCCCCTACCTGCCTCGAGCACAGCCCCCCAGATGCCAACATTAGGCTTGGAAGCCCCAGGGCTTAGAAAGACTCCGCCCGCAGGCCCAGGCCGGCCTGAACCCACTACTGTGGATCCGGGTGGCACTAGGAACAAGAGCGACTGGGGACCTTTCATCTCATCTTAGGTGTGCGTTTTGGGAAAAGTGACTGTGGGTCACTATTCCCAACTCGCCATCTTAAAGGGGGAGGTGTCATGCCCAGGGCATGATTATAGAATAAATATATGTATTATGAGTATCTGTGTATCTATATACCGCTATATACTGCTCTGTTTGTGATTCAGTGGAATGTGTTGTCTTGGCAGTCGTAAAACTCCCCCCCCCCCCTTTCATGCACACACAGTTTATGGCTGGCATCAGATAAGGAAATTCCAGATGGGAGGGGGGTTTACCTTCACCAGGGGTGGAACAGGGGAGGGCAGACTACGTTCCCTCCAAAATTCGAAGGTAACAAAAAGCTAGGAGAGCTGACATGTTGGTGTGCATTACAAGCTAAGGACCTGGGATCCTAACATCATCCCAAGCAACGAGCAACCACAGAAAACTCCAACAAAAAGGACTGCGTAAGGACTCTATTTTTGAACTGTTATTTGCTGTATACTCTTTCTGTATTTTTGTATGTCATTTTATTGTTGTAAATTACATCCAGCACTGTGATACCTTTTATCAGATTAAATGTTTAATTAATCAGCTCTAGTCTTTGACCTCTAAATAGATGAGCTCACCTTCCTGAGGGAAGCTCTGGTGATACACGTTTATTAGGGTTAATTGATGACTTGCTGGGACTAGTAGTCCCTGTCTGGGGGTCTATTGGCGTGTTAACCCTGGTACCATCACACTCTGTCTGGCTGGGCTGAGCGTGATCGTGACACGCACTCAGCAAAACGCATCCATTCCTCACACCTGACGGCCGTTTCGAGCCTCCACGGCTCTTTAGCCTCACGTGACTCCCGATGACGCGGTCACGCCGCCGCGTCATCACGAGCACGCCGCCCGCCCAGCGTCGGTCCCGGCGTGCGTGTCTACCACACTGGAACGCACGCTGCTAACACAGCCCGCTCCAGCCTGTCAACACGCACGCTCACGGGGCCACAGCCGTCGGGCTCCATCTTTGCAGAGTAACAGCTGTATTTATCAATATTCAAAAGCAGACAGCGCAGAACAAAAGATGTATGTTGCTAGGGAGAGCACACTTCTTAATCCTCAACAAGAGGTTATCCTGAGACAGTAGTGGATGAGGCGAAATCTAGGGCATTTACTGTGTCAAGGGATACATTGTTGAAATATAATCCTAAGAATAAAATGGAAAGGATCCCTGTAGTGTTGACACATAATGTACGGAGTAATCAGATCAAGAGGATCATACAGAAACACTGGATGGTGTTGTCGAGTGATCCCACACTTGGTGCGGTGTTCTCTTCGCCTCCGTTGATTACTTATAAATGTCCTAAGAATGTCCTAAGAACATCCGTAGTCATCTGATCAGGGCAGATACAGAGGTCAATTACCCGAAGGGAGAACAGACTATTTTTGATCTTCCCAAGCCAAAAGGGATGTACAATTGTGGACACTGTGCCCAATGCAGTTTTGCCATAAAGGGACAAGATTTTTTTCACCCTCGGACAGGGAAAAAATATTCGATCAGGGATTTTGTCAACTGTTCCTCTAGCTTTGTGGTATATATGTTAAAATGTCCCTGTGGGATGGTATATGTGGGGCAGACTACAAGGGAGGTTCGGATGCGGATTTCAGAACATAGGAGTGCAATAAGGAGAGGGGATGGAACCTCGCCGGGAGCGAGACATTTTTTAGTTCAATATCTTTTTATTCGTTTTACATATTATACAAGGAAACAGTGTATAGCATTAATACAGAAGGACAGAAAATCAAGACATGTCACTCTCTACGTCCACGTGTATGTGCATTACAATGTTATATCGTGAGCAATGGGCGCATCCCTCTCACCTCCCCAGCTACCCCACCAACCCCATACTTGTGCTTCGTCTTACACTCTGGTTATCCAATAACGTGATGCTTTGGTCGTGAGACTAACACCCCAGATCTCTCAGTCCCCCTTGTTCCGGACCTGCCAACCAAAGGGAGATAGAGGCGGTCTGCCCACGCTAAGACCGGACACACAGCTCCTGTCCCAGGGGAGGCGGGGGACCCATAGGGCGGAGGGAGGGAGCCGGACGGCCCGGAAAACACGGGACAGTAAGGACATGCAAGGAGAAAAGAAACAAGAAGGGAAGGGGGGAGGGGGGGGGGAGGAAGAAGGAAAATTGAAAAAACCTAAATGTCGAAGTAGTGGAAGGATTGGGGACGAGTGGTTCCCAAGGCAAAGGCAAAGGCAGGGGCAAGGACATGTACCGAGGCATGTACGGGAGCAGAAGTACTACTGCGGGCAGGGGCGTGCCCACACTTGGCCACCTATAATATCTCCCGCGCTAGATGCGTGTCCCTGTAGTCCAGCCACCCGGCCCACGTCATCCCATAGCTCTCCCAGTTGCCTTCAGAGTCTGAAATCAGCTCCTCCATGCGACGAATGGCCTCCACTTCCTGAACCCACTCAACAAGAGATGGTGGGGCTGTGGATTTCCATCGTCTCGGGATGACTGCTCTCACTGCTGTCAGGAAATGCCGCAGTACCCCCTTTTTGCCACGGGAGAGAGAGCCGGGAAGCAAGGACAGCAGGGCCACCTGCGGGGAATTCTGCACCGTCTCCCCTGAGATGTCATTGTATATAGCCAAAACCTTCTCCCAGAGGGCCCTTATCGGCGGACAGCCCCACCAAATGTGGGCCATGTCACCCCGCCCCTCCAGGCACCTCCAGCATCTATCAGAGCATGAAGGGTCAAACTTGCTCAAATCGGCTGGGCACCGATACCACCGGGAAAGGACCTTAAAGTTCCTTTCCTGCGCTATGCTCTGGACTGCCATCTTGTGGGTAAACAAATATATTTTAGTAAGCTCTGCTTCGGAGATGGACATCCCCAGCTCCTCCTCCCATCTCCGTATGAATCCCGGTGGGGAACTATGTATAGCGGTCAACAAAGTTCGGTACAGAGCGGCGATTGCATGAGCTTCAGGAGGTGCTTGTGTGAGGACGTGCTCCAATTGTGTCAGTGGCCATCTACTCCGCTCCACCAGATTGTGGGTTGCCACGAAAGCATTCAATTGCCTATGGAGAAACCATGAGACATATTGCCCTGGGACCCTGTCCCTTAACTCATTCAGTGAGGGAAGTCCGTCGCATGTCAGAATATGCCCCATAGTTACATTTGATGAGGCCTCCCAAACCAAGAAGCTCCTAGCCCGTACACCAGGTGTAAAAGAGTAATTGTCAAAAAGAGGAGTCAGGGGCCCCGGCCTATTAATCATGGAGCTCCGTCTAGACATTTTATCCCAGACCAGCAGGAACTGTCCCACCAGGAATGGAAGAGATTCCCTTGTTTGCCTGGGAAGCACGCCCCCCCAGGGCAGCGAGATCAAATTCAGAGGGGAAATAGCCTTTTCTATTTTCACCCACTGTTTCCCTCTCTCCTTTAGGGCCCAATCCACTATACGGAGCGCCATAACCGCTGTATGATATGTCTGAAGGTCTGGAAGGCCGGCTCCACCATCGGATTTGAGCCTTGTCAATGTGCTAAATCTTATACGGGGCCTCCCTGTCCCCCACACAAATCTCAGGAAAGCTGTCTTCAGTTTCCTAAAGAAGCTGTTAGGCAAGTGAATGGGTACCGTTTGGAAGGTATACAAAAATTTGGGGAGAATATCCATCTTCAGCACATTGATCCTTCCAAACCAAGAGAAGAATCGCCTATCATATGCGGTCAGGTCGTTTACCGTCCTCAGGAGTAACGGGGAGTAGTTCAGTTCATATAGCCGCGAGAGGTCCGAGGGGATCTGTACCCCGAGGTACTTTATGGAGTGGGGTTGCCATTTAAAAGCAAAGTTTAATTTAAGCTGCTCTACGGTCTGCCTGGGAAGAGATATGTTAAGGGCTTCTGATTTGGCATAGTTAATTTTGAAGTTGCCGACCTGACCGAAGGTCTGAAACTCCCTAAGAGCCGCTGGAAACGAGGTCAGTGGGGAAGTCAAGTGTAGGAGTAAGTCGTCGGCATACAAAGACGCTTTATGTTCCTGTTCCCCCACCACTATCCCCCTAATATCCGGGTTTTGTCTAATGGCCACAGCGAGATGCTCCATAGTGATGATGTACAGCAACGGTGACAAGGGGCAGCCCTGCCGAGTGCCATTGCTGATCTTAAAGGAGGAGGATAGGAGGCCGTTCGCCCTCACCCTTGCCGTAGGTTCAGAGTACAAAGCCAAGATCCTGGACAGGAGTATCGGGCCAACACCAACCTGCCGAAGGGACGCCTTGAGAAACAGCCAGTCCACCCTGTCAAATGCCTTCTCCGCATCACACGAGAGAAGGCATGTCTGAGTCCCCTCAGCCTTGGCGTACGCTATGAGGTCAAGGAGTTTATTGGTGTTGTCCCGAGCCTCCCGCCCAGGCACGAAACCAACCTGATCCAAGTCTATCAGGTCCGGGAGAAGAGGCCCAAGCCTGGAAGACAGAACCTTGGCATACAACTTGACATCAACATTGATGAGAGAGATCGGCCTATAACTACTGCACACTGATGGATCCTTCCCAGGCTTAGGAATAACCGATATAATTGCCTCCAATGACTGTTTAGGGAACCCGCACTCAGGCCCAATGGAATTAAAGACCCCAGTCAGAAACGGCACTAGTTCGACCCCAAGCTGTTTGTAAAATTTAGGGGTAAAGCCATCAGCCCCAGGGCTCTTACCCTGCGGCGTCTCCTTGATTGCCTTGGCCACCTCTTGCGAGGAGAAGGGCACCTCCAAGGCTGCCGCCTCCTCCTCCGGTATCACCGGAAGGGCCGTGTTATTTACATAGGTCACAACGGCTTCTGGTGGCTCTGCGTCAACCAAGGAGCAGCCACCCTGCCCCAAGTTATACAGCGAGTGGTAATAGTCCCTGAAGCTATCCACTATCTGGGATGGAGTGACTGCGGTTTGACCCTGTGGCCCCCGAATGCTGGGAATGTAAGTGGCTGCGGTCCTTGGATGTAACGCCCTAGCAAGCAGCCGCCCGCACTTGTCAGAGTGCTGGTAGTATGCTACTTTCTGTCTTTCTCTAAACCTCATATATGCCTGGTTGTACAATCCCCGAAGTTTATCTCTAGCCTTCATCAGATCCACAGGTATAGTCCCAGATGGATGTCTTTTATGATCCGACTCCAGTGTCTGGATTTGCTGCAAAGTCTGGGATATCTGAGAGGCTCGTTCTCTCTTTAATCTAGCCCCATGTTTAATAAATTCACCCCTGACCACGCATTTCAGCGCTTCCCACTGATATGGGAGAGGTGTAGGGTCTTGTTCGTGGTGTTTGAGAAACTCCGAGATGGTCTTCCTCACCCCAGATAGGCACACAGCATCCCCGAGCAAATTATCATTGAGTCTCCAGCTCCAGCTCTTGGGGCAAAGTCCAGGCAATACCACCGACAGGAAAACTGGTGCGTGGTCCGACCATAAGATCTGACCAATCCATGCCCGCGGGGCCCACTCCATGGCATGATGGTGGAGAAAGAGGTAGTCAATTCTGCTGTATGAACCCCTGGCGGTCGAGTAGAACGAAAAGTCCTTGTCTCGTCCATGAAGTACCCGCCAGGAATCCACCAGCTGTAGATCAAAGAGCATTTTTTTCAGCCGGTTCCTCTTGCTCAGGGACACTGCCGACCCACCGGAGGAGGTGTCCAACTCCGGATGCATGGGAATGTTGAAGTCCCCTCCTACAATGAGTGTACCCTCTAGAAATTCTGTTAGCGTCCCCAGCACCCCAGCGCAAAAGCTAATTTGGTTGGTGTTAGGGGCATAGATGTTAGCTATAGTGTACATCCTGGAGAACAGTTCGATCTTAAGAAATATGAATCGCCCATTCAGGTCAACTTTAGTGTCCACTACTTTATGGGGGAGAGATTTATGTATGGCTATTGAGACCCCGGTCGCCTTTATGTTGGGGTTGGGGGCGTGATACCACAAGGGGTAATATCGATTCTTCATAGTTGGGACATGTCCTGCTTTAAAATGGGTCTCCTGAAGGAGCAAGATGGCTACTTTCTGCTTATGCATGTTATATAGCACCTGGGTTCGTTTCTCTGGGATATTCAACCCTTTCACATTAAAGGAGCTGACTGTCAGTTCCGCCATCACCCACCCGCCCCCACCCACAACACAGGAAAGCTTGGGTGAAGGTACTAAGTGGAGAGGGCAGAACCGGGAGGGGGCGGAAGGACAAGACGCACAGAATCAGGAAACAGAAGGGAAAAAAGCAAGGAAGAAGGGGGGTGCAATGGACAGCAGGCAAGGAAGGGTAATCAGACAGAGAAGGGAGACCGAAGGGTGGGGACACTAAACAGGAAGGGATAGAAGAAACTAAGGAAGAAGGGGGAACCGCAAGGGGGAAGGAGGAAAGGAGGTGTTCCCCCCCCCCTAGCAAAATACTAGTAACTGCGATTGCAATTGTTCACTAACTTCTCCAAGATGGGGTAAGCGAACTGGCCTATTTGGGGAAAATGGAAGACTATAGCAATAGGCGAAGGAGATGCACTTTCTCACGTGCAAAATATTTGAACCCGCGTTTCTTAACATTAACCATAAACAACAATAGGTCAAGGACCTCAACATAAGGTGCTATATAACGAAAACCGTAATTGCACTTTAAACTGCAACTGGCAGCTCCCCCGCCGCCTCCACCCCAGCAATGGTGAGGCGAAGTAGGCAGGGGCCCTCACACCACCCCCCCCCCCCCGGCGCAACATGCCTCCCGCCATCCCATCGTCTAACCTCGCCCTAGGCGCACCCAGGGCAACAGGGACCATCCCCCTCCCCGCTCAGGGCCTCACGATCCCTCCTGTTTACAGCACTGGTATACATCAGGCTAAGATATACAGAACGACCATTATCTGCACGGCCAGCACGGAGCCCGAGTTGGCCAACGCCCGGGGCAGGCCGGCCCACAATACACGTCAGCCTACTCCGTGAGCGCCGACCCCCCAGGCATCCCGCTCCGGCCGGGCGACCATCGTCCTGAAGGAGTCCAATCCATATGGCGGGGTGCTCAGAGAGCCAGGTAGGGGTGGCTACTAAAGCAACAACCAGGGATGGCAGGCGAAAAAGAAAAATTGTAACAACACATGAGGTCGAGCTTCTCAACGGTGAACAACCCATCAGGCCGGAAGGGGGGGCAAGTCAGCGGCCAGTCTCCAAAACATCATCAAGGGAGGTCAGACAGCTCGACGCCGCCCGATGCCTCTGATCCTATTTCTCTGGGGCTGCGGCTCTCTGGGTCGCGGGAAAGGGCCAGGGCCCCCGCCGTCTCCCAGTGAAGGCGACAACCAATCTTCAAGGTGAATGTCTGGGATTTCCAAAAAGCGGAAGAGCTCCGGAAGCTGCGCGTGGGAACGCAGAATAAACGGTCGGCCTCCCTTCATGACCACCAAGTGGAAGGGATAACCCCATCTGTATGCAGCCCCAGCAGACTTTATGGCTTCCAACAGCGGCTTCATCACTCGTCTCATCAGAAGGGTACGTCTGGCTAGATCAGGGAGCAGGGTCACCTGCGATCCGTTGCACATAATGGGGCCCTTCTCCCATGCTCTTCTCATTATGTCTTCCTTAACTCTAAAGAAATGCACCCGACACACCACATCTCGCGGCCTTGTAGGGTCAGCGGAGCGCGGGCCGAGTGCCCTGTGCACTCTATCAATCTCGATGCACTCCTCTGGGGGCTTGTCCAGGACGTTGTTAAAAATCTTGGTAACCGTGTCCCTGAGGTTGCTGTGTTCAGGTATCTCTGGAAGCCCGCGGATTCGAATATTATTTCTGCGGCTTCTGTTTTCTAAGTCATCTAGGTGCATTAGGGTTCTGGTGGTTTGCTGCTTAGTGTCCGATAGAGCCCGTTGTGTTGCCGCTTGCGCCCTCTCCAGTGCTTCCAAACGCTGATCGGTAGTAGACTGCCGTTGCTCAAGGGTGTTCACCCTGTGGGATACCTCAGTAACCGATCTTGTGACTTCTTCCAGCTCTCTTCTCAACAGGGACTCCATCCGGTTGGTGTAATTCTCAAAATCCCTCCGAGATGGAAGAAACTTCAGAAGTATGTCAAGATTGTACTGCTGCGATCTGCGGTCAGCATGGTCAGGAGATTCAACAGCTGTTTGAGACCGGGTAGGGGATCGCAACGACGTCTGGCTGATAGGGCCATCGGAGAACGCTGGACTTGCCGCACCAACCGAGCACTCCGCTTCATCGGGGGGGTTATGCCCACATGCAATAGGGTGGGGAGACAGGGGATCCCCTATATGCGGTCTTCTCAAGGCGGTTCTCATAGCGCCATGGCTGGCCACCCCGCCACTAGTGCTGTGGAAGGGGCTATCGGGGGGCGTCTCAGTTAAGCTCTTTTCTTCTATCCCAGGGTCGCTTAGGATATTTCTGTTGGGAGGTGGGGGATGCACCTCCACCACTGTCATAACCGGGGACCTCCAGCCTGGCCCCTGGGTGGCGTGTTCAGGTTCCCCCCGCCGCTGTGTTTGAACTAGTTCCTCTGGGAGGTCGCTCATTTCACTCATGTCAGGGGAGGAAGGCAGATTGTGAGATTCCTCTCTGTCTTCACCGGGGGATTGACACTTCTGCTGTTGCCCATGTGCCTGGGTTATGATGGTGTCCCAGTTGCCAGGCTCATTGTGCAGCACCTGTGGGTCAGATGTAATGGGCGCCACCAGGGAGTCCCCCAGGTTCCCTTTCCCCAGTCTGGCTCCCGCTGTGCTCGTTTCTGCAGAGCAGGCAGGCAGGTGGCTGCGCTGTTCCTCTCCCCCCGCCTCTGCTCGTCTGACGGCCCGGCTGCTCTTTGTCAGCGGGGACAGAGCCCCGCACAGCCCCTCGCTCTCCTCGGCGCCGCAGGTTACCTCCGGCGCGCCGTCTCTGTCAGCATCAGTTCCAGCGTGCGCGCCCTGTGTCACTGCCGCCGCCGGCGCCTTCCTCCTCCCGGCCGCTGCAACGGAGGGAGCCACCGGTCCTCCGGCCCCCGCCTCCTCCTCCTCAGATCCCCGCAAGCCGCGGGATGGGGCAACAGCCCCCGGAGAGGTCAGTCCTGGGCGGTCATCACGTGGGGCGCTCCGGTCTCTCCTCGCCCGATCGCCAGCCGACGGTCCCGCCATCTCCGCCATCTTGCCTCCGTCTCCGGCTGCCGCCGCCTGTTGGGATGTGGGGAAAAACCTGCTTATCTTCCCGGCTCTTCCACTCTGCGTGCCCCCAGAGGTCGGCCGACTCTTCCTCCGCTTGGACATCCCGGTAGGTGGGAGAATAATCGCGGGTATATGGTATATTATATGTGCTAAGTGCAGAGCTCCAATCTCTGCGTCCTTACGCCGCCATAGCCAAGCCACGCCCCCCCGAGCGAGACATTTTTTATCGGCGGGACATAACATCTCTCAGTTAAGGTTCATGGTTATTGAACAGATTAAGCCATCCAAAAGAGGGGGTGATATTAGGAATAAGTTGGCACGTAGAGAGATGATTTGGATATATAAATTGAATGCCTTAGCCCCCCTTGGGATGAATGAAGAATTGGAGTATGCTTCATTCCAGTAGTGATGTAATATATCTTTTGTAATAATGTGTAAGCCCTTTGTTATAATTATGGGCATTAGGCTTTAGACTTTGGAGTAATAATCATCTCCAATGGATTTAGATGTGTTCATACGAGATAATTATGGTTTGAACAGATAAGAGGTGAGTTAAGTATTAGGAATTGGGTATAGTTTAGGTCTACTTGAAGGTGGGGTAGAGGGGTCGTCATAAGGGAGCAGATAGGTTAGAATCACAAAAGCATGTGAGGGTTATGGATGTGGAAGATTTATACATGCAAACGTAATATCTGGTGATATTGATATCTTGTTTTATTATTTTTGTGCATAGGTATGCGAGGAATGGTGCAAAGCCCCAAGAAAGTGTTGAGGATTAAGGAGTGTGCTCTCCCTAGCAACATACATCTTTTGTTCTGCGCTGTCTGCTTTTGAATATTGATAAATACAGCTGTTACTCTGCAAAGATGGAGCCCGACGGCTGTGGCCCCGTGCGCGTGCGTGTTGACAGGCTGGAGCGGGCTGTGTTAGCAGCGTGCGTTCCAGTGTGGTAGACACGCACGCCGGGACCGACGCTGGGCGGGCGGCGTGCTCGTGATGACGCGGCGGCGTGACCGCGTCATCGGGAGTCACGTGAGGCTAGGGGCGTGATGCACCAGGGGTTTAAAAGAGCGTGGGTTATGGTGGTTAGAGTAGCGTACCTTTGATAAAGAGCCATGGAGGCTCGAAACGGCCGTCAGGTGTGAGGAATGGATGCGTTTTGCTGAGTGCGCGTTTGATGCTGAGAGACATGGAGGTTTGATTACTGTGTTGGTCATATTGGATTCTAATGTCATTCATTATATGCTGTTATGCTGCTATGCTTCTCATTGAATTACAATGTATATGAAGGGCTGCGCTGTGATAATAAGATAAGGGCACTAAGAGGCTGTTGAGGTGTGTGCAATAATTATGCTTTTATAATACAATTTCATGTCATTGATTTAATAGCTGTATTTTGATACTATGCTTGTTAAGCACTTAGCACTTTAACATTGGCCTGGATACAATTGTTACTAGTTAGGTTCTATATATTGTTACTATTAGACATTTACATCCAGCGCGTCCCTGAGGATACATCATGATGATAGAGATGATTTAATGTGTGTATTGTTGATTGTCACATGTGTGTTATTTGTGATTTTTACATGTAAAATAAATGAATTGTTTTCAAATTATTTGAGTAAAACTTTATTCTTTGATTACTGAGTGCGCACCTTAAACCAATTGTTTAAGTGCATATGAGAAGGGCACATTTTGGATGTTCACTTGCTTGTGCCAGAATTTATATTCTTAGTATACTGTACGTCCTGCTCCAGATAGATTACTTATACTTGTGTTATCCTCCGCCAGATGGCGCTGCACTGCAGAGACATGTAAAACAGGCTCCTCCCGGCCCCTCAAATACCCGGGGACCTCCCACAAATCCCCAGATTTCTCTGCAGTGCTTACTGCGAAGACATGAAATTATCACTCTGTCGCAGGTGAGCGGGGCTATTAAAGCCTGTGGCCCTATTCCCTCCCGTCCTTGATGTGATGTGCCTCCCAGCCTGGGCTGCGCTCGTCGGGTGAAGGTAGGCAGCACCTTGTGTGCTTAAGGAGCGCTGCTCCACCGCAGTCCCCCACCAAAGGGTAGGCGGTATAGGCTGATGGTGAGCCTTTATGGGATGCCCCTCCCGCATTATTGTCCCATGCCCCAGTAGCGGTGGGCCCTGTACCAAGGGCTGCCATCCTCCCTCATTCTCCCCGTAGGCCTCGGGAGGAAAAGAAGGGGGGGGGGGTGTGAATGTCAGTGTATTGTGATTACATGCATATGGCCCTCTTTGTAATGTCTGCTTGGACTGGTATATGTGGTGTCAACCGCTGCGCTGACTTGTCTTTTTACACTGTAAATGCTGCCGCCGGGGTTCCTTCGGGACAAACCCGGCGGTGTATGGCGTGTGGACAACCTCATGCTGATGCTGACAAGGCATGGGTCTGTGTACCCTGTGCCGAGCAAGCGCTGGTTTTGCAATCTGTCCTGCCAGCGGCTGCACCTCATTTCACTTCACCTTCTCCCCCAAGCTTAAATCTCACTCCTGCTGAGTTGTATACAAGTGGGGATTCTCAGCCTGATGTGTCTTCTAGACTACCTACTGCTGAAATGATTATTGCGAGGTCCTTAGCGCGTAAGGGCCCTGGTAAGAAGCGGCACCTGACGCCTTGTGATACTGTTTTCCCTATGGGATCTCAGAAGTTTATGAATCTGTGTGGCTATACCCCTTCTGATGAAGGAGAGCTCTTTTCTGACTCAGGCTCATCTGATGAGAGACCAAGGGGTCATGACGATTCTGGCTCTGGGCCCTGGATGACACTGACAGATTATTGACCCAGATCTTTGAGGTTCTGTCTATCTCTCTCCCTGGTGAGGCTCCCAGGCAAAGAGGGGAGCGCTTCCATACAGCAACATCACGTTTGGAATTCCTAGAGCAGGCTCACTTCCATTCCCTGGTGCTCAAGGAATGGGAGTGCCCCAGTAAACTTCCCGGTGTACCAAGGGATTGGGATAGGAAGTATCCCTTTCCACCTGAGGTGGTTAAATGTTGGTCATTCTCCCCCGAGGTGGATATCCCGATAATTGGGCTATCTAACGCCCCTGTCATACATCCCCCTGATTCTACTACCCTGCGGGATGCTGAAGACCGGCGCATTGACCTGCTGGCCTCCCACGCCTTTGCATGTGGGGGGACGGCGCTGCGCCCGGTCTGTGCCTCTGCCATTACTGCTGTGGCCACTAGAACCCTCATCAGAAATATGCTTGATAGTGCCTCTGATGATCTTCCTTGTGAGGTGTTTAATGCACTCTCCAGTTGTGATGTGTTTATAACATTTGTTCTAGTAGCAGAATGTGTGCAAGAACTTCTGCCCTCGTGGTGGCTATACGTCACTTGGTCTGGCTGCGACAGTGGGGTGCTGACAATGCTGCGAAGAAGGCCCTTACTGGGCTCCCCTTTAAGGGGCTACGTCTGTTTGGGGCCCGTCTAGACCTGTTTGGTAGGAGAGGTAAGTTACCCCAGCGCAGACGGCTGTCTCGGGCCCTTCGGGGCCAGGGCCCCCCTTCCACCCCCCACCATGGTGTTAAACAGGAACCAGGGGTGTCCTTCGCGGGGGCTCGCGCAGCTCCCTGTCCCAGGAGCAGAAGACAACACCCTGGCTCCTCTGGGGGGGCTATGCCCAAATCCTCTCCCAAGTCCCCTCAAGCTTGATGGGGCGCCCTGCGGCACCTTGCTTAAGTCTGGAGGCATCACGCCTCAGACCGGTGGATTTAGGAGGTAGTGTCCTCCGGCTACAAGATGGTGTTTGCTGTGTGCCCTCCCCTAAGATTATCTGGTCCTGGGTACTCCTGGTCCCTGCTTCTGCTAAGGTGCTGGCGCAGGCCGTGCAGGGTCTGCTGGGTTTGGGGGTCATTTGCAGATTTCCCTTAACAGACAGAGGCAAGGGACCCTACACCAATCTTTTCACAGTTCCCAAAAAAGATGGGTCAGTCTGGCCCATTCTGGATGTTCAGATCTTCAGCAAATTGTCAAGTACAGGTGCTTTCCTCATGGAAACTCTGCGCTCGGCCATCTGCTCCTTGCGACCCGGGGGCTTCATGCCGTTTGTGGATATCAGTGATGCTTATTTTCACATCCTTGTGTTTTCAGGACACCAAGATTTCTTAGATCCACGTTGGAAGATCAACACTGCCAATTTGTGGCCTTGCCATCTGGCCTCTCTTCAGCTCCCAGAGTGCTCACCAAGGTGCTGGCGGGGGTGATGTCTCTGATGAGGCCAAGGGGCGTCCGTGCACTACCTGGACGTCCTCATCACTTCCCAGCCTCTACATCTGGCAAAGTTGGATACTCAGCTGGTGATGTCCATCCTGGAGTCATCTGGATGGGTGATCAGCCACCCCAAGTCCTCAATGTCCCCTTCCTTGGTAACTTCATTCCTAGGAATGAATCTGGACACAGTTCAGGCAAGGATATTCCTTCCTCAGCAGAAGGTGGACAATCTGCTTGCACAAGTTCAGTTCCTCCTAGCTGTCCCCGTCCCTTCACCAGGCAGGGGATGCAGCTGGTGGGCCTGATGTTGGCGTGCTTCGAAGAGGCCCTTGTGCTCAGTCCCTCTTGGGGCTTCTGCAACTTCTCCTATTGTCTGTATGGGACAAGGACCCAGCATCCCTGGACAGGGTCTGGGTGTCTTCCCCCCTGGTGAGGAGGTCCCTCTTGTAGTGGATGGACTCAAGGAACCTATTGGGGGGCGGAACCTTCTTGCTCCTTCCTGGGAGACGGTCACCACGGATGCCAGTCTATCAGGTTGGGGGGTTCTTCTGAAGGTCCCTGCGGTTCCAGGGGAGGTGGGGCCCTTAGGAGGCCTTTTCACCTATCTATGTCTTGAAGCTGTGAGCGATCAGGTTAGTTCTGATTCATTTGACTACTCATTTCAGGGCCTGCCTGCTCAGGGGCGCATGGTCACTCTGATGGCAGTTGCCTACATCAATCATCAGGGAGGGACCCGGAGCAAGAGGGCCCTCCAGGAAGTGTCTCTGATTCTGATCTGGGTGGAGGCCAATGTTCCTTGCATTTCAGCGGTATACATTCCGAGGGGGGGTCCCCTCTGCAACAGGGTGTTCCAATCTCTGTATCACCGTTGGGGCCAAACTGATGTGGATCTGTTTGTGTTCCGTCACAATCACAAGCTCCCGGCCTTTGTCCCCCTGTCCCAGGATCCTCTGGCCGTGCCCATGGATGCCTTAGTAATGTCATGGCAGGACATTCAGTTTCTGTATGTCTTTCTACATTCCCCCTGCTAGGCAGGGTTCTGCGCAAGATTGCTCTGGAAGGGGTGCCAGTGGTTCTGGTGGCCTCAGGTGGCCAAGAAGAGTGTGGTTCGCAGACGTGGTGCAGATGGCAGTAGATCAGTGCTTTCTGCCTGGAGTGCCAGATCTGTTCACTTAGGACCACTTACGCCATCCCAATTACAAACTCTGGCCTTGACGGCCTGACTGCTGAAACCTCCATCTTGATGGAGAAAGGTTTGTCTACCTCGTTGGTTGAGTCCATGGTGAAGGCTAGGAAGATGACTTCTTCTTCCATCTGTTATTTGGTATGGCGTACCTACATTGATTAGTTGAGTCTTGGTCTCTTCCCTGTTGGGTGTTCTCAGTTCCCAGGGATCTGGAGTTTTACTGCATGGGTTGGAGTCGGTCTCTAACTCAGTACTTTGAAGGGTCAGGTTTCTACCCTGTCTGTCTTCTTTCAGAAGTCTTTTGTTCAGCATTCCTTGATTAAGACTGCTTTTAGAGGGTTGCTCATGTGCGTTCCCCACGACAATCTATGGTCCCTGTTTTTGGGATTTGGAATTGGTCTTGCCTGCTTTGCAGGGTGCTCCCTTTGAACCTGTGCAGGATGCTGCCTTGGCCATTCTTACGCTCAAGGTTGTGTTTCTGGTAGCTATCACTTCTGTCAGGCGTGTGTCTGAGTTGGCGGTGCTGTCCATTCAGCCCCCCTACTTTGAGAGGCACCAGGACAAGGTGTTGTTTCGTTCAAACCTGAATTTCTGCCTAAAGGTAGTGTCTGCCTTTCATTTGAGTCAGGATATTGTTCTTCCTCCTTGTGCCCTAACCCTAGCTATGTTAAGGAGAGAGTTTTGCACTCTTTGGTTGTGGTTAGGTTTCTGAAGTACTATCTGGTGGCTTCTTCAGGAACACTGAAGAGCCCGAATAGCTCAGTCGGTAGAGCATCAGATCTTTAATCTGAGGGTTCAAGTCTCTGTTTGGGCGATGGAGTCCTCCAACATTTCTTTAGGACCCTTCTGGTCTTAGGAAGGGTTTGGCTCCTGCCAAGTCTTCTATCAGCAAGTGGATTCGTTAGGCTGTGATTCAGGCCTACTCTGCTAAGGGGAAGAATCCTCCCTTCTCCTTATTGCTCTTTCTACTCGTGCTATTGGTGCCTCTTGGGCCTTCCAGCACCAGGCCTTTGTTGAACCAGTTTGCAAGGCCGCTACTTGGTCTTCTGTTCATACCTTTTCAAAGTTTTGCAAGGTTGATGTTCAGGCCTCAGTTGTTGCTGTTTTTGGCCGCAAGGTTTTGCAGGCGGCAGTGGTTTAAACTGTCTGCTGTTACCTTTTTTATTGGGGATCCCACCCTGCTTTATGGACACTGCTATTGGATGTCCCAAGTGTAAGTAATCTATCTGGAGCAGGACGTACTGTATACTAAGAATAATACAATTCTGTGAAATACTGTAGAATTGGTATTATAAGTATACAGTACGTCCTGCTCCACCCCGCCCTTGGTTTTGCATTATTCTGGATCCCCTGTATGGTGATTGTTATCATTGTTATACTGTAGTTACCAGTTTTTGGTTGTTGAATTCTCCCGGCTTCTTTTTCACTGCTTTTCAATGCTGGGGATTTGTGGGAGGTCCCCGGGTATTTGAGGGGCCGGGAGGAGCCTGTTTTACATGTCTCTGCAGTGCATCGCCATCTGCATCTGGAGCAGGACGTACTGTATACTGATAATACCAATTCTACAGGTGACTATTTCACAGAATTGTATTTTTGTTGTATCCTGCTTGTCTTGCTTAATGTGTTTTTTACTGGCAGCCGCCGACGCGCGTTTGTACATCACTCCGCGGATGGCGGCGACATTACCTCAGGCTCTGCCATGCCGTCATGGGACGGCGGGATCATGTGGGCGCTATTCACGCTCTTTGGGGGGGGGCGAGCTCTGTGGATGATGTTTTCCGCATCACTTCTCTAGTGGCCTGTCCCTCGAAGGTATATGCGGACGCCATTTTTACCTCCCTCGTGCTGTGTGTCTGCTGTTTCCTACCGCGGTCCGTGAGTGCCCCTGCGGGGTGGATTGTTATATATATATATTTTTTTTTTCACTGTATTTCTTACGGGGATGTCTTCTTATGTCTTGCAGGCGGGTAGACCTCATTGTGGTTTCTCCCGGTCCTCCTTTTAGTTCTGGGCTATTATTATATCTCCCACATCCCTAGTGGGCTCTTGGGGCATCCCGGGTTGCTATCTTTAGCGTTAACCCTATATTGGCCTATTGTGCCACTATAATCACCATATGGAGGCTTCTGGGGATAATGTTCTTGGGGTTCCTTCGGGACAAGCCCGGCTATGTGTTGTGTGTGAAGTATCCCCTATAAGTGATGATGTCAGGGTGTGTGTACCCTGCGCCCAGCAGTTACTTGCACTGCAGCCTGGGTTGCCTGTTACTGGTGCGGCGCCCCCTCGGGCTTCGCCTACCCCCCTTTGCCTACAACTGGCCTGTCACGCCTTTGCCTGTGTGGGGACGGCGCTGCACCCGATTTGTGCCTCTGCTATTACGGCTATTGCCATTAAAGGGGTGCTTAAGTGTCTCTTGGACGGGGCATCTGAGGATGCGGGTAGAGTATAGATCTCTACTGCTTTGTGAGGAATTTATTGCATATATTCTGTCTGCTATGGATGATGCGATTAGAATGTGTGGTAGAACTTCTGCCTTGTTGGTGGCTATACGCCGCTCTGTCTGGCTACGTCAATGGGTAGCTGATAATGCTGCTAAGAAAGCTCTCACTGGTTTCCCTTTTAAGGGCCTGCGTCTCTTTGGTGAGCGATTGGATTTCTTTGCCAGGGGCGGCAGGTTACCTCACCGTTGGAGGCCGCCCCGATCCTTTCGGGGGATGGGTGCCTTTCTCCCATCCTTCCGTAGTTCCAGATCTGTCCGAGGAGTCTCCTTTACTGGGGTCCGCGGAGATCACTGGGGAAGGGGCAGAGGACGTGGCCGTCCGGGCCTCTCCTGGGGTCCCAAGCCAAAATCCTCACCCAAGCCCCGTCAGGCATGAATGGGCGCCCTCACCCGCCCGGGTGGGGGGACGGCTCCAGCTCTTTGCTCACATCTGGAGGCTTCACATATCAGACCGGTGGATTCAGGAGGTAGTGTCCTCTGGTTACAAGATAGAGTTTGCTGCCTGGCCGCCCCCAAGATTCATCAAATCCTGGATGGCTCAAAACCCCTTGTCAGCTTAGGGTCTGTGCCTTGCTGTCCAAAACCTTCTGGAGTTGGGGGTCATCTGCCAGGTGCCCTTGAGGGAAAGGGGCAGAGGCTACTATTCCAACCTTTTCATTGTTCCCAAAAAAGAGGGGTCCATCAGACCTATCCTGGATTTAAAGTGCCTCAACAAATTTGTCAGATCCAAACACTTTCGCATGGAGACTCTGCGCTCAGCTGTCAATTCTCTACGCCCGGGCGACTTCATGACCTCTGTAGACATCAAAGACGCTTACCTTCATGTACCAATCTTTCCAGGTCATCAGAGATTCCTCAGGTTCGCTCTGGAGGATCAGCACTACCAATTTGTGGCCTTACCTTTCGGTCTCACCTCGGCTCCCAGGGTATTCACCAAGGTTCTGGAGGGTGTACTGGCTCTGCTGAGATCTCAGGGCATTCGCATCCTTCCTTACTTAGACAACATTCTCATCACGTCCCAGTCCTTCCAGCAGGCCGAGCTGGATATCCAGCTGGTGGTGTCCAAACTGGAGTCCTTCGGCTGACCATCCCAAGTCTTTCCTGTCACCGTCAATGGTGAGGTCCTTTCTGGGCATGACTCTGGATACATCTCAGGTCAAGATCTTTCTCCCTCAGCAGAAGGTGGAGAATCATCAGGCCCTAGCCAGGCTTCTTATGTCTTCCCCTCATCCCTCCATCCGGCAGGGGATGCAGTTGCTGGGCCTGATGGTGTCTTGCTTCGAGGCGGTTCCATACGCTCAGTTTCACATGAGACCCCTTCAAATTCACCTCTTGTCAGTTTGGGATCGGGTCCCTGGATCAGGTGCTGGTTCTGTCCCCCCTGGCCAGACGGTCTCTCTCGTGGTAGCTGGACTCAAGAAACCTGTTGGTGGGCAGATCCTTTCTGGCCCCGTGCTGGGAGACAGTCACCACAGATGCCAGCCTAACAGGTTGGGGGGGCTTCTGGAAATCCCTGAAATTCCAGGGTCAGTGGGGTCCTCAGAAGGCCTACACCCCTATCAACATCTCTGGAATTGAGGGCGATAAGGTTGGTTCTCGCCCAATTGACTCCACACCTTCGAGGTTGGGTGGTTCAGGTCCGCTCGGACAACCAGATGGCGATTGCCTACATCAATCATCAGGGAGGGACCCGGAACAAGAGGGCCCTCAAGGAAGTGTCCCTGATACTGTCTTGGGCGGAGGAGAATGTTCCCTGCACCTCAGCCGTGTACATCCCGGGGGTGGAGAATCTGGAGGCAGACTCCCTCAGCAGGAGGACTTCTTGTCTGGGAGAATGGTCCCTCAGCAGCAGGGTGTTTCGCTCCCTGTGCCACCGCTGGGGTCAGCCAGATGTGGATCTGTTTGCGTTCCCTGTCACCCTCCGATCACAAGTCTGCTCCCTTACCTCTAGGCCACAACTGCCCTATATATATATATATATATATATATATATATATATATATATAGTGGCTGCAAGATCAAATGCTGTGGTCTTTTATTCTGTATGGTTATGGCCATTTATTCTAAGTATGTCTCACACCCTGCTTCGGAAATATTCATTACACTTGGGTTATGTCCAGTAGAGGGCGAACTTCTGCAGAGATGAATAGAAAAAAAAGGAAGCCCCTCCCGGCCCATAAATACCTGGGACCTCCCACACATTCCCCAGTAATCGTCTCTGCAGACGGTGAGCAAGTCAGAAGATGAAATCTCCTCCTTGCAGGTAAGCCGGGTTCACACCCGGCCATTTTTTTCCCTATTTCTGCCCGGGCCTAGTTTTGCTTAAGTCCCCTAATGCCTCCCAGCCTTGGCTGTAGGTCCGGGTGACGGTAGGATTCACCTTAACAGGTGGATTGATAGGAGCCACGCTCCGCCGTGAGACCCCATTGCAAAGGGTAGGCGGCTACCAGGTTGGTGACCCTGGTTTGGGATGCCCTGTCCGTTTTCCCCTGCTCTACTCCCGTGGTTGGGGATCCCTCCCTCTCTTTACTTTATTCCCTTTATTCACAATGGGAGGGGGGCCTGTGACTTCTCCCTTGTTTTTAAATTAATTTGATCTTTACAGTTGATGTGGAGCGTCTGGAAGTATTCCTTCAATGAACTTGTGTATGCGTGTGTGTGTGTGTGTGATTTTACTGTTCGTTTTGTTACATGCGGTGGCCGCATTGAGAGCCGGCCGCCCTGTCCGGCTCGGCACGTGCGGCTGCTCAGGCTAGAGGTAAGCTTCTCCCCCTCCTTTCTGTGAGGAGCGAGGGCGGGGCCGGGCGCTCAGCGCGCTGGCGGCAGCCCGCCCCGCTCTCTCTAGCGCCCTCGGCGGCGCCCGGTCAATGGATCCGCGTTTCTGGGTGAGGATGGGGAGGGGGCGGGGCCAGGCGCGGCGCGTGATTCGCGCCCGCCCTTCTTCTTCTTCCTTTCTGCCTTATGCTCAGGCTGGGGATCACCATTGTTGTACGGTGAGTGTCCTGTGGGGCTTTGCTTGTGGTGCACTGTTGTTCTGAGTTTGCGCCTTCAATCCTTCCTTTCGCGGTGCCAGAGCAGGCAGAGGCTTTGCCTACTCTAATTTCAGAGGTGATTCCTGGAACAGAGGCAGAGGACGCTTGTCCAGGCCTTAACTGGGGTTCCAAGCCCAAGCCTGCTGCCAAGACAGCTCAGCAATGAGGGGACGCCCTCACCCTTGCTGGTGGGGGGACGGCTGCGGCACTCCTTCCTGGTCTGGGCCCAGGAGGTCATAGACAAATGAATCTTGGAAGTGGTCTCTTCCGGGTACAAGCTGGGGTTCAAGTGCCGGCCTCCTCCCAGATTCCTCAGTTCTCGGGTCCCCTCGGTCCCGCGGGCTGCGCTGGGGCTCCTGTTGGCAATGCAAAATCTTCTGGACATGGAGGTCATATGCCCGGTGCTTTTCTCAGGGGGAGGACAGGGCTATTATTCCATCCTTTTCACGGTTCCCAAAAAGGATGGATCCATCAGACCCATTCTGGATTTGAAGCTTCTCAACAGGTTCATCAGAACCAAGAAGTTACGCAGGGAGACTCTGCGTTCATTCATCAATTCCCTTCGTCAGGGGGATTTCGTGACATCTATAGACTTCAAGGCTGTTTACCTTCATGTACCATTCTACCCAGCACACCAGAGAGTTATCAGGTTGTGGTGGGGAATCAGTATTTTCAGTTGTGGCCCTCCCTTTCAGGTTGACTTTGGTACCAAGGGTGTTCACCAAGGTGCTGGCGGGCATAATGGCCCTTCTCAGAGCCCAGGGCATTCGCATTGTGCCGTATCTGGACGACCTGCTTATTACAGCTTCTTCACTATGTCAGGTGGAGCTGGACTCCAGGGTGGTGACGATGCTGGTAAGGTTTGGATGGGTGATCAACCACCCCAAGTCTTCTCTCTCCCCATCAAGGGAGATCTCATTCCTGGGCTTTAATCTGGATACCAGTCAGGCCAGAGTGTTCCTACCTCACCCAAAGGTGCAGAGGGTTCAAGATCTGATACGTGTTCTCCTGGCCAATCCTCGCTCCTCTATCCGGCTAGGGATGAAACTGGTAGGATTAATGGTGGCTTCCTTCGATGCAGTCCCCTTTGCTCAGTTCCACATGAGGTCGTTCCAACTCCATCTATTGCTGAACTGGGACAGATGTCCCCGGTCCTTGGATCAGTCCTTTCTGCTGGCTCCCAGGGTTCGGCAGTCCCTTCAGTGGGGGCTGGAACCAAGCAATCTGCTGAGGGGCAGATCCTTTCTGGTCCCTTGTTGGGAGATGGTTACCACGGATGCCAGCCTGTCGGGCTGGGGAGGTCTCTGGACGGATTTTCAGTTCCAGGGGCTGTGGGGTCCTCAGGAGGTTCACACCCCCATCAATGTCTTGGAGCTCAGAGCTGTTCGGTTGGTTCTGTCATGCTTGACGCATCACTTTCAGGGCTTACCGGTTCAGGTTAGATCAGACTATCGAACTGCGGTCGCTTACATTAATCGCCAAGGAGGGACTCACAGCAGGAGTGCCCTCAGGGAAGTTTCTCTGATTCTCGCATGGGCGGAGAGCAATGTTCCATGCATCTCAGCGGTATTCCTTCCGGGAGTGGAAAACCCGGAGGCGGACTCCTCGAGCAGGGGGATCCTCTCGCCGAGGGGAATGATATCTCAACCACAAGGTATTCCAGTCCCTCTGTCGCAAGTGGGGGACTCCGGAGGTGGATCTCTTTGCCTCACGTCGCAATCACAAGCTCCCAACGTTTGTGTCTCTGTCTCAGGATCCTCTGGCCCTGGCAGTGCACGCCATGTCTCTTGCCTGGAGGGATTGGGGGTTTCTGTACCAGTTTTCCCCCCTTCTCCATGGTGGGTGGTGCGCAAGCTGGCTCAAGAGGGTGCGCCAGCAATTCTGGTGGTCCCAGGGTGGCCAAGACAGGTTTGGTTCGTACCACAATTTACAAACGCTGGCTTTGACGGTGTGGCTGCTGAAACCTCCTCCATCTTAATAGAAGAAGGTTTGTCTGATGCTGTGATTCAGACACTTGTTAGGGCTGGGAAGTGATCTTCCTCTAACATCTTCTACAGGATGTGGAGGTCTTATATTGATTGGTGTGAGGCTAGGGCCTTGCCTTGCAGGGTGTTTTCGATCCCTAGGATTTTGGACTTTCTTCAACACGGTCTGGGCCTGGGGCTCCAGCTTAGTACCTTTAGAGGGCAGGTCTGCCCTGGTGGTTTTCTTCTAAGGTCCTTTGTTCTTCATCCTTTGGTTAAAGCTTTTTTTCAGGGGGTCACTCATGTGCGGCCCCCTCGAAAGCCTTGTGCCTGTTTGGGTTTTGAATTTTGCATTTTCTTTGCTTACGCCAAAGATTGCCCTTTCTCATTCAGGATGTGGTTCTCTCTTCCTTGTGTCCTAAGCCTAGCAATGACAAGGAGAGGGCCCTGCACTCTTTTTGGATGATTGTTTGTTGTGTGAAGTACTATTTGGTGGTTACTTCTTTTTTCTGTAGGATGGACGCCTTGTTTTTGGTGCCCTCTGGGCCCATGGAGGATTTGGCGCGGTCGAGTCTACCATTTGTAGATGGATATGTCTGGTCATTGTTGGGGCCTATATTGCCAAGGGGAGGGTTCCCCTTTCAGATTACTGCTCTTTCTACTAGTACTATTGGGGCTTCCTGGGCTTTTTTGCCCCAGGCTTCCATTGTACAAGTTTGTACGGCTGCTACTTGGTCTTCTGTTCATGCCTTTTCCAAGTTTTTATAAGGTTGATGTGCGGGCCTTAGCGGCTGCTGTTTTTGGCCGCAAAGTTCTACAAGCGGCAGGGGTTTCATTTGTGCACTTTTGCCTGTTGGGATCCCCACCCTTTTTGGACACTGCTATTGGATGTCCCAAGTGTAATGAATATTTCCGAAGCAGGGTGTGAGACATACTTAGAATAACACCATTTTGTGATTACTCGCATGAATGGGTATTATAAGTATGTCTCACACCCTGCTTCGCCCCACCCTGAGTTGTATCTTGGATCCTCTGTTTGGTGATACTGTTTTTCTCATAGATTTATTTGCTTTTCCTGGTCCCCTTACTGCTTTCTTATACTGGGGAATGTGTGGGAGGTCCCTGGTATTTATGGGCCGGGAGGGGCTTCCTTTTTTTTCTATTCATCTCTGCAGAAGTTCGCCCTCTACTGGACATAATCCAAGTGTAATGAATATTTCCGAAGCAGGGTGTGAGACATACTTATAATACCCATTTTACAGGTGAGTAATCACAAAGTGGTATTTTTACTCAGCACTGCACTTATGTTGCCTGTTTTGTGTGTTACAGATTGCCCTGTATATGTGCATATTAAGGGGTCCCTCCTGGTCCTGGGGTCCCTAGTGTAAAATTGTCCACCTAAAATCCTCCCACTGGGACTTTTAAGGGGCATCCCGGGTTGCTTATGCGTAAATTCCCTGCGGTCTTGCGACTGACCACAAAATTTATTGCTAGCACTGTGGGCAAGAAGGCCCAGGCTAAAAAGAGACATTTGCCGTCGGCCCAGCCCGTGTGGGATGTTGATGACGATTCCACTGATTTTTCAGATTACTCCCCGTTAGAGGAGGGGGAACTGTATCAGGAGACAGAGGCTGACCATGTTCACTCTGGGAATGCCAATGTCGAGCAGGCGCTGGGGGATGCCGTAGATACGGCCACTGTTTTGTCACATTTATTGGAGGTGTTGAATATTGAACCGCCTGAGGCGCCCCCTCTCAAGAAGGGGGAGTTTTTTGGGGCCTGCAAGCCCCGTCTGGAATTCCCTACCCAGGGTCATTTTGATGCGCTGATCCTTAGAGAATGGGAGAGGCCCAGTCGGCTTCCTGGTGTGCCTCAGGGATGGGATAAGAAGTATCCTTTTCCGGTGGAGGCGGTTAAGCGCTGGTCTTCTCCTCCCGAGGTCGACGCGCCAGGTTTAGGCTTGACCAACTCCTCTGTGCTGAACACTCCTGACGCCACTTCCCTTAAGGATGGTGAGGATAAGCGCCTTGATCAGATGGCGTGCCACGCATTTGCCAACGTGGGCTCGGCCCTGCGGCCTGTTAGTGCATCTGCCCTGGTGTCGCTTGCTATTAGGTCTCTTATCAGGGACTGGCTGAATAACGCTCAGTTTGATCCAGCTGGCCCTGAGTTCGCTATCCTTTAAAAATGCGAATTGTTCATGGATTTTGTCATGGCTGCGATGGAAGATTCTATTGTCGTGTGTAGTAGGACTTCAGCCTTACTGGTGGCTATGCGCAGATTGGTCTGGCTCCGCCAGTGGACAGCGGACGTTGGGGCCAAGAAGTCGCTCACAGCTCTTCCCTTCTTGGGTTCGCGGCTGTTTGGAGATAAATTGGATGCTGTTGCTAAAGGAGGTAAGTTGCCTCAGCGGAGGAAACAGCTCCGCCCCTTTCGGGGGCGGGCTCGTTCACTCCTTCCTTTCGAGGGGCCAGAGCGGTTAGGGGCTTGGCCTTCTCGGGTTTCAGGGGCTCAGAGGAACAGAGACAGAGGTCGGGCTCGTACCGCGCCTGCCTGGGGTTCCAAGCCCAAGCCGGCCATTAAACCGGCTCAGCAATGAAGGGGCGCCCTCACCCGCAAGGGTGGGGGGACGGCTGCGGCTCTTCTTCCAGGTCTGGGCCCGGGAGGTAACAGACAATTGGATCTTGGAAGTGGTCTCCTCCGGGTACAAACTGGAGTTCGAGTACTGGCCGCCCCCAAGATTCTTAAGGTCTCGGGTGCCCTCAGACCCTCAGGCTGCACAGGGGCTCAGGTTAGCAGTAAGAAACCTTCTGGACATGGGGGTTATATGCCCGGTGCCTCTGGCGGAGAGAGGCAGGGGTTACTACTCCAACCTTTTCACGGTCCCCAAAACGGAGGGTTTGGTGAGACCCATTCTAGATCTCAAGGTTCGCAACAGGTTTATCAGAGCCAAAAAGTTCAGCATGGAGACTGCGCTCAGCTATCCCTTCGCCAAGGGGATTTTATGACATCCATAGACATCAAGGATGCGTATCTGCATGTTCCGATTTTTCAAGCACATCAGAGATTTCTCTGGTTTGCAGTGGAGGATCAACATTATCAGTTTGTAGCTCTTCCCTTCGGTCTGACCTCGGCGCCGAGGGTCTTCACCAAGGCCTTGGCGAGCATAATGGCTCTGCTCAGAGCTCAGGGCATTTGCGTTGTGCCTTATCTGGATGATCTGTTGATATCAGCTTCTTCCCTCCACCAGGCGGAGCTGGACACCCACCAGGTGGTGTCAACCCTGGAGAGGTTCGGGTGGGTGATCAACCGCACCAAGTCTTCGTTCTCCCCGTCTCGTGTGATTTCATTTCTGGGCATGAATCTGGATACCATTCGGGCCAGAGTGTTTCTGCCCAGACCAAGGTGCAGGGGATTCACGGCCTGATCCGCCTTCTTCTGGCCAGTCCTTGTCCCTCTATCTGACAGGAGATGAAACTGGTAGGTTTGATGGTATCCTCCTTCGAGGCGGTGCCGTTTGCACAGTTTCACATGAGATCTCTTCAACTTCACCTATTGACGTATTGGGACAGGTGCCCACAGTCATTGGACCAACCATTCAGGATGTCTCCCAGGGTTCGGCAGTCCTTTCGGTGGTGGCTGGACTCGAGCAATCTGGTGAAGGGCAGATCCTTTCTGGTCCCTTGTTGGGAGACAGTTACCACGGATGCCAGCCTGTCGGGCTGGGGAGGTTATTGGAAGAGTCATCAGTTCAGCGGGGTGTGGGGTCCCCAGGAGGCTCACACCCCCATCAATGTATTGGAGCTCAGAGCCATTCGACTGGTTCTGGCTCGGCTGACCCCGCATTTAGGGGGTCTTCCGGTTCAGGTTCGTTTGGACAACCGAACGGCAGTAGCTTACATAAATCACCAAGGAGGGACTCGCAGCAGGAGTGCCCTCAGGGAAGTCTCTCTGATCCTGCACTGGGCGGAGAGCAATGTTCCTTGCCTTTCGGCAGTCTACGTTCCGGGAGTGGAGAACACGGAGGCAGATTCCCTGAGCAGGGGATCCTCTCGCCACGGAGAGTGGTCTCTCAACCCCGAGGTTTTTCTGGATCTTTGCCGCAAGTGGGGGACTCCGGAGGTTGATCTCTTTGCCTCGAGGCACAATCACAAACTTCCGGCCTTTGTGTCTCTTTCTCAGGATCCTCTGTCTCTGGCAGTGGATGCCTTGTCACTGGCTTGGAAGGACCTGGGTTTTCTGTACCTGTTTCCACCTGTCTCCATGCTGGGCAAGGTAGTTCGCAAACTGGTTCTAGAAGGGGCACCAGCGATTCTGGTGGCTCCAAGGTGGCCAAGAAGGGTTTGGTACGCAGACGTCGTAAGGATGGCCGTAGACCAGTACCGGCTTCCCTTGCTGCCGGACCTGCTATCTCAGGGTCATCTACATTACCCCAATTTACAAACGCTGGCTTTGACAGCTTGGCAGCTGAAAACCTTCATCTTGAAAGAGGAAGGTTTGTCTGAGGCTGTTGTTCAGACCCTGATTAGGGCTAGGAAGCGGTCCTCTTCTGGCATTTACTATAGGACTGGGAGGTCCTATATTGATTGGTGTGAGGCTAGGGCCTTGCCTTGCAGGGTTTTTTCTATACCCAGGATTTTGGAGTTTCTTCAGCATAATCTGGATCTTGGGTTCCAGCTTAGTGCTTTGAAAGGACAGGTTTCTGCTCTGTTGGTTTTCTTCCAGAGGTCTTTTGCTTTACACCCGCTGGTTAAGACCTTTTTCCAAGGGGTGGCGCATGTGCGGCCCCCTCGGAAGGTTGTAGTACCTGTTTGGGATTTGAATTTGGTTCCTTCGGCTCTGCAGGGTCCTCCTTTTGAGCCGCTACAGGATATTGCTCTTTCGGTTCTCACTCAGAAGGTTGCTTTCTTGGTGGCTATTACATCTGGTCTCTGAGTTGGCGGCCCTGACGATTCAGGCCCCTTACTTTGAGAGACACCAGGATAAGGTGGTTTTTCGTTTTAAGCCAGATTTCCTTCCTAAGGTGGTGTCTGCTTTCCACCTCAATCAGGATATTGTTCTCTCTTCCTTGTGTCCTAAGCCTAACAATGACAAGGAGAGGGTTCTGCACAGTTTGGATGTTGTTCGCTGTGTGAAGTACTATTTGGTGACTACCTCTTCCTTCCGCGGGCCCAGGAAAGGTTTGGCGCCCGCCAAGTCTACCATTTGCAAATGGATTCGTCAGGCCATTGTTGGGGCCTATTCTGCTAAGGAGAGGACTCCCCCTTTTAGGGTCACTGCGCATTCTACTTGTGCTGTTGGTGCGTCCTGGGCTTTTCAGCACCAGGCTTCTGTTGAACAAGTTTGTAAGGCTGCTACTTGGTCTTCCGTTCATACTTTTTCCAAGTTTTACAAGGTTGATGTGCGGGCTTCAGCGGATGCTGTTTTTGGCCGCAAGGTTCTGCAAGCTGCAGTGGTTTGAGTTGGTACATTCTTTACTGTTTCTGGTTCCCACCCATGACGGACACTGCTATTGGATGTCCCAGATGTCATGAAGACCGAAGTGGAGTGTATGGCACACTTAGAATAATACCGTTTTGTGAGTACTCACCTTTAAAACGGGTATTATGAGTGTGCCATACACTCCACTTCGCCCCACCCCTTTTTTCAGGTATTCTGGGGCTTTTATATGGTGAACCATTGGTTTTGATTGTTAAGGTTATAATTGGTTCTTCCTGGTCCCTTTACTGCTTTTATACACTGGGGAATTGGTGGGAGGTCCCAGGTATATATGGACCGGGAGGGGCTTTCTTTTTTTGCATATTCATCTCTGCAGAAGTTCGCCCTCTACTGGAGATTACCCAGATGTCATGAAGACCGAAGTGGAGTGTATGGCACACTCATAATACCCGTTTTAAAGGTGTGTACTCACAAAACGGTATTTTTCCTTTGGGTCCCCCCGCGCCCCCCTCCCTCTCTGGCCATGGCTGCTCGCCGCTGCCTTCTCGTCTCTCTCTCCCCCCCTCTGACTTAGTTGGGGGGGGGAGGGGGGGTGGTAGCGGCGAGTGATGATATCTGTGGTGTTTTTACGTTTTTGGTGTATTTTCTGGTGTTTTTAGCTGCCGCGCCGCTTTGTACTGCGCTCCGCGGCCTGAGGTAATTTTACTTTGTCATGGCGCCGGCCATGTCACGTCCGTTTTTCGCACTCTTTTTGGGGGGGGGGTGGGGGCCGGGTGATGACGCGTATCGCGTTGTTTACCCCGCGGCCCGCCCCTCAAGGTACCTGTGCCGGCGCCATTTTGGACAAGCTGCGCGTCTGGCTTTTCTCCCTTCCTGGCTGCAGCGCTGCTTCCTCCAGCGGGTCGCCTAATTCAGCGGTCTGTGCCTGTGTGACCCCGCAGTGTCTTTGGTCCGTGAGTCCCCCTTGGGGTTTTTTTTTATGGAATTGGGGTATATTTGCTGCGGGATGCTCATGTGTGTTTTTACTTATGTCTTTCAGGCAGGATACCATTGGGTTGTGGTTTCTCCCGGCTCCACTCCTTCCTCCTCCTCATCCCCCCTTTATTGACTTCTGTGGGCATCCCGTGGGAGGGCATCCCGGGTGGCTTCTGTCTTAAGCCTGTACCCACTGCTGGCCTATTGAGCCTGTGTTAATCACCATATGGAGGCTTCTGGGGATAGCGTGCTTGGGGGCCCTTCGGGGCAAGCCCGGCTGTGTTCCATGTGTGGGGTATCCCCTGTGAATAACAGTGTCACGGTGTGCGTGCCGTGTGCTGAAAGTGTCCTTGCGCTTCAAGCTGGTTTGCCTGCTTCGCTTCCCAGCTCTGCGCCTCACTTGGCTTCACCTACTCCCCCGCTCCTGCAATTGGGCCCCAGTGAGGGGAATGTTGGCAGGGAGTCACATTCTGATTTGGCTCTGTGGGTGGCTAACATTGAAAAGCAGCTTGCCAGGACGGTTCCTAGGAAGGCCTCTGGCAAGAAGAGACACCTGGAACCCAGGCCTGCTCCCCTTACTCAGATGTATGTGGGGATTGATGATCTTGGTGGCTGTCACCCCCTTGAGATGGGGGAGCTCTCCCAGGATTCTGACTCCTCTGGGAACCAGCAGGAGGGTTGCGATAGTGACCCTGGGTCTGCGTCTGGAGAGGAATCATGGTACCCTGAGGACACTGATAATCAGCTGTCACATATTTTTTAAAATCTGCACATTGCTGCCCCTGAGGTAGCTAAAAGAAAGCAGGGGGAGCTTTTTCGCCCTGGTAAACAGCGTCTAGAGTTCCCTGAACAGGAACATTTTACCACCTTGGTGCTTAAAGAATGGGAACGTCCTAACAAGTTGCCTGCTGTGCCCAAGGGTTTGGATAAAAGGTATCCCTTTCCTGTTGATCTTGTTAAGAGGTGGTCATTTCCCCGTGAAGTGGACGCTCCCGTGCTAGGCTTGTCCAATATTTCGGTCATGCCTTCCCCTGACACTACCACTCTGAGGGACGGTGAGGACCGGTGCATGGATCAAGTGGCCTACCATGCTTTTACCTGTGTGGGGGATGGCTTGCGCCCCGTATGTGCTGCCGCCATTACTGCTATTGCCCTTAAGAAGCTACTCAAGCGTCTCATTGATGGCACAACAGCTGGTAGTGTGGGGGAGGAATATAGGACTCTCTTACTTTGCTCTGATTTTGTGGCCTTTATCCTTACTGCTATGGATGATGCTGTGCGGCAGGACCTCTGCGCTCTTGGTGGCTATTCGCCGCTCTGTCTGGTTGCGCCAGTGGGCAGCTGACGCTGCGGCTAAGAAAGCTCTCACTGGCCTCCCCTTCGTGGGGCTGCGGCTATTTGGGGAATGTCTTGATGTTCTAGCCAAGGATGGGAGGCTGTCTCAGCATAGGAGGCAGTCTCGGCCCTTTCGGGGGTCCTCTGCCCCCCTCCCTTCCTTTCGCATTCCCAGAGGGGGCCGTGGCTCCCTCCTCTCCAGTGGTCGCAGAGATTCTTGGGGCTGTGGCAGAACCCGTGGTCATCCCGGTCTCTCCTGGAATCCTAAGCCCAAACCTTCTTCCAAGCCCCCTCAGGCATGAAGGGGCGCCCTCACCCATCCGGGTGGGGGGACGGCTTCGGCTCTTTGCTCACGTCTGGAGGCTTCATGTCTCAGACCGGTGGATTCAGGAGGTAGTGTCCTCCGGTTACAAGATAGAGTTTGCAGCCTGCCCCCCCCCCCCCAAGATTCATCAGATCACAGTCCCCAAAAAGGACGGCTCTCTGAGGCCCATTCTGGATCTGAAGGTCCTCAACAAATTTGTCAGATTCAAGCATTTTCGCATGGAGACGCTGCGCTCTGCTGTCAGTACCCTTCGCCCGGGAGACTTCATGACCACTGTGGACATCAAGGATGCTTATCTTCATGTGCCTATCTTCCCAGGTCATCAGAGATTTCTAAGGTTCGAGCTGCAGGATCAGCATTACCAGTTTGTGGCTCTACCCTTTGGTATTATCTCGGCACCTCGGGTATTCACCAAGGTGCTGGCGGGAGTGATGGCTCTGCTAAGGAACCAGGGCATCCGCATCAATCCTTACCTGGACGACATCCTGATTGTGGCTGAGTCTTTTCCTCAGGCCGAGCGGGACACTCAAATGGTGACATTCACTCTGGAGTCTTTCAGCTGGGTGATCAACTATTATTATTATTGTTATTGTTTATTTATATAGCGCCATCATCTTCCGTAGCGCTTTACAAAGTAGTAATTACAGACAGGGTAGAAACATACGGTACATATACTATTTCAAATGCAGTTTTACAGATTTGACAGTGGATATTCTGAGTACAAGATACAATAGAGCAGGGCAAGAGAGCCCTGCCCGTGCGAGCTTACAATCTAAAGGAAGAGGGGTGAAGACGAGGGGGAAAGATCACAAACAGTCAGTATTGAGCTTTGTGTCTTGAAGGCGGGAGTGCGAGGAAGTAACCAAGGAGGAGGACAGAAGAAGGTCAGAGGCAGAGCGGAGGTTGCGCTTGGGTTGGTAATGCTGCATCAGAGATGAAATGTAGGGAGGGGCCTGGTTAGAGAGAGCTTTGTAGGTTAGCGTTAGAAGTTTGAACTGAACTCTGTGGGAGACAGGTAACCAGTGGAGGGATTGAGGGGGGCAGCACTGGAGAAGCGAGAGGAGAGATGGATGGGGCGAGCAGCAGAGTTTAGAATAGATTGGAGGGGTGCCAGTCAGTTTGTTGGCACAGAGGAGGGTGTTGCAGTAGTCCAGTCGGGATATGACCAGGGCGTGCACTAGCATTTTAGTGGTGACAGGTGAGAGGAAGGGACGGATGCGGGAGATATTTTTGAGTTGGAGACGACAGGAGGTGGCTAGGGAGTGAATGTGAGGTCAGAACGAGAGAGAGGAGTCCAAAATGACACCCAGGCATCGAGCTTGATGAGTTGCAGTTATTGTAAGATTATTTACAGAGATTGTAGTGTTAGAGAGAGGAGGGGAGTGAGATGGTGGGAAAATGACCAGAAGATTTAGTTAAGCCAGATTATATGCTTGTCTGAATAAGTGAGTTTTAAGGGCACCTTTGAAGGTTTTTAGAGTTGTGGAGTGGCGGATTGGGTGGGGGAGGGCATTCCAGAAGATTGGAGTTGCACGTGAGAAGTCCTGGAGGCGGGCATGAGAGGAGGTGACCAGGGTGGAGGACAGGAGAAGGTCAGCAGCAGAGCGAAGACTGCGTCTAGGTTGATATTGTTGGATTATAGATGAGATGTAGGGAGAGGCCTGGTTGGAGAGAGCTTTGTATGTGAGAGTTAGAGATTTGAACAGGATTCGCTGTGGGATTGGCAGCCAGTGTAGGGATTGGTAGAGAGGCGCAGAACTGGAGGAGCGAGAGGAGAGATGGATGAGGCGAGCAGCAGAGTTCAGGATAGATTGGAGGGGTGCCAGTCTGTTAGTTGGTAAGCCGCAAAGAAGGATGTTGCAGTAATCCAGTCGGGATATGACCAGGGCATGTACTAGCATTTTAGTGGTGTCAGGCGAGAGGAAGGGATGGATGCGTGAGATGTTTGTAAGTTGGAGGCGACAGGAGGTGGCCAGGGAGTGAATATATGGTTTGAAAGAGAGGGCAGAGTCCAGAATGACTCCCAGGCACCGAGCTAGGGGAGTTGCTGTTATTGTGTAATTGTTGACAGAAATCGACATGTTAGAGAGGGGAGGGGAGTTAGATGGTGGGAAAATGACCAGTTCTGTCTTGTCCATGTTTAGCTTGAGGTAGCGAGATGACATGAATGAAGAAATAGCTGTAAGGCAGTTAGGGAGGCGAGATAGGAGAGAGGAGAGATTGGGGCCTGAGAGATATATCTGAGTGTCATCCGCATAGAAGTGGTATTGGAAGCCTAGTGAAGTTATAAGTTTGCCAAGGCCATAGGTGTAGACTGAGAAAAGTAGGGGGCCTAGGAACTATCCCAAGTCTTCTCTGTCCCCGTCCCTGGTGAGGTCTTTTCTGGGCATGACTCTGGATACCTCTCAGGTCAAGGTGTTCCTTCCTCAGCAGAAGGTGGAGGGTCTTCAGCTGCAGGCTCGGGCTCTGCTGTTGTGTCCTCATCCTTCCATCCGTCAGGGGATGCAGTTGGTGGGCCTGATGGTGTCCTGCTTCAAGGTAGTCCCCTTTGCTCAGTTTCACATGAGACCTCTTCAGTTGTACCTCTTTTCAGTTTGGGATCGGGACCCTGTGTCCCTGGATCAGGAATTTGTTCTATCTCCTCTGGCCGGACAGTCTCTTTCGTGGTGGCTGGACTCAAGGAACCTTCTGGGGGGGCAGATCCTTCCTGCCCCCGTGCTGGGAACAGTCACCACGGATGCCAGTCTGACCGGCTGGGGAGGCTTCTGGAAGTCCCTGAGGTTCCAGGGTCGGTGGGGCCCACAAGAGGCCCATGCTTCCATCAACGTCCTGGAACTGAGGGCGATCAGGTTGGTTGTTTCTCGCCTATTCACTCACCTTCGGGGTTGGGCTGTTCAGATCCGCTCAGACAACCAGACGGCGGTTGCCTACCTCAATCATCAGAGAGGGACTCGGAGCCAGGTGGCGGACTCCCTGAGCAGGGGGACGTCTCATCTGGGGGAATGGTCTCTCAACAGCCGGGTGTTTCTCTCCCTCTGTCACCGCTGGGGTCAGCCGGATGTGGACCTGTTTGCGTCCCGTCACAATCACAAACTTCCCAGATTTGTCTCTCTGTCTCAGGATCCTCTGGCCTTCACCACGGATGCCTTGGCAATACCTTGGACGGAGTTTCAGCTTTTCTATGTGTTCCCTCCTTTTCCTCTCCTGGGCAGGGTCATGCACAAGATGGCCCAGGAGCAGGTACCAGCCATACTGGTGGCCCCTGGTTGGCCAAGAAGAATTTGGTTCGCAGACGTCGTGCAGTTGGCAGTAGACTGGCACGTCTTGCCCAAGGATCCAGATCTTCTCACCCAGGGGCAGCTACGCCATCCCAATTTACAAACTCTGGCTTTAACGGCTTGGCTGCTGAAACCTCCATTTTGATGGAAAAGGGGTTGCCTGCCTCTGTTATTGATACCATGATTCGGGCTAGGGAGAAGTCCTCGTCCTTCATCTATTACAGGGTCTGGCATGCTTACATTGCTTGGTGTGAGTCCAAGTCTCTTCCCTGTCGGGTGTTTTCTAATCCCAGGATTCTGGATTTCTTACAACATGGTTTGGAACTGGGCCTTCAACTTAGTACCCTAAAATGCCATGTTTCAGCTCTGGCAAGTTTTTTCCAAAGATCTTTTGTCAATCACCGGTTGGTTAAAACCTTTTTTCAGGGTGTTTCTCATGTGCGTCCACCCCGTAAGCCTTTGCTACCAGTCTGGGATTTGAATCTGGTGTTGTCTGCTCTGCAAGGGCCTCCCTTTGAGCCTATCTGTGAGGCTGCCTTGTCTATTTTGACTCTTAAGGTAGCCTTTCTGGTGGCTATCACTTCTGTAAGGCGAGTTTCTGAGCTAGCGGCACTTTCCATCAAACCTCCTTAATTTGAGAGACATCAGGATAAGGTGGTGTCCCGGTTTAAGCCGGATTTTCTGCCAAAGGTTGTGTCTGCCTTTCATCTCAATCAGGACATTGTCTTGCCTTCATTGTGTCCTAATCCTACCAAAAATTATTTATCTAAAAACCAGGGAATAACCTTCAACAAGTAAAGTGGCTAGTGCACTGCCCTTTATGAAACGGGCGCCCTGTTCAACCTAAGAAACATCATAGAAAGGCACACAAACAAGACAAATGGTTGTTCTACAGGGCTGGCACTTAAAACTCACCAGACACTATTGCCAGAAGTACAAAAATATTTAATTATTCAAAAATGTATGGCACATGACATATATTCTACACAAATACAAGGTAAAAATATGTACACATTAAAATAGCAATTGCTAAATGACAGACACACATAAAGGGGCCCCTTCCAGGACTATCCTAGGTTCCACGCCTCATCCAATCACTCTGCATACATTCTGCTGGCCAGCATATCATTGCCGGGATCAAATCCACCAATAAGGTGAGGGCCAGGCAGCAACTGATTGTCGGGGAAGCAAATTATATGTCCTTAATGCAAATCCTCAATATGGCTTGTTCATAGGGCTGTCATCAAACATTTTCATATCCACAAAGTTATGGTAAATGTAGGAGCCAACTATATTGCACTGCAACAATATTTGCCCGCAGGCACTCACGTGTCCCGATATGTGGGGTATGATAACCTCTCCACAGGTCCCGGATTGCGCGTGTGAAGTTGTATATGGTGGCGGTATGATGCTGCAGGCAATAGAATATGGGAGCCTATTCACCACTCGAGCGCTTCCGCGCATTGGATACAAATCACCGCCGTCGCCGCCACCAATACCGCGCGTCACAGGTCCTCTCCAAAGCAAGCTGCCTGGCCATGCACGTGGTTTCAGCGCGGTGACGTCAGAGCGAGGTGGTTCAAGGATGATGAGGGGGCATGGTCAGGGGCCGTCACCGACGTACGTTTCACTCCCCAATGAGGAAACTCCCATTGGGGAGTGAAACGTACGTCGGTGACGGCCCCTGACCTGGATGTGGTCAGGGCTCTGAAGTTTTATTTGGTCGCTACTGAGACTTTCAGGAAATCTGATTCTGTTTTTGTTCTCACTTCTGGACCTAGAAAGGGTTTGCCTCCGGCTAAATTCACTATCAGCAAGTTGATCCGTCAGGCGGTGGTTCAAGCCTATTCTGCTAAGGGAAAGGAACATCCCTTTAGGATTACTGCTCATTCCACTCGTGCTATTGGTGCCTCTAGGGCTTTTCAGCACCAAGCTTCTGTTGAACAAGTTTGCAAGGCCGCTACTTCTGTTCATACTTTTTCAAAGTTTTACAAGGTTGATGCTAAGGCCTCAGCGGATGCTGCTTTTGGCCGCAAGGTGCTTCAGGCGGTAGTTACTTGAACTACTGGCCGTTACTCTTTGGGGATCCCACCCTGCTCTAGACACTGCTTTTGGATGTCCCAACTGTTATGAATACCGAAGCGGGCCGTGCCATGCAATAAAGAAAAAAGCAATTCTGTGAGTACTCACCTGTAGAATTGTTTTTGTTCTTGCATGGCACGGCCTGCTTCGCCCCACCCATGTTATTGTTGTTCTTAGTTGCCTCTTTATGGTGATTGTTCCAAGTTAATTGGGTTTTTTTTACCTTTTTCACATTTTTTACTTTATTCTCTCCCGGCTTCTTGTCTCACTGCTTGTCTACGCTGGGAACTCTATGGTTAAGCCCATTTTTATAGGGAGCCGGGACATGCCACAGCTTTTCTGCAGTACCACTGTGCCACCTTGTGGGGGAATAACCCAACTGTTATGAATACCGAAGTGAGCCGTGCCATGCAAGAACAAAAACAATTCTACAGGTGGGTACTCACAGAATTACTTTTTTTTTCTCCATCTGGTTGCTCACTCTCTCTGTCTTTCCCTCTCTTTCTGTCGCTATTTGCACTTCCTTTTCTTTTCTCCATGGGCTCTCTTTTTCCCCTTCTCTCTCTCTCTGCTCTGTTTCCAATCTGCCCTTTCTAGTTCTCTACCTTTGCATTCACTTTTCTTACTGCACTGTCTCACTCAGACGATCACTCGATTGCTGACCGGCGGTCCCATAGCGCATGCACATGCTCTCCACCAATGAGTGCAACTTTATCTCCATTTATGTTTCCTAGCTGCGTTTACAAAAGAGAAGAATAAAGATACAGCTGCACTGATTGGCAGAGAGCCCATGCATCCCTCTTATTCCCAGCTCTGCTCCCCAGTCATCCATCTTATTCCCAGCTCTGACCCCCATTCATTTCCTTATTCCCAGCTCTGACCCCCATCCATTCCCCTTATTCCCAGCTCTGCCCCCCATTCACCCCCCTTATTTCCAGCTCAGCCCTTATTCTCAGCTCTGCCCTCATTCATGCACATTATTCCAAGCTCAAACCTTATTCACCCCTTTATTTCCAGCTCAGCCCTTATTCACCCCTCTTATCCTTAGCTCTGCGCCCATCCATCTCTCTTATTCTTAGCTCTGCCCCTATCCTTCCCTCTTATTCCCAGCTATGCTCTCATTCACCCCACTTATACCTCATCTATCCCTCCTATTCTTTGCTTGGCCCTATCCATCCCTGTTATTCCCAGCTCTGCCCTCATTCACCCCTTTAATTCCCAGCTCTGCCCCATCTATCCCTCTCTTTTCTGCAATGACCCTGCCCACCCCTGTTACCAGAGCTGTAGGTTCCACATGACCCGAATGTTTTATCCCTCATTATAGACATAATGCTGGAGGGGGACAAGCAACCAATTTTTAGCTGGAATATATAGTCCCCCGCCCCCGGTGCAGTGACTTCAACTGAAACCTGACTCGCCCCACCCATGTTATTGTTGTTCTTAGTTGCCTCTTTATGGTGATTGTTCCAAGTTAATTGGGGCTTTTTTACCTTTTTCACATTTTTTACTTTATTCTCTCCCGGCTTCTTGTCTCACTGCTTGTCTACGCTGGGGAACTCTATGGTTAAGCCCATTTTTATAGGGAGCCGGGACATGCCACAGCTTTTCTGCAGTACCACTGTGCCACCTTGTGGGGGAATAACCCAACTGTTATGAATACCGAAGTGAGCCGTGCCATGCAAGAACAAAAACAATTCTACAGGTGGGTACTCACAGAATTACTTTTTTTTTCTCCATCTGGTTGCTCACTCTCTCTGTCTTTCCCTCTCTTTCTGTCGCTATTTGCACTTCCTTTTCTTTTCTCCATGGGCTCTCTTTTTCCCCTTCTCTCTCTCTCTGCTCTGTTTCCAATCTGCCCTTTCTAGTTCTCTACCTTTGCATTCACTTTTCTTACTGCACTGTCTCACTCAGACGATCACTCGATTGCTGACCGGCGGTCCCATAGCGCATGCACATGCTCTCCACCAATGAGTGCAACTTTATCTCCATTTATGTTTCCTAGCTGCGTTTACAAAAGAGAAGAATAAAGATACAGCTGCACTGATTGGCAGAGAGCCCATGCATCCCTCTTATTCCCAGCTCTGCTCCCCAGTCATCCATCTTATTCCCAGCTCTGACCCCCATTCATTTCCTTATTCCCAGCTCTGACCCCCATCCATTCCCCTTATTCCCAGCTCTGCCCCCCATTCACCCCCCTTATTTCCAGCTCAGCCCTTATTCTCAGCTCTGCCCTCATTCATGCACATTATTCCCAGCTCAAACCTTATTCACCCCTCTTATCCTTAGCTCTGCGCCCATCCATCCCTCTTATTCTTAGCTCTGCCCCTATCCTTCCCTCTTATTCCCAGCTATGCTCTCATTCACCCCACTTATACCTCATCTATCCCTCCTATTCTTTGCTTGGCCCTATCCATCCCTGTTATTCCCAGCTCTGCCCTCATTCACCCCTTTAATTCCCAGCTCTGCCCCATCTATCCCTCTCTTTTCTGCAATGACCCTGCCCACCCCTGTTACCAGAGCTGTAGCTTCCACATGACCCGAATGTTTTATCCCTCATTATAGACATAATGCTGGAGGGGGACAAGCAACCAATTTTTAGCTGGAATATATAGTCCCCCGCCCCCGGTGCAGTGACTTCAACTGAAACCTGACTCCCCCCCCCCCCCCGGACCATCAACTTGCTGCAGACCGCAGTAAACAGACCTTGACTAAAAGTACGGGAGTATCCCTGACCTACATGGGCTCAATGGAATAACTTCACCACAGGAACATTTATCATCATTGCCCTATACATAAGCCGTTTGAACAGTGGGAGACAAGAGCGTGCTTCTGTAATGATTGGATAATAATCAACTAATTGCAAAACCTAAGAAAAGAGAACACTCTCTCATTATGTAATGATTTTACAGAGATTAAGACACAGATTACAACAATAGCTCATACATAGTAAAAACCTTGTCAAGCTCTGAGGGCTCGTTCACACACATGAGACAGCAGAGGTAAGCCTTATTTAACATGGCGTAACAATAGGTACTTATCTTTCTCTTCACCAATATTTTCACCTATTATAAATAATAAATACAGCGCTGTGAATGCTTTACTATTACAAAATTTGTGAAAACCAATATTAATTTAACTAGCTACACGTGCACAACTTATATCTCACCAATAAGTCAAAAGAAAACAAAAAATGCAAAAAGCACAGAGCTACAAGTGAATTTTTGAGTCCTCTTTAAAGTCCTTCCAACTCTTTTCTGAATCCACCAAGTGTGTCAATATTCCATTTGTGTAATACCACCACCAATATTATGCTCTTACCAGAAATGGTCTGATTAAACAGCAATTTCAACAATCCCGAGGACACCCTCTCCAATCAACTCCACCGCATCAGATACAATTCCCACGTGCAATATACAAAATGGCCAGCAGGATCTCCATAGCATGTTCATGCACCTAGTGAAAGTCGCGTGGAGCGACGAAACACGTTGGGAGCCGGCGGTACTTTTATTGGAATTCAGCAGCGTGAGTTGGCCTTGAGCCATGATATGATATGCAAGTTTTTAACCTTTGGATTGTGAGTGTTTTATTGGCTTAATTAAAGGAAGTTTATAGTTGGCAGTATTGCGCTATGTATTTTTTATTTCCCTTTGCATGAACATTCTATGGAGATCCTGCTGGCCATTTTGTATATTGCACGTGGGAATTGTATCTGATGCGGTGGAGTTGATTGGAGAGGGTGTCCTCGGGATTGTTGAAATTGCTGTTTAATCAGACCATTTCTGGTAAGAGCATTATTTTGGTGGTGGTATTACACAAATGGAATATTGACACACTTGGTGGATTCAGAAAAGAGTTGGAAGGACTTTAAAGAGGACTCAAACAATTCACTTGTAGCTCTGTGCTTTTTGCATTTTTTGTTCAATTTTTAATATTTACACCTAGTTTAACTAGAAGCAAGGACAGTTTCTGTTTCTTACTTTGCACAGAAAAGTCAATTCAGCATAAGAAATAATACATTTCTTATAAAACGCCAGTCAGCAAATTAAGGCTTCTAATTTAACCATGCCAAATCGCTTAGTATTACACTGACGTAAGCCACAAATTGTAAAATGATTTAATGATCCCTTTTGTGACCCAAACATTTGATCAAAAGGAACTGAAAGAATAAATGAGTATTTCCATGGAACTCAATAATAATACAGAATCAACAACTGATCGAATAAAAAAATAGATGCCTGTATGGGCTTCATTAAAATATAGGTCAACTGTCATACTGTCTGGCTCTGAATAGGCGAATATTCCAAGTACTTTAGTTTGAGTCAGTGAATCATCCAGTACTAAAAATGATTAGCAAGGATAATTTACAGCAGTCAAGTTAAACTTAACATATTAAATACACAATGGCACATAACAATAGCTTGAAATATCCAGTGCTTTTCATAGGCATAACCGTGGTAACGAGTGGCGAAAAAATTATTAAGTGATGAGTGATAGCAGCAACTACAGCACAGGCTTGAACATTAACAGGCTGATTCATTGCGCCAGGTACCGACAGATGAGCGCCTGTAGCGAGGCTTTGAGAGCGACCGCTAGTAGTCGCTGTGCTAAGCCATGGTTCGCTGTTTCAGAGAGTCTCAGTCGCTGGCTGGCATTGATAAATATATTGTATGAGTCGCTCTAACACCAGTTCAGCGCTGTATGGGAGCAAACGGTAGCGTGACTCACACCATATTCATAAAAAAAATAGCCCCACACATTGCCAGTGCTCAAAATCGGGTAGTTGTAGCCCAGAGCACCAGACGCTGTGTGATTAATGTCTGTTTTTCTTTATTGCATGGCACGACCTGCTTCGGTATTCATAACAGTTGGGTTATTCCGCCACAAGGTGGCGCAGTGGTACTGCAGAAAAGCTGTGGCTTGTCCCGGCTCCCTATAAAAATGGGCTTAACCATAGAGTTCCCCAGGGTTCCCTCTGCAGGTGACTGCGAAGTTAGAAGATGGCTCTCTCTCTTGCGCAGGTGAGCGGGGCAACCATGCCTGCGGCCCTGCAAGTCTTTTTCCATCCGTTTCTGGACCCTCACTGCCTCCCAGCCTTGGCTGACAGATCGGGTGAAGGTAGAAGAGCACTAGGGTCAAGTGCTCCTGGAGCGGAGCTCCAAGTCGCAGACCCTGTAACACAAAGGGTAGCCGGCCATAGGCTTTATGGTGAGCCTATTAGGGATGCAGAGTTTCTGTCCTAGCTTCTGAGGGGGTAAGTAGTTTGGGGACTGTGTCCCCTCATTTTCCTTTGGGTCCCCCCCCCCCCGGGGTATTTTGCTGCGGGATGTTCATGTGTGATTTTACTTATGTCTTTCAGGCGGGATACCATTGGGTTGTGATTTCTCCTGGCTCCACTCCTTCCTCCCCCTCATCCCCCCTTTATTAACTTCTGGGGGCATCCAGTAGGAGGGCATCCTGGGTGGCTTAAGCGTGTACCCACTGCTGGCATATTGCGCCTGTGCTAATCACCATATGGAGGCTTCTGGGGATAGCGCGCTTGGAGGCCCTTCGGGGCAAGCACGGCTGTGTTCCATGTGTGGGGTATCCCCTGTGAGTAACAGTGTCACGGTGTGCGTGCCATGTGCTGAAAGTGTCCTTGCGCTTCAAGCTGGTTTGCCTGCTTCGCTTCCCGGCTCTGCGCCTCACTCGGCTTCACCTGCTCCCCAGTGAGGGGAATGTTGGCAGGGAGTCACATTCTGATTTGGCTCTGCGGGTGGCTAACATTGAAAAGCAGCTTGCCAGGAATGTTCCTAGGAAGGCCTCTGGCAAGAAGAGACACCTGGACCCCAGGCCTGAGATGTATGTGGGGATTGATGATCTTGGTGGCTGTCACCCCCTTGAGATGGGGGAGCTCTCCCAGGATTCTGACTCCTCTGGGAACCAGCAGGAGGGTTGCGATAGGGACCCTGGGTCTGCGTCCGGAGAGGAATCATGGTACCCTGAGGACACTGATAATCTGTTGTCTTTTGAAATTTTGCACATTGCTGCCCCTGAGATAGCTAAAAGAAAGCAGGGGGAGCTTTTTCACCCTGGTAAACAGCGTCTAGAGTTCCCTGAGCATGAACATTTTACCACCTTGGTGCTTAAGGAATGAGAACGTCCTAACAAGTTGCCTGCGGTGCCCAAGGGTTTGGATAGAAGGTATCCCTTTCCTGATGACCTTGTTAAGAGGTGGTCATTTCCCCCTGAAGTGGACGCTCCCATGCTAGGCTTGTCCAATACTTCGGTCATGCCTTCCCCCGACACTACCACTCTGAGGGACGGTGAGGACCGGCGCATGGATCAAGTGGCCTGCCATGCTTTTACCGGTGTGGGGGCTGGCTTGCGCCCCGTATGTGCTGCCGCCATTACTGCTATTGCCCTTAAGAAACTGCTCAAGCGTCTCATTGATGGCACAACAGCTGGTAGTGTGGGGGAGGAATATAGGACTCTCTTACTTTGCTCTGATTTTGTGGCCTTTATCCTTACTGCTATGGATGATACTGTGTGGAAGGACCTCTGCGCTCTTGGTGGCTATGCGCTGCTCTGTCTGGTTGCGCCAGTGGGCAGCTGACGCTGCGGCTAAGAAAGCTCTCACTGACCTCCCCTTCGTGGGGCTGCGGCTGTTAGGGAAATGTCTTGATGTTCTAGCCAAGGATGGGAGGCTGCCTCAGCGTAGGAGGCAGTCTAGGCCCTTTCGGGGGTCCTCTGCCGCCCTCCCTTCCTTTCGCATTCCCAGAGGGGGCCGTGGCTCCCTCCTCTCCAGTGGTCGCAGAGATTTTTGGGGCCGTGGCAGAACCCGTGGTGGTCCCGGTCTCTACTGGAATCCTAAGCCCAAACCCTCTCCCAAGCCCCCTCAGGCATTAAGGGGCGCCCTCACCCATCCGGGGGGGGGGGGGCGGCTTCGGCTCTTTGCTCACGTCTGGAGGCTTCATGTCTCAGACCGGTGGATTCAGGAGGTAGTGTCCTCCGGTTACAAGATAGAGTTTGCAACCTGCCCCCCCCAAGATTCATCAGATCCTGGATGTCTTTAAACCCCCTGTCCGCTCAGGGGTTGCTTCCGGCAATTCATTGCCTGTTAGAGTCCGGAGTCATTTGTTTGGTGCCTCATCAAGAAAGAGGTCAGGGGTACTATTCCAATGTTTTCACGGCCCCCAAAAAGGACGGCTCTCTGAGGCCCATTCTGGATCTGAAGGGCCTCAACAAATTTGTCAGATTCAAGCATTTTCACATGGAGACGCTGCGCTCTTCTGTCAGTACCCTTCGCCCGGGCGACTTCATGACCACTGTGGACATCAAGGATGCTTATCTTCACGTGCCTATCTTCCCAGGTCATCAGAGATTTCTAAGGTTCGAGCTGCAGGATCAGCATTACCAGTTTGTGGCTCTACCCTTCGGTATCACCTCGGCACCTCGGGTGTTCACCAAGGTGCTGGCGGGAGTGATGGCTCTGCTAAGGAACCAGGGCATCCGCATCATTCCTTACCTGGACGACATCCTGATTGTGGCCAAGTCTTTTCCTCAGGCCGAGCGGGACACTCAAATGGTGACATCCACTCTGGAGTCTTTCGGCTGGGTGATCAACTATCCCAAGTCTTCTCTGTCCCCGTCCTTGGAGAGGTCATTTCTTTCTCGCCTATCCACTCACCTTCGGGGTCGGGCTGTTCAGATTCGCTCAGACAACCAGACGGCGGTTGCCTACATCAACCATCAGGGAGGGACTCGGAACAAGCGAGCCTTCAAGGAAGTGTCCCTTATTCTGTCTTGGGCGGAACAGCATGTTTCCTGCATCTCAGCGGTCTACATCCCAGGGGTGGAGAACCAGATGGCGGACTCCCTGAGCAGGGGGACGTCTCGTCTGGGGGAGTGGTCTCTCAACAACCAGGTGTTTCTCTCCCTCTGTCACCGCTGGGGTCAGCGGGACGTTGACCTGTTTGCGTCCCGTCACAATCACAAACTTCCCAGATTTGTCTCTCTGCCTCAGGATCCTCTGACCTTCGCCACGGATGCCTTGGCAATACCTTGGACGGAGTTCAGCTTCTCTATGTGTTCCCTCCGTTTCCTCTCCTGGGCAGGATCATGCGCAAGATAGCCCAGGAGCGGGTGCCAGCCATCCTGGTGGCCCCTTGTTGGCTAAGAAGAGTTTGGTTCGCAGGCATCGTGCGTTTGGCAGTAGACCGGCACGTCTTGCCCAAGGATCCAGATCTTCTCACCCAGGGGCAGCTACGCCATCCCAATTTACAAACTCTGGCTTTAACGGCTTGGCTGCTGAAACCTCCATATTGATGGAAAAGCGGTTGCCTGCTTCTGTTGTTGATACCATGATTCGGGCTAGGGATAAGTCCTCTTCCTTTATCTATTACAGGGTCTGGCATGCTTACATTGCCTGGTGTGAGTCCAAATCTCTTCCCTGTCGAGTGTTTCCTATTCCCAGGAGTATGGAATTCTTGCAACATGGTTTAGATCAGGGTCTTCAACTTAGTACCCTAAAAGGCCATGTTTCAGCTCTAGCAAGTTTTTTCCAAAGATCTTTTGCCAATCACCAGTTGGTTAAAACCTTTTTTCAGGGTGTTTCTCATGTGCGTCCACCCCGTAAGCTTTTGCTACCAGTCTGGGATTTGAATCTTGTGTTGTCTGCTCTGCAAGGGCCTCCCTTTGAGCCTATCCTTGAAGCCACCTTGTCTATTCTGACTCTTAAGGTAGCCTTTCTGGTGGCTATCACTTCTGTAAGGCGAGTTTCTGAGCTAGCGGCACTTTCCATCAAACCTCCTCATTTTGACAGACATCAGGATAAGGTGGTGTTCCGGCTTAAGCCAGATTTCCTGCCAAAGGTTGTGTCTGCCTTTCATCTTAATCAGGACATTGTCTTGCCTTCATTGTGTCCTAATCCTACTAATTCCAAGGAGCGGACTCTGCATTCTCTGGATGTGGTCAGGGCTCTGAAGTTTTATTTGGTCGCTACTGAGACAGACTTTCAGGAAGTCTGATGCTCTTTTTGTTTTCACTTCTGGACCTAGAAAGGGTTTGCCTCCGGCTAAATCCACTATCAGCAAGTTGATCCGTCAGGCGGTGGTTCAAGCCTATTCTGCTAAGGGAAAGGAACCTCCCTTTAGGATTATTGCTCATTCCACTCGTGCTATTGGTGCCTCTTGGGCTTTTCAGCACCAAGCTTCTGTTGAACAAGTTTTTCAAAGTTTTACAAGGTTGATGCTAAGGCCTCAGCGGATGCTGCTTTTGGCCACAAGGTGCTTCAGGCGGTAGTGGCTTGAACTACAGGCCGTTACTCTTTGGGGATCCCACCCTACTCTGGACACTGCTTTTGGATGTCCCAACTGTTATGAATACCGAAGCGGGCCGTGCCATGTAATAAAGAAAAAGCAATTCTGTGAGTACTCACCTGTAGAATTGTTTTTGTTCTTGCATGGCACGGCCCGCTTCGCCCCACCCATGTTATCGTTTTCCTTGGTTGCCTCTTTATGGTGATTGTTCCAAGTTAATTGGGTTTTTTTACCTTTTTCACATTTTTTACTTTATTCTCTCCCGGCTTCTTGTCTCACTGCTTGTTTACGCTGGGGAACTCTATGGTTAAGCCTGTTGTTATAGGGAGCCGGGACAAGCCACAGCTTTTCTGCAGTACCACTGCGCCACCTTGTGGTGGAATAACCCAACTGTTATGAATACCGAAGCGGGCCGTGCCATGCAAGAACAAAAACAATTCTACAGGTGAGTACTCACAGAATTGCTTTTTTGAACATGTATGCACTAGTAACAAAGCGAAAACATATGGAATTACATTGTTATTACATTGTAACATGAATAATTTAATACTAGACATGTAAGGACAATTCTGCATAAAAATATTATTAATCAAAAAAGTTTTCAAAAATGACTTTAAATAGGCCAGGAGAGGTCACTCAATTATTTGATAATTAAAAAAAAAACCCTGTTTAAAGTGAAGAAAAGCATTGTCCGTTGAAATGTATGGGAGAGCGGCAGGTAGCGACAGGTAATATGTGGCGCTCTGCAAGGCGTTGTTCCAGTAGCTCACCATAATCGGCTTCATGAATGTGGAATTGCGTGCCCTGCCTGGCGTTCACCTGCCTCTACCTGCCGCTACCTGTCACTTACAAGGCACTACCTGTCGCTATCACTTCCTGAATAAAGCCCTAATTCAATTTGCCCCAATACAGTCCTTCAAAATCTCACATCCATAGTAGTAGCCAACATGCCATTATTATAATCAGGAACCTCTTTACCATCTCTTTATTCCTCTTTCATCTGCCTACTGCCCCATGTTACAGCAAGTTTTGTCCCAGCATCTCTTATATTCAGCAAATCATTAGTTAAATTTTCTGACTTCACTCAGAAATCGCTCTCTTCTTGCTTTATCGCTCTCACATCTATCAGCATCGTTTTATATCGCGCCTACATTACTTCTGTCACATAAAGAAGAAGAATGGCCTTTATTTTTACAGCTTTTTCTCTGGATATTATAACTGCCATAAAACAAAAATCATTGACGCCTCTCCATGCTGTTTGACTGCACATGATAGGGCGCACGCTTTTCCAGCCAGGGCTTTTATGAACATGCTGTGCCCGCTATTGCAATTTCCTCTGTCAGACTATAAACGAGTGATCAGTGCTCCCTCGGGATGCCGCAAACAAGACTATTTCTTCCACCATCCAATGACCTCACTCTGCCCCAGTGGGCCAATGTACCCTCTACCATCCCTGGTCACTCCTTATGTTACCTTTCGCCCAAGTTAATAGGGCTGTGTAGGAAAGCAAGAAACATGTCCACACATACACATATATTACATGGTCAGAAGTAACACTGTAACACCCAGGACGTAAGCTATTGTCCAAGAGAAAATATAGCAACCACTCTAGATTTGGGGTTTACTGTAAATCACATTTGAAGGACATGTTTGCAGCATAAAGCAGACCAAAACCACTTTACAGGGGCATTCCCTGAATAGCTGGTGCATCAGCTGCAGAGAACTCGCAGTTACCAAGAACTCCATGCATTCAGAATAGATTAACAGATGATCCAAAGTCGGGGGGGGGGGGGTCAGGCTAAATATTTAGTGAAGCCAATGTGACTTGCTGTGTGCATTGCTGTGAGGATTGCAACCTGCATCTTGGTGAGCTTTTTAGAAAAAAAAAAAAAATTCTACCTTTGTTTCCTAAAAATGACCTGTACCTGTGATAATGCATTTCTACAGGTGATGTGCATCATTTTCCTATGAAAGGGTATTTTTTTTGTTTGGAAAATAATTTCCCACATTTTTCTGTATAGACCGTAGTGTCCTGTTTTTCCAAAGGGTTATGTTATTTCCAAACTGTTATTTAAAAAAAATATTCTTACCTTATAGGAAAAATGTACCTAATCTGTAAAAGTGTGTTAGCGCTAAAAAGCTCTCCAAGATGCAGGTTGCACATGTGCAGTGGGGTCACCAGCTTAGTATATTTACCATGGGACTGGGTGGTTGCTCCTGAAGAAAGGGGATCACACAGTCCTGGAGTATTTTAATGAGGACTAATGGGCCTTGGTTTGCTTTAAAGTGGAACTTCAGTCAAAATGACTGTAGTTCCACAGTACTACTTATTAGCAGGGCAGCACGACCCAGGTTGCCCTGCTCTGTATCGCCGCTATTAAAAATGCAATTCTGTGAAACTCACCTGTAGAATTGTTTTTGAATATATCCAGTCCAGGTCATCCCAGATTAATGACATGTGGGTATTCCACCGCTAGGTGGCGCTCAACTGCAAGATCAAAAGCTGTCGCTCCTCCCGGCCCCCTATAAAGCAGGTGTCTCACTATGATTCCCCAGTGGTTAAACAGCAGTAAGAAAAGAGACAGGCCGGGAGGCCAAGAAACCATGTTACTTCACATAGCGTCAGCATGTACTCTCTCCAACACTAAACTTAAGGACAACGGTCCAATATAAAAATGGTAATCACCATAACAGGCAAACAGAGATAATGAAACAAGGGCGGGGTGGGACGACCTGGACTGGATATATTCAAAAACAATTCTACGGGTGAGTTTCACAGAATTGTATTATTCACTATATCCAGTCCAGGTCATCCCAGATTAATGACATGTGGGACATCCAAATGCAGTGTCCCTTAGGGCGGGATCCCCAGTGTGGAACAGCATGTAGTTCATGTCACTACCGCTTGAAGCACCTTTCGGCCAAAGACAGCATCAGCTGAGGCCCTAACATCAACCTTGTAAAACTTGGTAAAGGTATGAACTGAAGACCAAGTGGCGGCCTTACAAACTTGTTCAACAGATGCCTGGTGTTGAAAAGCCCAAGAGGCACCAATAGCTCTGGTAGAATGAGCTGTGATCCGAAAAGGGGTTTCCTTCCCCTTGGCAGAATATGCTTGCACCACCGCCTGTCTGATTCACTTACTAAGAGTGGACTTGGCTGGTGGCAAGCCCTTCCTTCTGTTAGAACAAAGAGCAAATCCGATTTCCTGAAGGATTCAGTGGAGGGTCCTTTCCTTAGAATTAGTTGGTGCTGGACACAAGGAAGGCAAGACCACTTCCTCATTAAGATGAAAGGGAGACACGACCTTAGGCAAAAAATCAGGTTTAAAGCGAAAAACCACCTTATCCTTGTGCCGCTCAAAGTAGGGAGGCTTCATACAAAGCACGACCAGCTCTGACACGTGATGCACCGAGGTGATCGCTAACAAAAAGACCAAATAGACAATGCAGCATCGCACAAAGGCTCGAAGGGAGGACCCTGAAGAGCAGAAATGACCAAATTCAAGTCCCACACCGGTATTAGTGACTGAAAGGTTGATCAAGACTGAAAAAGGTCTTGATCAACCTATGATTGGCAATGGATCTCTGGAAAAAGATGGCTAAGCCCGAGACCTGGCCCTTGAGGGTGCTCAGCTGTAAACCCAAGTCTAAACCGTGTTGTAAAAACTCCAAGATCCTAAAGATAGAGAAAGTGCGACAAGGGAAACTCTTGGATTCACACCAAGCAATATAGGCATGCCAAACTCTATAATATATCATGGAAGAAGACTTCTTCCGTGCCTGAATCATGGTGCGTACAACCGTGGCAGACAGGCCCTTTTCCGTCAGGAATGAGGTCTCAATAGCCAGGCCGTCAAAGCCAGCGTCTGTAAATTGGGATGCCGCAGCGACCCCTGTGTGAGAAGTCTTGAGTTGATGTAACGATCCACTGACATCTGAACTATGTCTGCAAACCAACTCCTTCTCGGCCAGCGAGGAGCCTACCAGGCCTACCAGTTTCATCCCCAGACGTATCGATGGCTGCTGACAAGACAGCAAGGTCTGCACCTTCGTCTGAAGGCCCAGACCTTCTGTTGTGGCAGGAAAACCTTGACCTGAGAGGTGTCCAACGTCATGCCCAGGAAGGACCTCACCATTGAGGGAATGACCGAAGACTTGGGGTAGTTGATTACCCATCCGAAGGCCTCTAGAGTGGAAAACACCATGCGTGTGTCGCTCTCGGCCTGCTGAAGGGACTGAGCCGCAATCAGTAAATCTTCCAGATAAGGCAGCACACGAATGCCCTGAATCCTCAGAAGTGCCATGATGCCTGCCAGCACCTTGGTCAAAACCCGGAGGCTGAGGATATCCCAAACGGCAGAGCCACAAACTGGTAATGCTGGTCCTCCAGAGGAAATCTCAGGAACTTCTGATGTCCCTGGAATATCGGGATGTGGTCATGAAGTCACCAGGCCAAAGCGAGCTCATCGCCGTCCGTAAGGTTTCCATGCGGAAATGTCGGACTCTTACAAACCTGTTGAGACCTTTCAGGTCCAGGATAGGGCGTAATGTACAGTCCTTCTTGGGAACTGTAAAGAGATTGGAGTAGAAGCCTTGGCCCTGTTCCTGACGAGGCACAGGGCAAATCACTTCTAACCGCAGGAGGTGCTGCACGGCCATTCTCAGGCCCTGTGCCTGCACTGGATTCTGGGATATTCGAGACTGAAGAAATCTTGAGGGCGGCCTGACTGTCAGCTCTATATTCTTGGTGTGCCACACACCCCGCTTCACCTTTAATTCTTCACTATTGGGTTACTCACCACCAGGTGACGCTGTTGCAGAGAGGAAGCCTTGTAACGAGCCCCCTTCCGGCCTATATATACCTGGTACCTCCCATTTATCACCAGTGTTTTTCTCTCTGCATGACGACAAGACAGAAGATTGAAGTCTCCTGTTTGCAGGTAGCCGGGGTCTTACCCCGGCACCCCCTTTTGGTCTATTTCTGCCCGGTTTTGATTGTTTGTTACCTTTGTGGTGGAATGGAAGCCTTCCAGCCTAGGCTGCTCACTGGGCAATTGGTAGACGGCACTATAGGTGCCTAGGAGCTTATCTCCTCCGCTCGACCCCCTCTTTTGGGGGCAATGCGGCTATCCGGCATGGTGATCCGGAGGTGGGATGCCCCTGTCCCGAGGGTCCCCTTGGCCCCTTACTCTCCCGTTGCGGTCCCTTCTCCCTTCACTATGGGGGGGGGTAGAGGGCTGTGTATGGTGTGTTTGTTTCACTGTATGTTTGCTGCTGCTGGCCTGTAGGGCCAGAGCTTTGGGTCAGCTTTAGGGGGACTGGGGCGGGCTGTTTGGTTTCTGGCTTGCTGTTTGTGACCTTTTCAGCTCCCCCTCCCCCTCCCCCCCCTTCCCCTTGTCTCTTTGTGCGGACCGTGGGGTTTTTCTGGGGCAGCTCAGGCTGCCTAGTGTCTCAGTTTCCCTCCCCCCTTTCTCCATTTTTCTGAAGGCTTGTTTTGCCCTCTGATTGCTTTCTATCGCCGTTCGGCGGGCTGCACTTTTTCATATTTGGCGGGGGGGGGCCCTCATGACGTCAGGGGTGGGGGCGTGGTCCGGCGGCGCGTCGTTTACCGGCCCCAGCCGCACTTCCTCCCGGTTCATTAGGAGGCTGCGTGCGGGGCTCAGGGCCGCATGTCTCTGTTGCTGCTGCTACTGCTGCCCGCTCCGCCGCCTCTTCCATGGATGTGCTCTGCAGCTTCGGCTCCACCACTGCCATTGCGCTGACATTTGCCGCCAAGGTAAGCGGCCTCACCTTGCGTGAAAATAAAAGAGGTAAATCAGAGGCCAGGTTTTTCCTTGCCTCTTCAAAGCACTCTTGTGCTGTGTATTGTGTGTTATATTGCATGTTGCCATTCTGGGGGTCTTACTGTTGGTTTGTCTCTTCCCCACAGATCCTGGGATTCCCTCAATACAGTGGCCTCCCGGTTCTATTTTGCCTGGCTCTTTTCCTCCAAATTGGGACATATTTATATATTTATATATATATATACTTGTATATATATTAAAAAAAAAAAAAAAAAAGAATATATATATACTACTATCTTAAGGGGATCTTTATTATTAATTAAATCCTCCCTCCCGGGACATTAACATAAAGGGGCATCCCGGGTGACTTATGCCTTAAACCCAGAATTTTGCGAATACCATAAATCACCATATGGAGGCTTCCGATAATACCGGAAATGCTTCTTCTGGGCCATCTAGGGTGTGTGGAGGCTGTGGGACTCCGCTCCCAGGTGATGATGTTTTTGTATGCATTCCTTGTGCAAAGCAGAGTATTGCGCGTCAGTCCGTTGCTCTGGCTGCTGGCTCTTCGCAACTTCCATCATCCCCTACCCCTCCCTCCCTGTTCCGGACCCCGCGTGACATTGTCAAGAGTGGGGATTCGCAATCCGAGGTGGCGGCACGGTTGGCCAACCTCGAGAAGATAATTTCCGTTAAAGCAGGGTTAAAGACCACTGCGAAACGGAAGCACCTGACTCCTGTACCTCCGGCTTCACAGGATGAAGTATGTGAGTCTGTGGATTGGTCCGATTGCTCCCTGGACGAGGAGGGAGAATTTCTGGTGGAGTCAGATGAGCCTGCAGATCAGCTTGAGGTTGATGCTATTGGCGATTTGTCTGCTGGGGTTTCCCGTGACACCCCCTCCATTCTGGCCCAAATGTTTGAAATTTTGAATTTAGATCCACCTGAGGCCGTCACCCTGCCTAAGGGTTAGTTGTTTAATGTGCCTCAGCCGCCTTTGGTTTTTCCCAGACAACACCACTTTGAGAGAGTTGTGCTCAAAGAATGGGAACATCCCACGCGGTTAACGGGAATTCCTTCCAGTTGGGAGAAACGTTATCCCTTTCCGCCAGAATTGGTGAAGCTTTGGTCGGTTCCTCCTGACGTCGATACCCCTGTATTAGGGCTCTCCAGCACGGCTATGGTGCAGTCTGCTGAGACTACTGCCCTTAAGGATGGTGAGGATCGTCGGATTGACCAGTACGCTCGCCATGGTTTTAGTTATGCCGGGTCAACGATGCGCCCGGTGTGTGCTTCGGCGCTTCTTCTATTGGCGGTTAGATCTGTAATTCAGGGTCTGTGTGTGGATCTTGATCCCACTTGCAAGGAGCTTACTGCTCTCAGGCAGTGTGAATCTTTTGTTTCCTATGTTCTGTCCGCTCAGGACGATGCGCTGGCTATGAGTAGCAAGACAGCGGCAATGCTGGTGGCTATTCGTCGGGCAGTATGGCTGCGCCAGTGGTCGGCGGACGCAGCTTCTAAAAAGGTGCTCACAGCTCTCCCCTTTTTGGGATTGCGGCTGTTTGGTGATAAAATTGATTCAGTTGCAAAAGGTGGTAAAATGCCGCAACGTAAGAGGCCTCGTCGTCCCTTTCGGGGGGCAGGTTCTGGTAGGCCTTCCTTTCGGGGATTCAGAGCGGATAGGGGGGCTCCCTTTCCCGCTACCAGAGGTGCAGGTTGGACTCGGGGGAAGGGCCGTGGCCGTCCCGCACAGTCCTGGGGCACCAAGCCCAAGCCTGCCGGTAAGCCCGCTCAGCAATGAGGGGCTGCCCTCACCCGTGCGGGTGGGGGGACGATTACGACACTTCTCCCAGGTTTGGGACCGGGAGATTCCGGACAGATGGATCCGGGAGGTAGTGTCGTCCGGTTACAAACTGGAATTCGAGTCTCGCCCTCCTTCACGGTTCTTTCGGTCTCGGGTGCCCATCGATCCTTCGGCCGCACAGGGGCACCTGGCGTCGGTAAAGAATCTGTTAGAGATGGCGGTCATCCGGCCGGTGCCGCGTTTAGAGATGGGCCTCAGTTTCTACTCCAATCTTTTCGCAGTCCCCAAGAAAGACGGGTCAGTTCGTCCCGTCCTGGACCTGAAATTACTCAACAAGTTCTTCCGTTTTCGGAAGTTTCGCATGGAAACTTTGCGTACGGCCGTCGGTTCCCTTCGGCAGGGGGACTTCATGACGTCCATAGACATCAAGGATGCTTATCTTCATGTTCCCATCTGCCACGCTCATCAACGTTTTCTTCGATTCGTGATGAAAGATCAGCATTTTCAATTCGTGGCACTTCCGTTTGGCCTTACCTCGGCACCGAGAGTGTTTACCAAGGTGCTGGCAGGGGTGATGGCCATTTTCAGATCTCGGGGCATTCGGGTCGTACCTTATTTGGATGACCTTCTCATCATGGCTCCGTCACTCAATCAATCGGAGACAGACACCAGGTTGGTGGTCTCCACGCTGGAAAGCTTTGGTTGGGTGATCAACTTCCCCAAGTCCTCCCTCGCTCCGGCCAGGGTGGTGTCCTTTCTGGGGATGCAGTTGGACTCTCTTCAACACAAAGTGTTTCTCCCCCAGTCCAAAATTCATCTGATTCAGGAGTTGGCTCGGGTCCTTCTTTCCAATCCTCGGCCGTCCATCCGTCTGGGGATGAGGCTGGTAGGTTTGATGGTCGCCTCTTTCGAGGCAGTTCCTTTTGCTCATTTTCACACGAGGACGCTTCAGCTTTATCTGTTGGCGTCCTGGGACCGGCAGCCTCGGTCGCTGGATCAGCCCTTCCAGTTGTCCTTCCGGGTCCGGCAGTCCCTCCAGTGGTGGTTGGTCTCGGCCAATCTCGTGAGGGGCAGGTCCTTCCTGACCCCTCTTTGGGAAATTGTCACCACGGACGCCAGTCTTTCGGGATGGGACGGATTCTGGAAGGAGCTTCAGTTCCAGGGGCAGTGGGGACCTCAAGAGGCCCACTTACCCATCAATGTTCTGGAACTGAGAGCCATCCGTCGGGTGCTTGCTCTCCTGACTCATCACGTTCTGGGCCTTCCGGTCCAGGTGCGTTCAGACAATCGAACAGCGGTTGCTTACATCAATCATCAGGGAGGGACTCGCAGTCTGAGTGCTCTCAGAGAGGTGTCCCTGATCCTGACCTGGGCAGAGGCCCATGTTCCTTGTCTCTCGGCGGTATACATTCCAGGAGTGGAGAACCAGGAAGCGGACCGGTTGAGCAGGGGCTCTCCCCGTCTGGGAGAATGGGCTCACCATCCTCAGGTTTTTCGCTCACTGTGTCTCCGATGGGGGACACCGGAGGTGGACCTGTTTGCCTCTCGTCACAATCACAGGCTCCCGAACTTCGTGTCGCTCTCCCGGGATCCTCTGGCTCTGGCAGTGGACGCCATGTCCCTGAGCTGGGGGGATCTGGGATTTCTATACCTGTTTCCTCCGATACCCATGCTGGGCAGGGTGGTTCGGAAGTTGGCTCTGGAAAGGGTGTCCGCCGTTCTCGTGGCCCCAAGGTGGCCAAGGGGAGTGTGGTTCGCAGACATCGTTCGGCTGGCAGTGGACCAGTTCGTTCTGCCTCTTCGGCCCGATCTGCTCACTCAGGGTCGGTTGTGTTACCCCAATTTTCCAGCGCTGGGTTTGACGGCCTGGCTGCTGAAACCTCCATCTTGAAGGAGGAGGGTCTTTCTGACTCAGTCGTTAAGACTTTGATCAGTGCCCGGAAGAGGTCTTCTTCTATCATCTACTATAGGACTTGGAAAGCCTATATCGCTTGGTGTGAGATTAGATCCTTCCCTTGTAGGGTCTTCTCGGTCTCCAGGATTCTGGAGTTTTTACAGTTTGGGCTGGACTCGGGTCTTCAGCTAAGTACTTTGAAAGGGCAAGTTTCTGCCTTATCTATCTTTTTTCAGAAGCGTTTTGCGCTTCATTCTTTAGTTAAAACTTTTTTCCAGGGGGTTACGCATGTGCGGCCTCCCAGGAAACCATTACTCCCGGTTTGGGATTTGAATTTGGTTCTTTCTGCTCTGCAGGCTCCTCCTTTCGAGCCTCTGCAAGATATTGCTTTGTCTACCCTGACTCAGAAGATTGTCTTCTTGGTAGCTATCACTTCGGTCCGGCTTGTCTCAGAGTTGGCGGCCTTGTCTATCCAGGCGCCCTACTTTGAGAGGCATCAGGATAAAGTGGTCTTTCGGTTCAAGCCAGACTTTCTTCCTAAGGTTGTTTCTGCTTTTCATTTGAATCAGGATATTGTTCTTCCCTCCTTGTGTCCTAATCCTAAGAATGACAAAGAGAGGGTTTTGCATTGTTTGGATGTAGTACGCTGTGTTAAGTACTACTTGATTATCACGTCTCCTTTTCGTAAGACGGATGCCTTTTTTGTTGTGCCCTGTGGGCCTAAGAAGGGTTTGGCACCAGCCAAATCTGCCATTAGCAAATGGATACGTCAGGTCGTTACTGCGACCTATTCTGCTAAGGGGAAAGTTCCCCCTTTTCGTATCACTGCTCATTCTACTTGCGCCGTTGGAGCCTCTTGGGTTTTTCAGCACCAAGCTTCTGTTGAACAAGTTTGTAAGGCCGCCACTTGGTCTTCTGTTCATACTTTTTCTAAGTTTTACAAAGTTGATGTGCGAGCCTCAGCGGATGCTGTTTTTGGCCGCAAAGTTTTGCAGACTGCAGTCATTTAAGTTATGCTTCACCTGGCCTTGAGATGCCCATCCCTTGTGGACACTGCTTTTGGATGTCCCAATCGTGAAGAATTAAAGGTGAAGCGGGGTGTGTGGCACACCAAGAATAATACCATTTTGTACTCACCTCGCTTCACTCCCACCCTTTTCGGTATTCCGAATCCTTTGTATGGTGAAGCTTTTATTTATTTTGATTTATTTTGAGGTTACCGTTAATTTACTGGTACCTTGTCTTTCTGCTTTTTAATACACTGGTGATAAATGGGAGGTACCAGGTATATATAGGCCGGAAGGGGGCTCGTTACAAGACTTCCTCTCTGCAACAGCGTCATCTGGCGGTGAGTAACCCAATCGTGAAGAATTAAAGGTGAAGCGGGGTGTGTGGCACACCAACAATATCCATTTTTCAGGTGAGTACTCACAAAATGGTATTTTTGTAACTGGAGGACACCACCTCCTGAATCCACCGTCTCCAGATGTGAGCAAATAGCAGAAGCCGTCCCCCCACCTGGAAGGGTGAAGGCGCCTCCTCATGCTTGAGGGGCCTTGGTAGGGGGCTTGGACTTGGATCCCCAGGAGGGATTGGGTCGACCGCGGGACCTAGCAGGTCCCCAAAACTCTCTGCGGCCACCTGAAAATGAAGAGCCTCTTCCTCCCCGAAAGGAGCGATAGGCAGAAGAACCCCGAAAGGGCCGCGCAGGTTTCCTCCGCTGAGGGAGTCTACCATCCTTGATCAGGAGGTCCAGACGCTTCCCAAACAACCTGTGCTCCACGAAGGGGATACTAGTGAGCGACTTCTTGGCCGCGGCATCAGCCGACCATTGCCGCAACCAGAGCGAGGGCGAAAACCAGCACCTGCAAAGATGAAGGCATGACAAATTAGCTGATCCATACGCCTGTCAGCTGAATCACGCAAGGGAGCAGTATCGGGTGACGGCATAACCGTAGTGTTGGATAACCCCGACACAGGGGAATGCACTTCGGGGGACGGGACCACAGATGGACCAGCTCCTCAGGGACGGGATACCGCCTGTCCAGGCCCTTAGGCACCGACGGTAGTTTGTTAGGCCTTTCCCACTCCTTGAAGACCATATTAGAAAAATGGGCCTGCTCAGGAAAGACAAGTCTCTGTCTCTCAGGCCGAAATAAATCACCCTGCTTCCCTTTTAGACTCTTTAAGAGAGACAATATGCAACGTCTCAAACACAGCAGCCAGCAACCTCTCTGTATCATCAGGGAGCCACATATACTAACCCGAGGAAGAGCCAGGCCCGCTGTCATAGCGGCAGAATAATTCACAGTGGAAATAGAGTCCTCATGTAACTCGCCCTCCTCCAAGGAGTCCTGACCTCCAAAGAGGTCATAATCATCGTTATCCGAGTAAACTGCCTCGATATGGCGCTTCTTACTCGTGGCCTTCTTAGGAGCCGTGCCAGAGATCTGTCTCTCAAGGTTGGCCACCCGGTTTGCCAAATTAACACAGGGCCCCTTGCCGGCTTCCCCCTCGCTGGGGGCTGAATGCAGTAGCAGGGGTTCTGGAGAGGTTGTAGGCAATAACGGGCTAGAGTCAGATACGCCCGCCCTATCATGCTCCATATACACGCTCCTGGCGCAAGTAACACATACCGTGCTGAGTCCACCCATAGGACTGACACCGCACATGGGGCAGAGCTTCACCCGCCCAGATGGGGCCCCTATCTCATTATCCCCAGAAGCCTCCATTATAGTGATTAGAGTACTGGTATACAGGTTACAAGGCACTGTCGGCCCAAACCTAATAGTCCCTCAAAATTAGTCCCTCTTAGTGATCCCTCTCAATAGGGAGAGAGTGTGGAGGGGGGGGTCGGTGACCAGGAGGAACCCCAACCCTTAATTTATCAAGGGGGCCCACCTAGAAGACATAAGCAGAAAAAAACCATAAGCATTCCACAGCACATGCACAATGTAACACAATAACGTTGTTTTTAGCAAGAGGGACTCACGACACCGCGATAGCATCAGCTTGGGAAGCCGACCAGCATGCAGGTAGAGCAGGCAAGACGGCGCGGAGCAGGCAGCTGCACGCGTTCCTCCAGGGGCGGGCCGCACAGCAGTGACGCGAAAAGCGTCATCACGCGGCCCCACCGACGGCACGAAAAAAAGGCGCCCGCCCCCAAGAGGGTGGGAGGCATGGGGAAGAGGAGCGCAGGGCGGCCCACGGAGGGGCCCACAACCAGCAGGCGACAAGCGCTCAGCGCGCACCCGCAGCAGAGGCCGCGGCCTCACAGCCAAACGCAAAAGCCTCTGCCGAGCAGCGGCGCCACTCACAGCACAGAACAAGATGGAGAGGGGAGAGGAGCAGGGTCCTCGAGGGAGTTAAGTAACCAAAACACAGTGCAAGCCAGCGCACAAGGGGACTCCGCAGAGTCCAAGACATCAATGAGAAAGTGAAGTTCACCAAGCACAAACACAATAATAAAGCTTGTGGGGCAGGGAGGGCTATGAAAAAACCCCCGTGGGCATGAGTGGTTCCCCCCCCCATAGGCTCACCATCAGCCTATGGCCGGCTACCCTTTAGGCAGGGTCTGCGGCCCAGAGCCTAGATCTGCCAACGCCTGACCCTGGCATTCTTCCCTACCTTCACCGTCCCGATTAGCCATGGCTGGGAGGCATAGTGGGTCCACGGGATCAATGGTAATAGGGTCCGCAGCGGCCGACAGGCTAGGAGGCCCTGCTCAGCTGCAGGAGAGAGTTCCAACGATCCTAGCAGCAGCACTACAAGATAAACACTGGGGAATCACAGTAAGACACCTGCTTTATAGGGGGCTGGGAGGAGCAACAGCTTTTGATCTTGCAGTCGAGCGCCACCTAGCGGTGGAATACCCACATGTCATTAATCTGGGACGACCTGGACTGGATATAGTGAAAATAAGGAACCGGGTGGCGGGATACTCACCACTTCCGGCCCTCTATGTGGTGCCCCACAGGCTGCTCACGGTCACATGGGAGCAGTACCATGAGCAGTCTATAATCGCAGCCAGTGGGCGAGCTCATCTACAACCTTATGGGTCCGACGTTCGGTCGGCATCCCCTACTTCTGAATGGAATTCCGTTAATGTATCCAGTAACCTACTGCCAGACAGAAACACCAGCCCAAGCTAGCCTGCCCCAGTCTACCACACAACCAGTCTGGGTTGATGCCAAATGACGTTTGAGGTAGAATCTATTGCAAAAACTAACTCTCTTTAATACTTAGAACATTGGAAGGGTTTTGGTCAAGAAGAATTTTCCTGGGTGCCCATGTGAGTGCCTTTGCAAGAAATTCCAATGGGAACACAAAGCCCATGTGGGAAGTTCTTCTTCAGAGAGGAGGTAATGTCATGGCAAGCAACTTACCTGCTGGCCATTCCACAGTCATCCTTGGTTCTGACATTGGCCAGCATTGCATGGCAAATCCATAACTGGAAGCTCTGTTTAATCTGTAGAGCCCAGGTTATCTACTCCTGTTGGTAAGGGCTTATATTCTTAGTATACAGTACATCCTGCTCCAGATAGATTACTTACACTTGGGTTATCCTCCGCCAGATGGCGCTGCACTGCAGAGACATGTAAAACAGGCTCCTCCCGGCCCCTCAAATACCCGGGGACCTCCCACAAATCCCCAGATTTCTCTGCAGTGCTTACTGCGAAGACATGAAATTATCACTCTCTCGCAGGTGAGTGGGGTTATTAGCCTGCGGCCCTGTTGGACTATTCCCACCCGTCCTTCGTGTGATGTGCCTCCCAGCCTGGGCTGCTCTGGTCGGGTGAAGGTAGGCGGCACCATGCGTGCTTATGGAGCGCTGCTCCACCGCAGTCCCCCACCAAAGGGTAGGCGGTATAGGCTGATGGTGAGCCTTTATGGGATGCCCCTCCAGCATTATTGCCACATGCCCCGTGTAGCGGTGGGTCCTGTACAAAGGGTTGCCATCCTCCCTCATTCTCCCCTTAGCTTTTGGGGGAAAGAAGGGGGGGTGTGGGTCAGTGCGTATAGTGATTACGTGTATGACTAGATATGTGGTGTCAGCCGCCGCGCTGACTTGTCTGTTTTACTATTATATGGCCACCGCCGCGTGTGTCTTTTCCTTCATTTGGATGTCCGCGCCGGACGTCGGCGTTACCTCAGACGCTTCTGCGTTATCATTGGCTGCTGTCTGTGGGCTTTGCGCTCTTCGGGGGGGCAGGGGCCTGGCCTGGCACGCTCCGCGTCATGGCCCGCTCTGGCCCGCCTTTCGAGGCGTTCTGCGCCATTCTTTTTGTACAGTCGCGCACGCGCGCGTGTGTAACGGTCCCCCCTTCCGCGGTCTGTAAGTGCCCTCGCGGGCGACTTTTATGCTCATTACTTACTGTGCATGGTTCTGACACCCCTTCTTCTCATTGTGTCTTTCAGACGGGTGAATCCAGTGGCTTCTCCCGGCCCGGTGTAATTGTTAGTTGGGCCTAGTATAATTACTCCCACTTCCCTAGCGGGTCTTTGGGGCATCCAGAGTAGCTTACAGCGTCAATCCCTACTGGCCTATTGTGCCTATTAATCACCATATGGAGGCATCCCAGGATAATGTAACCGGGGTTCCTTCGGGACAAGCCCGGCTGTGTGTAGCTTGTGGGGTCTCACCTATCAGCGGTGACAGCGCACGGGTCTGTGTTCCTTGCGCACAGCAGGCGCTAACGTTGCAACCCGCCCCTCTGTTGGCTGGCCCTGCACCTCATCTCACTTCACCTACTCCCCCAAGCTTGAGTCTCACCCCCATTGAATTATATACAAGCGGGGATTCTCAACCTGATGTGTCTGCTAGACTGGCCAGTGTTGAAAAATTGATTGCTAATACCTTAGCGCGTAAGGCCACCGCTAAAAAGCGTCACTTAACCCCTGATGCCACTCCGTTCCCTATGGAGTCTGATGAGTTGTTGCATCTATATGGCTACACCCCATCGGACGAAGGGGAGCTGTTCTCTGACTCAGTGTCATCTGACGAGAGACCCAGGGGTCATGACGATTCTGGCTCTGACCCCTGGACCCCGGATGATACTGACAGACTGCTGGTTCAGATTTTTAAGGTTTTGTCCATCTCTCCCTCTGTTGCGGCTCCCAGGCAAAGGGGTGAGCTTTTTCATACTGCTAAGGCTCGTTTGAAATTTCCGGAGCAAACCCATTTCAATAACCTCGTGCTTAAGGAGTGGGAACGTCCCAGTAGACTTCCCGGTATACCTAAGAGTTGGGACATAAAATATCCCTTTCCTGCTGATATGGTCAAGTGTTGGTCATCGCCCCCTGAGGTCGATGCTCCTATTCTAGGGCTGTCTAACACCTCTATTATGCACTCCCCTGACACTACTACGCTGCGGGATGCTGAGGACCGGTGCATTGACCAATTAGCGTGCCATGCTTTTGCATTTGTGGGGGCGGCGCTGCGCCCGGTTTGCGCCTCTATCTGCCTTGGATGATGCCATTAGGATGTGTGCCAGAACTTCTGCCTTGGTGGTAGCTATACGCCGCGCGGTTTGGCTACGCCTGTTTGGGGACCGCCTAGACCTTTTTGCTAAAGGAGGTAAGTTACCCCAGCGCAGGCGGCAGTCTCGGACCTTTCGGGGCCAGGGCCCCCTTTCACTCCCCTACCGCGGTGCTAAGCAGGGAAAAGGAGTGTCCTTGGCGGGGGCTCGTGCAGATTCCTGGCACAGGAGCAGAGGACGACGTCCTGGCTCCTCCTGGGGGTCTAAACCCAAATCCTCTCCCAAGCCCCCTCAGGCATGATGGGGCTCAGGTCTTGATGCAGGCCGTGCAAGGCCTTCTGGATCTAGGGGTCATTTGCAGGGTCCCCTTAAGAGAAAGAGGCAAGGGGTTCTATTCCAACCTTTTCACAGTCCCCAAAAAAGATGGGTTAGTCAGGCCCATTCTGGATTTAAAGATCCTCAACAAATTTGTCAAGAACAGGCACTTTCGCATGGAAACTCTGCATTCGGCCATCGGCTCCCTGCGCCCAGGGGATTTCATGACGTCTGTGGACATCAAAGATGCTTACCTTCACATCCCTGTGTTCCCGGGACACCAAAGGTTTCTCAGATTCGCGTTGGAAGATCAACATTACCAATTTGTGGCCTTGCCATTTGGCCTCACCTCAGCTCCCAGAGTGTTCACCAAGGTGCTGGCGGGGGTGATGTCTCTGGTAAGGTCAAAGGGCATATGCGTGCTGCCCTACCTGGACGACATACTCATCACCTCTCGGTCTCTACAGCAGGCAGAGTTGGACACTCAGCTGGTGGTGTCCACCCTGGAGTTCTTTCGGCTGGGTGATCAATCACCCCAAGTCCTCTCTGTCCCCTTCCTCTGTGACCCCATTCCTGGGAATGATTCTGGATACGATTCAGTCAAGGATATTCCTTCCTCAACAGAAGGTGGAACTCTAACTGCGCAGGTGAGGTCCCTGCTATCGTGTCTCCAGCCCTCCCGCAGGCAGGGAATGCAGTTGGTGGGCCTGATGGTGGCGTGCTTCGAGGCGGTGCCCTTTGCTCAGTTCCATTTGAGGCCTCTACAACTTCACCTTCTGTCAGTATGGGACAAGGACCCAACATCCTTGGACGGGGTCTGTGTGCTCCCCCCCTTGGTCAGACGGTCCCTTTCGTGGTGGCTGGACCACAGGAACTTGCTGGGGGGCAGGTCCTTTCTGGCCCCCTCCTGGGAGACGGTCACCACGGATGCCAGTCGGTCAGGATGGGGGGGATTCTGGAAGTCCCTGCGGTGGCCCACTTACCCATCAACATTCTGGAACTACGGGCGATCAGGTTGGTACTGGAGCAGTTGACCAATCACCTGAGGGGTCTGTCTGTGCAGGTGCGCTCAGACAACAGGACGGCGGTTGCCTACATCAACCATCAGGGAGGGACCCGAAGCAGGGGGGCCCTCCAGGAGGTGTTGCGGATTCTGACATGGGCGGAGGCCAATGTTCAATGCATTTCGGCTGTGTACATCCCGGGGGCAGAGAATCTACTGGAAGACTCTCTGAGCAGGGGGACCTCTCGTCAGGGAGAGTGGTCCCTCTGCAACAGGGTATTCCAGTCCCTGTGTCACCGTTGGGGTCTACCGGATGTGGATCTGTTTGCATCCCGTCACAATCACAAGCTCCAGGCCTTTGTCTCCCTGTCTCAGGATCCTCTGGCCTTGGCCACAGATGCTCTGTCCATGTCATGGCAGGAATTTCGGCTCCTGTATGTCTTTCCTCCATTCCCCCTGCTGGGCAGGGTCCTGCACAAAATTGCTCTGGAAGGGGTGCCAGTGATTCTGGTGGCCCCCAGGTGGCCAAGAAGAGTGTGGTTCGCAGACGTGGTGCAGATGGCAGTAGATCAGTACGTTCTGCCAGGAGTGCCAGATCTGCTCACTCAGGGCCCCTTACGCCATCCCAATTTACAAACCCTGGCTTTGACGGCCTGGCTGCTGAAACCTCCATCTTGATGGAGAAAGGCTTGTCTGCCTCGGTGGTTGAGACCATGGTGAAGGCTAGGAAGAAAACTTCTTCTTCCATCTATTATAGGGTATGGCGTACCTACATTTACTGGTGTGAGTCTAGGTCTCTTCCCTGTCGGGTGTTCTCAGTTCCCAGGGTTCTGGAGTTTTTACAGCATGGGTTGGAGTCGGGTCTCCAACTCAGTACTTTGAAGGGTCAGGTTTCTGCCCTGTCTGTCTTCTTTCACAAGTCTTTTGCTCAGCATTCCTTGGTTAAGACTTTCTTTCAGGGGGTTACTCATGTGTGTCCCCCACGAAAACCTATGGTCCCTGTTTGGGATTTGAACTTGGTCCTGTCTGCCTTGCAGGGTGCTCCCTTTGAACCTATTCAGGATGCTGTTCTGGCTGTACTTACCCTCAAGGTTGTCTTTCTGGTGGCTATTACTTCGGTCAGGCGTGTGTCTGAGCTGGCGGCTCTGTCTATCCAGCCCCCATACTTTGAGAGACACCAGGATAAGGTGGTGTTCCGCTTTAAGCTAGTTTTTCTGCGTAAGGTGGTGTCTGCTTTTCATTTGAATCAAGATATTGTTCTTCCTTCATTGTGCCCTAATCCTAGCAACGCTAAGGAAAGGGTTTTGCATTCCTTGGATGTGGTCAGGTGTCTGAAGTATTACCTAGTAGTAACTGCGTCCTTCAGGAAAACTGATGCTCTTTTTGTGGTCCCTTCTGGTCCTAGGATGGGTTTGGCTCATGCCAAGTCTACTATCAGCAAGTGGATTCGTCAGGCTGTGATTCAGGCCTACTCTGCTAAGGGGAAGAATCCTCCCTTCCGCCTTACTGCTCATTCTACTCGTGCTATTGGTGCCTCTTGGGCCTTCCAGCACCAGGCTTCTGTTGAACAAGTTTGCAAGGCCGCTACTTGGTCTTCTGTTCATACCTTTTCAAAGTTTTACAAGGTTGATGTTAAGGCCTCAACTGATGCTGTTTTTGGCCGCAAGGTTTTGCAGGCGGCAGTGGTTTAAACTGTCTGCTGTTACCTTTTTATTGGGGATCCCACCCTACTTTATGGACACTGCTATTGGATGTCCCAAATGTAAGTAATCTATCTGGAGCAGGACGTACTGTATACTAAGAATAATACAATTCTGTGAAATACTCACCTGTAGAATTGGTATTATAAGTATACAGTACGTCCTGCTCCACCCCACCCTGGTTTTTGCATTATTCTGGATCCCCTGTATGGTGATTGTTATCATTGTTATAGTTGCCAGTTTTTGGGTGGTTAAATTCTCCCGGCTTCTTGTTCACTGCTTTTCAATGCTGGGGATTTGTGGGAGGTCCCCGGGTATTTGAGGAGCCGGGAGGAGCCTGTTTTACATGTCTCTGCAGTGCAGCGCCATCTGGCGGAGGATAACCCAAGTGTAAGTAATCTATCTAGAGCAGGACGTACTGTATACTTATAATACCAATTCTACAGGTGAGTATTTCACAGAATTGTATTTTTACAACCTGCAATGCTCCTAGCGCCGCTCAGCCTCTGGCGCCTGCTGTTGCTAGGCGACATCAGCCTTATTCTGGTCGGCAAAAAAGCTGTTTGGAGCATAGGTAAGTTAAAACCACCCACCAGGACGTCCAGCCTCCTCTGAAGTTAGCCTGATCTACCGCTAAGCCCTGTTGCTGACCCTGCCACATCTGACCACATGTCTTCTAAATTTTAAAACACCACCAGCACTGGCCACCGTCCCAGGAAGACCCCTTGGCCTATGCCATGCTATAACAACAGCATCCTGAGATATACGACCAACTGTACGTTACCTGTAGAAACAGCATCCAACCTGAAACATCCTTTCTTTGCCACGTTAGCTGATCTTGTCTTCTGGAACCATCTTGGCATGCAGAATCCAGTATATATATATATATATATATATATATATATATATCACATCATACCATTTAGTGTTCCGTACAGAACACATATGATTCTTCATGCATGAACGGCAGCATAGACATTTATTTACCTTCGTCCAGGTATCAGCGGCCAGCCCTAAAATCTTTAAAAATCCAGGCTGGCCAGCCATAGTTTTGTTCCACGTTAAAGTTATAATTTGGATGGCTATTAATTTCTTTTGCCACTTTAAAAGGAAAAGTTTGGATTCTGACCTCATACCTGCAATTTACATATCTGCATGCTGCTTCCAAACTTCTCATATTCCTGGGGCTCTGTTTTGCTAAAGTGGGAGAGGTTTTCATGGCTGTGAGTAAAAACTACTGACTGCAAGTTCCATAATTCTTCCATTGTAACAAGTCAGCTAATCAGTAGCTTTGGCTAAGCCTAAGCAGCAGTCATAACCTTTCCAGGTGAAAACACTGCCAACATGGCTTTAGCTACTGTTCCCTTCTATCTGAAGAAGTTGAATTTCAGCAGAAGGTGTTAAACCTGACGGCTCTGCCTTAGCCATCAGATGATTTGCAAGCCAGAGGGATGAAGTCTCTGATCTGTACATGAAATGCACCAGATGATGTACATTGCTAAGGTAAACACATTCTTGTTTTCTTTTATAACACATTTGCAAACAAATAGAAAAGAAAAACAATAAAGCTTAGCACATTTAAATTATAATTTTGCCACACACTAATGGAAATTTTGCCTTCAAAAGTGGAATTACCCTTGAAAGTGCACCTATACTCAGAGGGAAGTTTATGTTGTCACCTTCCATCCCCAGTCCCAAACCAGCCTGTGTTTTTTTTCACTAAAGCCTTTGCCTAATATTGAAAAAATACAGGACGTATTCGTATGGTGAATTACAACTAAACTGTCACATAATGGCAGTTAGGTTGAAGTGCTCCCATTGCTGAGCTGTGTGTACTGTAACTGGATGTATCATTGCTGGGGGTGGTGTTGCTCGGCCAGGGAGCAATATGGCCAGCTGCATCCAGTTCATGTTATAAATATTGGGCAAAAGCTTTAGTAAAAGCAGTTTTGGGGCCCTGGGCTGGGGATAGGTGATGACATAGTATTCCCTCTGATTATAAGTGCACTCTCAGTATCATACAGTATAGTGACGCCAGTCCCCAGTGTTGCCAATTTAATCTGTAGAGCCCAGGTTATCTACTCCTAGGGGGTGGGGAGGGGCTTATTTTACATCGCTAAATAATTAGTATCAGCTATACATTTTTTAAATGATATTTTCAGCTAAATTCAACAATGTTTAGGAGTCTCCTTTTTGTAACATTTTTGCCAAGACCCATTCTTACCTTACCACGTCTGATCTTAGTTTATATGACTCTGAGCTGATAAATATCTCTGCTCTGTTGGATTCTGATACAGGGACACGCAGGATTCACGGAGCAAGCCGGGACATGGAACTGATTGCAGATTCTATGTATGCCATTTAGTGACTCCGGTAAAGTCAGGTGACAGCAATAGGAGCGGTAACACTTTATTACTGTGCAGCTTTATTAGCTATTAAGAATAAGCAGCGCTGTGGAGCCACAGGCCGACTCCAACTCCTCAGTGTTATCAGACCCAGAATCCTTCATAAATAGCCAATAATTAGTAACACATTTCCTGTAGTAAATCGTAACATTTGGCTTTTTCTCACCATTATATAAGCAATCAGGTTTCTTATATAAAACATAAAGCATATTTAATGGAATACAATTTCTGAACAAATAAATTAAAGCAGAGATGCCCCAGCGTTTGAAAGGATAAGAGCCATAACAAAGATTTTCTACAACAATCAGGATACCTACTGTCTCCACAAACTCCACTGATTTTTTTTTTTTACTCTTCCACCACGTTGCCGCCATTATATCTAACAATCCCCACATGCTACCAATACACATGGGGGTCGATTCAGAGCCTGGTGAGAAAACACTTTTATCGGGAGAAAACTGTCATTGTCTACCGGGTGTAAGTTTTCACCTGGTTCTGAATCAGCCCCAAGGTAGACAATGAAAGTGAATGTCAGTTTTCTCTCCTAAATAAGAGTTTACTCACCAGGCTCTGAATCTCCCCCATGCTGATTGCCTTACCTCTCCAAATATATGGGTCCCATATTTATATCCCCACCTCCCCATCAATCCCAAATCGTAACTGTATTCCTAATACTCATCTAAACGCCTATCAATGCTAAACACTCCTACTCTATTTATTGCAATGGAGGGGACGTACCAAGGCCAGGTGTGCTGAACCTCTTTGGGATGATCCCTCCATTGCAATGAATGGAGTATACTTGTGCCTTCAGAAACTAGGCTACATGGACGCCTTCATGAAATGCTGCGGGCGCTGGAAGAAGGAATTGTCGGCTCCCAGCCATTGGTAAGTATTAAGATGCCGGCACTGCACGGAGGAGCGTGGGAGAACACCAGACCTGAACAGAGGAGCTGTGGGGACAAAAGCTGTGTATAGACTTTTTGTGTTTCTGCCTGGACCATACCTTTAAATTCGTGTAATTTTCAGGCATTGCAACTAAGGGCCTTGGGGCAGCATGAAGACACTGTGTCTAAGGGCAGGGGAGATTAGAGAAACCATTATCTATCGCCACTAGAATACCCGGCTGCTGCTTATCACACATTGTTAGAAATTAGGGACTAATGATGAATGTTTCTATTTATTCATTATACAATATCAGGAAGATTTTTATTTTTGCTGGAGTCGGTACCTTTTTTCCGACTTCGACTCGCTATCTTCGACTCCACAGCCCTGTGAATAAGTCAATGTGGCAGCATGCCTGAGCACCTCTGTTACTTATAGTGGACCACAACCAACCCTGAAATCTATGAGACTCCAGGGAAGGCTTACTGTCTCCCCCCAGGGCACCCTAAACTGAGATGCCCTACTGTGGAAACCCCCCCAGGGCACCCAGTAAACTTACCTTTTCCCAGAGCCAACAGCGCAAATGCGCCTGGAGCAGGCATCACTTGCCTCCCTTTTCAGTTGTGTACGGCCCCGCCTGCCTCAACTGAATGGCTGTGCATTGCCGCACAGAGGGAGGAAGTGATGCCTCAATGCTTGTAAGTGCAGCTAGGAATTACATTCAGCTTTTCTAGCCACAGGCTCAGGGAGAGACGAGTTAGCTGGGGGGTTTCATACAGCAAGGCACCCCAAGCCAGGGTGCCCCAGGGCGAAGGACCAAAACCCAGGGCTGATTCAGCAGCCTGAGAATTTTTTTTTGTGAGAAAAATGCTTTTATCTTTTTTCATTGTTGCAATTCAGAATCATTCTTGTCTGTGCATATTTTAAAACATTTGTACAGCTAAAAAAGAGCATTTTCTCACAAAAAAATGAGAAAACAATTCTCATGGTGCTGAATCAACCCCTTAGAGTGGACAATGGAACTAAAATAGGAAGGACCAGTTTTCCTTTTTGGTTCTGTACTCACAGCTGAAATGTTTACTTACATGGTATGTACATGGTATGGTATGTTCAGTTGCAGGGGATATTTTAGTTTTTAGTAAGGCAGCCATCAGCTTACCTGATGCCATTCTCACAGGGTAGAAGTAATAGCAGGTCACAAATTTTCCCCTCCTTTCCTCCAGGACGATGCAAAAAATTTGTCGCAACAGCCACTTTGTGCCTTGGTGCTCTCATAAGGAGTAAGCACGACAAGTCACAGTGGTCCTCACGGCTGTCCACAGAATAGCATGCTTCTGACACATAAAACTATGCCTTGGCATGCCCTTCCCTGCTCAGCCCCAATCCAGAAATTGAAGCAAAGAAAGTGTCTTAGCTTAGAAGACATAAGGTATTTACATATATTCAGAGATTTTGAGACGCTTTGAAATAGCTCACTTTACACTGTTCCCAAGGGGAATAAGGTGGTAGGAAGTTATCACGTGCCTGGACACTGGACTTTAAATACCACCAACTGAGGTGGAGAGGTTTTTCATATGGATGATTAAACTTGTCACACTTTAGTTAATATAGGAGAATTTGAGGGTCCTCAAATGATCCAAGATGCTGAGGTTCTTCACCCTTTGATAATAGTTATCCAATGGGAGAAATTCTCCAGTTACAGAAGTTTTACAGTGAATGGAGAAGTTCTACACACATAAGCAATTAAACTCCTAGGTGGAGATGTCTGAAGAGTTCTCAACTAAAGTAGAAAAGTTTTCCAACTAGTGGGAGAAGTTCTCAACTAACATTTCCAACCACATTGGTAAATAAATCTCTAGGTCAGGAGTTCCCAACCTTTTTAATCAAGTACCACTTTCCAATTTAGAATGACATAAAGTACCACCTGGGTGGTGCATGTCAGTCACATCAAACCCTGTTAAAGCTACAAAACAGCAATTTAAAGTAAGCAAAACACACTTTGTAGCGGTTTTGTGCTTATGGAGCAAATCAGACTTGAAATATGAATAGCAGCAGATAAGGTTGGGGTACAGGTCTGTAGCCTTGTGGAGTACCACCAGATACAGAACTTCTACAATTATTTTGAGAAGGGGTAAAGACTTTCTCCAAACTTTTTAGTAAATAACCAACTAGGATGAGAAGTTCTCCAGTTAGAGATGTTCTCAAACGAGTTAGAGAAGTGCTCTACACTTAATAACCAACCCTCTAGGATGAGAAGTTCTCCAGTTAAAGAAGTTCTCAAACGAGGTAGAAAAGTTTTCTACACTTAATAAACAACCCTCTAAGTTGAGTTCTCCAATTGGTCAGAGAATTTCTCAACCTTTAATTAAAAAAACGTCTAGGGCGAGAAGTTCTTGAGTGGGGTGGAAATGTTCTCCAGCTAATGTGACAAGTTTTCAACTGGGAAGAAACAAATACACACACTTTAGTAAATAACACCTTTAGGTGGAGATGATCCCCATGTTGTCAAGGAAGTTCTCCAACAGAGCAGAGGAATTCTCCATACTTGACCCCCTAGGTGAGAAATATATTTAGTTGGTCTGAAAAGTTCACAAATGAAGTGGAAATGTTTTCCACACTTTATTAAATAAATCCTAAGGTGGCTTTTTCCAACTAGTCTTTAGTAAATAATACCTCTAGGTAGAGAAGTTCTCCATATGGTCAAGGAAGTTCCCCAATAGAGAAGTTATTTGCAGTTTATTAAATAAACCCCAAGACGAAGACGTTCTGCATATGATCAGAGAAGTTTACTAATAGAGCAAAGAAATTCATTACACTTTAGTAAATATCCCTTCTAGATAGAGCTGCTCTCTAATGATTTTGAGAACATTTGTAAATAACCCCTAGATCTGTGGGATCAGAACCAGGGCACTCCTGAATGGTGGCAACTCTACTCCAGCAATACAAAGACAAAAATGCACAGGCAGCCACAGATGAATAATTGTTCTTTATTAGTTTCAGTCCTTACCACCAGGGGTACCGGCCTCCGTGGCACAGTAAGGCAATGCACTGCCGGACTAAAACGTGTAAACATGCATGGGACATGCAGCAAACTGGCCACCCTGGTAAAAAGCTGGTCTGCCAGAGACCTTCTGACTGCTGGCTGGGCTTGTACAGGCAATTCGTGGCTTATTGGTAGGTTGCCTCCTGTTGAGATCTGATGTGATGTTGGTGGTTTTGTTGAGTTAAAAAATATTTTTTCCAGGAAACAGGGATGGCAAGTCATTGGTCCAGAAGGGCTACCCCCCATCCTACATGTCCTTGGCCAGTGACTTGTTCACCTTTAAATACATGTTTTTCTCTTAGTGTTAAAACCCCTCACAGCCAGTTTAGTGACTCTATTTAGTAATGAATAGTCTGTACCAGCGTCATTTTGGCTTAGCTGGGAGAGAAAACTATAAGGGCATAGCCTCTATGGCCCACTGTGTTCAGGCTGCCCTGATAAGCATTCTCCAGAGCTTTGCAGGGTCCGGTTGGGAATGCTCGGTTGGGAAGGCGACAATCTTGGAGAAGGACAGGCTTCCACGGTGACCTCGTGCGACACGCTCATGGAAGATCTTGGCGTGACAGGAAGGCGCCCTCCAGCAGCGGTGCCCTCTGGAGCTCTCAGTCGTTGCATGAAGGTGGTCACCCGTATGGCTTTCTGTCATGGCAGAAGGTAATGGTGTGAAACAATGTAACTGGAATGCCAGACATATTTGTTTAAAGCACAAATACAACCATTTTTTCAGTTATATACTGAGGCAAGGTCTCAAACATTTCATTGTAATTGTTGCTTTCTGTGGACACATAGAGGAGGAGCTCTAGCCTTGTTTCCTATTTGGGCATTAAAGACGTGACATTTGTTTAGCAGAAAGTTTTAAAAAAGTGTCACAGCCATATGAATCACCATATTGCCTTTAAGTGACCAGTAGAAGTGGAAGATTATGAAAATCTCCTAACGTGGTACACAGGCAAATCCTGAAATTTGACCACAGAGTATACTGCTGCACAATGTACTGCCATGCATCTCAATGGTAGAAACATGGAGTGTACTAATATGAAGTACAGCACCATGGAGGGTACTCTCACAGAGTATACTGCCATAGAGTATACCAGCGCTGAGTATACCACATGTGAGTGGAATAGATGATGAAAGCTTACACTACATAGCAGATTACCATGGTTTACTCTGCCATGAAGTATATTGCCAATAACTATACATGGAACATACCACCACAGAGTATACCTCAATGGAGTACGGTACATTGCTATGGTGTGTACTGTTACAGAGTAGATTGTTGCAGTAATCCAGCTCTGTGTCTCTGTGTACTCACCCTCCATTTGGCTTTAGCAAAGTTCTTTTCAATCTGTGCACAAACACCTTCTTTAAGATTCGTCCCAGAAGCAGCATTACCTGAAACCCTTTAGGAGAAGAGAGACACAATGTAAGAACGCTGAGCACCACTAATGGGGGTTACACACAACAGGCAATATAAGAAGGAATCGGCAAGATGCCCAATACCAGCAGCCTCCAACTTCCCTGGATCACCGACTAGGAATAATAAAAGCGACGCCCTCTTTCTCTATCTATATCCTATATCTTAAAGAGAAAGTAAAGTCAGAAAATACTTTACTTCTTCTTTACTGTGCCTAACACTGGCAACATAGGGCATTGTTCTGCTGCACAGTGCTCAGCACACGGCACAGTGATACGCAATCCAGCAATGTGAGGGACTGCTACTAGCCCTTCTGTTTCACTGAGTGGCCAGTGGTGGTCACATGGTCGCTGGAATGAAATATCAGTATACATGGAGACTGGCCATACTGGACGACAATACGCAGCAGGGCATTTCAATTTGGGATGCCCCAGGATGCTTGTGTTAGGCACAGTAACGAGAAAGTAAAGTCTTTCCTTTACTCCAGTGTTATTTAATCTTTATTAGAATGTAAGCTCTTCCTTTTTCTATATCCTCACTTATACCTTGATAGATTGCAAGCAAGTTTTCCACCTGTATCCCCCCTTTTCCCTTATTAGATTGTAAGCTCTTCTCCCTTTTGTATTTTTCATTATATCCTAATAGATTTCAACATTGTTCTCTCTTGTATCCTCCCTTATACCCTAATGGATTGTAAGCTCTTCCTTCCTCTGTACCCTCCTTTATACTGTCATAGATGTTAAGATCTTTATCATCCTGTATCCACAATTATACCCTAATAGACTGTAATCTCTTCATTACAAGGCAAAAGGCCCCTGTCCAATGTAGTCACTCCCCCAGCTGTAGGCACTTGCCTAGGTTGCTATGAGGATATGTTGGAGATACAACAGCTACAGCTTGTCACTGTATGTGATTTGCATTTATATTGCTGGAGTGACTGCAGTTTATTGTGTAGTCTATCTCTGCATTTCTACAGTATGGTGTATTTCCTGTATATTGAGGTGAACTTGAGTTTCTTTTACTCTATTCATGTTCCAGTAAAACCCAGTTTGTGTTCCTCCACAACGTCTGTCTAAGGCCCTTATTTATGAAGGAATAGCGACAGGTAGCGACTGGTGAGCGACCGGTAATGACGGTCACCGCCACGAAAACGCCGGCTCCCCACCACAATCACACATTTATCAAGCCAATCCTGCTTAGCGACTGACGCTCTCCAATGAATTTCAATGGAACAATCTTTAAATATTCATAATTAATTGTTATTAATGTTTTTTTTTTTTTTTTTTTAATGTGAAAAATTCTGTGACCACTTCTGCCATATTAGATATTTTTTTTAAGGTAAAAAAAAAAAAAAAAATTGTGCAGAATTGATATTACAGGTCTGATATTATTGTATTCATATTACTAAATTCTTTCAAAATTTTTTTTTTTTTTGGTTTCCAAAAATATGGTGGTTTGGGGGTTAAAAAACTACTTTTAACACATCGCCGCCAGCGCTCTGGGGTTTAAACATCCATTTCACAGCGCGAGAATTTTTTGAGCGTGATTTTTTGATGAATGTGGTGGGAGCCGGTCGCTCTGACCAGTCGCTATCATGCGCACCCATACATCGCGGAACCTGTCAAATAGCGACTCGTCACCCCGTATTCAACATTACTGCACACCGACTCAGTCGCTATCAACAACCGAACAATGGCCAAGCACAGCGACTACTAGCGGGCGCTGTGAAAATACCGCTACAGTTGCTCAACTGTCGCTTACCTGCCGCTGTTAATGAATCGGCCTCCCAGTTGACTCTGCTGCATCCGGCACTCATACTCATACGCAACAGATAATATTGCTGTGACACAACGCGCCATTTCCCTGCACTCACCATATGTGCCCTAAGGCTTCCTGAGCGCTGATTCTCTGCTCCTGCTCCATCTCCATTAAACGGGACACAAGATCTTTAGCTGTGAGAAGGGAGAGATTTCAGCAAACGAAAATATTAATTTGAGTAATGGAATCAGTTGTAGGTAGGCTCTCATTTCATTTGTACACAGCAGGTCTTGATGGAATAAAGCTTTCTTCAAAGATGAAACAAGAATCAAGTGGTTCTCCATTCACAACAGTTTTCCAATTAGGTAGGAAATGTTTACTGCATGAAAAGTGGGTCTAAAAGAAAAATGGTTTGAGATAACAATCCATTCTAAAACTAATTAGAGGAGTTCTAAACACTTTAGTAAAGCCTCCTATATAAAGACCTTCTCAAATTAGTCAGAGCAGTTCCCCAGTTATGTGAATACTATTATAAATTGTTCTCAAATAAGAAGTTCTAACATTAGTGTGAGGAAAGGTCTCTCCTAGGTGGGGAAATTATTTACACTAGTAAATAACATCCCTAAATATGGTGGAATTTGTGTGCTGAATACCAGAGTGATGGGAATGCAGGACATGGGTGCTGCCATGGATAGGCTTTCCCTTCACCACTCCATGCAAAATGGCCAGATGTGGCCCCCTTGATGGAATTTTGGGAAAATGTCTCCAAGTCTTATAATAATCTTAAAGCGGAACGAAGATCCCCCTTGCTCTTTGCCAGGGATGGGGGGGGGGGAGCCCTGGTTCATAGGGACATTAAACTAACCTCACCTACCAGTCATGCCATCATTAATCCCAGCATTAGAGATAGGCTCACCTATATAATATAATATCTAACACATATGCAGAAGCCGCACCCTCTCCTATAAGATCCACACGGCTTTGCAGTGTATAGCTGTTCCTGATCCCCCATCATACAGCACTCCCAAGGAGAGAACGTGTGTATCCAAAATGTAGTGCTCACGGCAGCGGAACGCAGAGTAGCCAGGGAGGGTTTGGCTCTACTTTATCCCAGCCTTCTCTTTACATTCTAGTGAGACCAGTACAGTGGCACTGGTTTATTGGTGGGTTGGGCACCAGGAGCTACAAGGTGGTTATCACGCCATTGCTAGTCACCTGATGCGGAGATCACATCCCAGTATGGAGAATCAAACTCGTATTCACCAGCCAGAATTTTGCGGAAAATCTTTCTGTTGTGACTTTCGCTGTTCTCTTCCTCATTCTCATCATAGAAAGGGGGGTTCCCAGAAAGACTGAAATGAGAGAATAGTAAAGCAACACTAACATTCAAATCATTAACACACAGGTGATGTAAGAAATGTTACATTGCTGTCTGTCATGGCCTTTTAAAGCAGACCTTAACTGGCTATTGGCAATGGGGGGATGCAGAAAAAGTATGTAGCTCTGCCTAGGCTCAGGCATGCTCTTACAGCCAGGTAGGCCAAATCAGAATGCCCTGGAGCTGCGAGGGTGAGCGGACCTACATCGTTTGGGTTCCCTTCACAACAACTTATTCCTTATCCATCACTTATCTATCACTTATCCAACTTATCCATCATGGGCCCCCAACAGCACCCCCCCCTCCCCCCGCCCGGCTTGCTGCATGTGCATGACTGAGAGGAAGGCGGCGGTATGTGCATGTTGGCGACAGAGGCACCGGCATATGCAGAGAAGGGTGAAAGGCATGCAGAGAGGCAATCACATGGAGGCGAGAAGGAAAGAGGCGGCATATATACTGCAGAGGTGGTGTAGATATCTTGCGCCGGGCCCCCTGTTCCATGGGCCTGGGGGCAGGTGCTCTATGGTATGTATGCCCCTACCTCCTATGGAAGAGCTGTTTGCTTCTGACTGTGCAACCGCTTCCATTAGCCCTATGTATTTAACTGATGGTGCATGAGGCCTCTCTTGACCTACAGAGGGGTGCACTTTAAATTAAAATGATTATCATGCGTTTTTTAAACTGAGTTGTCAGTAAGTTATGGGCTATGTTGTCCCTCATTCATTTTTTTCTCCCGCTTCTTGTATGGGGGGATTGTCAGGATTCTGACTGGTACTGTTCAGCTTAATATTCATGGAGACTTACTTTGTAGGTGCTATGCTTAAACTGTACTTACTGGCTGTATTATTGCTACATTCTGTTTCTACTCCATCTATTTTGAAAGGGCGAGAGATTTGCAAGGGCTCATCACAATTGTAGATCCTCTCCCCTGGGCCACTCTAGTAACATTCTCAGGGGCTACATTTAAATTACAAGTGCACTTTGTTTTAGAATCTGTGTAAAATATGTTTTGGTCTAATTGGTATATTAACATAATGTCTGTGTCTTGTTTAAGGGATCCCACCTACCCTGTGACATCCAATATATTGCCATGCCAGGTCACCTTGTTTTTATCCAGGCCAGTGTTGTTATGTGTTATTCATGTAGCTTATATATGTTTTCATACATTTTTTATATTATTTTGTGTAGTTTTTTGTGGTGCTGCTTATTAAGCTTTCGCTCCGCCTGGGGAGGATTTTTGGTGCATTAGTATCAGTGCTCAGGGCTATTGCCCTACTTAGTGTGTCCACAGGTGCAAGATAATTGGTTGGTGCAGGTGCCTCAATTGTGTGTATGAGGGCAGAAATGTCACCGCTACAGGCACTGCCTCCACTTACAGGATGTACATGATGACGCCAACAGCCCAGCAGTCCACAGGACGGCCATACCTGTGTCGGGACACCACCTCTGGAGCTGTGGACAGAAAGACACACATTAGAGATAAATCAGAATATCATATCATAGATCTTTCTATATTTGCTATATCACAAAATGGTTAAAACCCAAAGTAACTCATAAAAAAGAGTTTTTTTCTAGAGCTGTCATGGGCTATGGGATAAATTGTTACATAATTAATCTGGTTTTAAAAAGCCATATGCCCATCAAGTTTAACCACTGGGTTGAAGAAATGATTTTTTTTTATTATTTACAGATAACAGCAAATATTGTTAGATAGATAGATTGATGGGATGTATAGATAGATAGATAGCTTCTCTCCATTGAGAACCACCTGTCATTCAGCTGACGGCTCTTATTATTTACATTCAGGTTGGAAAGTCAAATTCTCAGGTTTTGTTCCACTTTAAAACTAACATTCGTGATAAATGTTTTATATTACATATTTGTGTAGGTGAATCACAAAATATATCATAAAATAGCTTTATATAACACTGTGGGCAGATAATTAGAATGATAAAAGGTACATATGGGGGTCTAGATAGAAGATAGCTAGATATTTAGTATATAGATATTTAGTATATAGATAGATGGGATAATCACTAGATAGAATGACAGACTGACAGGTATATTTGGTATATAGATAAATGCATATGTAAATCACAAATCAGTTGGCACAAAAATAGATACATCCCTTCTACTTACCCAAATACTCCGGAGTCCCACACGGTTCTGTAATCTCTCCACTCTCGAAGCAGGACAGGTAAAAATCTCGCAGGACTACTTTGGAGTGATTGTTCTGGTTGTAGTACATCAGGTTCTCCAGCTAGGGGGCGTCGGAGGCACACAAACACAACATGTTAGATAATCTGACTGGCACAGATCCGTCTCCTATCCATTAGGTGGCTGTTTGATCCTTAATGCATTATTTCAACCTTACATTTTACTATTTAAGAAAACGTTGAGTTTTAATTGGCTGTCACCTCGTGAGCTGGAAATGTGTGTCCCTTAACATAAGCCCAATGTCGCTTTTTGTATTCAAAATAAGGGGGCTGCATGCAGTTTAGGTGCCGTTGGTGACCATATACCCCATATATGCCATCAATGTGCACTGCATTGGAGAGAAACTCCCTTTTTCTTGGCAGAATTTCGTCATACAGAGAAAATGCACTAATGTAGCGGCTTGAATAATGTTTGATTAGCCTGTTTCTTATCACTGGCCTAATGGATTTCTCTTCTGCAGTGACCAGTGTGACCCGTCTTTCAGGAGAGACACTTAAAGGAACATTCCAGGCAAAGGGATTAATTAGCCTGCTTTCTACTTGCCCCGTGCTGGCTGTCAGGGGCATATTTCATTTTCCAGCGCATTGTGTTCCCCTGATAAACCCCATAGCACTTGCTTTCTGTTGACTCATTTTTAGTGTCCCTGAAAGAAATTGACTTATGAAGGGACCCATGTATGAATCATCAGCTGCTGAAGAGGCCCTGCAGAAGGAAAGACATTCACTGGGAGTTACTTATTTATACATAGCATGGTGAATAAAAGCTGGATGAAAGATGCAGCCCCTGACAGCCAGCATGGGGAGAGCAGAAATCAGGACTTAACCCTTTTCCTTGAATGTCCCTTAAGGTTCCCCCTCCTTATGCAGTCTTGTCACCCCCTGTGATCCTACCTTCAGGTTCCTGTGAATGATGTGGAGGTTATGCAGATAGGCCACAGCCTCGAGGACCTGGCGGATCACATTACTAGCGTCCTTCTCCGAGTAATAGCCCTGCTCCAAGATCCAGTCAAAGACGTCGCCTCCCGTGGCCCTGCGAGAGGGAAAGTGACACCCAGAGTCACTGGGGCTCAAACTCTGTCTGATCAAATCACTGCACGCACCCAAGACATCTCCTGCAGTCACCAAACGCACACAGGAGATCTCCTCCAGTCGCTGGAGGGGCCGACCTTTAGAAAGCTGCCATATGGAGGAGACCTCCTGAAGCAAAGCCGCGCAGCCATGAATATAAGGAGCCCATGACCTCATTTTTCCCTCTGCTCTAGTACTGACACATTTTACCAAGCACTAAGTCCACAGTATAAACACATATAGATCATCCCAATCAGCTCACAATCTAATACCATACCTCCCAACTTTTCGGGGGGGGGGGGGGGGGTGAGGGACAATTGTTAAATTAAGCCACAGCTCATTATGGGATGGATAGGAGATGTAACAGTTACAACAGTATACACACTTTACATAGGCAAATGAATCATTTATTGATGCAGATCTGTTACACCTCAAAGAGGGACCAATGAGAATAACGAGGGACATGTGGACATGGACTCAAAAGAAGGACAGTCCCTCCAAATCCCTTGGGAGGTAGGTAATACTCTTACCACACACACACTATGGGTAACAATCCAGTATGTTTAGGAATCATAGGCCTCCATTCAATAAACATTCCATAAAATATCCCCTAAAATCAAGAACCGTATTCATACTTCAGAATAAGCTGTGTGATGAAATAAGGCGCAATTCAAAGATGAGAGAACATTAGAAGTTTATGAACATTGTTCTCACATGTATTCTTCACTACATCACATTTGATTAGTCAACTAAACAGACATTGGTCAAGTCTTTACAACCTCTCTGTCTCAGCTATCAGGAGCACCTTAGGAAGGAGCACACTGCTGGGACCAGGGGAGTGAAAGTTTTTGTTTTAATCCCCTAGATTAGAGTACTGTTTCTTAAGGCAAGTCAAAAATTTAAAAATAAGGTTACCTCACATTGAGCACTGTGCTTCCTGTTCTGTCTGTCTCTGTAGTTATAAAATCACTTTCTCATTCAGCTCTCAATCACCAGCCCATTGACCTGGTCCTTCAATAAATCTTCAAAGGACAGAGAAAGGAAACACCCCCACTCCCTCCCTAGACATCCTGGTTGGCTGTCTCTCTCTGCAGCTCTGAAACCCTGCCCTTCTCTCTTCTCTCAGTGTTCATATGCCTGGCTCCAGTCTTTGATCAGGCTGCCAGCAATCAACAGCCTGCCCACGCCTGCCACGCTGTATTCCAGTGAATACATTCATAATACATTATGAATATGCTAAACACACAGTGTGCTTACATCACATTGCTGTTGTCACACCCACTGCTTCTCCTCAATTTTTCTCTGCATCTCCAATGCTCCAATACTTTTAAAGTTAACTTAATTATAATTTTAACTTTAACATATTTTTTAATTATTGTTTATTTATATAGCGTCATCAACAATAGCAATTTACAAGGTATAATTACAAGGTAAAACATATAGTACAGGAACCAAACTAGATGCTACGACATTCAACCCAAATGTTGTGAGCACAGGAGACAATAGGAAAGAGAGCCCTGCCCTTGCGAGCTTACAGTCTAAAGGATGGGGGTGGGGACAAAAGGGGCGGGGTCACAAGTGGTAGAGCTAGAGTTAGACAGCATGTGTCGGTGAAGGTTATAGGAGTTGCTTAAGCCAGGTTATATGGTTGTCTGACTAGGTGAGTTTTTGAAAACAGATTGAAGTTTAGTGTAGCCCAAGACAATGGAACAACAATCGGGCTTGCCTTTAGTATAACGTTAACCTTTTTACACCAAGTACCCCCTAGAAACGGGAAGTTACAACCAAGTACCCCCAAGGGGGAGAACAATTATAAATATTACCAACAAGCGTAGGCCACAGGCATCAAATCACTTTTAAAGAAAGAAAGAAGGTTTTACTGGTAAAATAATATATATAATATAATAATATACCTGCTCTATCAGACACCCCCTGTAGGATTACTCCTGAACATCTCTGAGTACCCCCTGGGGTATGCATACCGCAGGTTGAGAAACATTGCACTAGAGCACTGGTTCTCAACCTGCCGTACATGTACTCCAGGGGGTATGCAGGGATGTTTAGGGTGCAGCAACAACAGGGGTCTGATGGGTCTATTCTAAAACATTATTCCTTTTTCTGATCTTTAAACTGCTATGAGGCCTATGGCCTACTTATATTGGTCAAATTTATCACTGATCCCCTCTTTTGAGTTTGAAAATCATTGTCCTAGAGCAGGGATGTACAGAAAAAAAATGTAAGCTGTGAATGTCTTTAAATATATGCAAAGGTGAGCAGAGGTGGCAGGAAGAGGTGGGGTGAAATGAAGTGGAAGAGGTAAGGTTACCAGAGGTGGGTAGGGGTCAGGGGAGAAGAGGGCAAAGATAAGGCAGGAGGTGAGTCCAGGTGAGGTGAGCAGAAGTGAGCTGGTAAGAGAAGCAATAGATAGAGGTGAGGTGGACAGAGGGGAGATAAGAAGAGGTGGGGTGGGAAGGAGTGGGGAGAGGTAAGGCAGGGAGAGGGGAATTGAGCAGAGGTGAGGCAGGAAAAGGTGAGGTGGGCAGAGTTGATATAGTAAGAGAAGTTATGTATAGAGGTGCGGTGGTGAGGTTGATAGAGAGGCAAGTAAAGGTAGGCAGAGGTAAAATGAACACAGGTAAGGAGAAAAGAGGTGGGAAAAGGTGAGGTGGGCAGAGGTGAGCTGGCATGAGTCTGCTTGGGCTGGCATGCCCATACATTGCAATGGAGGGAGTGTACCAAGGCCTGACATTGCCCCCCCCTCCCCCATTGTAGTGAAATAGTGTAGGGAATAGAAAGGGCGTGGCCATGCCTCTGTGACTAATGGCGTGGCCCAACCTACAAGCGATGGTGAATGTGGTTCAAGGTCCGGGGTGACGTGGGAACAGAAGACATGACAGGGACTCGGATCCAGCGATCAGGTTAGTTGCTGGACTAGCACCAATCAGCTGCACGGGACAAATGATAAACCCCCTTTTTTTATTCTGCTGCTGAACGACTTTAAAGCTCTCTTTAACTTTCATTATGGGGTGATAAAATAATCAAGTGACTGTAAGACTTAAAGTTAAAGGGTCTGTCCAGAAAACAAAATGTGCCCCGATTTTGGCGCCCCTAGAACCTCTTAAAAGGTCTTGCATAGAATGGAGTGGGTGTGGAGTGGAGCCCACCTCCTTTAGACCTCCTTTAATTTCAGGAGATATTAAAGCAAAGTTTATTGAATCAGGGCTAGAGACTAGAGAGGTAGGTTAAACACATGATTCAATGCTTCACCAGTCCAGAGGTGATAAAAGCTTTCTATTTCACAACAGTAGGGCTCTGGCAACTAAGGGCAGATACAGCATCTCAAGCACAATGTATATAGCCCTGTACATAGAACATTCCCAGTGTACAGCATCTAATTACTAAATGAGCCTTAGATAGCCCTGCTGTTCTGAAACCACTTTTGTAGAGCTTATGTAAAGCTTAGAAAAATAAGGGAAGGCTAAAAGGGAAGATACAGGAGGGAGAGCCTCCAGTCTCCTGCGTTTCCCTGTAAAAATAAGCTCTACACCAAAAATAAGTCCTAGTGTGATTTTTTTTTTAGCATTTTCACAAATGCTTTAAAATATAAGCCCTACCTCTGAAAACCACTCCACCTCTTTGCCGCTATATTGTGAGCCCGCAAGGGCAGGGTCATCTCTCCTTGTACATTTTAGTATGACTATGTATTTGTGCTTTTCTGTCATGTATTGTAAGTTAGTTATTTTCCCCTGTTTGTAATTTCACAGTGTACAGCGCCATGAAAAATGATGGTGCTTTATAAATAAACAATAATAATAATAATAATGATAATCCATTACAGTGCAAGGGAGGATACAGAAGTAGGAAGAGCTTACCATATATTAGGATATTAGAATGAATACACAAGTGGAAGAGATTGCAGTCTATTTTGGTATAAAGGATGAAAAGCTTACTATGTCTGTAAAGGCCACACAGACTGCTATAGCTATAGTTCCACCTATGCATTATAAACACAAAAAATTATCCTTCCTGTACATTAGCAACTTACAGTTCTTGAATAATATAAAATTCTTTCTTGGTTTCAAATGTGTCAATCAGCTGCAGGATGTTGGGGTGATTCACCCTGAAAAAGAGAAACAGGAGAGGTGAGAACCCAAAACATGACCAAACACTTATGGCCAAAGTGCAAGAATAGGGTTGCACAGAACATAACGCGATGCTTTGCTAAATAGTTTGCTATTACCAAATATTTTAACCTCTTTTTAATTTAGGGTAATGGGGGGTATAGCAAGGGGAAGAGCTTGCATTCCATTACGACAGTGTTCCCCAACCCTCTCCTCGAGATCCACCAGCAAGTCAGGTTTTCTGGACCTCCACACAGGTGCACAGGTGCAGTAATTAGTGCTGCAATGGAGCTATAGTGGAAATCCACAAAACTTGACCTGTTGGTGGGTCTTGAGTAGGGATGAGCGAATCGATCCGGACGAACCCGGATTCGATCCGAATTTCAGGAAAAATTCGATTCGGATCGAATCCGAATTTCCCCGCGATTCGATCACTCGAAGTTTTCCTTTAACATCCATTCATTTACATTTACAGGCATTCTAAGATGGCGGACGGGACATGTCTGGACATCTATCCCGCGCCAGTGCAAGCTGGGGCAGTCACATGCAGCCTATCAGCAGCCAGCAAGCCCGGTGACGTCACACAGCGGTATTTAACGGCGGCCATCTTGCTTTTCCTCATTTCTCTATTGCATTCGTGACAGACAGAACGCTGTGTAGCTGAGGCAGTTAGACAGGCAGGGACAGACAGGGACAGGCTGGAGACAGGCAGGAGACAGACAGGAGACAGACAGAAAGCCAGGGAAAGGTAGGAAAAACGGAGGCTGTCACAAGGAGATTTTTTTTTTTTTTCATGAGTGTTACTAGCTGGCTGACAGGCTTTGTTAGCGTTTTCAGGCTGCTTATAGTAACTAACTGTGCATATATACTGAACTGATCTTAAGTCTGCTGTGAGGCATCCCATTCTGTGACTAAAGCAGCCTCTGTTTAAGACCATATAAGCATTTGCTCTTATCATATTTGAAATTAGCCTGATAAAGACACTTTTGCTGGGCAAAGCACTACTGGACCCTGCCAGGTCCATTCCTGCCCAGGGCATCCCATTCTGTGACTACAGCAGCCTCTGTTTAAGACCATATAAGCATTTGCTCTTATCATATTTGAAATTAGCCTGATAAAGACACTTTTGCTGGGCAAAGCACTACTGGACCCTGCCAGGTCCATTCCTGCCCAGGGCATCCCATTCTGTGACTAAAGCAGCCTCTGTTTAAGACCATATAAGCATTTGCTCTTATCATATTTGAAATTAGCCTGATAAAGACACTTTTGCTGGGCAAAGCACTACTGGACCCTGCCAGGTCCATTCCTGCCCAGGGCATCCCATTCTGTGACTAAAGCAGCCTCTGTTTAAGACCATATAAGCATTTGCTCTTATCATATTTGAAATTAGGCCTGATAAAGACACTTTTGCTGGGCAAAGCACTACTGGACCCTGCCAGGTCCATTCCTGCCCAGGGCATCCCATTCTGTGACTACAGCAGCCTCTGTTTAAGACCATATAAGCATTTGCTCTTATCATATTTGAAATTAGCCTGATAAAGACACTTTTGCTGGGCAAAGCACTACTGGACCCTGCCAGGTCCATTCCTGCCCAGGGCATCCCATTCTGTGACTACAGCAGCCTCTGTTTAAGACCATATAAGCATTTGCTCTTATCATATTTGAAATTAGCCTGATAAAGACACTTTTGCTGGGCAAAGCACTACTGGACCCTGCCAGGTCCATTCCTGCCCAGGGCATCCCATTCTGTGACTAAAGCAGCCTCTGTTTAAGACCATATAAGCATTTGCTCTTATCATATTTGAAATTAGGCCTGATAAAGACACTTTTGCTGGGCAAAGCACTACTGGACCCTGCCAGGTCTATTCCTGCCCAGGGCATCCCATTCTGTGACTACAGCAGCCTCTGTTTAAGACCATATAAGCATTTGCTCTTATCATATTTGAAATTAGCCTGATAAAGACACTTTTGCTGGGCAAAGCACTACTGGACCCTGCCAGGTCCATTCCTGCCCAGGGCATCCCATTCTGTGACTACAGCAGCCTCTGTTTAAGACCATATAAGCATTTGCTCTTATCATATTTGAAATTAGCCTGATAAAGACACTTTTGCTGGGCAAAGCACTACTGGACCCTGCCAGGTCCATTCCTGCCCAGGGCATCCCATTCTGTGACTAAAGCAGCCTCTGTTTAAGACCATATAAGCATTTGCTCTTATCATATTTGAAATTAGGCCTGATAAAGACACTTTTGCTGGGCAAAGCACTACTGGACCCTGCCAGGTCCATTCCTGCCCAGGGCATCCCATTCTGTGACTACAGCAGCCTCTGTTTAAGACCATATAAGCATTTGCTCTTATCATATTTGAAATTAGCCTGATAAAGACACTTTTGCTGGGCAAAGCACTACTGGACCCTGCCAGGTCCATTCCTGCCCAGGGCATCCCATTCTGTGACTACAGCAGCCTCTGTTTAAGACCATATAAGCATTTGCTCTTATCATATTTGAAATTAGCCTGATAAAGACACTTTTGCTGGGCAAAGCACTACTGGACCCTGCCAGGTCGATTCCTGTTGGGGCATCCCATTCTGTGACTACGGCAGCCTCTGTTTAAGACCATATAAGCATTTGCTCTTATCATATTTGAAATTAGCCTGATAAAGACACTTTTGCTGGGCAAAGCACTACTGGACCCTGCCAGGTCCATTCCTGCCCAGGGCATCCCATTCTGTGACTACAGCAGCCTCTGTTTAAGACCATATAAGCATTTGCTCTTATCATATTTGAAATTAGCCTGATAAAGACACTTTTGCTGGGCAAAGCACTACTGGACCCTGCCAGGTCCATTCCTGCCCAGGGCATCCCATTCTGTGACTACAGCAGCCTCTGTTTAAGACCATATAAGCATTTGCTCTTATCATATTTGAAATTAGGCCTGATAAAGACACTTTTGCTGGGCAAAGCACTACTGGACCCTGCCAGGTCCATTCCTGCCCAGGGCATCCCATTCTGTGACTAAAGCAGCCTCTGTTTAAGACCATATAAGCATTTGCTCTTATCATATTTGAAATTAGCCTGATAAAGACACTTTTGCTGGGCAAAGCACTACTGGACCCTGCCAGGTCCATTCCTGCCCAGGGCATCCCATTCTGTGACTACAGCAGCCTCTGTTTAAGACCATATAAGCATTTGCTCTTATCATATTTGAAATTAGCCTGATAAAGACACTTTTGCTGGGCAAAGCACTACTGGACCCTGCCAGGTCCATTCCTGCCCAGGGCATCCCATTCTGTGACTAAAGCAGCCTCTGTTTAAGACCATATAAGCATTTGCTCTTATCATATTTGAAATTAGCCTGATAAAGACACTTTTGCTGGGCAAAGCACTACTGGACCCTGCCAGGTCGATTCCTGTTGGGGCATCCCATTCTGTGACTACAGCAGCCTCTGTTTAAGACCATATAAGCATTTGCTCTTATCATATTTGAAATTAGCCTGATAAAGACACTTTTGCTGGGCAAAGCACTACTGGACCCTGCCAGGTCCATTCCTGCCCAGGGCATCCCATTCTGTGACTACAGCAGCCTCTGTTTAAGACCATATAAGCATTTGCTCTTATCATATTTGAAATTAGCCTGATAAAGACACTTTTGCTGGGCAAAGCACTACTGGACCCTGCCAGGTCCATTCCTGCCCAGGGCATCCCATTCTGTGACTACAGCAGCCTCTGTTTAAGACCATATAAGCATTTGCTCTTATCATATTTGAAATTAGCCTGATAAAGACACTTTTGCTGGGCAAAGCACTACTGGACCCTGCCAGGTCCATTCCTGCCCAGGGCATCCCATTCTGTGACTACAGCAGCCTCTGTTTAAGACCATATAAGCATTTGCTCTTATCATATTTGAAATTAGGCCTGATAAAGACACTTTTGCTGGGCAAAGCACTACTGGACCCTGCCAGGTCCATTCCTGCCCAGGGCATCCCATTCTGTGACTAAAGCAGCCTCTGTTTAAGACCATATAAGCATTTGCTCTTATCATATTTGAAATTAGCCTGATAAAGACACTTTTGCTGGGCAAAGCACTACTGGACCCTGCCAGGTCGATTCCTGTTGGGGCATCCCATTCTGTGACTACAGCAGCCTCTGTTTAAGACCATATAAGCATTTGCTCTTATCATATTTGAAATTAGCCTGATAAAGACACTTTTGCTGGGCAAAGCACTACTGGACCCTGCCAGGTCCATTCCTGCCCAGGGCATCCCATTCTGTGACTAAAGCAGCCTCTGTTTAAGACCATATAAGCATTTGCTCTTATCATATTTGAAATTAGCCTGATAAAGACACTTTTGCTGGGCAAAGCACTACTGGACCCTGCCAGGTCCATTCCTGCCCAGGGCATCCCATTCTGTGACTAAAGCAGCCTCTGTTTAAGACCATATAAGCATTTGCTCTTATCATATTTGAAATTAGGCCTGATAAAGACACTTTTGCTGGGCAAAGCACTACTGGACCCTGCCAGGTCCATTCCTGCCCAGGGCATCCCATTCTGTGACTACAGCAGCCTCTGTTTAAGACCATATAAGCATTTGCTCTTATCATATTTGAAATTAGCCTGATAAAGACACTTTTGCTGGGCAAAGCACTACTGGACCCTGCCAGGTCCATTCCTGCCCAGGGCATCCCATTCTGTGACTAAAGCAGCCTCTGTTTAAGACCATATAAGCATTTGCTCTTATCATATTTGAAATTAGGCCTGATAAAGACACTTTTGCTGGGCATAGCACTACTGGACCCTGCCAGGTGCACTCCTATTTGGGGCATCCCACTCTGTGACTAAAGCAGCCTCTGTTTAAGACCATATAAGCATTTGCTCTTATCATATTTGAAATTAGGCCTGATAAAGACACTTTTGCTGGGCATAGCACTACTGGACCCTGCCAGGTGCACTCCTATTTGGGGCATCCCATTCTGTGACTACAGCAGCCTCTGTTTAAGACCATATAAGCATTTGCTCTTATCATATTTGAAATTAGGCCTGATAAAGACACTTTTGCTGGGCAAAGCACTACTGGACCCTGCCAGGTCCATTCCTGCCCAGGGCATCCCATTCTGTGACTAAAGCAGCCTCTGTTTAAGACCATATAAGCATTTGCTCTTATCATATTTGAAATTAGCCTGATAAAGACACTTTTGCTGGGCAAAGCACTACTGGACCCTGCCAGGTCGATTCCTGTTGGGGCATCCCATTCTGTGACTACAGCAGCCTCTGTTTAAGACCATATAAGCATTTGCTCTTATCATATTTGAAATTAGCCTGATAAAGACACTTTTGCTGGGCAAAGCACTACTGGACCCTGCCAGGTCCATTCCTGCCCAGGGCATCCCATTCTGTGACTAAAGCAGCCTCTGTTTAAGACCATATAAGCATTTGCTCTTATATTTGAAATTAGCCTGATAAAGACACTTTTGCTGGGCAAAGCACTACTGGACCCTGCCAGGTCCATTCCTGCCCAGGGCATCCCATTCTGTGACTAAAGCAGCCTCTGTTTAAGACCATATAAGCATTTGCTCTTATCATATTTGCAATTAGGCCTGATAAAGACACTTTTGCTGGGCAAAGCACTACTGGACCCTGCCAGGTCCATTCCTGCCCAGGGCATCCCATTCTGTGACTAAAGCAGCCTCTGTTTAAGACCATATAAGCATTTGCTCTTATCATATTTGAAATTAGCCTGATAAAGACACTTTTGCTGGGCAAAGCACTACTGGACCCTGCCAGGTCCATTCCTGCCCAGGGCATCCCATTCTGTGACTAAAGCAGCCTCTGTTTAAGACCATATAAGCATTTGCTCTTATCATATTTGAAATTAGCCTGATAAAGACACTTTTGCTGGGCAAAGCACTACTGGACCCTGCCAGGTCCATTCCTGCCCAGGGCATCCCATTCTGTGACTAAAGCAGCGTCTGTTTAAGACCATATAAGCATTTGCTCTTATCATATTTGAAATTAGGCCTGATAAAGACACTTTTGCTGGGCAAAGCACTACTGGACCCTGCCAGGTCCATTCCTGCCCAGGGCATCCCATTCTGTGACTAAAGCAGCCTCTGTTTAAGACCATATAAGCATTTGCTCTTATCATATTTGAAATTAGCCTGATAAAGACACTTTTGCTGGGCAAAGCACTACTGGACCCTGCCAGGTCCATTCCTGCCCAGGGCATCCCATTCTGTGACTAAAGCAGCCTCTGTTTAAGACCATATAAGCATTTGCTCTTATCATATTTGAAATTAGCCTGATAAAGACACTTTTGCTGGGCAAAGCACTACTGGACCCTGCCAGGTCCATTCCTGCCCAGGGCATCCCATTCTGTGACTAAAGCAGCCTCTGTTTAAGACCATATAAGCATTTGCTCTTATCATATTTGAAATTAGGCCTGATAAAGACACTTTTGCTGGGCAAAGCACTACTGGACCCTGCCAGGTCCATTCCTGCCCAGGGCATCCCATTCTGTGACTAAAGCAGCCTCTGTTTAAGACCATATAAGCATTTGCTCTTATCATATTTGAAATTAGCCTGATAAAGACACTTTTGCTGGGCAAAGCACTACTGGACCCTGCCAGGTCGATTCCTGTTGGGGCATCCCATTCTGTGACTACAGCAGCCTCTGTTTAAGACCATATAAGCATTTGCTCTTATCATATTTGAAATTAGCCTGATAAAGACACTTTTGCTGGGCAAAGCACTACTGGACCCTGCCAGGTCCATTCCTGCCCAGGGCATCCCATTCTGTGACTAAAGCAGCCTCTGTTTAAGACCATATAAGCATTTGCTCTTATATTTGAAATTAGCCTGATAAAGACACTTTTGCTGGGCAAAGCACTACTGGACCCTGCCAGGTCCATTCCTGCCCAGGGCATCCCATTCTGTGACTAAAGCAGCCTCTGTTTAAGACCATATAAGCATTTGCTCTTATCATATTTGAAATTAGGCCTGATAAAGACACTTTTGCTGGGCAAAGCACTACTGGACCCTGCCAGGTCCATTCCTGCCCAGGGCATCCCATTCTGTGACTACAGCAGCCTCTGTTTAAGACCATATAAGCATTTGCTCTTATCATATTTGAAATTAGCCTGATAAAGACACTTTTGCTGGGCAAAGCACTACTGGACCCTGCCAGGTCCATTCCTGCCCAGGGCATCCCATTCTGTGACTAAAGCAGCCTCTGTTTAAGACCATATAAGCATTTGCTCTTATCATATTTGAAATTAGGCCTGATAAAGACACTTTTGCTGGGCAAAGCACTACTGGACCCTGCCAGGTCCATTCCTGCCCAGGGCATCCCATTCTGTGACTAAAGCAGCCTCTGTTTAAGACCATATAAGCATTTGCTCTTATCATATTTGAAATTAGCCTGATAAAGACACTTTTGCTGGGCAAAGCACTACTGGACCCTGCCAGGTCCATTCCTGCCCAGGGCATCCCATTCTGTGACTAAAGCAGCCTCTGTTTAAGACCATATAAGCATTTGCTCTTATATTTGAAATTAGCCTGATAAAGACACTTTTGCTGGGCAAAGCACTACTGGACCCTGCCAGGTCCATTCCTGCCCAGGGCATCCCATTCTGTGACTAAAGCAGCCTCTGTTTAAGACCATATAAGCATTTGCTCTTATCATATTTGAAATTAGGCCTGATAAAGACACTTTTGCTGGGCAAAGCACTACTGGACCCTGCCAGGTCCATTCCTGCCCAGGGCATCCCATTCTGTGACTAAAGCAGCCTCTGTTTAAGACCATATAAGCATTTGCTCTTATCATATTTGAAATTAGGCCTGATAAAGACACTTTTGCTGGGCAAAGCACTACTGGACCCTGCCAGGTCCATTCCTGCCCAGGGCATCCCATTCTGTGACTAAAGCAGCCTCTGTTTAAGACCATATAAGCATTTGCTCTTATCATATTTGAAATTAGGCCTGATAAAGACACTTTTGCTGGGCAAAGCACTACTGGACCCTGCCAGGTCCATTCCTGCCCAGGGCATCCCATTCTGTGACTACAGCAGCCTCTGTTTAAGACCATATAAGCATTTGCTCTTATCATATTTGAAATTAGCCTGATAAAGACACTTTTGCTGGGCAAAGCACTACTGGACCCTGCCAGGTCCATTCCTGCCCAGGGCATCCCATTCTGTGACTAAAGCAGCCTCTGTTTAAGACCATATAAGCATTTGCTCTTATCATATTTGAAATTAGGCCTGATAAAGACACTTTTGCTGGGCATAGCACTACTGGACCCTGCCAGGTGCACTCCTATTTGGGGCATCCCATTCTGTGACTAAAGCAGCCTCTGTTTAAGACCATATAAGCATTTGCTCTTATCATATTTGAAATTAGCCTGATAAAGACACTTTTGCTGGGCAAAGCACTACTGGACCCTGCCAGGTCCATTCCTGCCCAGGGCATCCCATTCTGTGACTAAAGCAGCCTCTGTTTAAGACCATATAAGCATTTGCTCTTATCATATTTGAAATTAGCCTGATAAAGACACTTTTGCTGGGCAAAGCACTACTGGACCCTGCCAGGTCCATTCCTGCCCAGGGCATCCCATTCTGTGACTAAAGCAGCCTCTGTTTAAGACCATATAAGCATTTGCTCTTATCATATTTGAAATTAGGCCTGATAAAGACACTTTTGCTGGGCAAAGCACTACTGGACCCTGCCAGGTCCATTCCTGCCCAGGGCATCCCATTCTGTGACTAAAGCAGCCTCTGTTTAAGACCATATAAGCATTTGCTCTTATCATATTTGAAATTAGCCTGATAAAGACACTTTTGCTGGGCAAAGCACTACTGGACCCTGCCAGGTCGATTCCTGTTGGGGCATCCCATTCTGTGACTACAGCAGCCTCTGTTTAAGACCATATAAGCATTTGCTCTTATCATATTTGAAATTAGCCTGATAAAGACACTTTTGCTGGGCAAAGCACTACTGGACCCTGCCAGGTCCATTCCTGCCCAGGGCATCCCATTCTGTGACTAAAGCAGCCTCTGTTTAAGACCATATAAGCATTTGCTCTTATATTTGAAATTAGCCTGATAAAGACACTTTTGCTGGGCAAAGCACTACTGGACCCTGCCAGGTCCATTCCTGCCCAGGGCATCCCATTCTGTGACTAAAGCAGCCTCTGTTTAAGACCATATAAGCATTTGCTCTTATCATATTTGAAATTAGGCCTGATAAAGACACTTTTGCTGGGCAAAGCACTACTGGACCCTGCCAGGTCCATTCCTGCCCAGGGCATCCCATTCTGTGACTAAAGCAGCCTCTGTTTAAGACCATATAAGCATTTGCTCTTATATTTGAAATTAGCCTGATAAAGACACTTTTGCTGGGCAAAGCACTACTGGACCCTGCCAGGTCCATTCCTGCCCAGGGCATCCCATTCTGTGACTAAAGCAGCCTCTGTTTAAGACCATATAAGCATTTGCTCTTATCATATTTGAAATTAGGCCTGATAAAGACACTTTTGCTGGGCAAAGCACTACTGGACCCTGCCAGGTCCATTCCTGCCCAGGGCATCCCATTCTGTGACTAAAGCAGCCTCTGTTTAAGACCATATAAGCATTTGCTCTTATCATATTTGAAATTAGCCTGATAAAGACACTTTTGCTGGGCAAAGCACTACTGGACCCTGCCAGGTCCATTCCTGCCCAGGGCATCCCATTCTGTGACTAAAGCAGCCTCTGTTTAAGACCATATAAGCATTTGCTCTTATCATATTTGAAATTAGCCTGATAAAGACACTTTTGCTGGGCAAAGCACTACTGGACCCTGCCAGGTCCATTCCTGCCCAGGGCATCCCATTCTGTGACTAAAGCAGCCTCTGTTTAAGACCATATAAGCATTTGCTCTTATCATATTTGAAATTAGGCCTGATAAAGACACTTTTGCTAGGCAAAGCACTACTGGACCCTGCCAGGTCCATTCCTGCCCAGGGCATCCCATTCTGTGACTAAAGCAGCCTCTGTTTAAGACCATATAAGCATTTGCTCTTATCATATTTGAAATTAGCCTGATAAAGACACTTTTGCTGGGCAAAGCACTACTGGACCCTGCCAGGTCCATTCCTGCCCAGGGCATCCCATTCTGTGACTAAAGCAGCCTCTGTTTAAGACCATATAAGCATTTGCTCTTATCATATTTGAAATTAGGCCTGATAAAGACACTTTTGCTGGGCAAAGCACTACTGGACCCTGCCAGGTCCATTCCTGCCCAGGGCATCCCATTCTGTGACTACAGCAGCCTCTGTTTAAGACCATATAAGCATTTGCTCTTATCATATTTGAAATTAGCCTGATAAAGACACTTTTGCTGGGCAAAGCACTACTGGACCCTGCCAGGTCCATTCCTGCCCAGGGCATCCCATTCTGTGACTAAAGCAGCCTCTGTTTAAGACCATATAAGCATTTGCTCTTATCATATTTGAAATTAGGCCTGATAAAGACACTTTTGCTGGGCATAGCACTACTGGACCCTGCCAGGTGCACTCCTATTTGGGGCATCCCATTCTGTGACTAAAGCAGCCTCTGTTTAAGACCATATAAGCATTTGCTCTTATCATATTTGAAATTAGGCCTGATAAAGACACTTTTGCTGGGCATAGCACTACTGGACCCTGCCAGGTGCACTCCTATTTGGGGCATCCCATTCTGTGACTACAGCAGCCTCTGTTTAAGACCATATAAGCATTTGCTCTTATCATATTTGAAATTAGGCCTGATAAAGACACTTTTGCTGGGCAAAGCACTACTGGACCCTGCCAGGTCCATTCCTGCCCAGGGCATCCCATTCTGTGACTAAAGCAGCCTCTGTTTAAGACCATATAAGCATTTGCTCTTATCATATTTGAAATTAGCCTGATAAAGACACTTTTGCTGGGCAAAGCACTACTGGACCCTGCCAGGTCGATTCCTGTTGGGGCATCCCATTCTGTGACTACAGCAGCCTCTGTTTAAGACCATATAAGCATTTGCTCTTATCATATTTGAAATTAGCCTGATAAAGACACTTTTGCTGGGCAAAGCACTACTGGACCCTGCCAGGTCCATTCCTGCCCAGGGCATCCCATTCTGTGACTAAAGCAGCCTCTGTTTAAGACCATATAAGCATTTGCTCTTATATTTGAAATTAGCCTGATAAAGACACTTTTGCTGGGCAAAGCACTACTGGACCCTGCCAGGTCCATTCCTGCCCAGGGCATCCCATTCTGTGACTAAAGCAGCCTCTGTTTAAGACCATATAAGCATTTGCTCTTATCATATTTGAAATTAGGCCTGATAAAGACACTTTTGCTGGGCAAAGCACTACTGGACCCTGCCAGGTCCATTCCTGCCCAGGGCATCCCATTCTGTGACTAAAGCAGCCTCTGTTTAAGACCATATAAGCATTTGCTCTTATCATATTTGAAATTAGCCTGATAAAGACACTTTTGCTGGGCAAAGCACTACTGGACCCTGCCAGGTCGATTCCTGTTGGGGCATCCCATTCTGTGACTAAAGCAGCCTCTGTTTAAGACCATATAAGCATTTGCTCTTATTATATTTATATTATAAGACACTTTTGCTGGGCATAGGCTTACTGCTGCCTGCCAGGTGCACTTCTGTTGAGGCATCCCATTCTGTAACATAGCATACCCCTCTTTATTTACACTAAGCAGCTCTCTTATTTACACTAAGCAGGCCTGTTGGAGGCTGAGTGTTACTGCTCACTTTTGGTGTGCATTATATTCGGTTTCATATAGACCCACCGCTGCCCGGGGTTTTTTTAAATATCACCTACTACCACGCCAGTTAGACTATGTCGGGCAGACAAGTGCCTGGAAGTGAAAAGAGGAGTGGCAGAGGCCAAGATTCCGCAGGCAGAGCTCGCATCAGACTGGGGGCCAGTAGCAGCAGGAGTCACACTGAGAGACCTAATCTGCCAGTATCTGCTAGCGGTCGGGTCTCCACCAGTAACGCATCTGCCGTGGTAGATTGGCTGACGCGCTCATCAACAACATCATCACAACTTACATCTGAGACCCCCAGTCTAGGGTCGGTAGGTTCCTCTGACACAACCCTGAGTTGGCATGCCCCGAGAGCAGTCCCTGTCCTCCCATTGCCTCTGTCCTACGCCGTTCCCTCCCCCAGCGACGTATCCTATGCTTTGGGTTCAGCTCCACTCTTTAGTGAGGAGGACGATCAGATACAGGAGGACAGTCAGCAGCTACTGCCCAGCCAAGAAATGGAGGTGGCTTCTTTAGCTAGGCAGACAAATAGTGATGTGGACAGTGTCGTGGGTGCTGCGAGCGTTCCAGCTCCTGCGCCAGACACTGTTGACAAATCCACGAACATCAGTGACGTACAGCCACAACTCGGTGATGATGATGATGATGACGATGAAGCCGATCGCACTTGGGAGCCGGGTGATGAAGGGGCTTCATCGTCATCATCAGGAGAAGAGGGGCGCAGGTTGCCCCGGAGTCAGCAGCTGAGGCAGCAAGGTGGTAGCAGTCAGCATGGGGGCACAATTCCAAAGGCTGGAGCCGGCCGGGGCCGGGGTAGAGCACCTGCTGTGCGGCAGTCTACCTTATCGGGAGGTAGTGGAGCAGGGGTTCCTGGAGTTGGCAACAGCAGCAGTGAATCAGTGAGGCCAGGGGGTGGGAAAAGTAGCTACTCGGCAGTGTGGCAGTTTTTCCTGAGGCATCCGCAGGAGGGTAACATGGCCACATGCAAGATATGTAGGCAAAAGGTGAAGCGTGGCCAGGGTCCAAATGTTGGCACCACGGCCCTGCGTCAACATATGATGCGTCACCATAAAACGACCTGGGAGAACCGAGGCTCCCAAGGGGTGGTCCAGTCTGCTTCCTCACCAAGTGAGCTCCCAATTTCTGCCAGCCAAGGCTCCAGCACCTCAGCCGAAGGCAGCTGTGCGTCATACCCATCCTCTGTCGCTCCTGCTCCTCCTCCTCCTCCTCCAAGTCATGCATCCCGCCAGCAATCCATCAGCGAAGCCATGTCCAAGAGACAGCAGTATGCGCCCACTCATCCTACGGCGCAGAAGCTGAATGTGCTCCTGTCCAAGTTGCTGGTGCTGCAGTCGCTCCCTTTTCAGGTGGTGGAATCTGCACCTTTCAGAGAACTGATGGCTTGTGCCGAGCCGAGGTGGAGAGTCCCAAGCCGTCATTTCTTTGCCAAGAAGGCAGTACCAGCGCTGCACACTTTTGTTGAACAGAAGGTGGGCCAGTCCTTGAGCCTGTCGGTGTGTAGCAAAATACATGGCAGCGCCGACATCTGGAGCTGTAACTACGGTCAGGGGCAGTACATGTCGTTTACGGCCCACTGGGTGAATGTGGTCCCTTTGCAGCAGCAACTTGGACAGGTCACGCCGCTTCGGCCTCCGCGCTCTCTGCCCATTGGGCCTGTGACACCGTGCGACTCGGCCTCCTCATCCTCCGCCATCTCCTCACCCTCCACTGTAGGCTCAAGTCTCAGTGCCCCTCCAGTCTACCATGTGTGCAGGGCACGGAGGTGTCACGCAGTGCTTCACATGGTTTGTCTTGGCGAACGGAGTCACACAGGGGAGGAACTGCTTAAATGTATTCATCAGGAAATCCAAACATGGCTTACTCCGAGAAAACTTAAAATGGGAATCATGGTTACCGACAATGGGAAGAACATTTTGTCTGCGCTGCGCCAAGGAAGCCTGACCCATGCCCCCTGCATGGCTCACGTCTTCAATCTGGTTGTCAAGCGGTTTCTGAAGTGTTCCCCCCATCTGCAAGACATCCTAACAACTTCAAGGAAACTTTGCATGCACTTCAGCCACTCCTACACCGCCAAACACACCCTTCTTGAGCTACAGCGTCAGAATGGTATCCCCCAACATAGTCTGATTTGCGATGTTTCCACCCGTTGGAATTCCACCCTTCACATGTTGGACCGATTATATGAACAGAGAAAAGCCATCACGGATTTCCTGATGATCCAAGCAGATAGGGGGACTCCCCTGGGTAACTTCAATGTCAACCAGTGGCAGCTCATACGTGACACCTGCCGTTTGCTCAGGCCCTTTGAGGATGCCACTTTATTTGTCAGTCGGCAGGATTACGGGATGAACGACGTGATTCCACTGCTTCATGTACTACAGCACATGTTGGAAACCATGGCTGGTCAGGGCACTGGAGACATGGCGTTTACATCTTACGGCCACATGAACCCCGCTGGAGCTGAACTGGAGGAGGAGGAAGAGGAGGAGGAGGAGTTGCCCAGCGAAACACAGTTTAGGCTTGGCGAAATGGCTGGTTTATCTAGTCAGCGGACAGGAGAGGAGGAGCAGGAGCAGCCAGAGGAGCTAGAGGTTTTTGAGGAAGGCGAGACAGAGGACCCGGGCACACCGTGGCAGTATGCAGTGGAGATGGAGACAGGTAGTCCATCCGAGTCACTTGCGCAAATGGCACGAAGCATGCTCACGTGCTTGCGTAGTGACCCCAGAATTGTTTCCATCTGTCGGCGGGATGACTTCTGGCTGTCCACCTTATTGGACCCTCGCTTCCGGCACAAAATGGGGGCATTTTTTAAACCCACCGAGAGGGAGGACAAACTCAACTACTACAAAGACATTCTACGTAGGCAGTTGGCCGATGCCTATCTGCGCCATGGTCCATACTCTCGCAGGTCTGACTCGAGGGGACCTCTGCGCTCACCTTCCACTGCCATGGCCGCTGGGGGGGTTGGCAGCAGCAGCAGCAGAAGCTCCATCAGCAGCAGCAGCCTCAGTCTTCAGTCGCTAATGAGTAGCTTTCTACACCCGCATAGTGAGGCTACTCATGAGCAGCAGGAAGACCTGGAGCAGGACCTGAACCAGCAGGTCATGTCATACTTTGACATGACCATGCCAACACACCTTGAGGATCCGCTGGACTTCTGGGCAGCCAAACTTGATTTGTGGCCGCAACTAGCAGAGTTTGCCCTGGAAAAGCTGTCCTGCCCGGCAAGTAGCGTGCCATCTGAGCGGGTGTTTAGTGCGGCGGGGGCCATAGTTACGGCGAGGAGAACTCGTCTGTCAACTAAAAATGTGGAGAGACTCACCTTTGTCAAAATGAATCAGGGATGGATCAGCCAGGATTTCCACCCACCAATGCCTGATGCATGCGACTAGATTCAGCATGGTGCCACGTTTTACACTTTCCAAATGGTGCAAAACATATTTATGTCTTTAGGCCATTTTTTGGGCTCCTGCTGCTGCTACTGTCAACTCCTGCCAACTCCAGGGTGTGATTCATCCAATTTTTGGGCTCCTGAAGCCAACTCCAGTGTATATTTGGGCTCCTGCTGCTGCTGCTGCCAACTTCTGCCAACTCCAGGGTGTGATTCATCCAATTTTTGGGCTCCTGAAGCCAACTCCAGTGTATATTTGGGCTCCTGCTGCTGCTACTGTCAACTCCTGCCAACTCCAGGGTGTGATTCATCCAATTTTTGGGCTCCTGAAGCCAACTCCAGTGTATATTTGGGCTCCTGCTGCTGCTACTGTCAACTCCTGCCAACTCCAGGGTGTGATTCATCCAATTTTTGGGCTCCTGAGGCCAACTCCAGTGTATATTTGGGCTCCTGCTGCTGCTACTGTCAACTCCTGCCAACTCCAGGGTGTGATTCATCCAATTTTTGGGCTCCTGAAGCCAACTCCAGTGTATATTTGGGCTCCTGCTGCTGCTGCTGCCAACTTCTGCCAACTCCAGGGTGTGATTCATCCAATTTTTGGGCTCCTGAAGCCAACTCCAGTGTATATTTGGGCTCCTGCTGCTGCTACTGTCAACTCCTGCCAACTCCAGGGTGTGATTCATCCAATTTTTGGGCTCCTGAAGCCAACTCCAGTGTATATTTGGGCTCCTGCTGCTGCTACTGTCAACTCCTGCCAACTCCAGGGTGTGATTCATCCAATTTTTGGGCTCCTGAGGCCAACTCCAGTGTATATTTGGGCTCCTGCTGCTGCTGCTGCCAACTTCTGCCAACTCCAGGGTGTGATTCATCCAATTTTTGGGCTCCTGAAGCCAACTCCAGTGTATATTTGGGCTCCTGCTGCTGCTACTGTCAACTCCTGCCAACTCCAGGGTGTGATTCATCCAATTTTTGGGCTCCTGAAGCCAACTCCAGTGTATATTTGGGCTCCTGCTGCTGCTACTGTCAACTCCTGCCAACTCCAGGGTGTGATTCATCCAATTTGTGGGCTCCTGAGGCCAACTCCAGTGTATATTTGGGCTCCTGCTGCTGCTGCTGCCAACTTCTGCCAACTCCAGGGTGTGATTCATCCAATTTTTGGGCTCCTGAAGCCAACTCCAGTGTATATTTGGGCTCCTGCTGCTGCTACTGTCAACTCCTGCCAACTCCAGGGTGTGATTCATCCAATTTTTGGGCTCCTGAAGCCAACTCCAGTGTATATTTGGGCTCCTGCTGCTGCTACTGTCAACTCCTGCCAACTCCAGGGTGTGATTCATCCAATTTTTGGGCTCCTGAGGCCAACTCCAGTGTATATTTGGGCTCCTGCTGCTGCTGCTGCCAACTTCTGCCAACTCCAGGGTGTGATTCATCCAATTTTTGGGCTCCTGAAGCCAACTCCAGTGTATATTTGGGCTCCTGCTGCTGCTACTGTCAACTCCTGCCAACTCCAGGGTGTGATTCATCCAATTTTTGGGCTCCTGAAGCCAACTCCAGTATATATTTGGGCTCCTGCTGCTGCTGCTGCCAACTTCTGCCAACTCCAGGGTGTGATTCATCCAATTTTTGGGCTCCTGCTGCTGCTGCTGCCAACTTCTGCCAACTCCAGGGTGTGATTCATCCAATTTTTGGGCTCCTGAAGCCAACTCCAGTGTATATTTGGGCTCCTGCTGCTGCTACTGTCAACTCCTGCCAACTCCAGGGTGTGATTCATCCAATTTTTGGGCTCCTGAAGCCAACTCCAGTGTATATTTGGGCTCCTGCTGCTGCTACTGTCAACTCCTGCCAACTCCAGGGTGTGATTCATCCAATTTTTGGGCTCCTGAGGCCAACTCCAGTGTATATTTGGGCTCCTGCTGCTGCTGCTGCCAACTTCTGCCAACTCCAGGGTGTGATTCATCCAATTTTTGGGCTCCTGCTGCTGCTGCTGCCAACTTCTGCCAACTCCAGGGTGTGATTCATCCAATTTTTGGGCTCCTGAAGCCAACTCCAGTGTATATTTGGGCTCCTGCTGCTGCTGCTGTCAACTCCTGCCAACTCCAGGGTGTGATTCATCCAATTTTTGGGCTCCTGAAGCCAACTCCAGTGTATATTTGGGCTCCTGCTGCTGCTACTGTCAACTCCTGCCAACTCCAGGGTGTGATTCATCCAATTTTTGGGCTCCTGAGGCCAACTCCAGTGTATATTTGGGCTCCTGCTGCTGCTGCTGCCAACTTCTGCCAACTCCAGGGTGTGATTCATCCAATTTTTGGGCTCCTGAAGCCAACTCCAGTGTATATTTGGGCTCCTGCTGCTGCTGCTGCCAACTTCTGCCAACTCCAGGGTGTGATTCATCCAATTTTTGGGCTCCTGCTGCTGCTGCTGCCAACTTCTGCCAACTCCAGGGTGTGATTCATCCAATTTTTGGGCTCCTGAGGCCAACTCCAGTGTATATTTGGGCTCCTGCTGCTGCCAACTTCTGCCAACTCCAGGGTGTGATTCATCCAATTTTTGGGCTCCTGCTGCTGCCAACTTCTGCCAACTCCAGGGTGTGATTCATCCAATTTTTGGGCTCCTGAGGCCAACTCCAGTGTATATTTGGGCTCCTGCTGCTGCTGCTGCCAACTTCTGCCAACTCCAGGGTGTGATTCATCCAATTTTTGGGCTCCTGAGGCCAACTCCAGTGTATATTTGGGCTCCTTCTGCCCCTCATAGTGATGCCACTTCAACTCTCTGCAATTGTGCCGCTCTGCGATTCTATTAGCGATGCCTCTGATCTGCATGTGATATTTCTTCAAAGTATTATTTAACTAACCCAGCACGCATCCTGTGCGTGTTACAGCAAGGCTGAATGGTTTACAACCCTATTGAGGCTCTAGGAGGCTCAGAAATAGCCGTTTTTAATAGCGATTCGTCGCGAATTTATTCGGGTCGAAACGATTTTTGTCGGAAAATTCGGCGAATCAGTCGAATCGAATTTTTCAAAAGTTCGCTCATCTCTAGTCTTGAGGAGAGGGTTGAGGAACACTGTATTAGGGTGTAAGGCTGGATACAGGAAAAGTCTATTATAATATAAGGGAGGATACAGAAGGAGAAGAGCTTACAATCTATTAGGGTATAAGGGAGGATACAGGAGGAGGAAAAGCTTACAATCTATTAGGGTATATGGGAGGATACAGAAGGAGAAGCACTTACAATCTATTAGGATATAAGGGAGGATACAGAAGAAGAAGAGCTTACAATGTATTATGATATAAGGGAGGATACAGAAGGAGAAGAGCTTACACTCTATTAGGATATAAGGGAGGATACAGAAGGAGAAGAGCTTACACTCTATTAGGATATAAGGGAGGATCCAGAAGGAGAAGAACTTACAATCTATTAGGGTATAAGGGAGGATACAGAAGGAGAAGAGCTTACAATCTATTAGGGTATAAGGGAGGATACAGAAAGAAGAGCTTACAATCTATTAGGGTATAAGGGAGGATACAGAAAGGAGAAGAGCTTACAATCTATTAGCATATAAGGGAGGATACAGAAGAAGAAGAGCTTACAATCTATTAGGGTATCAGGGAGGATGCAGAAGGAGAAGAGCTTACAATCAATTAGGGTATAAGGGAGGATACAGAAGGAGGAAGAGCTTACAATCTATTTGGGTATAAGGGAATTTTTATTGGTAAACAAACAAACAAAACTCAGCTAATCAGCATTAATACATAATATAAAGATAACGTATACTTGTATACAATAAACATAACACAGCAGAATACTACATATTATACATTATCTATCATGTCTATACTCTTAATGATTACTCAGTGAAGATACATCAGGTTGCAGATCAGGGGTTAGGCGCCATCATTATGTAGAGCAGTAAGTAACACATTAAACACCATCATAGATCTGAATCATCAAAGTCGTCCTGCCTGCCAGTCACTTCCATATCAGAGTCCATTGGGTCTATAGCTGCTGGTGACTTTTTCTTAGTCGGTGGGTCCTCCTCTGGCTATACGCTTTAACTCTTGCTCCAGCTCCATAGTATCGTGCCCAGAAATATCTGCACCTGACTCAGACAGTATGTTATATCGGTTGGATGTAACTGTCACTGCTGTATCTGTTCTGCCCTTGGGCTTTTTACCTGGCTTTTGGACTAGGGACCATGCGCCCTCCGGTCTGCGGGTGGACTTGTCTTTTTTTCCCTGTCTTATCACCAGGGACTTTACTATCTGCAGAAGAGGCTGGAGCAGGGCAATGGGCCATAGCAGGGGAAGGGGCTACAGGGGAAGATGGGCTATCAGCTTGCTCCGGTGCTGGCCGTGGGATGGTGGCCACAGGCTGTGGGGTTACACCTGTCTGATCTCTTATCTCAGTTGTCTCAGACCCTGGCCTTGTTACTATCTGCCCAGACATCAGAGCCTCCTCCTCTGTAACCTCACCTGATGCCTCCAGCTCCTTCGCAGCCTGGCTATAGAGGTTATGGAAGGCCTCCGAGCAGTCCTTATGGTAGTGACCCATCTGACCACACAAGTTACACCGGACATTTGTGCACATGACGCTGGTGTGACCAATCTCCCCGCACAGGTTACACTTCACTACAGTACACACTCCGGCCACATGACCGGCCTTCCCACACTTAAAGCACAAGCGGGGCTGACCGGCATAGAAACACACCCCCCTCTCACGGCCGATAAAGAAGGAGTTGGGCAAATGTAAGGTAACATTACTGTGCTGCCTGAGCTTCACCAGTACCCTCCAGCCTCCCGTCCAGATCCCATCATCATCAAGACACTTTGTCAGCTCAGACACCATATCACAATGTCTCCTCAGCCATGTCACAATATCCTGCGGGGGGACGGACTCATTCCAGAACAAGATGTTAACGCTCACAGTGCCCGGCTTTGATACCGGGATAAGGATAAACTGGTCCCATCCCTCAGCGCCCCTAAACTTTGTCACATCTGCCCAGAACCTGTCCAAGCTGGCCATGAGCTTGAAGCTTATATCGTAGCCCTGCCTGTCCGGGAAGTTTATGACGGCCAAGATATCTGCGGGTGTGAACCCCATCTGGTTACACAGGAGCTCCCAGATCACATGTCTCCTGTCTGGCAGATCTTCCTTTGCCCCCTTATTCTTAAATCTTACCACGTTCCTCCTCTTAAATGCCTGACCGGTGTAATGTAAGCCGGGGCTAAAAGATGGGGCACCGCGGCTCCAGGCATTCTGAGGAGGAGTGTGGCCAGATGCATTGCCAGTATTATCACTGCGGGGTCTGGATTGAGGGAGACCCGCTACCTGTGGTCGGTCACCTATGGGAGGAAAAACATTATTAGTACATGCAGACGATTCAGTCCCATTACTATCAGGAACCACAGGCTGTTCATTGTCCCAAACAGATTGCAATGCATTGGGACTTGCTTGCTTGTTTCCTCGATTGGGGGACAGTTCAGAGGTGTCACTATGTCCCGGCTGTGACCCCAGGGTTGCAATTTGCGGGGTCTCCCCAACTTCCATAGTGTCACTGGCTGCATCACATCCATTCTCAGGCTGGGGGAGGGCTCCTTGTGATACACAGAGTCCATTGCTGGAATCTTTCAGGGATTGCTCACTGCTGCCCCCTGGGGGTGGTTGGCTTACTTGGCTGGTATCACGAAAAGGGGCAGAATCTTGCAGCACTGGGGTCCTGTACAGCAGCTCCTGTGAGGATGTCTCCTGCTCTGATGGTGAGGGGGTGGCTGAGCTGGGTTCAGGTATCTGTCTGTGTTTTAGGAGCTTCTGAGACTCCTCAAACCGATCCAGGTTCTTGTATCTCTCTGCCATGGGCCCCATTTGTTTCTCAAGCGTCTCAATGTCACTAACAATTTCTGCAAGCTGTGTGCGGAAAGTCTCTATCAGCCTATCACAGGCGGTTGTGCTACGGGGGTTTGCTGCTTTTAGTTTATTTGCTTCATCTATTTGTCTTTGCAGCTCTGTCCTGGATGCTCTTAAGATGTTCATTTTATTGACTAAATCTGGAATCTTGTCTGCAAGCTGCAGCTCTGGTGCGTGCTCTGTCTCTTTAAGACTTGCCTTGCGCCTTGGCTTTCCTGCTGGGTCTTTGAATGTCTCTGCTGCCTCAGTCCTGGGAGACTTGTGGCCATTTGCCCCCAGCTCAGCATTTGCATTGTCTGATAACTTCCCAGATTTATGTCCAGTGGCAGATTTAGCAGATTTTCCCCCAGTTATGGGGTCACCGGTGGCCGGCTGGGTCTTGGATCGCAGGGCCCGGGACTCTCGGCTCACACACACATTCTGCTGCAGGTTTTCCTGCATTGTCAGTCTTTCCAAAGATGTCCTCCTCAGCTTGTGCTGCTTCCCACTGCCGGCCTGAGCTGGCTGCTGAGTGTCCATCACAACAGGTTGTTGGATCTCCCTCCTGCCTGGATCAGCACAGTCACTTTGCTGGGGCTGCCGTCCTCCCTCCATTACATGCTGCACACAGACACTGCTACACGGCCCATCATTATTATCCACCACTTCCATTCCAGCTTCACTTACTTTACTGTAACTTTCTTCCATTAAGACTCTTCCACCTTCATTGTAATCCACCGCGGTCAGCAGCATATTCAGTAACCAGAGGGTCTCTAACATGGACTCCAGATTCAGACCCAGAAGCCTGGAGCTCACCTGGGGAGCGACCCCACCCAAGGCAACCAGGCCCTGGGCTAGAGCCAGACATTCACAGCACCTGCAGAGCTCACTCACACACCTCCTCCCACCTTAACTATCTATTAGGGTATAAGGGAGGATACAGAAGGAGGAAGAGCTTACAATCTACTAGGGTATAAGGGAGGATACAGAAGGAGGACGAACTTACAACCTATTAGGGTATAAGAGAGGATACAGAAGGAGGAAGAGCTTACAATCTATTAGGGTATAAGGGAGGATACAGAAGGAGGACGAACTTACAACCTATTAGGGTATAAGAGAGGATGCAGAAGGAGGAAGAGCTTACAATCTATTAGGGTATAAGGGAATTTTTATTAGTAAACAAACAAACAAAACTCAGCTGATCAGCATTAATACAGAATACAAAGAAAAAACATAATTTTATACAAAATATACATAACACAGCAGAACTACTGCTACTACTACACACTATTCATTATCCATCATGTCAATACTGTTAATGATTAGTCAGTAAGGACCCATCAGGCTACAGGTCGGGGGGGGGGGGGGAGGGGGTAGGTACCGGGTTATCACAGGGACACATCGTGCCATAACCTCCTGTTTTCTCGGCCTCGGATCCAGCGTAACTCAGAGATTATCAGGTCTGCGGCCTCCTTGTGCTGGAAAGGCTCGCGGTACATGGAGGTGCGAGTTTGGGTGTGCCAATGGTAATACTTTATGGTGGTTATAATGAGGTACAGGGTCTCTGAGTGGATTTCTGGACACAGTGGGGACACTCCGTAGACTCTTTCTAGGTAGGTCAGATCTTTTAACCTCCTAATCTTTAACCTATTGGCCACCTCCTCCCAGATTCTGCAAGCCCCCCAGCACTGAACCAGAAAGTGCTCCATTGTCTCCTCCACGCCACAACCTAAAGGGCAGCTCCGCTCAGGCTGGCACAACCACTTCATGTTCCCGCGAACATATAACTTCCTGTGAAAGGAAAGCCAGGCAGTGTCATAGAACTTAGGAGGTAACCTGGCCCCATTCAGGAACCTCAGGCCGTCCTGAAGGGTTGAGCAGCTGCAGTCTGTGATCTCGAGTGGTGAACAAAAGAAAGTCTCACATACTCTATTGTATACCTGCTTTCTGGAGTTTCCCTCTAGGTAGGACTTCCCAATTTTCCATGTTCTTAAAGACCTCAAACCCCCTTCCAGGTATGTAGGAAGGTGAGTCTGGGTCCACCTCCCCCGCTTAAGACTTCCATCCCGCATCCAGGACTCAGCAAAGGGCATAATCCAATTTATTATGCTTTTAACCCACAGGGAACTGCTACTAGGGCTCAGGCTTCCAAAATTGGTCTTTAAAAAGAGAGAGTCATACAGGACTTTAGGGTTCAGCATTTCCAGCCCCCCTTCTTTCTTTTTTAGATATGTCACCCCCCTCTTTACTGGGTTCAGTCTATTACCCCAAAGAATGCGGAAGAACAGACTGTAGAGCCTGGCTGATAGGGATTCTGGCAATGGGAAGATGACTGCAACATACAGGAAGATGGGAACTAGGTAAGTCTTTATCAGCTTGACCCTTGCTAGATAGGAGATCTTAGGGTTTCTCCACTGCTGGACTCTGGAACTTGCAATCTCTAGCTTCTCTTCCCAGTTTAGTTTGGCATTGTCCCCTCTCCCAAACTTGATACCTAGGATCTTGATTTCAGTCTCTGCCTTTGCAAACTGAGGGAGGTCAAATGTTGGGTCACCCTGCAGTGTCCAGAATGCCTTGCTTTTCTCGAGGTTTACTAGAGACCCTGAAGCCTCCGAGTAGCATGAGATGACCTGGGACAACCTCTGTGTTTCACCTGGGTCAGACAACACCACTGTCACATCATCTGCGTAGGCCAGAACAGTAAATGGTTCAGCACGGGGCACTGGCACTCCCTGAAAGTCACACTCCTGCAGGGATCTCAAAAAGGGGTCAATGGCGAAAACATATAACAGGGGACTCAAGGGACAGCCCTGCCTCACCCCTGCTTCAACACTAAAGGTGTCTCCTTTCCACCCATTTATTAAAGGAAAGGCCTCTGCCCCACGGTATAAGGTTTTTAACCACTCCACGAATGATGCAGGAATGCCGTATCGAAGTAAAGTCATCCACAGGTATTGGTGATCAACCCGGTCAAAAGCCTTGGCTTGGTCAAGGCTAACCACATATTTGCTATGGTCAAAAGCTCTGCACCTCTCTAGCATTTCTCTAAGCGATATCACTGCCCCAGTGATGTTCCGGCCTTTCACAGTCCCATACTGGCAAGTTGACAACAGGGCAGGAGACAAGCAGTTGAGTCTGGAGAATAGAATTTTTGCCAGGATCTTCCTGTCCACATTAAGGAGGGCAATGGGCCTCCAATTCTTTATATCATTGGCTTCTTTCCCCTTAAAAAGCAGGATCAAGGATGATTCTCTCATCGACTTCGGCATCACATAACTGTTAAAACAACTACTATATACATCAGCCAAGATGGGAGCCAGGAGATCTTTAAATTTCTTATAGAATTCCGCTGGTAGGCCATCGGGGCCAGGGGTCTTCTTTAAGTGCAAGCTACTTATGGCTTCTTTCACCTCCTCCATCGTTATATCTGCTGTTAAAAGGGAAAAGTCCACATCTCTGGTGTCTGGTTTTGGAGAGGATTCCAAAAAATGCAACATTTTTTCTTGATCTAGCGCCTTTTTGTGGAAAAGATCTTCATAAAAAGTCTTAACAACTCCCAAAATACCTGCCTGGGACTCTTGCAGGTTACCCTGGGTATCACGAAGGGCCATTACCAACTTTTTGGCCACTTTGTCCCTGCAGCTTTCAAAAGGGTCGGGTGTCCCTTGGGGTCCATAATCCCGCTCCACTATTAGGGACTTATAACGATTATACTGGTGTTGCTGTAATTGGGACTTCAGATCATCTATTTTTCCCCTTGCCTCCAGCCCTTGTGAATAAAGTGACTCTAGTTGTTTCCTCAACTTCATATACTGGCAGTAGCTGCTCTGTCCCCTCTTAGCTGATAGTTTCCTCAGCAGTGTGGCAATGTCCTTCTTGATGTCCTCCCACCACTCAGCGCTGCTTTCATAAAAATCTATTCTGTCCATCTGCTGTTCTATCAGGACCTCCACCCGCTCTTGGACTTCTTGTTCCTCTAGGAGCCTTGTATTGAGCCTCCACAGTCCTTTGCCGACGTCTGGGCGCTTACTAGCCCCTATACAGAAGCACAAGGCCACGTGGTCAGAGTAAGGGACCAACTTTTCGCTTAAGGAATGAACAGATTCCGCCGGGCTCACAAGTGCCAAGTCTATTCGGCTCCTTCTTCCTGCGCATGAGTAAGTAAAGCCAGGTTTACGGCCATTTTGGGCAAAGACATCACAAAGTCCGGCCTGCAGGATAATGCTGTTCAGTGTTCTTGCATCAGTGCTTACTCCTCTGCCAGAAAAAAGATCACTTGATGACCTGGCTACATTAAAATCACCTGCAAATATCACTGGCACAGAGGTGAACAGATATGGCTTAATTTCCTTAAATAAGCTGATCCTTCTGGTCACTGTCTGTGGCCCATAGATATTGATGAGCCTGAGCCTTCTACCCTGGATTGTGACCTCCAGAATTAGACACCTGCCCATCAAGACCTCAGTCAGTCTATGAATAATCACGTTTTGGGTCTTAAAGAGTATTGCAACGCCTGCAAAAGGCTCCACAGCCAGTGACCAAAAGGATGGGCCCATCTGCCATTCCCGCTCTGCCTCCTGGATCTGCTGGATGGAGGACAAGTGATGTTCCTGCAGGAAGACGACGTCTGCATCTAGATATTTCAGATGTTCATACACAGCATGCCGGGTTTTCTTATTCTTTATACTGTTCACATTGCTGGTGACTATACTTAAAGAGAAGCCTGCCATTATTATGCAGAGCAGCAGCACCTTAAACCCCATCATCATAGATCAGAATCAGAGTCGCCCTGCCTGCCAGTCACTTCCATATCAGAGTCTATCGGGTCTATAGCTGCTGATGACTTTTTCTTAGTCGGTGGGTCCTCCTCTGACCCCGAGTCACATTCTCTGGCTATACGCTTTAACTCTTGCTCCAGCTCCATAGTATCGTGCCCAGAAATATCTGCACCTGACTCAGAAAGTACGTTATATCTGTTTGATGTAACTGTCACTGCTGTATCCGTTCTTCCCTTGGACTTTTTCCCTGGCTTTTGGACTAAGGACCATGCGCCCTCTGGTCTGCGGGAGGACTTGTCTTTTTTCTTCTTTCTCTTATCACCAGGGACTTTGCTATCTCCAGAAGAGGCCGGAGCAGAGCAATGGGCCATAGCAGGGGAAGGGGCTACAGGGGAAGATGGGCTATCAGCTTGCCCCGGTGCTGGCCGTGGGATGGTGGCCACAGGCTGTGGGGTTACATCTGTCTGATCTCTTATCTCAGTTGTCTCAGTCTCAGACCCTGGCCTTGTTACTATCTGCCCAGACATCAGAGCCTCCTCCTCTGTAACCTCACCTGTTGCCACCAGCTCCTCTGCAGTCTGGCTATAGAGGTTATGGAAGGCCTCCGAGCAGTCCTTATGGTAGTGACCCATCTGGCCACACAAGTTACACCGGACATTTGTACACATGGCGCTGGTGTGACCAATCTCCCCGCACAGGTTGCACTTCACTACAGTACACACTCCGGCCACATGACCAGCCTTCCCACACTTAAAGCACAAGCGTGGCTGACCGGCATAGAAGCACACACCCCTCTCACGGCCGATAAAGAAGGAGTTGGGCAAATGTAAGGTAACATTACTGTGCTGCCTGAGCTTCACCAGCACCCTCCAGCCTCCCGTCCAGATCCCATCATCATCAAGACACTTTGTCAGGTCGGACACCATATCACAATGTCTCCTCAGCCATATCACAATATCCTGCGGGGGGATGGACTCATTCCAGAACAAGATGTTAACGCTCACAGTACCCGGCTTTGATACCGGGATAAGAATAAACTGGTCCCATCCCTCAGCGCCCCTAAACTTTGTCACACTTGCCCAGAACCTGTCCAAGCTGGACATGAGCTTGAAGCTTATATCGTAGCCCTGCCTGTCCGGGAGGTTTATGACGGCCAAGATATCTGCGGGTGTGAACCCCATCTGGTTACACAGGAGCTCACGGATCACATGTCTCCTGTCTGGCAGATCTTCCTTTGCCCCCTTATTCTTAAATCTTACCACGTTCCTCCTCTTAAATGCCTGACCGGTGTAATGTAAGCCGGGGCTAAAAGATGGGGCACCGCGGCTCCAGGCATTCTGAGGAGGAGCATGGCCAGATGCATTGCCAGTAATATCACTGCAGGGTCTTGATTGAGGGGGACCCGCTACCTGTGGTCGGTCACCTGTGGGAGGAAAAACATTATTAGTGCATGCAGTCGATTCAGTCCCATTACTATCAGGAACCGCAGGCTGTTCATTGTCCCAAACAGATTGCAATGCAGTGGGACTTGCTTGCTTGTTTTCTCGATTGGGGGACAGTTCAGAGGTGTCACTATGTCCCGGATGTGACCCCAGGGTTGCAATTTGGGGGGTCTCTCCAACTTCCATAGTGTCACTGGCTGCATCACATCCATTCTCAGGCTGGGGGAGGGCGCCTTGTGATACACAGAGTCCATTGCTGGAACCTTTCAGGGATTGCTCACTGCTGCCCCCTGGGGGTGGTTGGCTTACTTGGCTGGTATCATGAAAAGGGGCAGAATCTTGCAGCACTGGGGTCCTGTACAGCAGCTCCTGTGAGGATGTCTCCTGCTTTGATGGTGAGGGGGGAACTGAGCTGGGTTCAGGTATCTGTCTGTGTTTTAGGAGCTTTTGAGACTCCTCAAACCGATCCAGGTTCTTGTATCTCTCTGCCATGGGCCCCATTTGTTTCTCAAGTGTCTCAATGTCACTAACAATTTCAGCAAGCTGTGTGCGTAAAGTCTCTATCAGCACACCATAGGCGGTTGCGCTATTGGGGTTTGCTGCTTTTTGTTTATTTGCTTCATCTATTTGTCTTTGCAGTTGTGTCCTGGATGCTCTTAAGCTGTTCATTTTATTGACTAAACCTGGAATTTTGTCTGCAAGCTGCAGTTCTGGTGCGCGCTCTGTCTCTTTAAGACTTGCCTTGCGCCTTGGCTTTTCTGCTGGGTCTTTGAATGTCTCTGCTGCCTCAGTCCTGGGAGACTTGTGGCCATTTGCCCCCAGCTCAGCATTTGCATTGTCCGATAACTTCCCAGATTTATGACTAGTGGCAGATTTAGCAGATTTCCCCCCAGTTATGGGGTCACCGGTGGCCGGCTGGGTCTTGGATCGCAGGGCCCGGGACTCTTGGCTCACACACACATTCTGCTGCATGTTTTCCTGCATTGTCAGTCTTTCCAAAGATGTCCTCCTCAGCTTGTGCTGCTTCCCACTGCCGGCCTGAGCTGGCTGCTGAGTGTCCATCACAACAGGTTGTTGGATCTCCCTGCCTGGATCAGCACAGTCACTTTGCTGGGGCTGCCGCCCTCCCTCCATTACATGCTGCACACAGACACTGCTACACGGCCCATCATTATTATCCACCACTTCCATTCCAGCTTCACTTACTTTACTGTAACTTTCTTCCATAAAGACTCTTCCACCTTCATTGTAATCCACCGCGGTCAGCCGGTCAGCAGCATATTCAGCAGCCAGAGGGTCTCTAACATGGACTCCAGATTCAGACCCAGAAGCCTGGAGCTCACCTGGGGAGCGACCCCACCCAAGGCAGCCAGGCCCTGGGCTAGAGCCAGACATTCACAGCACCTGCAGAGCTCACTCACACACCTCCTCCCACCTTAACGATCTATTAGGGTATGAGGGAGGATACAGAAGGAGGAAGAGCTTACAATCTATTAGGGTATAAGGGAGGATACAGAAGGAGGAAGAGCTTACAATCTATTAGGGTATAAGGAAGGATACAGAAGGAGGAAGAGCTTACAATCTATTAGGGTATAAGGGAGGATACAGAAGGAGGAAGAGCTTACAATCTATTAGGGTATAAGGGAGGATACAGAAGGAGAAGAGCTTACAATCTATTAGGGTATAAGGGAGGATACAGAAGGATGACTGGCTTACAACCTATTAGGGTATAAGGGAGGATACAGAAGGAGGAAGAGCTTACAATCTATTAGGGTATAAGGGAGGATACAGAAGGAGGACTGGCTTACAACCTATTAGGGTATAAGGGAGGATACAGAAGGTAGAAGAGCTTACAACCTATTAGGGTAATAAACAAAAATACAATTCTGTGAAATACTCACCTGTAGAATTGATATTATACGCATACAGTATGTCCTGCTCCATCTATAATACTTACACGTGGCTAATCCTCCGCCAGATGGCGCTGTTCACTGCAGACATGCAAAAACAGGCTCCTCCCGGCCCTTCATATACCCGGGGACCTCCCACAAATCCCCAGTATTGAAAAGCAGTGAGAAAAAGAAGCCGGGAGAAAACCAACCACCAAACTGGTAACAATAACAATGATAACAATCACCATACAGGGGATCCAGAACAAGGTGAAACCAGGGTGGGGTGGAGCAGGACGTACTGTATGCGTATAATATCAATTCTACAGGTGAGTAGAATTGTATTATTCTAAGCACGAGTGGAATGAGCCGTAAGACGGAAAGGGGGAGTCCTCCCCTTAGTAGAATAGGCCTGAATCACAGCCTGACGAATCCATTTACTGATGGTAGACTTGGCGGGAGCCAAACCTTTCCTAGGCCCCGAAGGCACAACAAAGAGAGCATCAGTCTTCCTGAAGGCCTTAGTGACAACCAGGTAATACTTCAAGCACCTGACCACGTCCAAGGAATGCAGAACCCGCTCCTTGTCGTTGCGAGGATTGGGACACAGAGAAGGAAGAACAATATCCTGGTTCAAATGAAATGCCGAAACAACTGTAGGCAGAAAATCCGGTGTGAAGCGGAACACCACCTTGTCCTGGTGCCGCTCATAGTATGGAGGCTGAATAGATAGAGCGGCCAGCTCTGACACACGCCTAACCGAAGTAATAGCCACCAAGAAGACAACCTTGAGAGTGAGAACGACCAGAGCAGCATCTTGAATAGGCTCAAAGGGAGCATCCTGCAAAGCAGACAAGACCAAGTTCAAATCCCAGACAGGGACCATAGGTTTTCGAGGGGGACGCACGTGAGTGACCCCCTGAAAGAAGGTCTTAATCAGGTGATGTTGAGCAAAGATCTTCTGAAAGAAGATAGACAGGGCAGAAACCTGACCCTTCAGAGTACTAAGCTTGAGACCTAAGTCCAGACCATGCTGTAAAAACTCCAGAACCCTAGGGACGGAGAATTCCCGGCAGGGAAGAGACCTGGACTCGCACCAGTCAATGTAGGAACGCCATACTCTATAATAGATAGCAGAAAAAGTCTTCTTCCTGGCCTGCACCATAGTAGCCACCACAGAGGCAGACAAACCCTTCTCCATCAAGATGGAGGTTTCAGCAGCCAGGCCGTCAAAGCCAGAGTTTGTAAATTGGGATGGCGTAAGGACCCTTGAGTTAGCAGATCTGGCACCCTTGGCAGATCGTACTGATCTACCGCCATTTGAACCACGTCTGCGAACCACACTCTTCTTGGCCACCTGGGGGCCACTAGAATCACAAGTACCCCTTCCAGAGCAATCTTGCGTAGAACCCTGCCCAGAAGGGGGAACGGTGGAAACACATACAGGAGTCGAAACTCCCTCCAAGACATGGACAGGGCATCCTTGGCCATGGCCAGAGGATCCTGAGACAGGGAGACGAAGGTCGGGAGCTTGTGATTGTGACGGGAAGCAAACAGATCCACATCCGGTAGGCCCCAACGGTGACACAGGGACTGGAATACCTTGTTGCAGAGGGACCACTCCCCCTGACGGGACATCCCCCTGCTCAGAGCGTCCGCCAGCAGGTTCTCCGCCCCTGGAATGTAAACAGCCGAAATGCATTGAACATTGGCTTCCGCCCATGTCAGAATCTGAGACACCTCTTGGAGAGCACCCTTGCTCCGGGTCCCTCCCTGATGATTGATGTAGGCAATCGCCGCTCTGTTGTCTGAGCGTACCTGGACCAACAGACCCCTCAGGTGTTGGGTCAAACGCTCCAGTACCAACCTGACTGCCCGTAATTCCAGAATGTTGATGGGTAAATGGGCCTCCTGAGGACTCCACGTCCCCTGGAAGCGCAGGGACTTCCAGAATCCCCCCCAACCTGACAGACTGGCATCCGTTGTGACCGTCTCCCAGGAGGGGGTCAGAAAAGACCTGCCCCCTGTCAAGTTCCTGTGGTCCAGCCACCACGCAAGGGACTGTCTGGCCGAGGGGGGAAGCACACAGAACCCGCCCAAGGACGCTGGGTTCTTGTCCCACACTGAAAGAAGGTGAAGCTGCAGAGGTCTCAAATGGAACTGGGCAAAGGGCACCGCCTCGAAGCTCGCCACCATCAGGCCCACCAACTGCTTCCACTTTCTGTTGAGGAAGGAATATCCTTGACTGAACCGTATCCAGAATCATTCCCAGGAACGGAGTCACCGAGGAGGGGGACAGGATGACTTGGGGTAATTGATCACCCAGCCGAAGGACTCCAGGGTGGACACTACCAGCCGAGTACAATTGCAATGTCCAGCTTAAAAAGGGTTAAAACTTAGCTTTTACTTCATAGCTTAAAAATGTCCAGCTTAAAAAGGGTTAAAACTTAGCTTTTACTTCATAGCTTAAAAATGAGGATAATTCCAAACACAGCCGTCAAACATCTTGCAAGTCAGAAAGTGCTCCCCTCCACCATTGGGACCAGGTAACGCGTTTCAGGCTGTTACTAGCCCTTAGCCCTTTTTCAGGAGATCCTGAGGTCCGTGCTGTTTGGGTCTGAGGGTGAGCTGGTCATTTCTTGCTTATGTTTACTACCAGCCGAGTGCCCAACTCTGCCTGCCGCAGAGACCGAGAGGTGATGAGAATATCGTCCAGGTAGGGCAGCACGCGTATGCCCCTTAGCCTTATCAGGGACATCACCCCTGCCAGCACCTTGGTGAACACCCTGGGAGCCGACGTTAGGCCAAATGGCAGGGCCACAAATTGATAATGCTGATCTTTTAGTGCAAATCTGAGAAACCTTTGGTGTCCCGGAAACACCGGGACGTACAGGTAAACATCCTTGATGTCTACTGACGTCATGAAGTCCCCTGGGCGCAGTGAGCCAATGGCCGAGAGCAGAGTTTCCATGCGAAAGTGCCTGTTCTTGACAAATTTGTTTTTAAATCCAGAATGGGCCTGACTGACCCATCCTTCTTGGGTACTGTGAAAAGGTTGGAGTAGAACCCCGTGCCCCTGTCTCCAGGGGGGACCTTGCAAATGACCCCTAGGTCCATGAGACCCTGTACGGCCAGCAACAAGACCTGAGTTGAGGCAGGGTCTTGAGGGATTCGAGACCCAATGAACCTGGTGGGGGGGGCATACAGCAAATTCTATCTTGTAGCCGGAGGACACTACCTCCTGAATCCATCGGTCTGAGACGTGGCGCCGCCAGACGTGCTCAAAGTGCTGTAGACGTCCCCCCACCCTGACGGGTGAGGGCGCCCCCTCATGCCTGGGGGGCCTTGGGATGGGCTTTGGGCTTGGTTCCCCAGGAGGAACCTGGACGGCGTCCTCTGTTCCTGTGCCAGGAATCTGCGCGGGCCCCAGCAAAGGACGCCCCTCTACCCTGTTTGGCCCCACGGTAGGGGGTTGATAGGGAGCCTTGGCCACGAAAAGGCCGAGTCCGCCGCCTGCGCTGGGGTAACTTGCCTCTCTTGGCAAAGAGGTATAATCAATCCCCAAACAAGCGCAGCCCTTCAAATGGAAGCCCCGTGAGGGCTTTCTTGGCGGCATTGTCTGGGGCCCACTGGCGCAACCAGACCGCGCGGCATATAGCAACCACTGGGGCAGATGACCTGGCACACATCTTAATAGCATCGTCCGATGCGGACAGGATAAAGTTCACAAACGCATCACAGCTGGACAGAGCGTTGACAGTATCAGGAGGCAACTCATCTGTGCCATCGAGAGCACTCCTAACCACGGCCCTGAGCGCTACTGCCGTAATGGCTAAGGCGCAAACCGGGCGCAGAGTCGCTCCCCCAAATGCAAAGGCATGACATGCCAGTTGGTCAACACGCCGGTCCTCAGAGTCCCGTAGCGTAGTAGTGTTGGGAGAGTGCATAATAGAGGTGTTGGACAACCCTAGAATAGGAGCATCGACCTCAGGCGGCGATGACCAGCACTTAACCAAGTTGGCAGCGAAGGGATATTTCCTATCCACGCTCTTAGGGACCCCTTGAAGTCTGCTGGGATGTTCCCATTCTTTAAGCACGAGGCTATTGAAATGGGTCTGCTCGGGAAATTCCAAGCGAGCTTTAGCAGTATGAAAAAGATCACCCCTTTGCCGGGGAGCCGCAGCAGGGGGAGAGAGGGACAGAACCTCAAAGATCTGAACCAGCAGTCTATCAATATCATCCGAGGACCAATGCTCGGAGCCAGACTCTTCCTGACCCCTAGACTCATCGTCATATGACCCTGAGTCAGAGAACAGTTCCCCTTCGTCCGAGGGGATATGGGCATAGGAATGCAACAAATCATCAGGTTCTATAGGGAAGAGGGCCGATTCAGGGTTCAAGTGCCGCCTCTTGGCGGTGGCTTTATGCGCTAAGGAATTAGCAAGCAAGTTTTCAACACTAGCCAGCCTCGTGGTCAGATCAGGATGAGAATCCCCACTGGTATTGGGGGTTAGACTCAGGCTTGGGGAGTAGGTGAAGTGCGGCGGGGTGCAGGCCCAGCCTCAGAGGAGACGGGAAGCACCGATAGCGCCTGCTGTGCACAAGGAACACAGACCCGTGCATTGTCACCGCTGCTAGGTAAGACCCCACAAGCTACACACAGCCGGGCTTGTCCCGAAGGAACCCCGTTCACAATATCCTGAGATGCCTCCATATGGTGATTTAATAGGCACAATATGCCAGTAGGGATTGACGCTGTAAGCTACCCTGGATGCCCCAATAACCCGCGGGGAAGTGGGAGTAATTTTTTATGGTCACGACCGGGAGCTACGCTGGGCCGGGAGAAGCCACCGAAATCCACGGTCTTAAAGACATAAGGGGGAACAAGGATGTCAGAGCCATGCGCAATGGGGATAGAAGGTAAAGAAGAGTCGCCCGCGAGGGCACTTACAGACAGAGAGGAGAGGACGATCTTCACCACGCGCGCGGGAGAAGGAAATGGCGCCAAGTGAACCTCGGAGGGCGGGCTGAGCCGACCGCGACGCGTAGTGCGCCAAGCCGGAACCACGCCCCTCCCCAGCGAGTGCGAAGCTCGTAAGGCATCTAGCCAATGAGAGTACAGAAAAGTAGTAATGTCTATTGTAAATGGCGCTCGGAGCCAGGACAGGCACGGCCGAGATCTGTACTCGGGCTCTCCTGTGGCTCCCCGTCGGGGAATGAACCCCGGTCTGCCGTGACAAGGATACTGTATGAGACAGGCGCTCAAGCCAGCGCAACCTAGCCACTAAGGCTAAGAAGGTGAAGGAAGGAAGAAGAAGACGCTGAGGCGTCCGCAAGCCGCCGCCGTACGTGCGGTGCGAGCAGAAAGCAGACTAATGGCGCTGCGGTTAACAGTAAGGTAAGAGCGCGGCTCTGATCCCCGTTCCCAGTGAAGCACAGCCAAGCCATAAGCGTGTAAGGATACACTGAGGCCGGCATACACACAACCCCTCCCCCCCCTTTCTTTTCCCCCTGACTAAGGGGGGAACGAGGGAGGAAGGCGACCCGTTACATAGGGTCCACCGCTACATGGGGCGTGGGGCAATGATGCGGGAGGGGCATCCCCTGAAGGCTCACCATCAGCCTTGACCGCCTACCCTATGGTGGGGGATTGCGGTGGAGCGTTGCTCCGTAAGCACACATGGTGCTGCCTACCTTCACCCGACCAGCGCAGCCCAGGCTGGGAGGCATATCACGCAGAGGAGGGGTGGAAATAGTCCCACAGGGCCGCAGGCTGTAATAGCCCCGCTCACCTGCGAGAGAGTGATACTTCATGTCTTCGCAGTCAGCACTGCAGAGAAATCTGGGATTTGTGGGAGGTCCCTGGGTGTATGAAGGGCCGGGAGGAGCCTGTTTTTGCATGTCTGCAGTGAACAGCGCCATCTGGCGGAGGATTACCCACGTGTAAGTATTATAGATGGAGCAGGACGTACTGTATGCTTAGAATACTCAGCTAATCAGCATTAATACATAATATAAAGAAAATGTATACTTTAAACATAACACAACAGAAAACCACATACTATACATTATCTATCGTGTCTATACTCTTAATGATTACTCAGTGAAGATACATCAGGTTACAGATCAGGGGTTAGGTGCCATCATTATGCAGAGCAGTAACACATTAAACACCATCATAGATCTGAATCATCAGAGTCATCCTGCCTGCCAGTCACTTCCATATCAGCGTCTATAGGGTCTATAGCTGCCGGTGACTTTTTCTTAGTCGGTGGGTCCTCCTCTGACCCTGAGTCACATTCTCTGGCTATACGCTTTAACTCTTGCTCCAGCTCCATAGTATTGTGCCCAGAAAGCTCTGCACCTGACTCAGACAATACATTATATCGGTTTGATGTAACTGTCACTGCTGTATCTGTTCTGCCCTTGTGCTATTTCCCTGGCTTTTGGACTAAGGACCATGCACCTTCTGGTCTGCGGGTGGACTTGTCTTTTTTTTCCCTCTCTTATCACCAGGAACTTTACTATCTGCAGAAGAGGCTGGAGCAGGGCAATGGGCCATAGCAGGGGAAGGGGCTACAGGGGAAGATGGGCTATCAGCTTGCTCCGGTTGTGGCCGTGGGATGGCGGCCACAGGCTGTGGGGTTACATCTGTCTGATCTCTTATCTCAGTTGTCTCAGGCCCTGGCCTTGTTACTATCTGCCCAGACATCAGAGCCTCCTCCTCTGTAACCTCACCTGATGCCTCCAGCTCCTCCGCAGCCTGGCTATAGAGGTTATGGAAGGCCTCCGAGCAGTTCTTATAGTAATGACCCATCTGACCACACAAGTTACACCGGACATTTGTGCACATGGCGCTGGTGTGACCAATCTCCCCGCACAGGTTACACTTCACTACTGTACACACTCCGGCCACATGACCAGCCTTCCCACACTTAAAGCACAAGCGGGGCTGACCGGCATAGAAGCACACCCCCCTCTCACGGCCGATAAAGAAGGAATTGGGCAAATGTAAGGTAACATTACTGTGCTGCCTGTGCTTCACCAGCACCCTCCAGCCTCCTGTCCAGATTCCATCATCATCAAGACACTTTGTCAGGTCAGACACCATATCACAATGTCTCCTCAGCCATATCACAATATCCTGCGGGGGGACGGACTCATTCCAGAACAAGATATTAACGCTCACAGTACCCGGCTTTGATACCAGGATAAGGATAAACTCGTCCCATCCCTCAGCACCCCTAAACATTGTCACACTTGCCCAGAACCTGTCCAAGCTGGCCATGAGCTTGAAGCTTATATCGTATCCCTGCCTGTCTGGGAGAATTATGACAGCCAATATATCTGCCGGTGTGAACCCCATCTGGTTACACAGGAGCTCCCGGATCACATGTCTCCTGTCTGGCAGATCTTCCTTTGCCCCCTTATTCTTAAATCTTACCACGTTCCTCCTCTTAAATCCCTGACTGGTGTAATTTAAGCCGAAGCTAAAAGATGGGGCACTGCGGCTCCAGGCATTCTGAGGAAGAGCGTGGCCAGATGCATTGCCAGTATTATCACTGCGAGGTCTGGATTGCGGGGGACCCGCTACCTGTGGCTGATCAACTGTGGGAGGAAAAACATCATTAATACATGCAGACAATTCAGTCCCATTACTTATCAGGAACCGCAGGCTGTTCATTGTTCCAAACAGATTGTAATGCATTGCGACTTGCTTGCTTGTTTCCTCGATCGATATCCAACAATGTGGGGGACAGTTCAGTGGTTTCACTATGTCCCGGCTGTGACCCCGAGCTTGCAATTTGGGGGGTCTCTCCAACTTCCATAGTGTCACTGGCTGCATTACATCCATTCTCAGGCTGGGGAAGGGCGCCTTGTGAAACACAGAGTCCATTGCTGGAGCCTTTCAGGGATTGCTCACTGCTGCCCCCTGGGGGTGGTTGGCTTACTTGGCTGGCATCATGAAAAGGGGCAGAATCTTGCAGCACTGGGGTCCTGTACAGCAGCTCCTGCAAGGATGTCTCCTGCTCTGATGGTGAGGAGGTGGTTGAGCTGGGTCCAGGTATCTGTCTGTGTTTTAGGAGCTTCTGAGACTCCTCACACCGATCCAGGGTCTTGTATCTCTCTGCCATGGGCCCCATTTGTTTCTCAAGTATCTCAATGTCTCTAACAACTGTAGCAAGCTGTGTGTGGAGAGTCTCTAGCACATCATCACAGACAGCTGCTTTATGGGGCCTTGCTGCCTTTATTTTATTCATATTCTCTATTTGTCTTTGCAGGCCTGTCCTGGATGCTCTTAAGTTGTTCAAGTTGTTGACTAAAACTGTAATCTTGTCTGCAAGCTGCAGTTCTGGTGCGTGCTCTGTCTCTTTAAGACTTGCCTTACGCCTTGGCTTTTCTGCTGGGTCCTTGAATGTCTCTGCTGTTCCAGTCCTGGGAGACTTGTGGCCATTTGCCCCCAGCTCTGCATTTGCATTGTCTGATAACTTCCCAGATTTATGTCCAGTGGCAGATTTAGCAGATTTCCCCCCAGTTATGGTGTCACCGGTGGCCGGCTGGGTCTTGGATCGCAGGGCTCGGGACTTTCGGCTTACACACACATTCTGCTGCAGATTTTCCTGCATTGTCAGTCTTTCCAAAGATGTCCTCCTCAGCTTGTGCTGCTTCCCACTGCCGGCCTGAGCTGGCTGCTGAGTGTCAATCACAACAGGTTGTTGGATCTCCCTGCCTGGATCAGCACAGTCACTTTGCTGGGGCTGCTGCCCTCCCTCCATTACATGCTGCACACAGACACTTCTACACGGCCCATCATTATTATCCACCACTTCCATTCCAGCTTCACTTACTTTACTGTAACTTTCTTCCATAAAGACTCTTCCACCTTCATTGTAATCCACCGCGGTCAGCCGGTCAGCAGCATATTCAGTAGCCAGAGGGTCTCTAACATGGACTCCAGATTCAGACCCAGAAGCCTGGAGCTCACCTGGGGAGCGACCCCACCCAAGGCAGCCAGGCCCTGGGCTAGAGCCAGACATTCAGAGCACCTGCAGAGAGCTCACTCACACACCTCCTCCCACCTTAACGATCTATTAGGATATAAGGGAGGATACAGAAGGAGGAAGAGCTTACAATCTATTAGGGTATAAGGAAGGATATAGAAGGAGGAAGAGCTTACAATCTATTAGGGTATAAGGGAGGATACCGAAGGAGGAAGAGCTTACAATCTATTAGGGTATAAGGGAGGATACAGAAGGAGGAAGAGCTTACAATCTATTAGGGTATAAGGGAGGATACAGAAGGAGGAAGAGCTTACAGTCTATTAGGGTATAAGGGAATTTTTATTGGTAAACAAACAAACAAAAACTCAGCTAATCAGCATTAATACATAATATAAAGATAACATATACTTGTATACAATAAACATAACACAGCAGAATACTACATACTATACATTATCTATCGTGTCTATACTCTTAATGGTTACTCAGTGCAGATACATCAGGTTACAGATCAGGGGTTAGGTGCCATCATTATGTAGAGCAGTAACACATTAAACACCATCATAGATCTGAATCATCAGAGTCGTCCTGCCTGCCAGTCACTTCCATATCAGAGTCTATAGGGTCTATGGCTGATGGTGACTTTTTCTTAGTCGGTGGGTCCTCCTCTGACCCTGAGTCACATTCTCGGGTTATACGCTTTAACTCTTGCTCCAGCTCCATAGTATCGTGCCCAGAAATATCTGCACCTGACTCAGACAGTATGTTATATCGGTTTGATGTAACTGTCACTGGTGTATCTGTTCTGCCCTTGGGCTTTTTCCCTGACTTTTGGACTAAGGACCATGCGCCCTCTGGTCTGCGGGTGGACTTGTCTTTTTTTTTCCCTCTCTTATCACCAGGGACTTTACTATCTGCAGAGGCTGGAGCAGGGCAATGGGCCATAGCAGGGGAAGGGGCTACAGGGGAAGATGGGTTATCAGCTTGCTTCGGTGCTGGCCATGGGATGGTGGCCACAGGCTGTGGGGTTACATCTGTCTGATCTCTTATCTCAGTTGTCTCAGACCCTGGCCTTGTTACTATCTGCCCAGACATCAGAGCCTCCTCCTCTGTAACCTCACCTGCTGCCACCAGCTCCTCCGCAGCCTGACTATAGAGGTTATGGAAGGCCTCCGAGCAGTCCTTATGGTAGTGACCCATCTGACCACACAAGTTACACCGGACATTTGTGCACATGGCGCTGGTGTGACCAATCTCCCCGCACAGGTTACACTTCACTACAGTACACACTCCGGCCACATGACCGGCCTTCCCACACTTAAAGCACAAGCGGGGCTGACCGGCATAGAAACACACCCCCCTCTCACGGCCGATAAAGAAGGAGTTGGGCAAATGTAAAGTTACATTACTGTGCTGCCTGAGCTTCACCAGCACCCTCCAGCCTCCCGTCCAGATCCCATCATCATCAAGACACTTTGTCAGGTCAGACACCATATCACAATGTCTCCTCAGCCATATCACAATATCCTGCGGGGGGACGGACTCATTCCAGAACAAGATGTTAACGCTCACAGTACCCGGCTTTGATACCGGGATAAGGATAAACTGGTCCCATCCCTCAGCGCCCCTAAACTTTGTTACACTTGCCCAGAACCTGTCCAAGCTGGACATGAGCTTGAAGCTTATATCGTAGCCCTGCCTGTCCGGGAGGTTTATGACGGCCAGTATATCTGCGGGTGTGAACCCCATCTGGTTACACAGGAGCTCCCGGATCACATGTCTCCTGTCTGGCAGATCTTCCTTTGCCCCCTTATTCTTAAATCTTACCACGTTCCTCCTCTTAAATGCCTGACCGGTGTAATGTAAGCCGGGGCTAAAAGATGGGGCACCACGGCTCCAGGCATTCTGAGGAGGAGCGTGGCCAGATGCATTGCCAGTAATATCACTGCGGGGTCTTGATTGAGGGGGACCCGCTACCTGTGGTCGGTCACCTGCGGAAGGAAAAACATTATTAGTGCATACAGACGATTCAGTCCCATTACTATCAGAAACCGCAGGCTGTTCATTGTCCCAAACAGATTGCAATGCATTGGGACTTGCTTGCTTGTTTCCTCGATTGGGGGACAGTTCAGAGGTGTCACTATGTCCCGGATGTGACCCCAGGGTTGCAATTTGGGGGGTCTCTCCAACTTCCATAGTGTCACTGGCTGCATCACATCCATTCTCAGGCTGGGGGAGGGCGCCTTGTGATACACAGAGTCCATTGCTGGAACCTTTCAGGGATTGCTCACTGCTGCCCCCTGGGGGTGGTTGGCTTACTTGGCTGGTATCACGAAAAGGGGCAGAATCTTGCAGCACTGGGGTCCTGTACAGCAGCTCCTGTGAGGATGTCTCCTGCTCTGATGGTGAGGGGGGAACTGAGCTGGGTTCAGGTATCTGTCTGTGTTTTAGGAGCTTCTGAGACTCCTCAAACCGATCCAGGTTCTTGTATCTCTCTGCCATGGGCCCCATTTGTTTCTCAAGTGTCTCAATGTCACTAACAATTTCAGCAAGCTGTGTGCGTAAAGTCTCTATCAGCACATCATAGGCGGTTGCGCTATTGGGGTTTGCTGCTTTTTGTTTATTTGCATGATCTATTAGTCTTTGCAGTTGTGTCCTGGATGCTCTTAAGCTGTTCATTTTATTGACTAAATCTGGAATTTTGTCTGCAAGCTGCAGTTCTGGTGCGCTCTCTGTCTCTTTAAGACTTGCCTTTCGCCTTGGCTTTTCTGCTGGGTCTTTGAATGTCTCTGCTGCCTCAGTCCTGGGAGACTTGTGGCCATTTGCCCCCAACTCAGCATTTGCATTGTCTGATAACTTGCCAGATTTATGTCCAGTGGCAGATTTAGCAGATTTCCCCCCAGTTATGGGGTCACCGGTGGCCGGCTGGGTCTTGGATCTCAGGGCCCGGGACTCTCGGCTCACACACACATTCTGCTGCAGGTTTTCCTGCATTGTCAGTCTTTCCAAAGATGTCCTCCTCAGCTTGTGCTGCTTCCCACTGCCGGCCTGAGCTGGCTGCTGAGTGTCCATCACAACAGGTTGTTGGATCTCCCTGCCTGGATCAGCACAGTCACTTTGCTGGGGCTGCCGCCCTCCCTCCATTACATGCTGCACACAGAAACTGCTACACGGCCCATCATTATTATCCACCACTTCCATTCCAGCTTCACTTACTTTACTGTAACTTTCTTCCATAAAGACTCTTCCACCTTCATTGTAATCCACCGTGGTCAGCCGGTCAGCAGCATATTCAGTAGCCAGAGGGTCTCTAACATGGACTCCAGATTCAGACCCAGAAGCCTGGAGCTCACCTGGGGAGCGACCCCACCCAAGGCAGCCAGGCCCTGGGCTAGAGCCAGACATTCACAGCACCTGCAGAGCTCACTCACACACCTCCTCCCACCTTAACGATCTATTAGGGTATAAGGGAGGATACAGAAGGAGAAGAGCTTACAATCTATTAGGGTATAAGGGAGGATACAGAAGGAGGATGAGCTTACAATCTATTAGGGTATAAGGGAGGATACAGAAGGTAGAAGAGCTTACAATCTATTAGGGTATAAGGGAGGATACAGAAGGAGGAAGAGCTTACAATCTATTAGGGTATAAGGGAGGATACAGAAGGTAAAAGAGCTTACAACCTATTAGGGTATAAGGGAATTTTTATTAGTAAACAAACAAACAAAACTCAGCTGATCAGCATTAATACAGAATACAAAGAAAAAACATAATTGTATACAAAATAAACATAACACAGCAGAACTACTGCTACTACTACACACTATTCATTATCCATCATGTCAATACTGTTAATGATTAGTCAGTAAGGACCCATCAGGCTACAGGTCGGGGGGGGGGTAGGTACCGGGTTATCACAGGGACACATCATGCCATAACGTCCTGTTTTCTCGGCCTCGGATCCAGCGTAACTCAGAGATGATCAGGTCTGCGGCCTCCTTGTGCTGGAAAGGCTCGCGGTACATGGAGGTGCGGGTTCGGGTGTGCCAATGGTAATACTTTATGGTGGTTATAATGAGGTACAGGGTCTCTGGGTGGATTTCTGGACACAGTGGGGACACTCCGTAGACTCTTTCTAGGTAGGTCAGATCTTTTAACCTCCTAATCTTTAACCTACTGGCCACCTCCTCCCAGATTCTGCAAGCCCCCCAGCACTGAACCAGAAAGTGCTCCATTGTCTCCTCCACGCCACAACCTAAAGGGCAGCTCCGCTCAGGCTGGCACAACCACTTCATGTTCCCGCGAACATATAACTTCCTGTGAAAGGAAAGCCAGGCAGTGTCATAGAATTTAGGGGGTAACCTGGCCCCATTCAGGAACCTCAGGCCGTCCTGAAGGGTTGAGCAGCTGCAGTCCGTGATCTCGAGTGGTGAACAAAAGAAAGTCTCACATACTCTATTGTATACCTGCTTTCTGGAGTTGCCCTCTAAGTAGGACTTCCCAATTTTCCACGTTCTTAAAGACCTCAAACCCCCCTCCAGGTATGTAGGAAGGTGAGTCTGGGTCCACCTCCCCCGCTTAAGACTTCCATCCCGCATCCAGGACTCAGCAAAGGGCATAATCCAATTTATTATGCTTTTAACCCACAGGGAACTGCTACTAGGGCTCAGGCTTCCAAAATTGGTCTTTAAAAAGAGAGAGTCATACAGGACTTTAGGGTTCAACATTTCCAGCCCCCCTTCCTTCTTTTTTAGATATGTCACCCCCCTCTTTACTGGGTTCAGTCTATTACCCCAAAGAATGCGGAAGAACAGACTGTAGAGCCTGGCTGATAGGGATTCTGGCAATGGGAAGATGACTGCAACATACAGGAAGATGGGAACTAGGTAAGTCTTTATCAGCTTGACTCTTGCTAGATAGGAGATCTTAGGGTTTCTCCACTGCTGGACTCTGGAACTTGCAATCTCTAGCTTCTCTTCCCAGTTTAGTTTGGCATTGTCCCCTCTCCCAAACTTGATACCTAGGATCTTGATTTCAGTCTCTGCCTTTGCAAACTGAGGGAGGTCAAATGTTGGGTCACCCTGCAGTGTCCAGAATGCCTTGCTTTTCTCGAGGTTTACTAGAGACCCTGAAGCCTCCGAGTAGCATGAGATGACCTGGGACAACCTCTGTGTCTCACCTGGGTCAGACAACACCACTGTCACATCATCTGCGTAGGCCAGAACGGTAAATGGTTCAGCACGGGGCACTGGCACTCCCTGAAAGTCACACTCCTGCAGAGATCTCAAAAAGGGGTCAATGGCGAAAACATATAACAGGGGACTCAAGGGACAGCCCTGCCTCACCCCTGCTTCAACACTAAAGGTGTCTCCTTTCCACCCATTTATTAAAGGAAAGGCCTCTGCCCCACGGTATAAGGTTTTTAACCACTCCACGAATGATGCAGGAATGCCGTATCGAAGTAAAGTCATCCACAGGTATTGGTGATCAACCCGGTCAAAAGCCTTGGCTTGGTCAAGGCTAACCACATATTTGCTATGGCCAAAAGCTCTGCACCTCTCTAGCATTTCTCTAAGCGATATCACTGCCCCAGTGATGTTCCGGCCTTTCACAGTCCCATACTGGCAAGTTGACAACAGGGCAGGAGACAAGCAGTTGAGTCTGGAGAATAGAATTTTTGCCAGGATCTTCCTGTCCACATTAAGGAGGGCAATGGGCCTCCAGTTCTTTATATCATTGGCTTCTTTCCCCTTAAAAAGCAGGATCAAGGATGATTCTCTCATCGACTTCAGCATCATATGACTGTTAAAACAACTACTATATACATCAGCCAAGATGGGAGCCAGGAGATCTTTAAATTTCTTATAGAATTCCGCTGGTAGGCCATCGGGCCCAGGGGTCTTCTTTAAGTGCAAGCTACTTATGGCTTCTTTCACCTCCTCCATCGTTATATCTGCTGTTAAAAGGGAAAAGTCCACATCTCTGGTGTCTGGTTTTGGAGAGGATTCCAAAAAATGCAACATTTTTTCTTGATCTAGCGCCTTTTTCTGGAAAAGATCTTCATAAAAGGTCTTAACAACTCCCAAAATACCTGCCTGGGACTCTTGCATGTTACCCTGGGTATCACGAAGGGCCATTACCAACTTTTTGGCCACTTTGTCCCTGCAGCTTTCGAAAGGGTCGGGTGTCCCTTGGGGTCCATAATCCCGCTCCACTATTAGGGACTTATAACGATTATACTGGTGTTGCTGTAATTGGGACTTCAGATCATCTATTTTTCCCCTTGCCTCCAGCCCTTGTGAATAAAGTGACTCTAGTTGTTTCCTCAACTTCATATACTGGCAGTAGCTGCTCTGTCCCCTCTTAGCTGATAGTTTCCTCAGCAGTGTGGCAATGTCCTTCTTGATGTCCTCCCACCACTCAGCGCTGCTTTCATAAAAATCTATTCTGTCCATCTGCTGTTCTATCAGGACCTCCACCCGCTCTTGGACTTCTTGTTCCTCTAGGAGCCTTGTATTGAGCCTCCACAGTCCTTTGCCGACGTCTGGGCGCTTACTATCCCCTATACAGAAGCACAAGGCCACGTGGTCAGAGTAAGGGACCAACTTTTCGCTTAAGGAATGAACAGATTCCGCCGGGCTCACAAGTGCCAAGTCTATTCGGCTCCTTCTTCCTGCGCATGAGTAAGTAAAGCCAGGTTTCCGGCCATTTTGGGCAAAGACATCACAAAGTCCGGCCTGCAGGATAATGCTGTTCAGTGTTCTTGCATCAGTGCTTACTCCTCTGCCAGATAAACGATCACTTGATGACCTGGCTACATTAAAATCACCTGCAAATATCACTGGCACAGAGGTGAACAGATATGGCTTAATTTCCTTAAATAAGCTGATCCTTCTGGTCACTGTCTGTGGCCCATAGATATTGATGAGCCTGAGCCTTCTACCCTGGATTGTGACCTCCAGAATTAGACACCTGCCCATCAAGACCTCAGTCAGTCTATGAATAATCACGTTTTGGGTCTTAAAGAGTATTGCAACGCCTGCAAAAGGCTCCACAGCCAGTGACCAAAAGGATGGGCCCATCTGCCATTCCCGCTGTGCCTCCTGGATCTGCTGGATGGAGGACAAGTGATGTTCCTGCAGGAAGACGACGTCTGCATCTAGATACTTCAGGTGTTCATACACAGCATGCCGGGTTTTCTTATTCTTTATACTGTTCACATTGCTGGTGACTATACTTAAAGAGAAGCCTGCCATTATTATGCAGAGCAGCAGCACCTTAAACCCCATCATCATAGATCAGAATCAGAGTCGTCCTGCCTGCCAGTCACTTCCATATCAGAGTCTATAGGGTCTATAGCTGCTGATGACTTTTTCTTAGTCGGTGGGTCCTCCTCTGACCCCGAGTCACATTCTCTGGCTATACGCTTTAACTCTTGCTCCAGCTCCATAGTATCGTGCCCAGAAATATCTGCACCTGACTCAGAAAGTACGTTATATCTGTTTGATGTAACTGTCACTGCTGTATCCGTTCTTCCTTTGGACTTTTTCCCTGGCTTTTGGACTAAGGACCATGTGTCCTCCGGTCTGCGGGAGGACTTGTCTTTTTTCTTCTTTCTCTTATCACCCGGGACTTTGCTATCTCCAGAAGAGGCCGGAGCAGAGCAATGGGCCATAGCAGGGGAAGGGGCTACAGGGGAAGATGGGCTATCAGCTTGCCCCGGTGCTGGCCGTGGGATGGTGGCCACAGGCTGTGGGGTTACATCTGTCTGATCTCTTATCTCAGTTGTCTCAGACCCTGGCCTTGTTACTATCTGCCCAGACATCAGAGCCTCCTCCTCTGTAACCTCACCTGTTGCCACCAACTCCTCTGCAGTCTGGCTATAGAGGTTATGGAAGGCCTCCGAGCAGTCCTTATGGTAGTGACCCATCTGACCACACAAGTTACACCGGACATTTGTACACATGGCGCTGGTGTGACCAATCTCCCCGCACAGGTTGCACTTCACTACAGTACACACTCCGGCCACATGACCGGCCTTCCCACACTTAAAGCACAAGCGGGGCTGACCGGCATAGAAACACACCCCCCTCTCACGGCCGATAAAGAAGGAGTTGGGCAAATGTAAAGTAACATTACTGTGCTGCCTGAGCTTCACCAGCACCCTCCAGCCTCCCGTCCAGATCCCATCATCATCAAGACACTTTGTCAGGTCAGACACCATATCACAATGTCTCCTCAGCCATATCACAATATCCTGCGGGGGGACGGACTCATTCCAGAACAAGATGTTAACGCTCACAGTGCCCGGCTTTGATACCGGGATAAGGATAAACTGGTCCCATCCCTCAGCGCCCCTAAACTTTGTTACACTTGCCCAGAACCTGTCCAAGCTGGCCATGAGCTTGAAGCTTATATCGTAGCCCTGCCTGTCTGGGAGGTTTATGACGGCCAATATATCTGCGGGTGTGAACCCCATCTGGTTACACAGGAGCTCCCGGATCACATGTCTCCTGTCTGGCAGATCTTCCTTTGCCCCCTTATTCTTAAATCTTACCACGTTCCTCCTCTTAAATGCCTGACCGGTGTAATGTAAGCCGGGGCTAAAAGATGGGGCACCGCGGCTCCAGGCATTCTGAGGAGGAGCGTGGCCAGATGCATTGCCAGTAATATCACTGTGGGGTCTGGATTGAGGGGGACCCGCTACCTGTGGTTGGTCACCTGCGGAAGGAAAAACATTATTAGTGCATGCAGACGATTCAGTCCCATTACTATCAGAAACCGCAGGCTGTTCATTGTCCCAAACAGATTGCAATGCATTGGGACTTGCTTGCTTGTTTCCTCGATTGGGGGACAGTTCAGAGGTGTCACTATGTCCCGGATGTGACCCCAGGGTTGCAATTTGGGGGGTCTCTCCAACTTCCATAGTGTCACTGGCTGCATCACATCCATTCTCAGGCTGGGGGAGGGCGCCTTGTGATACACAGAGTCCATTGCTGGAACCTTTCAGGGATTGCTCACTGCTGCCCCCTGGGGGTGGTTGGCTTACTTGGCTGGTATCACGAAAAGGGGCAGAATCTTGCAGCACTGGGGTCCTGTACAGCAGCTCCTGTGAGGATGTCTCCTTCCCTGATGGTGAGGGGGTGGCTGAGCTGGGTTCAGGTATCTGTCTGTGTTTTAGGAGCTTCTGAGACTCCTCAAACCGATCCAGGTTCTTGTATCTCTCTGCCATGGGCCCCATTTGTTTCTCAAGTGTCTCAATGTCACTAACAATTTCAGCAAGCTGTGTGCGTAAAGTCTCTATCAGCACACCATAGGCGGTTGCGCTATTGGGGTTTGCTGCTTTTTGTTTATTTGCATGATCTATTTGTATTTTCAGTTGTGTCCTGGTTGCTCTTAAGCTGTTCATTTTATTGACTAAATCTGGAATCTTGTCTGCAAGCTGCAGTTCTGGTGCGCGCTCTGTCTCTTTAAGACTTGCCTTGCGCCTTGGCTTTTCTGCTGGGTCTTTGAATGTCTCTGCTGCCTCAGTCCTGGGAGACTTGTGGCCATTTGCCCCCAGCTCAGCATTTGCATTGTCTGATAACTTCTCAGATTTATGACTAGTGGCAGATTTAGCAGATTTCCCCCCAGTTATGGGGTCACCGGTGGCCGGCTGGGTCTTGGATCTAAGGGCCCGGGACTCTTGGCTCACACACACATTCTGCTGCAGGTTTTCCTGCATTGTTAGTCTTTCCAAAGATGTCCTCCTCAGCTTGTGCTGCTTCCCACTGCCGGCCTGAGCTGGCTGCTGAGTGTCCATCACAACAGGTTGGATCAGGCCTGGATCAGCACAGTCACTTTGCTGGGGCTGCCGCCCTCCCTCCATTACATGCTGCACACAGACACTGCTACACGGCCCATCATTATTATCCACCACTTCCATTCCAGCTTCACTTACTTTACTGTAACTTTCTTCCATAAAGACTCTTCCACCTTCATTGTAATCCACCGCGGTCAGCCGGTCAGCAGCATATTCAGCAGCCAGAGGGTCTCTAACATGGACTCCAGATTCAGACCCAGAAGCCTGGAGCTCACCTGGGGAGCGACCCCACCCAAGGCAGCCAGGCCCTGGGCTAGAGCCAGACATTCACAGCACCTGCAGAGCTCACTCACACACCTCCTCCCACCTTAACGATCTATTAGGGTATAAGGGAGGATACAGAAGGAGAAGAGCTTACAATCTATTAGGGTATAAGGGAGGATACAGAAGGAGGATGAGCTTACAATCTATTAGGGTATAAGGGAGGATACAGAAGGTAGAAGAGCTTACAATCTATTAGGGTATAAGGGAGGATACAGAAGGAGGAAGAGCTTACAATCTATTAGGGTATAAGGGAGGATACAGAAGGTAAAAGAGCTTACAACCTATTAGGGTATAAGGGAGGATACAGAAGGAGGAAGAGCTTACAATCTGTTAGAGTATAAGACAGGATACAGGAGAAGGAGGAGCTTGCTGACCTCCAGGTAAGGGAAAGTGAGCATAGCTGAGCTGCCCTGTACTATTTCAAAACTGCATCAGAACTGGGGCAAAACATTTGCAGAACTGGAGCAGTCGTTTTTGCTTGATAAATTGAATTCATTAGCACAGATATGGGGCAGCTCCATCAAGGAAAATGCAGATCGATCTGTTTGTTTCGCACAAGCTATAAAAGCAGATTTATCAAGCCAGATACAGGTCAATCTGCCCACTGCATTTAGCACAGGAACAGGGGCATTTATCAAGGAAGATGCCGGCTAAGCTCCCCCATTTTATCTTTCTCAGGTACAGGGGCAGATTTATCTGTAGAGATGTGGGTCAATCTGCACCACTGCATTTAGAGAAGCGCAGGTACAGGGGCAGATTTGTCAAGGAAGATGCTGGCTAATCTGCCCCGGTTTATCTTTCACAGGTACAGGGGCAGATTTATCAAGGAAGATGCTGGCTAATCTGCCCCTCTTTACCCACCCTATGGTGCCGCTGCTGTGCCATGCTGTGGTACTCTTTTAGCAGCAAATAGTGCTTCCTCCCCATTACTGAGCCTAATGTGGAAGGATGAAGGGTCTAGATTATAACAGGTGGCCCTGAGCCATCTGCAGAAAACAGGATGGCTGGGATAAAGGCGCCCCAATGACCGTGGCTCCCAGGGCTATTGCCCTCCCCTATAAACTGCCCTGTATGCAGTATAGGTACAGGGACAGATTTATCATGGTAGATAGGGGCCAATGTACCCTGTTGTATATAGCCCAGGTATAAGGGCAGATTTATGATGGCAGATAGGGGCCAATGTACCCTGTCGTATATAGCCCAGGTATAGGGGCAGATTCATCATGGCAGATAGGGGCCAATATACCCTGTTGCATATAGCCCAGGTATAGGGGCAGATTTATCATGGCAGATAGGCGCCAATGTGCCCTGCTGTACATAACACAGGTATAGGAGCAGAACTATCACAGGCACAATTCTTCTAGCCACATCCTTCATAAATCTGCTTTTAAAGATGAGCCATATTTATTAATGTTGTTACTGGAGCAGGATTATGCAAAACTGGAGCAGGCCAGGGGCTATAGGAGGCTACTATGGTATTCCTTGCACTTTTCTAGACAAACCTACCCTGCGGTCACAGGTATAGAAGCTTATTTATCACCTTAACCTGCCCTGGTATTTCCTAGATAGCATTAATAGCTCACTGTCTGTGTTAACCTGTTGCCTGGACTTGCTCTCGTAGACTGTGTATATAAATAGATCCTGGTGACAGCTGTGTGCCAGGGGTGCGATTTAGAGCTGCTTTAAAATAGCTGCTGATCATTATATTTTCCCGCTTAGGAAAGTTTTCCACTAATCAAACTTTTATCTCCTCAGCTCCCAATGCACCTTCGCGTATCGTCTCCATCAGCAGATTCTTCAGCCGCAAAATGCCGGCCATTGTGCCACCGAGAAACTGGGGCAGTCGAGCTGATAAATATGTATGACAGGAAAACTCCCCACTGATCGCCGCGGTGTGTCAGAGGCGTGCGCAGAATGCGGTCACGCCAGCCCAGAATAGATTCACATCGCTCACCGATATAAAAACGCCTCCTCTCATGATGACGTCACAGATGAACGTTCACAGCACCAGAATTCGGGGTAATTCATCCTCCCCCTCCCCTATACAATAATAATTGTTTTTCCAGGCTGACAACGACACAGCACCAGTCGCAATGGCTTATTAAGCAAGAATGCAATTTTAAAGCAGACCTAAACCTTTTCCTATGACAACATTACTAAGAAGGGTGTAGGGCCCCTAAAGAACAGCTAAACCCTACCTGGAAGCACTGTGTCAGGTAGAAACCAGGCCTGCGAAAACCTAACCCTCCTACTTCTGCTACCTGTGAGCACCAAATTTATTAGACGCTAACTAACCTTTTACTCATAAAACGATGTATGATGGGGGGGCAGGGAACAACTGTACACTGCATTGAAGCATGCCTTGTAATGGGGGAAGCGTTTTCCTGTAGAAACAGCTCCACTATGAGATTCCTTAGAAATCTTAAAATGGTGTTGAATTACTCACCTGGTCTGTTTCTGCACCTCACTTCCACCCAACATGACCACCGGTGGTCAATGAGATTTGTGTACACACCCACCCAGCAGACCTGATTGGTCACCAGCAGAGAATGGACACACAGGCTGCAGCTGGAAACTACATTGGGGTTGGAGTTCTCCTTGTATTTCCAGGGGCCCCATGACCTCAGAAAATGTGAGAACCTGCTACTCAACACATAATCGAGGGTAAACAAATAATCTTAGTGGGGGCATAAACTACTAGAAAAACTATGCCCCTCATCTAGACTGTTGAGATGAGAAATTTATTTATTTATTTTTTGTTTTTTCCTCCAGCATCCGGGAGATGGAGATGCTGCGCTGCCTATGGGATGGGGGATGCCTCACCGCCTATGGGATAGGATGGGTGGAATGCCTTCTTGGCTATGGGATGGCTGGGAAAGCTTCACTGGCTATGGGATGAGGGAATGGATGGAATGCCTCACTGCCTATGAGATGGGATGCAATGCCTCACTGCCTATGGGATGGGGGATGCCGCACTGTCTATGGGATGGGGGATGCCTCACTGCCTAAGGGATGAGGGATGCCGCACTGCCTATGGGATGGGGGATGCCTCACTGCCTATGGGATGGGGGATGCCGCACTGCCTATGGGATGGGGGATGCCGCACTGCCTATGGGATGGGGGATGCCTCACTGCCTAAGGGATGAGGGATGCCGCACTGCCTATGGGATGGGGGATGCCTCACTGCCTAAGGGATGAGGGATGCCGCACTGCCTATGGGATGGGGGATGCCTCACTGCCTATAAGATTTGATGCACTGCCTCACTGTTTACAGGATCAGTAAATGCCTCGATGCCTATGGGATAGAATGCCTCACTGCCTTTGGCATTGGGGGAATGCTTCACTGCCTGTGGAGATTGGGAAGGGGGAATGCCACGCTGCCTATAATGGGGGAATGGGGGGATGTCACTCTGCCAGTAATGGGAGGATTCTGCACCTTGCCTATTATTTGGTTCTTGGGGGGATGGTGTTTTGGCACAACATTTGGTTCCAAATGTTTTTCTTATTTTCCTCCTCCAAATTCTAGGTGTGTCTTATGGGCAAGTGAATCTTATAGGGCGAAAAATACAGTACATCTAGATAAACTGCACCAGTGTGACACCCAATCAGGTGCAGTGGATTTAATGCCTCTGTCTATGCAGCCTTACTGTTCTAGTCCAATGAATAAAACTGCAGCGAGCACCGTGGTGGGCCGCCATCACTGCAATAAAGTGTATGTGCTGAGGCTTGGTATGTCTGTGCACACCCAACACCCACCTCCAATCACAGCAATGGAGTAGACACTGCTCGCCAGTGCCTGGCCCACCTTCCATTGCTGTGAATGTAGTGAATGTGACTGACATTAGGGGCTGAGGGAGCGCGTCTGGAAGCTGCTGCAGAGGAGATAATGTGTACTCCTTTTTCTAGGGGTTAACTTCCCTTAAATGTTTTTTCTATTTTTTTCCAGTCAGCCCCTTTAAATAAATGTTTTCTTTTTGTGCACTTCATGGTGTGTTGAGTTGGAGAGGTCAGGTCAGTGCGGGCGAAAGGCGCCTGACCGGCGCAGAGTGTTTATTGGTCCCTTTAGTGGAGACGGAAAAATCAATGTGCTTTTAGGAGGAAACCACAGGAACATTCCCGACTAGGCGGCAGAAGCTGCAGAGCGGCATGAAATATTAATAAATATGCTGGGCTGGGCCATACTGAGCCAGTACACATTGAAGGAGGGGGTGGGGGTCAGCACCTTCTGCATCAGGACAGGACAAAATAGATTCACTAGATTCACATGACCCCAGACCTGCAGCCTGATTAATCTGCCCTTAAACCATGCCACACCTTCTGAATAATCTGTACCACAACCCTCTGCCTAATTAATCTGAGCTGTAACTTTGCACTACATTCGGACCCAGAGCTTCATTTATCTGCAACCCCACGCTTCTGATTTATCTGCAATACTGCTGTACCTCAACTCAGCCTTCAGCCTAACTTATCTGTACCCTAGCCTGATTCATCTGTTTCGCAACTTATCCTGCAGCCAAATTTATCTTTGCCCCAGACTGACTGACCTGGGCCACAACCTCACCCATAGACTGATTTATCTTAACCACAACCAGACCCACAGTCTGATTTATCTTCAGTGTAATCTGACCTACAAACTGTTTTAGTTGGAACCCCCAACCCTGCTACTGTGATGTTATTGCCCTAATAATGGATACTCTCAGAATCCCTCGCATTAGTGTTAAAACCCAAATGGTATAACTCCACAGGTGCCCCTTTATTATATTATTAAATGGGCTTGTATCAGAGCAGGGGTTAGTCATAGGATGGGTTTACATTTGTAGGCTTTTCCTATTTTTCCTGATGATAGTATGGCCCATCTAACTCACAGACTATACAGCAGTCTAACCTCTCCCCGATGCCCCACATTCATTGTCTAAAAGAAAATTCAACAAGTGAGTGGAAGGTGCATAATATTAACGCTTCCAGGCTGGTAAGATCCAATGCTGGCACCCCCACGGGACCCAAGAGCGTGAGTCATTATCCCGCCGTCTGCCTTTCCATCGACCATAATCCAATCTGCTTCCGTGTTGGTTTAGAAGACCCCCCCGGCCTCATAATTTACAGGCTTTAGCTGAGAGCCGATAGCACGGCTAAAATGGATAAAAAGAGACACGCTCGTCAATATCCTCCATTTACTCAGCAGGAGGCGATCCCCTGGGGGTATTAAGCGGTTAATCGCTGAAATAAGGGCCATCATTTTCGGGAGATTGCATCAGAATAACTCAATACTACACGGACACTTAAAGCTGAACCTCGCCTGTTGATGGTAGGGGGTGGGGAGGGGGTTACCATGCTACCTGTATACAGCGACCATACAGGACATTGAACCATGGGTGTCACAGGAACCAGATGCAGACACGTTCAGCCAGGGACAGTTTTAAACAAAGTATGGCCCTGGGCGAAATTAAAAGTGTGGACACAAATTCCTCTCCCACCAATTCACACCACCAGACACAGCAGAGCCACTATACTGGCATCCACTTCCACAGTCCAGAATGGCACATCATCCCCTATCTAGCAACATTAAAAGAATTTGCCTTTATCTGATTACCACTGGTCCATCTAACCCTTCCTATAGCCAATTGACATTATACTCAGCAATCGTATTGGAGGCCTTATTGCAGAGAAATAGTGGCCATTCCCTGGAGTGCTATTGGGATGCCTTTGTCAGTAAACATAGAGGTCCCTGGGGTTTATCTTCTCTGGCATTGGCAATATCCAGTTGAATGTTTAAATTCATTTAAATGTCTGGTATTCAGACTTTATAGTGTGTCACTGAATCCCCTGTGAATGTCCCCATATAGGGGGTAAAAGGCATTGGGAATTAGGGCAGTTTATTTATTTTTATTTTTTAAATTTATTTAATTATATTTTTTAAAATTGTTTTTTTCTCCAGCTACCGGGGAGGGAGATGCTGCACTGCCTATGGGATGGGAAAATCCTCCCTGCCTATGGGATGCCCTAACTGCCTATGGGATGGGGGAATGCCTTACTAGCTATGGGATGGCTGGGAAAGCCTCCCTGTCTATGCGATGTGGGAATACCTCACTGCCTATGGGATGGGGGATCCCTCACTGGCTCGTAATGGATGCGAAAAGGCACACTGCCTAAGGGATGGGGGAATGCCTCACTGCCTATGGAAGGGGGAATGCCTAACTGCCTATGGGATAGAATGCCTCACTGTCTATGGGATGGGGGAAATACCTCACTGTCTATACAATTGGGGGAATGCTTCGCTGCCTGTGGGGATTGAGAGGGGAGATGGCACACTGCCTATAATGGGGAATGGGGGGAATGCCACACTGCCTGTAATAGGGGGATTCTGCACCTTGCCTATTATTTGGTTCTTGAGGTGGATGGGGTTTTGGCACAACATTTGGTTCAGATTTTTTTTATCTTATTTTCTTTGCAAAATACATATATATAAGCTAATCTTCACAGTGTTCTCCCCATCACAGCAGCATGATACACACATCACAGATGGCTGTAAGCTATCTGTAAGCTATTTACATTTCAATAGAAGGCTCACAATGCTTTACTATGTATCAATTGCTCCTTGGCTATAACAATGTGACACAATGTAACTCTCACCAGGGAGCCAGCAGGCTTTTCAGAATGACTCATCATGTTATAGTCACAACAGGAGGAAGAGATAATGCATCCCGATTTTTGGGACTGTGAGATCTGTTGCCTTTGTATATACTGTTTATATATAATTATATATATACACACTAATTAAAAGTAGAAAATCCTGTTTTTTATTACTAACTCACTGATTACAACCCAAAGGATTGCCCTATTCAGTGAATGGATTGAGTCACTCACAGTGTCACCCAATAGTAGCTGCTGTTCCCAGCATCAGAAGGGGTGGGCGGGGGAAATTTAGGTTAATTTTTTTTTACTCCTTGTGAACTGGTAAGGGCTCCAAAGGACCCAACATGCTGGTGGGTGGCTTGCCTATACTCCCACCCCATCACCATCAGTTCAAACGTTCAGGGGGTTGTAGGCTGGCTCGGGCGTCCGCCAGCCTCCCAGGCTCGACTGATTTCCCCGAACCCAGGGGCGGCGGGTGGCGGTGTAACGTGGCGTTCCAGTGCGGGCTTATGCCCGCCCCTTCCACTGTTGTTCCCCCCCCTCGTCCCCGCCTCCGCTAACACGCCCCTGGCAGCTGGGTAGTGTTATTCCCGGGCCGGGCGGTGACGTCATCGGGGTTTCCGGCTGCCCCGGAAGTGATACAGGTTCCCAGCACGCAGCCGACGCAGGGCTTCTACAAAGCCTGCCGGCTGCACAGACACATCCGGGTTGCCCACGAGGGAGAGAGGTTGGTGCGAGACGGAGCACGGGACAGCTACCTCCTTCCAGCTGCACTACCTGCCTTGTAGGGAAGCTGTGACGTTGTTCCCTTAGGCTCGGCGTGGCTACAACTTTATAAGTAAGTGTACTCTTTTAACCTCATCCCTTATCACTTTGAGAAATAAGAACCCAATCCAATAGTGTTCTTAAATAATTTCCTGATATAGGCTGCGGACTAGGTGATGGAATATGTGGCACTAGGACTGCCTTTGATACATGATGAGGATAGTGGGATGACAAGAGGTCCCTGATCTGAGCAGACCATTGCCAACGTCGAGCTCTCACTGGGGACAAACCAGGTACCCTTATTTGATTCCTGACACCCCTTTTGGTCAATTGGACCACCAAGTGTAATAAGATTAATTTATAATGATTGTACATATATTTTTTTTTTTTTTTTTTTTTTTTTTTCCTTCTGTTTCTCCTCACTTTTGTCTCTTGTCTGCTTTCTGGCTACCTTTTTCCCGGTTTAGAAGATTGATGCTTCATATATGGCACTAAAGTGGAGATGCATGCAACTGTACGGATAAATTAAGGTGCAGAGGAAGCCCTGTCTATGGGCGAAACTAGTTCACCTTGTTATTCACGAATGTGAACCCAGAATGATTTCTACAGTAATCACATTGTGACGCATATTATGCAATCAGATTGTAGATGTCATAATAGGTTTCTGTATCGCTTGCTTACTAATCATGTTATTACATATTGTATGAAACTTTATATTATGGGCCTTGGAAACCCATAATAATGTTTTGAAACTATTGCAATCGGGGCAGTAGGGGTTAACTTGGGTTTTGCCCCTCCTGCTACCTTTTAAATACCTATTTTAATAGCTGCCACTAGAGCAGAAAATAAAGTCTTTTTTCATGAAATATCTTGTATGACAGAATTAATTTGTACTAATGGCGCGGTCGCACATGGAGGTTACAATTGTGTGGGCTTGACCTATACCCACCTTTTTTCTTTCTTGGTTGTAGGAAAACCCCACTCCTGTACCCTGTTCCCAAAGCCCCTATGCTTTAGGTGGGGTGGGACACACATTTTGTTTGTTATCTGCCCCCTCCATTGGTGCTTGTTTGCCCCCAAAAAAACAAAAGAAGTGTTTACCAAACCAATGCACCAAGCCTAGGGGGATTCTGCCACACTGGCTGTTATATGGGATGGGGGGGGGGGGATTCTGCCTCACTGGCTGTTATATGGGATTGGGGGGGGACTCTGCACACTGCCTGATACGGGAGGTTTTGTGGGGATTCTGCTCAAAAGCACTTCAGTCATGTCCTGGCTGGATATGGAACCTGCAACCCTAAGAACACAAGGTTGCTTCCTTACCAGTAATCCATGACTGCCTTAAGGCTCCTCTTCTCCATCAGATGTCACTCTGGAGGTAGAGTGAGGGGAGGGCCCAGGGTCCCCCTCCCCCTTTAGGTGCATTTGGGCAGACAATCGTGGTAAATAAATGGATGTCAGGCACACTTTAAGGTATTAACATTCCATCTACAATGGCAATAATAGTAATCAAAACATGGCTGCTACTCACATCTTCAGGATCATGATTTCATTCTTGGCCGCCCTCCGCACCTTTCGCCCATCCTTCTTCAGGAACTTCTTGCAGACGTAGAGCCGGTCAGTCTGCATCTCCCGGGCCAGGCACATCTCACAAAATTCCTTCCTGCCAATACAAAAACATCTCGCTGGTAAACCCTTTTACAGAGGGACTCCTGGAGAATCCCTTTACGCGACCATGGAAATCTATATACTCACGCGCAGAGCAGCTGACCAATCTCATATTTGTCAGTGATGTCAGAGAAGCAGTTGTAGGTTTTCTCATTGCGGACACTGATGCATCCAAAAGGCATGGCAGCTGCGGGGGAGAAGGTAAAAAGATGTGAGAGGATGAAGGAGGCCAATAGGAGACAACACACAGCCAGGCTGGATGTAATATTAGACACAGAAGACATGTGTCTAGAGGTGCCAGTGCTTGAGGGCCTCAGTCTAGAAACATTAGTAAAGTGGCCAATGTGACCCCTCACCCTAGTTCTGTAATGTGGGTCTCTCCCAGCTTTCCCCAGAGTGATTCTTCATGGGCTGCAGTGGCCCAGCTTCAGTGCCAACAGCTGAAGAGCTCACAACCTGCTCCCCGGCTGATCTGGGTGCACTCCCCTGCGGCCAGTCACAAGGGAGCAGGTTCCCTTTTTGATTGGCTGCAGGTGGGAACTTCACAATATTGATACACATTCATTGGTGGATGCTTAGATGTGTGCCGTGGAATGGATGGGAACGCTCAGCCAACGTCGCAGCTGAAATCTTATTACGGGACTGCTGCAGCCCACAGGACTACAGAAAGAGTAGTAGATGCTTGGAACAAACTTCCAGCAGAGGTAGTTGAAAAGTCGACAGTCACTGAATTTAAACATGCCTGGGATAAGCACACATCTATCCTAAGATACAGTATCCTAACATACAGTATACACATAGGGGCAGACTAGATGGACCATGTGGTCTCCTTCTGCCGTCAGCCTTCTATGTTTCTATGACTATCTGGAATTTAGCATCTTCATAGAAAGACACAAAGCGACATACCTCAGCTTTGTACGTGCACACTTGCCACCCATTGAGATGAATAGGGAGACGGAGACGGTGGATGCTGTTTGTGTCTTTCTATGAGGCTGGCCGCAGAGAATTGGGAAATCGCTGCTGGATTGTGCGTGATGTAAGGGTTTTTTTTCTTTCTAACCCCCCTGTCCTGCCTCAATGCCAGAAGAGGGTGGCAGGGAGAGGGTTCATTTTAAGTGGAATTCTGCTTTAAACCTCCGATTATTTGTAAATACCTTATGTGTTCTAAGTAAGTCTGCTTTCTTTGCTGTCATATATGGGTATGGCTGAGCTAAAAAGGACGTGTCATGGCTCAGCTTTATGAGCCATGAGCATGCTCTGCAACTGTGGGACCACTGTGGCTTGCCATGCTCACTTGTGCTGAGAACCCCAAGGGACAGATTGGCTGTTAGACCACTTTTTTGGGTGGTCCTGGAGGAATGTAATTTAAGGGACTGCAACATTTTGTGCCCTGCTAAAGCTTTTTTTCTGGCACTACAGGAAAGGAAACAGGAACAGGCATCAGGTAGGCTGCTAACAATCTTATTATTGCTGTTACTTGGACAGTTCCTTTAAATAGTTCTAAACAAGATTTGTTTAATGCATTTTGCCTATTCCAATTTCCTAAGAGGACACATAAATAAAAACAAGTAGAAACCTACTCATGCGTTGCTATAAAGATCCACGTGGCTATTTTCATATTTAAATGGGCATAATATAAATTCTCTCTGACATGTTTTGCCTATTCAGCAAAATCTTCAATGCAGAAAACCTAGAAATAAATCCTATAGCAACACTTAATTTGACGTTTCTAAAAATATTCATGTAATTCTAGCAGGAAACCTATTTCAGCGTTTTATATATATATATATATATATATATATATATATATATATATATTTATTTATATTGCTATAAACATAATGTTTTCTGAAATGTTTCACCTACTCCTCAAAGAATCTTCACTACACAACACAACACAACAAGAAACCAACAGTATGCTAAAACCTAAAGGAAATGTAAACAGTAACAATAAGCCAACAAGCGGCTCCCCTGATGCCTGTCCCATGTGCCTCTCCTCCATTTCCTGCAGCAGGGTAGAAGCCGTAGCAGGTTTCCAAAGTTTTCCCTCTTTCCAGTTCCATTTCTTCAGGGCCATGCAAAATGTAGTGTAACAGTCACGCTGTTTTTTGAGGCACTGAGTGAGAGCAATCCACAGTGGTCCCACAGCTGTCGCTGACCACAGCAGAGCATGCTCAAGCTTCATGACATGCCCTTCCCAGCTCAGCAAGAGAAAAAGCAGCATCACTTAGATACATAAGGTATTTATATGGGGAGCCTGATTTATCAAGCGTCAGCCCAAGTTAACACCACTCAGCATCAAGTTTTTGGCCACAGCGGCACTCAGTGTTCAATTTACAAAAAACAGGCAGCGCTGATCCGACCGATAATGGAAAAGCTGGTTGATGGGCTGCTGAGCATCTTCACCATCTTCAGCTAAAGGATGCAGCAGCAGGAAACTACCTGAGCCCCTCCATTCCGGTCCCATCGGCAGGGACATTAATTTAAAATGGTCCTCGGCCGGGACTGGAGAAAGATGGCCGCCGCTCCCATGAGGACAGCTGGCACTAGGAGCATCCTCACTCATGGCCGCTGATGGGACCAGAATTGGGGGGCTCGAGTAAGTTGAACAGCAGCGCTTCCTGCTGCACACTCTGCACCCCCCCCCCGCCCCTTAGAGGCAGAATAGCCCCCAAAGTTTGGGCCCTCATAGATTTCAAGGTATTTTGGTGAGGTGTAGGGGAGTGGTGGGGTTAGGTGAGCAGTAGAGTATAATGGCAGGGGGTGGAGGAGTTAAGTTAGTGATGGAGGACAGCAGCACTGAAAGGGTTAGGTGAGCAGTGGAGGACAGTAGCAGGGCATGGAGGGGTTAGGTGAGTGGTAGAGGACAGTGGCAGGGCATGGAGGGGTTAGGTGAGTGGTAGAGGACAGCGGCAGGGCATGGAGGGGTTAGGTGAGTGGTAGAGGACAGTGGCAGGGCATGGAGGGGTTAGGTGAGTGGTAGAGGACAGTAGCAGGGCATGGAGGGGTTAGGTGAGCAGTGGAGGACAGTAGCAGGGCATGGAGGGGTTAGGTGAGTGGTAGAGGACAGTGGCAGGGCATGGAGGGGTTAGGTGAGTGGTAAAGGACAGCGGCAGGGCATGGAGGGGTTAGGTGAGTGGTAGAGGACAGCGGCAGGGCATGGAGGGGTTAGGTGAGTGGTAGAGGACAGTGGCAGGGCATGGAGGGGTTAGGTGAGTGGTAGAGGACAGTGGCAGGGCATGGAGGGGTTAGGTGAGTGGTAGAGGACAGTGGCAGGGCATGGAGGGGTTAGGTGAGTGGTAGAGGACAGTAGCAGGGCATGGAGGGGTTAGGTGAGCAGTGGAGGACAGTAGCAGGGCATGGAGGGGTTAGGTGAGTGGTAGAGGACAGTGGCAGGGCATGGAGGGGTTAGGTCAGTGGTAAAGGACAGCGGCAGGGCATGGAGGGGTTAGGTGAGTGGTAGAGGACAGTGGCAGGGCATGGAGGGGTTAGGTGAGTGGTAGAGGACAGTGGCAGGGCATGGAGGGGTTAGGTGAGTGGTAGAGGACAGTGGCAGGGCATGGAGGGGTTAGGTGAGTGGTAGAGGACAGTAGCAGGGCATGGAGGGGTTAGGTGAGTGGTAGAGGACAGTGGCAGGGCATGGAGGGGTTAGGTGAGTGGTAGAGGACAGTGGCAGGGCATGGAGGGGTTAGGTGAGTGGTAGAGGACAGTGGCAGGGCATGGAGGGGTTAGGTGAGTGGTAGAGGACAGTAGCAGGGCATGGAGGGGTTAGGTGAGTGGTAGAGGACAGTAGCAGGGCATGGAGGGGTTAGGTGAGTGGTAGAGGACAGTAGCAGGGCATGGAGGGGTTAGGTGAGTGGTAGAGGACAGTAGCAGGGCATGGAGGGGTTAGGTGAGTGGTAGAGGACAGTGGCAGGGCATGGAGGGGTTAGGTGAGTGGTAGAGGACAGTAGCAGGGCATGGAGGGGTTAGGTGAGTGGTAGAGGACAGTGGCAGGGCATGGAGGGGTTAGGTGAGTGGTAGAGGACAGTGGCAGGGCATGGAGGGGTTAGGTGAGTGGTAGAGGACAGTAGCAGGGCATGGAGGGGTTAGGTGAGTGGTAGAGGACAGCGGCAGGGCATGGAGGGGTTAGGTGAGTGGTAGAGGACAGTGGCAGGGCATGGAGGGGTTAGGTGAGTGGTAAAGGACAGCGGCAGGGCATGGAGGGGTTAGGTGAGTGGTAGAGGACAGTGGCAGGGCATGGAGGGGTTAGGTGAGTGGTAGAGGACAGTAGCAGGGCATGGAGGGGTTAGGTGAGTGGTAGAGGACAGTGGCAGGGCATGGAGGGGTTAGGTGAGTGGTAGAGGACAGTGGCAGGGCATGGAGGGGTTAGGTGAGTGGTAGAGGACAGTAGCAGGGCATGGAGGGGTTAGGTGAGTGGTAGAGGACAGTAGCAGGGCATGGAGGGGTTAGGTGAGTGGTAGAGGACAGTAGCAGGGCATGGAGGGGTTAGGTGAGTGGTAGAGGACAGTGGCAGGGCATGGAGGGGTTAGGTGAGTGGTAGAGGACAGTGGCAGGGCATGGAGGGGTTAGGTGAGTGGTAGAGGACAGTGGCAGGGCATGGAGGGGTTAGGTGAGTGGTAGAGGACAGTGGCAGGGCATGGAGGGGTTAGGTGAGTGGTAGAGGACAGTAGCAGGGCATGGAGGGGTTAGGTGAGTGGTAGAGGACAGTAGCAGGGCATGGAGGGGTTAGGTGAGTGGTAGAGGACAGTAGCAGGGCATGGAGGGGTTAGGTGAGTGGTAGAGGACAGTAGCAGGGCATGGAGGGGTTAGGTGAGTGGTAGAGGACAGTGGCAGGGCATGGAGGGGTTAGGTGAGTGGTAGAGGACAGTAGCAGGGCATGGAGGGGTTAGGTGAGTGGTAGAGGACAGTGGCAGGGCATGGAGGGGTTAGGTGAGTGGTAGAGGACAGTGGCAGGGCATGGAGGGGTTAGGTGAGTGGTAGAGGACAGTAGCAGGGCATGGAGGGGTTAGGTGAGTGGTAGAGGACAGTAGCAGGGCATGGAGGGGTTAGGTGAGTGGTAGAGGACAGCGGCAGGGCATGGAGGGGTTAGGTGAGTGGTAGAGGACAGTGGCAGGGCATGGAGGGGTTAGGTGAGTGGTAGAGGACAGTAGCAGGGCATGGAGGGGTTAGGTGAGTGGTAGAGGACAGTAGCAGGGCATGGAGGGGTTAGGTGAGTGGTAGAGGACAGTGGCAGGGCATGGAGGGGTTAGGTGAGTGGTAGAGGACAGTGGCAGGGCATGGAGGGGTTAGGTGAGTGGTAGAGGACAGTAGCAGGGCATGGAGGGGTTAGGTGAGTGGTAGAGGACAGTGGCAGGGCATGGAGGGGTTAGGTGAGTGGTAGAGGACAGTGGCAGGGCATGGAGGGGTTAGGTGAGTGGTAGAGGACAGTAGCAGGGCATGGAGGGGTTAGGTGAGTGGTAGAGGACAGCGGCAGGGCATGGAGGGGTTAGGTGAGTGGTAGAGGACAGTGGCAGGGCATGGAGGGGTTAGGTGAGTGGTAAAGGACAGTAGCAGGGCATGGAGGGGTTAGGTGAGTGGTAGAGGACAGTAGCAGGGCATGGAGGGGTTAGGTGAGTGGTAGAGGACAGTAGCAGGGCATGGAGGGGTTAGGTGAGTGGTAGAGGACAGCGGCAGGGCATGGAGGGGTTAGGTGAGTGGTAGAGGACAGTAGCAGGGCATGGAGGGGTTAGGTGAGTGGTAGAGGACAGTGGCAGGGCATGGAGGGGTTAGGTGAGTGGTAGAGGACAGTAGCAGGGCATGGAGGGGTTAGGTGAGTGGTAGAGGACAGTGGCAGGGCATGGAGGGGTTAGGTGAGTGGTAGAGGACAGTGGCAGGGCATGGAGGGGTTAGGTGAGTGGTAGAGGACAGTAGCAGGGCATGGAGGGGTTAGGTGAGTGGTAGAGGACAGTAGCAGGGCATGGAGGGGTTAGGTGAGTGGTAGAGGACAGTAGCAGGGCATGGAGGGGTTAGGTGAGTGGTAGAGGACAGTAGCAGGGCATGGAGGGGTTAGGTGAGTGGTAGAGGACAGTGGCAGGGCATGGAGGGGTTAGGTGAGTGGTAGAGGACAGTGGCAGGGCATGGAGGGGTTAGGTGAGTGGTAGAGGACAGTGGCAGGGCATGGAGGGGTTAGGTGAGTGGTAGAGGACAGTGGCAGGGCATGGAGGGGTTAGGTGAGTGGTAGAGGACAGTAGCAGGGCATGGAGGGGTTAGGTGAGTGGTAGAGGACAGTAGCAGGGCATGGAGGGGTTAGGTGAGTGGTAGAGGACAGTAGCAGGGCATGGAGGGGTTAGGTGAGTGGTAGAGGACAGTAGCAGGGCATGGAGGGGTTAGGTGAGTGGTAGAGGACAGTGGCAGGGCATGGAGGGGTTAGGTGAGTGGTAGAGGACAGTAGCAGGGCATGGAGGGGTTAGGTGAGTGGTAGAGGACAGTAGCAGGGCGTGGAGGGGTTAGGTGAGTGGTAGAGGACAGTAGCAGGGCATGGAGGGGTTAGGTGAGTGGTAGAGGACAGTAGCAGGGCATGGAGGGGTTAGGTGAGTGGTAGAGGACAGTAGCAGGGCATGGAGGGGTTAGGTGAGTGGTAGAGGACAGTAGCAGGGCATGGAGGGGTTAGGTGAGTGGTAGAGGACAGTAGCAGGGCATGGAGGGGTTAGGTGAGTGGTAGAGGACAGTAGCAGGGCATGGAGGGGTTAGGTGAGTGGTAGAGGACAGTGGCAGGGCATGGAGGGGTTAGGTGAGTGGTAAAGGACAGCGGCAGGGCATGGAGGGGTTAGGTGAGTGGTAGAGGACAGTGGCAGGGCATGGAGGGGTTAGGTGAGTGGTAGAGGACAGTGGCAGGGCATGGAGGGGTTAGGTGAGTGGTAGAGGACAGCGGCAGGGCATGGAGGGGTTAGGTGAGTGGTAGAGGACAGTAGCAGGGCATGGAGGGGTTAGGTGAGTGGTAGAGGACAGTAGCAGGGCATGGAGGGGTTAGGTGAGTGGTAGAGGACAGCGGCAGGGCATGGAGGGGTTAGGTGAGTGGTAGAGGACAGTGGCAGGGCATGGAGGGGTTAGGTGAGTGGTAGAGGACAGCGGCAGGGCATGGAGGGGTTAGGTGAGTGGTAGAGGACAGTAGCAGGGCATGGAGGGGTTAGGTGAGTGGTAGAGGACAGTAGCAGGGCATGGAGGGGTTAGGTGAGTGGTAGAGGACAGTAGCAGGGCATGGAGGGGTTAGGTGAGTGGTAGAGGACAGTAGCAGGGCATGGAGGGGTTAGGTGAGTGGTAGAGGACAGCGGCAGGGCATGGAGGGGTTAGGTGAGTGGTAGAGGACAGTAGCAGGGCATGGAGGGGTTAGGTGAGTGGTAGAGGACAGTAGCAGGGCATGGAGGGGTTAGGTGAGTGGTAGAGGACAGCGGCAGGGCATGGAGGGGTTAGGTGAGTGGTAGAGGACAGTAGCAGGGCATGGAGGGGTTAGGTGAGTGGTAGAGGACAGTAGCAGGGCATGGAGGGGTTAGGTGAGTGGTAGAGGACAGTGGCAGGGCATGGAGGGGTTAGGTGAGTGGTAGAGGACAGTAGCAGGGCATGGAGGGGTTAGGTGAGTGGTAGAGGACAGTAGCAGGGCATGGAGGGGTTAGGTGAGTGGTAGAGGACAGTGGCAGGGCATGGAGGGGTTAGGTGAGTGGTAGAGGACAGTAGCAGGGCATGGAGGGGTTAGGTGAGTGGTAGAGGACAGTAGCAGGGCATGGAGGGGTTAGGTGAGTGGTAGAGGACAGTGGCAGGGCATGGAGGGGTTAGGTGAGTGGTAGAGGACAGTAGCAGGGCATGGAGGAGTTAGGTGAGTGGTAGAGGACAGCGGCAGGGCATGGAGGGGTTAGGTGAGTGGTAGAGGACAGTAGCAGGGCATGGAGGGGTTAGGTGAGTGGTAGAGGACAGCGGCAGGGCATGGAGGGGTTAGGTGAGTGGTAGAGGACAGCAGCAGGGCATGGAGGGGTTAGGTGAGTGGTAGAGGACAGTAGCAGGGCATGGAGGGGTTAGGTGAGTGGTAGAGGACAGTAGCAGGGCATGGAGGGGTTAGGTGAGTGGTAGAGGACAGTAGCAGGGCATGGAGGGGTTAGGTGAGTGGTAGAGGACAGTAGCAGGGCATGGAGGGGTTAGGTGAGTGGTAGAGGTCAGGGTGGTGGGGGGATGCCGCTACTTGTGAGAAGAATATTCAGCCCAACTGGTCTTTAATGAAGAAGTAGTTCTCATGCTATGTATCTTATTATCACCCCCTAATCAGGCACAATATATGATGGAGATATCGTATGTGAATAGGAAGTCTACCCCTGCATTAGGGACTTCGTATTATCCCTGTATATTGCCCCTTATTTAACCCCGATGGGGTCACATGGTGCAGTTGTAAATAAATGTATTGAGTTTTTCTGTTGTGGGTTGTAATACCTGCGGCTATACTTTGTATCAGATTTAAATCAGAATCAGGCACTTGTATCAAACTTATCTGCTGGTAGCTTTTAATGTGGATTGTGTACATATAACGTATTGCTATTCTTGTTGTTATATTCATCTTGTTACACATGTCACACACTGCTGCCTGAATATGATATTTTCTTTTGGAAAGTGTTTCATTCGGTCATAATGATAATCTCTTTATCTGAACGGCCTGACAGTCTAAATACAATTCATGTTTTACTGTCCATATTCTCATGTTGTGGCATTCATCTGTGACCCTCTTTTTGTTATATATAGTTACTGAGGGTCTCCTGCATGCAGAACGTTTATTGAGCTATTGTACCAGGGGTGTTCATGACACAAATTATATTGTAAAAAAATGTTCTTCTTTACAAAAAAAGTTCAAATACTTCTCTGCCCTTCTGGGGGGGTGTCTGGGTCCCCTATACTTTAATGGGCAGACAGGACTGCGCACAGGACAGGGGATGCTGCTCTGTGCAACTGCTCCAGGACAGCTGCACCCGGCACCCCAAGAAGTCTCAGGCTGCCTGAAAACAGAGAGTGTCTTCTGACTGTGTCGCTTCTGGGATTGCTGTCCTTTCCCTGACCCCAGTTCTGCTCTGTCTGTTCAAAGCACAGCTATAACCCGCCCCCCCCCCCCCTGCACTTTTGCTCCCTCTCCTCAGTATGTGAAGCCTTTGAGGCAAGATGGCAGCACCCATATCCTAAAGTCCTGAACAAAGTTGCAGCCCAGTGGAAGAAAGAATAGTAACTAAAAAAACTTCTATATTAATTTTAGATTTTTAGTTTTTTTATGGTTTGGGCGTTTTTTATTAAATGATGCTGAAGGTCCGGTTTAAAAATGGTTTGTTTTCCCTATTCGGCTTCCTCCAAAAAAATCTTCATTACATTCAACCTATAAAAAACCCAACAGCAACACTTCATTTTCCATTGCTATATATATTCCTAAAACTCTGGCATGAATATTTCCACATGGGAATAATTCTTCAACGCCGCTATTTGGCTTTCTCACAGAAAATGTGTCAATACAGAAAATCAAGAAGATACCTACCTGCATTACCATTCAATTATACATTGCTATGAATAATTATACAACCACAGCTTGCAATACACAACTGCTAGCTTCTATTTAAAACTCCGTTTTTGCTGATGTGATTGTTCTCTTCGCCCCAAATAAAATTCTTCAAATCAGAAAAACTTCTGCTGACACCTCATTTTATATGGCTAAAATCATAAAATTCTTGCATGCAACATTTCTTCCTTTATTTAACGCAATACTTTCCGACGTGTTTCGCTTCTTTGGCTTCTTCAAAGAAAATTCTTCTGTACAGAAAACTCAGAACAAATCTATGCTAACACTTCAAGCTGAACAAAACCCACGGTTTTCCTGTGAACTCCCTTCAAACCTTGATTAACTCCGAACTTTAGATTCTAGAGCCGGAAGAAACGGGTTTTGGTCTGCTTTAATTGTACAATGCTACAAGTAATTATACAATTCTAGCATGAAACATTTTCCACAAGATCATTCTGTTTAAATCGGTGTGTTTAGTCCACATATGCTCATCTTGTGACCCGGGGAGCCGCTAAGCTATGGATGTCTTATAGATTTCCGGACCGATCCGCCTCGGTTTCAGTCTACTTTAAACAATCACACCCGGGATGCCTTTGTGGTTAAAGTGGACCAACACCCACTGCTGATCGGCCCGGGAATGTATAAGATGCCCGGGCCGATCAGCTCCCTGCCCGCGGGGCACCCCGATCGGGGGTGCCCCGCTGTGTGAAACCCCCCAGGACCCCCAAAAATCCTACCTTTTCCTCGTTCCAATGGTGCATGCGCGGGCTGCCGCCGCCTCTCGCCCTTCCCTCTAGCAGAGCGCGCACCCGCGCCGGCCATTCATAAACAGTTCCCTGTTAGAGGGAAGCGTGAGAGGCGGCGGTGGGCGCGCTCTTCTTGTCCGGTCCATATTCCGGCTTGTCCGTCCGTGCTCATTGGCGGAGCGCTCGCGCATGCGCCGTAGGAGCGGGGTGAGGTGAGTTTTTTTGGGGTTTCTGGGGGGTTTCACACAGCGCATACCCCCGATCGGGGTGCCCCGTGGAAGTGGACCAACACCCAGGATAGTGAAAATCCTGGGTGTTGGTCCACTTTAAAGATCCCTGGCATGGCCAACTCCAGGTTTATTGGGCCCTTGGGCAACAGCGTCCTAGTGGGCCTCTTTGTGTTATGTTGTTATATATAGTGGTAAAGCTGCAAGTGTGGTGGAGGCCAACCCATATACCTGTCACCCATGTGCCACTTTCTGCTTTGAGGACTTTTCCTGGACTTTCCCTGTAAAGCAAAATGCAAAAACCTGCATTTACAGTCCCCCATCCTGGCATAGCTGCCCTGACTGATGAGGAGAGTAACAAGGAAAAAAGGAATGAATCTAATACGTGAAGAGAAAGAAAGAAAAGTAGTAACAAAAAGAAAGTTAAAAAGAATAGAAAGCGAGAAAGAAAAGTAAAGCAAAATGTCAACACGAATAAAAGTGAGAAAGGAAGAAAGAATAGAATGATGGAAACAAAGAAAAGAAGAAATAAAAGAAAAGAAAGGAATGCCAAAGAAAGAAAAACTAGAATGGAAGAAAGAAACACAGAAATAGAAAAGGAATGGCAGGAAAGAAGAAAAGAAAAGATAAAGAAAGACAAGAAGGAATGACAGAGTGAGAAAGTAACAATCTCCCAAAAGCCTGTCTGCCTCTAGCTGATGCCCAGTTACTGCACCCCCCTGCATCCTATATAGGGGCTGCTTCGGGGAGGGAATGACCTGCTCACCATTGAGAAGATTATTTGTCACATGACTACCATATGAGGTGGGATCTACTAAGACACAGGGGCCCCCAGCACCTGCCACACTATGCCCAGTGCTGACGCCGGCCCTGATTCCTGGGATGCCAAAGTCAGGCATTACCCCTTCATTATGAGGGGCAGGGAAATGGAGAAGCATGTCTCCTATTGGAAGAGCTGCAGGCTCGCCATGTGTGCTACTTGTTCACCCCTGCTTAGAGCTCTGCTAGGAAATGGTGAATAATGCAGGGCTCGCTGATTGGCTTGAGGGGCTTTATGTTAGGTTAGTTTATTGGATCAGAACCCTCCCTGGCAAAAGAAGTCTGTAGAGCCAACTTATTTATATGAGCTTTCATTTTAATCCACAAGTGGCCCCTAGGGGAAGAAGAACAAACAGCAAAATAAATAGGTAAGAAAATATATATATTTTAATTGCTCTATGATTTTTGCTCCCAGTTGCTTTAATAAGCTTTCTGTTTGCAGAATATGAGGCTACATCTCAGATATGACCACACATATGAGCATAGCAGTGACTCTAACCCTACTCCACTCTACCAGAAACAGCACTGGACAGGGTGATCCGTGGGGTTAAATAGCGCCCGGGTAGCGGGAAGCAGATTCTGACCCGTCTGATACAATATTGTTTTATCCTATCAGGTAATTGAGCCTGGCAGATCGGGCATGCTGCTCCGGCCAGGGGGCGCCTGCGTGCTGCCTTGTAGGAGAGCATTCATATCCGCTGAAGAGGAACACTGAGCATCACCGGTCATGATCCTGACGGCTGCTCCCGATGTGACGCTGAAGCCCAGAGCTTCGCGGGCCGTCAGCATGAGCAAGTGTGGAACAGATGGGCCGCGCACAGCTCAGCGCACATGCTGCCTGCTCCAGCCAATCACAGCTTGTACTATACAGGCACTGCACAGGCACACTGCCCTACCCTGCTCTCTCCTCACAGTGCACACAGGAACTAATCCTTGTGTGAGAGGATCCCCACATCAGTATTATTTGTTTCACCCTGTCTGTAAATCTCACCTTGTACAATGCCATGGAAGAGAACGGTGCTTTCAAAATAAACTGAATAATACTATGCTTTAAAGTGGACCAACACCCAGGGGTGATCGGCCCGGAAATCTATAAGATTCCCGGGCCGATCACCTCCCACCCCGCGGGACATCCGAGAGCGGGATGTCCCGCGGGGTGAAACCCCAAAAAGATCTTACCTGATCCACCGCCGCTTCCGCCGCCACCGCCTCCCGCGCGCCCCTCCAGACGTGCGCGCGCCCGCGCCGGCCCTCTGTGAATGGCCGGCGGGGGCACGCGCGCACCGAGAGTGACGCGCGGGAGGCGGCGGCGGAAGCGGCTTGGACGTTCCTGTCCCCCGCCTGGACGTTGGCGGGGATTGGCTGCGGCGTTCACGTGGGAGCGGGGAGAGGTGTGTTTTTTGGGGTTTCTGGGGGGTTTCACACGATCGGGGTGCCCCGCCGAAGTGGACCAAAACCCAGGATAGTCAAAATCCTGGGTGTTGGTCCACTTTAAACAACTGGTCTCATTTAGTTGTTCATTTATTGAAGAGTAATTGCTTGCATTCAGAAATAAGAAAGGATCTGCTTACACTTTGTTACAGCTTACAGCTTGTCTCTGTATGTGATCTGCATCTATATTGCTAGCTTAATGCACTTTACATTTATGACTGTAGATGGCGCTGTTACATATATCTATGTGTAGTCTCTGTTGTACATTCTCTGCTGTTTCTCTGTTGTGTTTCCTATACATTGGGTCATTAGCCCGCCTAGGTCTGGAGATCTGGTGCTCAAAAATGTACCATCCTGGGCAAGATGCATGGATTCCCAAGATGATTGGCAGCCTTGGTTCTCTGGATCCGGGGGGGGGGGGGGGATAGCGGCCCACTGGAGGTGTTGGAAAGAAGAGGACTTCAGGTATACAACGGTACCACAAAGTCCCAGTATTGTTGCTCACTGGAACTGGAGTCTAAAAATTGGTGGATGTGGCTCGTTCTGCAGCTGAAGATCTCAGCTATATTTCCTGTAATGTGGGCTTGCTTGCCCCATGGTCCTGGAGAACCAAGGCTCAGAAGTAGACTGGACGAGGTATATTGATTCCTAGGGAGACCCACTTTGGAGCAACCGGGAGAGGGGGGGTAGCAAGCAACTGGGGGTGCCAAGGACAGTGCAGAGAGGTGGTGAGGACTGGAGCCGGCAAGGACAGCACACAACAGGATTCTCCAGCTCAGATCAGCAGTGACGTCAGTCAGTGAGGTCAGTTGGCTGTTGCTGTATAAGATGGCTGTATAAAAATGGTGCCTTCTGCTGATGTTCACATCCTGATCCACTTACCTATATACCAGCCCAGTATACCAATGTGCATTAGCCACAGGGGGGTTCCTGGTGGTCCCCTCTGGTCTATCCTAGATGTGACCAGAACACACAGAATCTTTTCAAGAGAAGACCCCCTGTTGGACCTAATTGTGGAATGTGAATGAACCCTAACCCACATGTGAGCCCAGAATTTAGGAGATACTCATCTCTGCTAGGAAAGCTGACTCTTTAAAATTCTGGCCCACTGATGTGGGTGGGAACTGAGGTTAATTAGTAAGACTTTAGGTCTGCATTAAAGGGGGGGGTCTGCAGTTGTTGGGTGCTTGATGGATTCAAAGGACAGCCTTTTGGCGCCAAGATGGCGGCCTCCTACTGCGCTCTGTAGCTGGCTGTTATTGATGATCTGCTATTAATGAGCGAGCTTTCCATGACAGATCCCATCACCACACACACATGGCTGCCCTCATTTAGTCGTTAAACAGCTTGTTAAGAGAACCCGTCTAATAACCATATCACTAGAGAAAGAAGCCCCCCTCCCCACCCGCCGCGATGCTCACATCCATGTTATGGCTGTCAGCTTTATAATGATCTGCGGGACATGAAGCTGCTCCTGCCATTGCTAATAATATCTCTGCTGAAGAAAAACCTTCTATAATGATGTTTGGTTCAAACCGACGAGAAACTTCAAACAATGAGCAAAGGAGAGCGACCACCATTCCAAACCTCCCCTCCCTCCATCATGACCTTATCTGGCAAGCTAAATAAAGCGATGGAGAAATAGCTATCCCCAGAGAGTAAAGGGTTACAGCACCAATAAGTCCTCTCCTAGATCTTCATTACGGATTGCAGGCCTCTGTCAGTTATTGGGGTCTACAAATCCCCTTTATTACTTTACACCATGACACCATTACTTTATTACAGCCCCGCTCACTGCGCCTCTTTATCTTTGCCCCCCCCCCCCCCCGCTAAGGCAACAGGCATGATTATCTCATTACTCTTATATAAATAATTATAAAGCAAATGATACAATGTATCAATAGCTGGCCTACAGAATATAAAGTGGGAAACAACCTGGAATATACGAATATGCTCACATGTCCAGTTCTAAAAGCTGAGCTGCAACCAAAAGTTTTAAGCGTTACATAATGGAGTGGGGAAAGGTTAAAGTGGACCTAAATCCTACCTTGCAACTCTGTGCCAGGAGGGGTCCCATTCTCTAGGGACACTCAACTACCCTCCTCACCCCATCAGAGAGCCTTGAGTTGGAGCGCAACCCATCTGTTTCTATTGGAGCTCCATCCAACAGTGAACAGGAAAAAACTGCACACACATGTGGCAGCCACACCTCCAACAGGAAGGCTTGCATCTCAGTTGGTTCCTGTCCCCCACCGACAGCACAACACAGAAGAATCAGAAGTATCTCCAAAATGCATGGCCTATAGTCAGTGAGAGTAGCTAGATTAGGGTCCTGGATTCGACCTGCTGGGAAGAGAATAGGAGGCCGATTCATTAATAGCGCCAGGTAGCGACAGATGAGCGACTGTAGCCTGACTTTCACAGCGCCAGCTAGTATTCGCTGTGCTTGGCCGTAGTTCGCTTGTTGACAGCGACTCAGTCGGTGTGCGTTAATGTTGAATACGTGGTTAGGAGTCACTGTTTGACAGGTTCCGCGCTGTATGGGTGCGCCTGACAGCGAATGGCCAGAGCGAACGGCTCCCACCATATTCATTATCAAATCACGCTCAAAAAATTCTTGCGCTGTGAAATGCTTGTTTAAACCCCAGAGCGCTGGCGGCTTAAAAGTAGTTTTTAACCCCCAAACAACCATATTTTTTGATGTAAAATTTACACAAGTTTTTAGAAACATTTGGTACTATGAATACATTAATATCAGACCTGTAATATCAATTCTGCACAAATTATTATTATTTTTTTTTTTAAACCTTTAAAAAAATATATAACATTGCCGAAGTGTTCACAAAATGTTTGCCATTTAAAAAAAAAAAAAAAAAACCTTCAAATCAATTAATTATGAATATTTAAAGATTGCTCCATTGATATGCATTGGAGAGCGCCAGGGAGCGACAGGTCATACCTGGCGCTGTGATGGGATTAGTAGCGGCGCTGTTCGTTGCAGTCGGCTACATGATGAATCCCGCGCTAGCTGACGCTCTCGCCGGCGCTAGCCTCATTTAGCGTGATAAATGCGTGATTGTGTCCGCCGCCTGGCGTTCTGGAGTCGGTAGCCGCCGATAGCTGGCGGTACCTGGCGCTAGTCAGACACTACCTGGCGCTAGCCCTTGATAAATAAGGCCCTAGGTGTCCATTATACCAGACATCCTGTACGCTACTCCCCCCCCCCACCCCCCCGCCTCTGGCCATTTCTACTTACCTGGTCTGTGTTTCTGTACCCCACGTATCCATCAGTGATCAATGTAGTTTGCTGGATATGCATTGCACAATGCACAATGCATGCAGGACCACCTGTTGAATTCTATTGGGCACAGCATAGATGTAATGTGCAGATGCAGCTGCTGCTACCATGAGAATGCAGAAGGGTGAGTACTTTGCCTGATTTCCTGTGGGAATACACGTGAATGGGATGCTGTAAAGCTTTGGTATTTTATATATATTTTGTTCCCACAGAAATTGAAAAAATCTTATAAATCAAAATTGCGATGTATATAGGATGACCCCTTTTGTTTGGCCAGCATGGTTGGTTCCTTAATTAATATTCAGCATAGTCAGAGCCTTTGTTCTTAAGAATTGCTTGGTAGCTTTTGGCCTGAGCTTAGTTTCGTGTGTGCATTTATCTGAGCCAATCAGAGTATCACCTGGTTTAATTTGTCTGGGCCAATCAGAGATCATCTGTGCTATTTCAAATGAACAAAGGGATCAACCTGGGAAAAATAGGTGGGTTGATGAGAGACAAGAGAGATTTGCTCGGGACAGCTGAAGAAAGTCTTGTTTTGAATGGAGACGCAGATGGATGATGATATTTGCTTTGGGATAGAGAGACCTGCTTTGTGAACTTGAATACAGCAGCCATCTTGTTTGGAAATTGAATGAGGCCTGGGGAAGGTGGCAGGGTGAGGGGCTTAGGGGGGCCTGGACTTCCGCTTGACCCCCCTGGGAATTTCCAGCATACTCAGCTACCCGACAGCACATGAGGAGGGCATTCATACTTCACTACATACTCCCACCGCACATGCGCTGGATTCCAGCCAATCAGAATAGATTGCAGCTGCATAATTATACCTGGCAATCTATTTTGATTAAATAAATTGTTGGCACCTCTGGCCAGCCCCCCTGTGTGCCTGCAGCAGCCATTAAGATAGGCCTGGTGCATGCATCAGCCAGAGGGATGCCACCACAGCCCATGCATGTGACATAGGCTTGGTTGGCCCAGGGAGTGGAAATCCGCCAGCCCTGGAAGGTCGGAATGCACTTTGGTTCTATTTAAAGAGAAACCCTCCACATCTCCTGATCCACTTACCTGTTCCCTGAGCCCTCACTGTGCCTCAGCACCACGGCTGCATCTTCAGCATAGCTCTATCTGTGGCTTATACCCATGCCAGGCCTTTCCGAGGGGCCAGTGAGGGTACGGCAACAGATAGTGGTGAGCAGGGATGCGTCCGGTGACGCACGGCTCTGTTAGGCTCACTAGCCACAAAGAGACGAATGGAGATGAATGAAATTGAGCACGCTGATTGTCTGAGTGGCCTGCGTTGTGGGAAGGCCAGGATGGCGAGTTTCCTGTGCGATCCGTAGGGATGCACACATCAGGGCATCCGAAATTGGAATGCCCCGTCTTCGAGGAACAACACCTGGGAGAGTGAAATTTCAGGGTGTTGTTCCACTTTAAGGCTTCTAGGCAGAGATCTTCCTCCCTACCATACGCCTAATACGGGCTGATCAGCACCTACTACAGACAAAGCCAATGTACACAGCTTCATGTGTCTCCTCCAATCTGAGATGTGCCATCCTGTGTCCCTTGTTGGTGGCTGGTTCGCTTGGTTCCGAAAGTATATCTACTAGGGGCAGGAGGTTTCAGGCAATGGGGCTGTTTGCCAATGCGGGGAGGGGGGCCCACTATGAATTTTGCTATGGGGCTTCCCTGGTTACAGTACACACAGCTCAGCATTAGGGAGCACTTCAACCAACTGCCATTATGTGACTGGATAAATTAGCATATAGCTGCCTTTTGGGCATCCTACTGATTCCTGTTAGTGTTTTTATGAACGCAGGCTGTTTTTGGGGCACTGGGCGGGGGATAGAAGATGAGAGTTTAGGTCTGCTTCAAACCCAAACCAAGCCACAACCTGTATCCCCAAACACCTAACCTGTAACCTCCCCTCACATCGCTCTCACAGGCTCGGGGGCGGCTGGCGTGCTTGTTAGCGGCGTGTTACGCCTGTGATCCAGGCCCCCCGGGGGAACAGGGAGTAAGGAGCAGTTAATGCGGCACAATTAATGAGGATAAACAGGCAGGCCTGCGCATACATAAACACGTTTAAACATTTACAAACACCGCTCAGCGCACATGCTGGCATCGCCTCCTCGCCATCTGCCCTGCTGCTCCTGAAACGCTGACTGAGGGGGTGCCAGGCACTTGTGTGACGTGTGCAGGATGCATGAAGGATGCTGAGAGGGACCCCGAGGAGGGGGGGGGGGGTGCGCAGGTGAGACCTACATCAGCAGCCGGCTGTGTGTTATGTCCGCAGTTACTGGAGACGCTTCTTTAAAGGGATAGAGCAGGCAAAGGTAACTGTCACACCATTGTATCGGGCTACATTTGGCACTGTCCTAAACTGTTTTCCATTTTTTAAATTGAAGCAAAAATGCCAGAGACATAAAGGCTAATAGCTTCACCTCATTAATTCTATTCTGAAAAAAGTGAACAGGCCCTTGGATCTGTAATGCTGTATAATAATTGCTCTGCGCTGACAGCAATGTGATGGAGGCAGAGGAAGAGGCGGATGGAGGGGCAGGAGCAGGGAGGGACCAGCAATCCTGTCCCGGTCTGTTGAGCTGATTGGGGGACGGGATGAAGAAGAGAATGTCATTGGCTAAACCTGTAAACCTGTACCTGTAAAATTGTAAAAAATGTAAACAGTTTAGCACAGTGCCAAACGCAGCCCAACACAATGGTGTAACAATTACCTTTGCCTGCTGTATCACTTTAACTGAAAATAGAGAGGTCCTATCCCCTGCTGCATGGTCTCTGCTAGCGGGCTGCACTGATAATGACCAGGGCAGTCCCCAGTGATGTCATGATCGAGAGAGGGTGCACTCCTTATATGGGTAATGACATCATGGTAAAGGGATCCCAGAGCATGGCATAAGACTCGCACACCAAATTAGTCCAGAGGCCAAGAGAGGCCTTTCCCTGGATTAGGTGCCTTCTGTGTGAAACAACCCTATTCATCAACCCAAACCCCCATCTCCTTTCATCCGTACCATAGCCCAATTCATCTGTTTCACAACCAGCTCCACATCCCTTTTCCAGATGAGTAGCAAGGCTTTCTGGCACCCAGGGTAAAGATTAAAAATGGCGCCCCCCTATCTGTGTTCAGGCCCCCCCTGCGCCCCTCTAGCTACACCCCTGCCTATTCATCTGTATACCATCGATGTTTGATTAAGGCCGTCCCCCATCACATCCTCCAGTATCCAATCAGTCCCAGTCCAACACTGTAGGGCCCCCACCCCATTATTACAGCCCTGCCAGCCATTGTATACACCCCACACGTCCAGTCAGTCCATATATACACACCTTATTTCCCTCATCAGTCACTCCATCTCAGGTGGTTAGGGGGCCCTGGGGTCTTCTCCCTTTTCTTGGTCTCCCAGACCATACACAAACCCCTCAGCTGGGCAACCTTGCAGGCAGAGGGGCCCTTTATTTATGGGGACCTTGGACAAGTTTGCCCTCGCCAAGCCAGCCATGAGCCCCATGTACTTTTTATTAGGACTGTTGCCATAACTACCAAGCAGCAGTGGTCCTCTTCAAAAGCGTCATCTGACTACTTTGATGAGGAGCTATTGATGTTTCTTTACTTCCAGCTGCCTCTGCGCTCCTCATTGATGCAATGGGTGCCAGCAGCCCATTCATTCATTTAGACAAGGTGCTGCAGGCAGCGTGCAGGCTGACCTTTTTAATAATAATAAACAGCACATGGTGCCCAAGGCTATCATGGTCCTGCAGCGCAAGGGCCCCAATGTCGGCCAGTGTGACGCTGGTTATATGCATGGGTAATATTGCTAATGGGGGCCCTCTGAACTCTGGGTGCCTGAAGCAGGTGCTCCATTGCATACATTATAATCTGGCCCTGATACCACCTGACCAAGGGCTCTTTACATCTGTACCACAGTCTCAATTTTCTGCACCACAGCCCAATTTATAAATTTATATGCACCACAAACCAGCCCACAGTTTCTTTTTATCTATACCTCAGGCCTACCCTGTACCACAACCCAACTCACATCTCCTTTCATCTGTAACACAGCCCAGTTCATCTGCACCAGACACCTGATCACTTACTCTGAAACAAAGCCTTATTCATTAATGCCACAACCTGGCCCAAAGCTACTTTCATCTGTTGCTTTAGAAGGCTCCAGCACTCAAATGATCCAATAAAAATGATAAAACATAACTTTTATTTCTGTATATTAAAGTGGACCAAAACCCAGGATTTTGACTATCTTGGGTTTTGGTCCTTGCCCCTGGGGCACCCCGATCGAGGATGCCCTGCTGTGTGAAACCCCCCAGGTCGTTTGTTCGCACTCACCCTTCCTCAGTCCTGCGGCGCATGTGCAGCCTCTCGTCCAATCAGCCTGCTCGAATCTGCACACATCAGTTCGTCTAAGCCTTTCTAATGTGAGCGGATCCAAGCCACATCCCCGCTACCCTCTAACAAGGAGCGTTGTAAATAAGGGGCCTTTATGGAAAATCAATATTGTTAATAATGTTGCATATATATATATATATATTGTGGAGATTAGCTCTGGTAGGCGACCGGGTGTCAGCAGTATAGAGGCGGAGGCAAACAGTTCAAAGTAAAGTCTGTGTTTATTTCACACAAAAATCCACAAAAGCATATGTCCATACAGGTTACATCACCTTTTCAGGAAACCGCAGCATAAATGATACAGTCAGGCAAACAGCTTTTAGTCCTTAAGCAAAGGTCCTGTTTACAGTCCAAATAGGCCTCAGGTCCGCATGAACAGCCTCCACAGGAGTTTTCAGCCAGGCTCACAGAGTCTCACTCCCATGTGAGCTCTAGACAAAGGACAGGCCACAGCTGATTCCCCAGGCTATTTAAACAGCCCGCAAAACCCGGACCTGGGTAGTGAGATGGAGTCCCACCCTGCTCTACTCCATCCCAGTAAAGCCGTCCCAGGTTAGCCCTTCGGCTATTTTAAAGCAACAGCAGCAAACTGCCACCAGCAGCTGATGCTGGAAATCAGACTACACGGCTTTACTGCACCAATGCCAGGTACATTGGTGCTACATACCTGCCGTCAATAACGGCCCCTTGCACCTTACCACAATATATACAGGAATATACAGCAAAATTGTTCATAGCATGACACCAGTGGGAAGCTGTTTAGGCGTGGGGCAGGAATTGTATTCAAAGCAGAGAGTATCAGCATCCTGAGGCAATAAAGCAGGGCTGGACAAGATATAGAAGCCAGATTAGGAGAAGAGTAAACTTATGACTAGGATCATAAAAGATCAAAAGAAGAAAAAGACCAGAGGGATATTGGATATATATATCTGGGTTAGAGAAGCAGGGGAAAAGAAGGCAAGAGGAGAGACTGCTAGCACAGAAGAAGGGAAAGGCAAGAAGAAGAGAAGGGAGTAAGGAGGAATGAAGGCTGCCAGCTGAAAGGTCTGCTTGTGGGTGCCTGTTTTAGGGGGGTATTGCTCTTAATATTGCCGGAAGTCAAAATAACCTACAGTCTTATGCGTGTATCCATTGTGTTATCATTGGCCAGATATTGATAATATTTGTATGTGTGTTTGCTTATTTTAGTCGAGCCGGGCAGGATAAATAGGAGGGTTAATTATTTACAGCGTGCCGGCACCGGCCATTCACAAATGCCTGGCTTAGACGCATGTCCTGCCAAAGTGCATGCACCGTTGGACCGGGAATGAAGGCAAGTTTATGGGCGACCTGGGGGGTTTCACACAGCGGGCCACCCCAATTTAGAATTCCCCGTGTGGGGGGGGGGGAATCAATCTGTGGGTTTTGGTCCACTTTAAAATCCATGGGTGCAATATCTGTAGCCTTCCAGAGCCTGTGGTGATAGGTTTTGCGCTTATTTATCTGAGGCTCTGACTGAGCCCCCTGATATAGCATAGTGAATGCGCATGCAGTTCGTCAGGCAGTAAATAAAATAAAATGTATTCAATATATTATGTATTTATTGCTGATATTGTAGGTGGTTCTTATTCTTCATTACATTATGATGCTATTGCCACCTCCCTCATCTGCACATTATCGCTAATGTATGTATTGTGAGATTCTGGATTCAGGGTACGATATGAGCCTGAATACAGCGAAAATATGGTAGGGGCACACACTGAGGAGGGAAAGAAAGGACTGGATAGAAAAATGAATATAAGTAATAGAAAATATATATATAATCAATATCTATATATAGATTATATAAAGTCTATCCTACAAAAGATGCATGCCCAGAAGCCATTTCTACATCAATACAATAGTAATAAAAAACGCATGTGTTACCTACTTAGGGCCTTATTTATCAAGGGATAGCGCCAGGTAGTGTCTCACTAGCGCCAGGTAGCGCCAGCTATCGGCGGCTACCGACTCCAGAACGCCAGGCTGCGAATACAATCACGCATTTATCACGCTAAATGAGGCTAGCGCCGGCGAGAGTGTCAGCTAGCGCGGGATTCATCATGTTGCAGACTTCAGCGAACAGCGCCGCTGCTAATCCCATCACAGCGCCAGGTATGACCTCTCGCTACCTGGCGCTCTCCAATGCATTTCAATGGAGCAATCTTTAAATATTCATAATTAATTGATATTAATGTTTTTTTTTTTGTTTTTTTTTTAAATGTCAAAAATTCGGTGACCACTTCTGCAATGTTATATCTTTTTTTTAAGGTAAAAAAAAAATAAAAAAAATTGTGCAGAATTGATATTACAGGTCTGATATTAATGTATTCATATTACAAAATGTTTATAAAAACTTGTTTATTATTTTTTTCCAAAAATAAGGTTGTTTGGGGGTTAAAAAACTACTTTTAACACATCGCCGCCAGCGCTCTGGGGTTTAAACATGCATTTTACAGCGCGAGAATTTTTGGAGCGTGATTTGTTAATGAATATGCTGGGAGCCGTTCGCTATGGCCATTCGTTGTCATGCGCTCCCATACAGCGCGGAACCTGTCAAACAGCGACTCCTAACCCCGTATTCAACATTACCGCACACCGACTGAGTCGCTGTCAACAACCGAACAACGGCCAAGCACAGCGAATACTAGCCGGCGCTGTGAAAATCACGTTACTGTCGCTCATCTGTCGCTACCTGGCGCTATTAATAAATCGGCCTCCCAGTCTGGCAGTATAAAGAATGGCACAGGCTCACTAATTTTATGTATGGATTTTTTTAACTTTTTTGTTTATGATTGTTGATGTAGGGCCCTTATATCGAGCATGGGATCCTGTGTGTGCGCTTGATGGCTGAAGCTAGGATGGTGTTGTATCAGCAGGAAAAATATGTTGCCCATTTAGAATCAATATGGCTTTTCTGTAACAACCATATTCATTTATGATTGTCAATCTAGGGATAACTTATCTAGCACAGCACTTTGGGGGGTTCACTTGATGGCTGGGCTGTTGTAATATCGGTGGGCATATTTATTGGCCATTCATTTTTGAAACAATCATCTTAGAGTGGACCAAAATCCATGACTATCCAGACAGAACGGAGGTTGCTGCAGACAGGGAGAGACTAACAGACAGGCAGGGAGAGTCAGGGAGACCCACAGAGACCCACACAGTGCCAGGAAGAGCCAGGGAAAGATAAGGAAAAATCGGGAATGATCCAGGCAGGGACAGCAGAGAAAGTGACAGGGAAACTTTCTTTTTTTATTTTCACTTCACTTCATTTGCCAGATCAGTTTTAAATTGCTTTTTTTTGTGCTGTAAATATTGCTGGCCACTGTGCATCCCATCTTGGCAATGGCATATTTAACCCTATCTGTTACACACAAGCATTTCTTATAACTCGATTAGTTTTAATTTTTTTTGTATGCTGTAAAAACCCCAGCCCACATGGGCATACTATTTCAGCACATTTAACCCTATCTGTTATACTAAATCAGCTTCTAAAGGCTCTGTTTTATTAATATATTGCATTTTTAATTGGTTCTGTGTGTCCTTTAAAAACACCAGGCCGCAGGGTATCCCAAACCGGCACATTTCACCCTATCTGTTATACTAAAGCAGCTTCTACAGGCTCTGTTTTATTAATATATTGCATTTTGAATTGTTTTTTTGCGTCCTGTAAAAACACCAGGCCGCATGGGCACCCCGAACCAGCACATTTCACCCTATCTGTTATACTAAATCAACTTCGCAAGGCTCGGTTTTATTAATATATTGCATTTTGAATTGGTTTTGTGTGTCCTGTAAAAACACCAGGCCGCATGGGCATCCCAAACCAGCACATTTCACCCTATCTGTTATACTAAATCAGCTTCTAAAGGCTCTGTTTTATTAATATATTGCATTTTGAATTGGTTTTGTGCGTCCTGTAAAAACACCAGGCCGCAGGGTATCCCAAACCAGCACATTTCACCCTATCTGTTATACTAAATCAGATTCTACAGGCTCTGTTTTATTAATATATTGCATTTTGAATTTTTTTTTGCATCCTGTAAAAACACCAGGCCGCAGGGTATCCCAAACCGGCACATTTCACCCTATCTGTTATACTAAATCAGCTTCTCAGGTTCTGTTTTATTAATATATTGCATTTTGAAGTGGTTTTTTTTCAATATATCTTTATTGAGTTTTTAAATTTTGCATAGAAAATAAAACAGCAAGGACAGCGAAGAAAATTACAGAGCCACTCTACTATATTGTACAGCAGAGACAACAAATGGAAGCATCTAGGTACTATAAAGGTCCAAAAAAAAAAAATATATATATATATATATCTCCGACAATAGTACCCGAACAGCGTTGTTAACAGAAATGAAGATACCAAGGTTTTACGAGACCGCAGGGCATCCCGATCGTTCATCGATCGTTCTCCATTTACTGGTCACTATATAAGTGGGGGAACCCGGGTCTTATCAAAGGTCCAACTAAAGGAGCGGAGGGACAGAGGGACAACCCCCAACCCAGGGACCCCCCCGGCCCGCGCCTGGGGGGCATTTCCCCGGCCGGCGACTGCGGCCCCCCGACCTCCGCCACCCCCAAACCACCAATCTCCCAGGCCTCCCTGCTGCCAGCTCTGTCCACCCCCGTGGGAAAGCCCACCGTAGGCGGAAGAAGAAAGGAAAGAATAACGAAAAATAGAGAGAGAGGAAAAAAGGGGAAATAAAGAAGGAGTAGGAACGGAAGAAGGGCAAGAACGCCCCCTCATCCAATCTTCTCAAGAAGGTCCTGAATCCCCGGGGGAGTTCTTAGAGATCTCCCATATCATCCAGGTCCTAAAATATTTTTCGCCCCCTCGACACCGTCCAGTGCTAGTTCCTCCATCCTCTTAATGTTTTCCAGTTCACCAAACCATTCCATCAAGGATGGCACGGTGCTGGAACACCAGTGTCTGGGTATCACTGACCTGGCTGCTGTAAGCATATGCCTTAGCAGGCCCCTCCCCCCCGATGCCACTGAGCCCGGAGTAATTGATAGCAGGGCCACCTGTGGAGAGTTGGGGACGCTCACGAGTGTCGTGCACTCGAAGACCTTCAGCACCCCCTCCCAAAAAGTCTTAATAGCAGGGCATTCCCACCAAATGTCTGGGTCCCACGGGCTTTATTGCACCTCCAGCAGTCTCCGGTCTCCGATCCTCCAAACCTCACCAAGTCCACTGGGCATCTGTACCACCTTGTTAAGATTTTGTAGTTCCTCTCCTGGGCTTTACATGCCATCGAGAATTTGTGTGTCAGGGCAAATGATTTCTCCCATTCTTCCCTGACCCAATTCCGCTTCCCACCTTCTGCAGAATTGGGGGAGCTCATCTTTTGTACCTCCACTCTGGTAAATCCTGTACAGGGTTGAGATAGCTCGTGCCGGGGGGCTCTGGGCTTTAAGGATCACTTCTAATGCTGTTAAGGGCTGGGACAGGGTATTCCCCGGGGCAAAGGTCCCAATGAAGGCTCTCAACTGGGCATACAAGAACCAGGACACTTTCCTTTCCCTTCCCTGCTCCCTCAGGTCAGACAATGATGGTAGGCGGGACCCGAGGTCACCTCTCCCAATCTCATGTCCTGGGACGCATCCCAGACCAGGAAAGTCCTGGCCCCTAGTCCGGGGAGGAATGCAGGGTTATCGAAAAGCGGAGTGAGAGGTCCAGGTCTGTGCGATAAGTCCCTCTGTTTAAGGGACCTATCCAAGAGTATTGTTTTTTAGCATACGATCTCAAACTCCCTATTGTGCTATTAAGGTGTGGGAGATAGTTCAATTTATAAAGTTTCCCCAGGTCTGTGGACAATTGCAACCCAAGGTATCTAATTGATTCCCGTTGCCACTTAAAGGGGAAATTCGCCTGCACTAGCTTCTGGGTCTGTTCATGTAGAGGGACGTTTAAGATCTCCGTTTTAGTCATGTTGAACTTAAAATTGCTTAGTTTGCTAAAGCTCTCAAACTCCTTAATGATAGAGGGTAGGGAAGTATGCGGGGAGGTTATGTATAAAAGGAGATCGTCAGCGAAAAGGGAGAGCTTGTATTCCCTCGCTCCACACTGCACCCCCGTAACGGAGGGATTGGCTCTCAAGGCGTTTGCCAAGTGCACCATCACCAGGACATAGAGCAAGGGGGACAGGGGGCACCCCTGTCGCGTACCATTTCTAATGGCAAATGACCTAGAGAGAGTGCCATTGATCTTAGCCTTGGCAGTGGGATCATGATAAAGGGCCATAATTCTATCTAGCATAACCGGGCCAACCCCCACCTGAGACAGCACGGCCCTTAGGAACCCCCAATGCACCCTATCAAAGGCCTTCTCCGCGTCCACCGCCAGAAGGCAGGATGGCACCCCTCCAGTGTGGGCGAAGTGCATCAGTGAGACAGTTTTAATCACATTGTCCCTGGCCCCAGCATTTCCACAATCTGTTGCGCCCTCTCCTTTTTCAGCCTTGCACCTTGCTTGATGAAAACTCCCCGAAGCATACACTTAAGCGTCTCCCACTGAATCGGCAGTGAAGTGTTATCATCGCTATGGTCCAGATGGAAATTAGTTACCACGGCCTTAATCTCAGCCATGCATGGAGTATCTTTCAGCAAATTGTCATTAAGACGCCAAGAGCATTGCCTGGGGGTCACATCCAGCAATGGGAGGGAATACAGGAGCGTGACCTGACCAAAGCATCTGCCCAATCGAGGACTCCGGGTACACTGCAAGGGCATGATGGCTCAAAAGGAAATAATCCAGTCTGCTATACACACTGTGGGTATGAGAGAAATACGTATAGTCCCTCTCCCCCCCATGTAAAACCCTCCAAACATCCACCACCTCTAGGGACTGGAGAGTCTTGCGGAACCTATTAAGCTTAGAATGGGAGATTGCGGATTTCCCCTGAGAGGAATCGATCCTTGGATCTAAAGTTAAGTTCAAATATCCGCCTATGATTAACAATCCCTCTCCAAAGTCTTCCAGCAATCGTAACATCTCCACTCCTGCTTCCACCTGTCCCTGGTTGGGCAGATATAGATTAGCCAGGGTATACCTCGTCCCACACAGGGTAAACTTTAGGACTAAGTATCTGCCCCCAGAGTCCACTTTAACATGTATGTTCTCTAAAGGAACATTTTTGTGTATGGCGACAGACACTCCCTTAGATTTACTCTCGGGGTTGGGACTGTGAAACCATTTGTCGTAGTACCTATTTTTGATTTCAGGTATTTTCCCCTGACAGAAATGTGTCTCCTGGAAAAGGACTATGTCCACTCTTTCTTTATGAAACCCATATAGGATTTTTGCCCTTTTCTCAGGGACATTAAGCCCCTTGGCGTTAAATGTACACAACTTAAGGCTCGTCATTGTGGCTCGCTCTTAGGAGAAGGACGTCCCCCTAACCGGAAGAAGATGCAGGGTCCAGTACACGTCGCAACCCCAAGCCCCGAAGATCGGGGGCCGTTCACCACCCCAAGAAGAAGGAGAGTGGGAGACAGAGAAAGAGGCAAGAAGATAAAGAGAGACAGTAGAAAGGATAGTGGAGGAGAAATAAAACAAACAAAGCCCTTCCTTAAAGAGGAGGGTAGTTAATACTAAAAGGGCGAAGCCCCTGGCGCCACGCAAATCCCGCTGGCTCACGCCCCCGGGATGGCGCGGGAAATTATTTGGGAAGGTGGCCTCGCTACACAGGAGCCCGCCCGCCCCTTCCCACGTCACAGGTTAGTGCACCCAATCCTCCCCCATCGCTGAACATCATAAACAACCCAAACCTCATTTGCAATTACTCCAAAACAAGTCTTATATCAGTAAGCCTCAGAGAGCAACTAGGCCTGGTCAGTGGCAGTGGTATATAGTCTAGTCTAATCCGCCTTCCGCCTATGTCACAACGGGGAGGGGAGCCCGAGACTCGAACTCCCGCCCCAACCCCAAGGGACACAACCGTCCCCCAGTTGAGCCATAAGGGAGAAGATAGGCCCGGCCCACCCGCCCCGGGCCACCCTTGAAGGCAACAAAAATCCCCACACAGTAATTAAAAAGTACTACAAACGATCTCAATACAACCATTGAAAAAGAATTTCACCCGACGCACCCACGCCAGCCCCCCCGCGCAGCCCCGCCTGCCGTCCGCGCATGTTCGCCGTCGGCAGTGAGGATTTTCAAGATGCTGACGATGGAGCAGTGCGGGGCATGTGGTCCTCTTGTGTCCCCCTCATCAGGTAGGTGTGTGTGTGTGCCACACAGAGGTGACGGGTGACTTACCTGTGTGCGACGGTTCCGGTATCAGTTGCTGCCATAGACGGGCTCACATCGCTTCAGGCTGCCGCAAGCCGTGTGCCGCCACTCGCTCTAATCCAGTTCAAACCCGGAGCCAGTGCGGGGCGGCGGCAAAAGCCGGAACTGGAGCACAGCGCCGCCGTGTCCCCTTCCCCGGAGCCAGACCACAGCTTCCCCACCTGCAGCTCAGTCACACTGTCACACTGCCCCTGCCGCCCCTGTCCCTTCATAGAGAGCCTCCGGCTGTGGGATGGCTACTGGACCCCGGCTACTGGGATATATTGCCTTTTCCACTGATAAAGCTGGGACATGTGCACTGCAGGGGTAAAGCATTTACAACTATTAGTAATTAACTTTTACACATCTCCTCTCTCTTTTACTCTTTCTTCCCTTTTCCACATTCTTTCTTTCTTATTTTACGCCTTTACCTTTTTTTCTCCTTTTCAGATTGCATCAGTCTTCTCTTTTCTACATCCAACATTTTCCACATTCCCTCCTTCTTGCTCTTTTCTGCATTCCCTCCTTCTTGCTCTTTTCTGCATTCCCTCCTTCTTGCTCTTTTCTGCATTCCCTCAGTCTTGCTCTTTTCTGCATTCCCTCCTTCTTGCTCTTTTCCACATTCCCTCCTTCTTGCTCTTTTCTGCATTCCCTCCTTCTCCCTCTCTTTTCCACATTCCCTCCTTCTCCCTCTCTTTTCCACTTTCCCTACTTCTCGCCCTCTTTTCCGCATTCCCTACTTCTCGCTCTCTTTTCTGCATTCCCTCCTTCTCCCTCTCTTTTTCACATTCCCTCCTTCTCGCTCTCTTTTCCACATTCCCTCCTTCTTGCTCTCTTTTCCACATTCCCTCCTTCTTGCTCTCTTTTCCACATTGCCCTCTTTCTTGCTCTCTTTTCCACATTCCCTCCTTCTTGCTCTCTTTTCCACATTCCCTCCTTCTTGCTCTCTTTTCCACATTGCCCTCTTTCTTGCTCTTTTCCACATTCCCCTCTTTCCCGCTCACTTTTCCGCATTCCCTCCTTCACGCTCTCTTTTCCGCATTCCCTCCTTCACGCTCTCTTTTCCGCATTCCCTCCTTCACGCTCTTTTTTCAGTTTCCATTTTCCCTCCTTTATGTACTCGTTTCCACATTCCTTCCTTCTTGCATTCTTTTTTACATTCCTTCTTGCTTTCGCTTCCACATCCCCTTCTTTTTACTCTTGTTTCCACATTCCCCCCTTCTTGCCCTATTTTTCATATTCCCTCCTTCTTACTCTTGTTTCCACATTGCCCCCTTCTTGCCCCCTTTTTTCGCATTTCCTCATTGACGCTTTTTCCATTTCCTCCTGTAACGATAACCCTTATCGCCGGAGGGCTTCACCGCCCAAGACGTCCTTTTCCCAATCGTAAGAGGTGCTGCTGGAAGTCCAGAGTCGTCCGTGAGGAAACAGGAACAGCCCTTACAAGGGCTAGTGAATTGTAATATAGCGTTTCCCCCAATAAGAGACAGAACTCAGTATTGAGGGTGAAGATGAACTGAACTTTATTAGTGCCACACTAGGCCTTATATACACCAGTCTCCATTGCATGACACACACACCGACCAATAGCAGCAGGGCACACAATCCCTCAACTCTGCCGGTGATGCAATCAGCAATACAATAGACGTCTAATACACTCAATCCGAACAATGCCATTGTCTGTGACGTAATCAATCAATACAATGGCAGTCAGAACAATGAATAACGTAATCAATCAATACAATGGCAGTCAGAACAAAGAATAACGTAATCAATCAATACACTGGCAGTGTGTAACATGCTTAAGAAAAGGAAAGTAATGAACCTGTGTAAAGTCCAAAGGGCAGAGAGTCTGTCACACCTCCTTATAGCGCAGCGGCGCCAAGCGGGCTGATTGGACGAGCGGCCGCGCATGCCCCGCAGGACCGCAGTGAGGTGAGTTGGCTGTGGCGATTGGGGGACTTTCACACAGTGAGGCACCCCGGATCGGGGGAGTGGCCTATAACCCAGGATAGTCAAAATCCTGGGTTTTGGTCCACTTTAAGGGTGATATGGCGTTGCAGAGACCAGAGAGAGGTAAAAACTGGCAGCAGACCAGTAGGTGCAGGTGGAAACTTAAAGTGGACCAAAACCCAGGGGTTTGACTATGCTGGGATTTGGCCCCAATTGGGTGTGCCTCGCACTGTTCGCATGGTCGCCCTCGGCAGTGAGGATTTTCAAGATGCTGACGATGGAGCGACGTGTGCCCATGGTTTGTGTGTTGAGGGCATGGCTGCCTCTTCCTCACAGGCGTTTTTTGCACAAAGCCGAGCTATGGCAGTGAGTGGCGGCCATTTTATCGTAGCCTGGCTCAGGCATGGCCAGAGGGAAGCGTCCGCAGTAGCGGCGGCAGCCATGATGCTGTAGCCATGATGCTGTAGATCACAACCCTGCCCTTTCTGGAGGTAAGCCGGCTTCTAATCTCTGAAGACATAGTGTGACCTAGTTCTACAGAGGTCCCTACATTGCGCCCCTGCCACACACTGTTTATACTGAATCCATGTTGCAGCAGCCAGCAGCAGTCAGAGCAGCAGCCCTCAGAGCAGCAGCCGTCAGAGCAGCAGTCAGAGCAGCAGCCAGCAGCAGCAGTCAGAGCAGCAGCCAGAAGCAGCAGTCAGAGCAGCAGCCAGAAGCAGCAGTCAGAGCAGCAGCCAGAAGCAGCAGTCAGAGCAGCAGCCAGAAGCAGCAGTCAGAGCAGCAGCCAGAAGCAGCAGTCAGAGCAGCAGTCAGAGCAGCCAGCAGCAGCCAGCAGCAGTCAGAGCAGCAGCAGTCAGAGCAGCCAAAGCAGCAGCCAGAGCAGCAGTCAGAGCAGCCAAAGCAGCAGCCAGAGCAGCAGTCAGAGCAGCATTCAGAGCAGCCAGAGCAGCAGCCAGCATCAGTCAGAGCAGGCAGAGCAGCAGCCAGCAGCAGTCAGAGCAGCCAGAGCAGCAGTCAGAGCAGCCAGCAGCAGTCAGAGCAGCAGCCAGAGCAGCAGCCAGCAGCAGTCAGAGCAGCATCCAGAGCAGCAGTCAGAGCACCCAGCAGCAGTCAGAGCAGCAGCCAGCAGCAGTCAGCAGCCAGCAGTAGTCAGAGCAGCCAGCAGCAGTCAGCAGCAGTCAGAGTAGCAGCCAGCAGCAGTCAGAGTAGCAGCCAGCAGCAGTCAGTGTAGCAGCCAGCAGCAGTCAGAGTAGCAGCAGTCAGAGCAGCAGCCCATGCATGTGCTGTGGGAACTAAGTGCCAGTAAGATTAGATCCTCTAATGTGGAATAAACCTCCCAGCCTAGCCCGGGGCATCCTAGATGTAAACATGGGGTGGCCGCATCTTTGGGCTGTGCACGCGCTCCCATCGCCAGCCATTCAGATATAAATAGCATATATCTTTTTGTTTACTGTGTTTTGCTTTTTTTAGTAGATGTACCACTGTTTTTATCTTTTTTCCGATTGCCCACCTTTCATCGGGCATCACCCAGCTCCCTCGCTACTCCGCACAGCCGCTGCTCCAGCTTAGAGGGAACACTGCCCACACCCCCACCCGACCGACACCCCACCCAAGTACACATATACAGTAGCTATGAACATGTGTTCATATAACATAAATCAAGGAACATATACTTATAACTGGCCCTTGGCAAGGCAAGGACAAAGGGGAGGGGAGGCAAAAAGCACCAAACGTCGGATAGCTTAGGCCTCTTCGCCCCCAACCGGATTCCCCCAGGCGGGGGGGAGACCCAGCCCGGTGAGGCCCTCCAAGTTCAGGATCAAGGGGGGCTCCAAGCGTCGCGGGTCAACAATGCTCACTGGATCCAGGAGGGTAAAAGAAATAAGAAAAGATGGGATGTCCAAAAGCATGGGCACAGACCCGAGGACACTCCTACTGCTCCGGGTTCCTTCTGGGAGCACCCCAGGACGGGCTAAAGTCCAGCCAATCTGGGATCGGAAAAGGTGCCAGGCCCAAGAAATCAAACATGTTAGACAGGTCCGCCTTGCTGTTGAGCGCAAAAACAGAACGGGTGGAACGGGTGGCCCCATTTGTACGAGGCCCCCATCTCCTGAAGCCTGTCAAGTAGAGGGAGGAGCATTCTTCTCATCTGAAGAGTACGACGAGACACGCCTGGCAATATTGCAACCTGAGAGCCCCTCCACTCAAACCGGCCTCTGTCCCACGCCCGATGCAAAATATCTTCTTTAACAGTAAAAAAGTGAATTCTGCACAGGACATCCCTAGGCGCCTGGGGGTCTCCAGCCGGGCAGCTCGCCACTCTGTGAATCCGATCGATGTTTATCTCAGAGTCCAAGGATCTTCCCAACAGGGAGTTGCATAGTTCCTTGGCTGAGGAACGCAGTGCGTCTGCCCGGACCGATTCAGGGATGCCGCGGATCTTCAAGTTGTTTTGCCTATTCCTGAGCTCGGGTGCAGAAGGGGCTTCATCCTCATCTTCAGGAGAAGAGGGACGCAGGTTTCCCCGGAGTCAGCAGCTGAGGCAGCAAGGTGTTAGCAGCATGGTTGGCAGTCAGCATGGGGGCAGAATTGTAAAGCCTGGAGCCAAACGGGGCCGGGGCTGGGGTAGAGCACCTGCTGCACGGCAGGCTACCTTATCGGGAGGTAGTGGAGCAGGGGTTCCTGGAGTTGGCGGCAGTAGCAGTGAATCAGTGCGGGCTGTTGGTGGGAAAAGTAGCTACTCGGCAGCGTGGCCAGGGCCCATATGTTGGCACCACGGCCCTGCGTCAACATATGATGCGTCACCATAAAGCGGCCTGGGAGAACCGAGGCTCCGAAGAGGTGGTCCAGGCTGCTTCCTCACCAAGTGGCACGCCGCTCCCAATTTCTGCCAGCCAAGGCTCCAGCACCTCAGCCGAAGGCAGCTGTGCGTCATACCCATCCTCTGTCGCTCCAGATGCTCCTGCTCCTCCTCCTCCTCCAAGTCATGCATCCTGCCAGCAATCCATCAGCTAAGCCATGTCCAAGAGACAGCAGTATGCGCCCACTTATCCTACGGCACAGAAGCTGAATGTGCTCCTGTCTGCTGGTGCTGCAGTCGCTCCCTTTTCAGGTGGTGAACTCTGCACCTTTCAGAGAACTGATGGCTTGTGCCGAGCCGAGGTGGAGAGTCCCAAGCTGACATTTCTTTGCCAAGAAGGCAGTACCAGAGCTGCACACTTTTGTTGAACAGAAGGTGGGCCAGTCCTTGAGCCTGTCGGTGTGTAGCAAAGTGCATGGCAGCGCAGACGTCTGGAGCTGTAACTACGGTCAGGGACAGTACATGTCGTTTACGGCCCACTGGGTGAATGTGGTCCCTTTGCAGCAGCAGCAACTTGGACAGGTCACGCCGCTTCGGCCTCCGCGCTCCCTGGCCATTGACACTGTGCGACTCAGCCTCCTCATCCTCCGCCATCTCCTCAGCCTCCACTGTAGACTCAAGTCTCAGTGCCCCTCCAACCTACCATGTGTGCAGGGCACGGAGGTGTCACGCTGCGCTTCACATGGTTTGTCTTGGTGAACGGAGTCACATAGGGGAGGAACTGCTTAAATTTATTCATCAAGAAATCCAAACATGGCTTACTCCAAGAAAACTGGGAACCATGGTTACCGACAATGGGAAGAACATTTTGTCTGCGCTGCGACAAGGAAGGCTGACCCATGCGCCCTGCATGGCTCACGTCTTCAATCTGGTTGTGAAGCGGTTTCTGAAGTCTTCCCCCCATCTGCAAGACATCCTAACAACTTCAAGGAAACTTTGCATGCACTTCAGTCACTCATACATCGCCAAGCACACCCTTCTTGAGCTACAGCGTCAGAACGGTAGCCCCCAACATAGTCTGATTTGCGATGTTTCCCCCCGTTGGAATTCCACCCTGCATATGTTGGACAGACTATACGAACAGAGAAAAGCCATCACGGATTTCTTGATGATTCAAGCGGATAGGGGGACTCCCCTGTGTAACTTCAATGTCAACCAGTGGCAGCTCATACGTGACACCTGCCGTTTGCTCAGGCCCTTTGAGGAAGCCAATTTATTTGTGAGTCACCAGGATTACGGGATGAACGACGTGATTCCACTGCTTCATGTACTACAGCACATGTTGGAAACCATGGCTGATCAGGGCACTGGAGACATGGCGTCTAAATCTTACGGCCACATGAACCCCGTTGGAGCTGAACTGGAGGAGGAGGAGGAAGAGGAGGAGGAGTGGCACAGTGCACAGTTTAGGCTTGGCGAAATGGCTGGTTTATCTAGTCAGCGGACAGGAGAGGATGAGCAGGAGCAGCCAGAGGAGCTAGGGTGTTGTGAGGAAGGCGAGACAGAGGACCCAGACACATCGTGGCAGTATGCAGTGGAGATGGAGACAGGTAGTCCCTCCGAGTCATTTGCGCAAATGGCAGGAAGCATGCTCACGTGCTTGCGTAGTGACCCCAGAATTGTTTCCATTTGTCAGCGGGATGACTTCTGGCTCTCCACCTTATTGGACCCTCGCTTCCGGCACAAAATGGGGGCATTTTTTAAACCCGCCAAGAGGGAGGAAAAACTGACCTACTACAAAGACATTCTACGTAGTCAGTTGGCCGATGCCTATCTGCGCCATGGTCCATACTCTCGCAGGTCTGACTCGGGGGGACCTCTGCGCTCACCTTCCACTGCCATGGCTGCTGGCAGGAGCAGCAGCAGCAGCTCCATCAGCAGCAACCTCAGTCTTCAGTCGCTAATGAGTAGCTTTCTACACCCGCATAGTGAGTCTACTCATGAGCAGAAGGAAGACCTGGAGCAGGACCTGAACCAGCAGGTCATGTCATACCTTGACATGACCATGCCAACACACCTTGAGGATCCGCTGGACTTCTGGGCAGCCAAACTTGACTTGTGGCCGCAGCTAGCTGAGTTTGCCCTGGAAAAGCTGTCCTGCCCGGCAAGTAGCGTGCCATCTGAGCGGGTGTTTAGTGCGGTGGGGGCCATAGTTACGGCGAGGAGAACTCGTCTGTCAACTAAAAATGTGGAGAGACTCACCTTTGTGAAAATGAATCAGGGATGGATCAGCAAGGATTTCCACCCACCAATGGCTGATGCATGTGACTAGATTCAGCATGGTGCCACGTTTTACACTTTCCAAATGGTGCAAAATATATGTATGTCTTTAGGCCAATTTTTGGGCTCCTGCTGATGCCAACTTCAGGGTGTGCCTTTCAGCCAAATTTTGGCCTCCTGCTGCTGCCAACTGCAGTGTGTCTTTAGGCCAATTATTGGGTTCCTGCTGCCAACTCCAGTGTCTCTTTTAAGCTATGTTTGGGCTCCTGCTGCTGCTGCTGCTTGCAACTCCAGGGTGTCATTCAGCCAATTTTAGGGCTCCTGCTGATGCCAACTTCAGGGTGTCTTTCAAGCTATGTTTGGGCTGCGGCTGCTCCTGCTGCTGCTGCTTGCAACTCCAGGGTGTCATTCAGACAATTTTTGGGCTCCTGCTGCCAACTCCAGTGTCTCTTTCAAGCTATGTTTGGGCTCCTGCTGCTGCTGCTTGCAACTCCAGGGTGTCATTCAGCCAATTTTTGGGCTCCTGCTGCCAACTCCAGTGTCTCTTTCAAGCTATGTTTGGGCTGCTGCTGCTTGCAACTCCAGGGTGTCATTCAGCCAATTTTTGGGCTCCTGCTGCCAACTTCAGTGTCTGTTTCAAGCTATGTTTGGGCTCCTGCTGCTGCTGCTGCTTCTTGCAACTCCAGGGTGTCATTCAGCCAATTTTTGGGCTCTTGCTGCTCCTGCTACCAACTCCAGGATGTCTTTCAGCCAATATTTGGGCTCCTGCTGCTGCCAGCTCCACTTTAGGTCCACTTTAAGCAGCATCTGTTACCATGGTTAGACATGCATCTTCTGTTTGATATACATAGTCAATTTTCTATTAATAATATTTATTTTTCTGGGGACACTCGCACTGGGGACCAGAAGGTCAGGGGGCCCCATCACTGTTGACAAAAAAGTTTACTGTATGAGTCCTGAAGGGCCCCATCTAATGTTCACACATTTAGTTATGCCACTGCCACAGCCCTTGGAACCACCTACAATACCAGCAATACATACATACTATATTGAATACATTTAGGGGGGTAATGTACAACTTCACAGCTCATTCGCGGGTATTTGCATCTTGAAGCGCGTCTGCTGCATTTACTTTGCAAAATATGGCATATTCGCTAGGGGATGTCTGTGTTTTCAGTATTTACTTCTCATTTATTTTAGCTTGGTGAATTCTGGAAAACACTTTTTCAGTTCTCCAGCTTTTAGCAGCGAACCCCATAGGAATCTATGTTATTTTAGGCAAGATTGTCTGTAGGTCATTTTTGCATCTTTCAGGGATATTTCGAGCGAGAATGTCAGACAACTAGTATTGGAAAAACATTTTTTTTATTATTTAAAGATTTGCAAACAACCAGGGCACTCCAGAGACACTACACATATAGTTTTAAACCCACACCATGCTGAAACAAGCTTTAAAACTTGCTTTCAGCAAGATTACTTTAATTTTAAAAAATCATATCGCCCAAAGCAGTTCACCACTTTTCCCCAGACTGTAAATTCCACTCTTCCAGCCAGGCAAAGTGTGGCGAAAACCCAGAAAACAAACAGCTAATAATCAGTTGTCCCTACATTCACCACTCGGATTATAGCTTAGTTCGCGGTACTAGAACACAAGCCACAGCTCCTTTGCTCTGTTCCAAAGCCTTACTCATCTATTCCATGACCTGTCCCACAGCTCCTTTCATCTGTACTAGAACCCAAGCCACTGCTCCTTTCCTCTGTACCAAAGCCTCACCCATCTGTGCCATGACCTGGCCCACAGCTCCTTTCCTCTGTACTAGAACCCAAGCCTCAGCTCCTTTCCTCTGTACCAAAGCCTCATCCATCTGTGCCACGACCTGGCCCACAGCTTTTTTCCTCTGTACCAAAGCCTCGTCCATCTGTGCATTAACCTGGCCCACAGCTCCTTTCATCTGTACTAGATCCCAAGCCCCAGCTCCTTTCCTCTGTACCAAGCCTCATCCATCTGTGCCACGACCTGGCCCACAGCTTTTTTCCTCCGTACCAAAGCCTCGTCCATCTATTGCCATAACCTGGCCCACAGCTCCTTTCATCTGTACTAGAACCCAAGCCTCACCTCCTTTCCTCTGTACCAAGCCTCATCCATCTGTGCCACGACCTGGCCCACAGCTCCTTTCCTCTGTACCAAAGCCTCGTTCATCTGTGCCATGACCTGGCCCACAGCTCCTTTCATCTGTACTAGAACCCAAGCCTCACCTCCTTTCCTCTGTACCAAAGCCTCACCCATCTGTGCCATGACCTGGCCCACAGCTCCTTTCATCTGTACTAGAACCCAAGCCTCAGCTCCTTTCCTCTATACCAAAGCATCGTCAATGTGTGCCCTGACCTGTTCCACAGCTCCTTTCAGCTGTACTAGAACACAAGCCACAGCTCCTTTGCTCTGTTCCAAAGCCTTACTCATCTATTCCATGACCTGTCCCACAGCTCCTTTCATCTGTACTAGAACCCAAGCCACTGCTCCTTTCCTCTGTACCAAAGCCTCACCCATCTGTGCCATGACCTGGCCCACAGCTCCTTTCCTCTGTACTAGAACCCAAGCCTCAGCTCCTTTCCTCTGTACCAAAGCCTCATCCATCTGTGCCACGGCCTGGCCCACAGCTTTTTTCCTCTGTACCAAAGCCTCGTCCATCTGTGCCATAACCTGGCCCACAGCTCCTTTCATCTGTACTAGATACCAAGCCACAGCTCCTTTCCTCTGTACTAAAGCATTGTCCATCTGTGCCATGGCCTGGCCCACAGCTCCATTTACCTATACCAAAGTCTCTTCCATCTTTGCCATGACCTGGCACACAGCTTCTTTCATCTGTACTAGAAACCAAGCCACAGCTTCTTTCCTCTGTACCAAAGCCTCATCCGTCTTTGCCATGACCTGGCCCACAGCTCCTTCCCTCTGTACCAAAGTCTCATTCATCTGTGCCATACTTCGTTTTGAACCATGACTCACACGACTCACCACAGCTCACATCTACTTTTCTTTACAACAGCCCTGTGTAAGCAATCGTTTAGCGTTGTGACACAAAAAACACAGAGCTAGCTTTTTCCAGATATTCAACTAAATCATTGATTAATAGACGGTATTAGATCAATGTCCAAATATGTGTGATAGTCCAATAGTGCCAAATAAATGACTAAAAAATGAAATGACTGAGAATGATTTTTTTCCTTTTTCATCCACTTCCCAAAGTGCTTGTTCCTAATCTTCTGTGCTCATCACACCCAAATGTGCAAAACCTTACCAGAAAAACATCATAAAGAAGCCAAAATGATTATTATTTGATTCTCCTCCCCGCGCTGCTGAATCACTGATTTGATTAAAAATCATCCACATCCACTTAGATCCCAGAGGGTAAACGTTTTTTCATAAACTCTCAGGATATATCATATTAATGGATCACAGTCCACACATGGAAGGAGACATAAAAATATAGCAGGACTAGTGCAATACCGTTTTAAAACTGTTTAATAAAAATAGGTTTTAAGAATCGCACTCACAATTTGATAATAAAAAACCAGCATGTCAGCTCTCTAGACAGAGCAAAGTAAATGGAGCAGGTCTCACCACCAAGCTTCAATGTTCCCGTCGGCCGATCAAAAGAACATGTAGGTGATGGGCACTGTAGCAGGAATGTGTGCCTGATCCTCCAATCCTCCAATGTATAAGCACCGCCAAATCCCAACGCGTTTCGTCGCAGATCGCGACTTTAACCAGGTATTTGGCAGTGACAAACGAATAGTGCTTTTATACCGGAAGTGGAGGGGTCGTTCCCGCCCTCCTCCTCCGGCATACATTAACCAGTGCTTCGATTGCTTTCAATGCTGGGCAGTTGGCTCGCCCACTGAACGGAAGTCCAGGGGCGGGGAATACCCTCCCCGTCCTTCTCATGTGACGTACAATGGTAGCATTTCTGTTGCTACGCTACCACCTCACGCTTCTCTATCTGTATAAGGCGGAAGCAGGGCGAGAGACGCCTGCTCCCGCCCTCCACCCAAGCCGTCACTACAACGCTCCTGGTTACCTAGGTGACCACTTCACGCTATATGCTGGTCCCGGGAGCTATTCTTGAAAGCTGTAAGGAGCGGTTGCCCGTCCAATTGCGTTACTCTCATGTCTAACACATGACCCCTCGTATCCGCACAATGGACCATTAGACCTAGTGTCCGCACATTAGATCATTAACCCCTACCGCCCACTAATAGGCTAAAAGGCTATACAAAGGCTGCCTTTTAATTTAGCAGCTGCAGCCAAGAACATATAAATGCAAATGTGCCTAGAATTGTCAGGGCACAAAAGCCCCTCCTACTCCTACCCAGGTGTGGCATATGAGATGTTACCATTATACAAATGGGACACTGAAGACTGGTTGTGACACCACCTCCATCAATTGTATTATGCTTTGCACTTTTACCTAGTGCAAAGAACCTTACATAGAAATTAATATAAAATATAGATATATATATAGGATCAATATACACCTATACCACTAAAATCATACTAGCGCATATGGTTTTCCCTTAGATTGTTCATATAATTATACAATTCAAATATATTAAAATAGATACAACCTTATACCAATAAAACCATTTCAGAACAATTAGTTATTCTATGTACACCGGAATGTCCTGTGCACACATCTAAAAATAAGAAATGGGATTATTACAAAAAATGGAGGAAAGAAAGAAAAAGAGAGAGTAGAAAATGATCAACAGCTAGATAAGGGGAGGCCTAGGAATTATCAATGAAACAGTTTAGATCAAACTCAGAGAGTTGAAATCAAAAATCCATTTTCCCTCTCGCTGTGATAGTTGCCTAGTCACATTAGATCCCCTCCAGTGACGTGCTACTCTGTCAATCCCCATGAAAAAAAGTGTACTGCTAGCATGTACCAGCTTGTAATGGGCAGATACACTGTGGGCCTCGTATCCCCGTCTAATGTTGTAGATGTGCTCTCGGACCCTCACACAGAGCTGTCTAGTAGTTCGTCCCACATAGATCAAATTGCAAGGACATCTCAACAAATACACTTTAGTTGATTTGCACGTAATTAATTGGGAAATTTTAGTCTCCTTCCCTGTGTGAGGATTAGTAATAGTTTTAAATGTTTTAACAATGGAAGTCGTGGTCTTACAACCACAGCACACCCCACACCTATAGAAGCCTTCTAACTTGTTGGAAACTATAGGAATTGGCCTTGGCGGACCCACAAAACTTTTTGTCAATCTTTGCCTTAAATTAGGTGCTTTCCGGAACATGCAGACAGGCTTGTCCGGGACCATAGCCCCCAGAATTGGGTCCTCCTTAATAATATGCCAGTGGGCTTCTAACACTCTTTTAATCTGCCGATGTTGTGTGTTAAACCCTGTAATAAAGGCAAACTGGCTTTTGTCCCCAGCATTAGGTTCATTACTTGTTCTATTCTTGTTTAGAATTTCTTCCCGTTTCATAGATCTTACTTGCAAGTACTGTGATTCTATCTCTTCACTTTTGTAACCCTTGTCTATAAAACGGTTTTTCAAGGAGTTTGCCTGTCTATCATAATCATAAATGCTACTGCAATTGCGTCTTAGCCGCATGAATTGCCCTTATGGGATCGCTTTCAGCCAGTTTGGGTGGTGACAACTGCTCGATGGTACATAACCATTTCGGTCAGTGGTTTTAAACTAGGTCCTGGTGGTCAGTTTACAGTTCTCTTTTTTAATTGTTAGATCTAAGAAATTTACTGATGTTGGGTCCATTTCAGCCGTAAATTCCAAATTCCTCCTATTTTCATTCACTTGCTGAAAAAACTGAATTAGGGATGCCTCAGACCCTTCCCAGACCACCAGCACATCATCTATAAATCGCCTCCACACCTTCAGACTCGGTATTTCCCGGCCAAATATGAAAGTAGATTCCCAGAGGCCCACATAAAGATTCGCCATGCTGGGGGCAAATTTAGCCCCCATGGCTACACCTTTAATCTGTAGGAAAAATTTCCCATCATACCAGAAATAATTATGATTTAATGCAAAAGTAAGGCATTCAAGAACAAAGCTGATTTGCAACTGTGGAAGGCCTGAGCTCAACCTTAAAAAATACTCTACCGCCTCAATACCCCCTTGATGGGGGATCGCAGTGTAGAGAGAGGTAACATCTGCCGTTGCCAGCATTGATTCCATACTCACTACCAAGGAGTCACATAACTGCAGCACTTGCCCAGAATCCCTAAGATATGCAGGTAGAGCACAGACCAAGGGCTGTAGGAACAAGTCCACATACTCTCCTAGTCTGCAAGTTATAGAATCTATGCCGCTTACTATTGGGCGGCCGGGGGGTTTATCCAATCTCTTATGGATCTTGGGTAGTTGATAGATTGTGGGTATCTTAGGTGATTTTATATTTAAATATCCAAATTCCTTTTTACTGAGAATCCCCATTTCTTTTCCTTTAGTAAGGAGCGCAAGCAGGGCCTCCTGGTACGCCCTTGTTGGATCCCTTGTTAATGGGGCATAAGTCTCTGTGTCCATCAGTAGCCTATTCAATTCTTCTAAATAATCCTGCTTGTTTAAAACCACTAACCCTCCCCCCTTATCGGCCGGCTTAATGACCAAATCATGTTTCCCTTCTAAAGATTTAATACTCCTAGAGATATTTGCTGGACACTTACTACGCGTTAGGGATATTTTATTAAGGTCCCTAGTTACTACTTTGCGAAACACTTCTAGATGGGAATTGGAAGGGTTAATCGGATTGAACACTGATTTAGTTCTTAAGTCTGTATGTCTAAAGTGTTCAAACTCAGATAAATTCTCACTTGTGGACTGGCTTGAAACTAAATGTTCAGATGCAGACATTGTGGACTGATTGAGGAAAAACTTTTTCACACTTAATTTTCTCACATATTTTTGAACATCAATATAAGTGGCAAATTTATCCATATTTTTAGGGGGGGCATATTTCAGCCCTAGGTCTAACAATCTTATTTCACTGTCTGTTAGGGCAACCAAGCTGAGGTTGAAAATGCCCTCTCCTACAGCCTTCTTTTTGTGCTTGGCTCCCCCTCGTTTTCCACGTTGTCCCACCCTTTTCTTTTCATTAAGCCTGCATTTCGTTTAGCATTGGGGACCAAGTTTGCTCAGGGGTATGCGGGTAAGTGGCACCCTGCTTATTTTTAAGTAACTGATAACCAGTTTTCAGAATCTCTTATTAAAACTCGCTCCTGCTGTGTAATGCTTCTAGTTAGCAATAGGAGCCTCTGTCACCCTCCACCGCAGCCTGACAGCTTACATGGCCGACGCCTGCCGCACACAGACTCTAATGCAACACCCATGTACGTATCTGCACTCAAACCCGGGAATAATGACTGTGACAAGCCCTGCCCCTCCTTCATCCCAGGGCCCAGACTTCCTCCATGCCTCAGAATAGTTAGAGGCTTCCCATAAGTTACAGAAGACAGGTTCTGATATATTAAAGTGACTACCCCTAAATTACACAAGACTATTAAAGACTGCTGCCATGTTACATAAAAGTATTAGAAACTGCTGCCATGTTACATAAAACTATTAGAAACTGCTGCCTTCATTGTACTGGGGAATAATGGGGAGGTAAGCAAAGCAAAGTGATCAGTGAAGGGATATGAAGTATGGCAGCTCTCCAGATACAGCTCAGCTGCTTGCTGCTGACACAGCATCCCTGTGCAAGAAATGTCTTTGGCTCCAGGAGATGTGGGCTCTCCTGATCCGGGGAGCCCGGAGACCTGCCAGACAGGAGAGGGGAACAATATAGAGGACGCACAGGAAGAGGAACTCAGGAATGATGGGAAATGCGCACCACAAATGTGATGCCCCGCGGGACACCCGCCTTCTACGGGCTGCAAACCACCAATCTCCTTCACTTCTTCAGCCTTTTTTCAAGCCCCCATTTGCAGGGATGCTGGATATGCCTCAACGGACATGGCTGCCCCCAGGTTTTAGGTAGAGCAAGGGTTGGCAACTTACAGTGGGTCAGATGGTCAGAGGTTGGTCCAGCCAGCAGACAGGAATGGTCAGAGTCAGCAACGGATAGTATACACATAATTACAGCACAGAACACTATAAAGGGCCTGGTGATCTGGGATCGGTTCCTTTTTAAGGGGTCAGTGGCCAATGGGGAACTGCAAGCGGTCAGACTAATGGTGAGGGTGATTAGCTGGCCTAGGATCTCTGACTGGATTGGCCACATTTCCCAGGGACTGGTCAGCTAAGGCCGACAAGCCCCCTGACGGCTATCACCTGGCCAGGAGGCTGCGCTGCCTGCCACTGCTAGCACAGCATCTCCTGTGACCAAACCCTACCGTCAGCAGCGCGGGCGCATGCCCGCACAGCGCAAAAGAGCAAGGGAGGTGGCCAGGGCAAGTGCCCTGCACCAGTCTGTCGGGGAGCGCTGTGGGACACCCAGGTCAACTTTCTTACATTACCCTCCCCTTCAGCAGGGAACCCTGGACCCTCCACCTTGGGTTTAAGGGGGTTCTCCCTATGGAACTTCTTGATCAGTCTCTCCGCAGAAAAATCCATAGCTGGGAACCAGCTCCTCTCCTCGGGACCATACCCCTTCCAGTCTACCAAATATTGAAGGGAACTCAGAAGAAAACTAGAATCTAAGATTCGGGCAACCTCGAGCTCCTGCTGGCAATCGGCTAAGACGGCAGAAGGAGAAGGATCACACTCTACTCCAAGGGCTGACTTGAGGAGGGAAACATGGAAGGAGTTACAAATCCTCAGGGACTGCGGGAGTTTCTACATGACCTGATTAATCTTCTGTAAGATGGGTAAAAGGCCAATATATTGCAGCCCCAACTTAGGCGAAGGTTGGCGTAAAGCCAAATTCTTAGTAGAAAACTCGGTCCCCAACTTTATAGTCTGGATTGTTGAACTGATGACCATCTGCAAAAGTTTTCTGATGGCCAGAAGTTTGAATCAAATTCTGCTGGACCCTAGACCACAGTTTGGGCCACAGCTCTAAAGAGGGCAACCCAGAGGGCAGACCCGAGAGGAATTAACAGCATTATTGAAGGCAAATTCGGCAAAGGGAGGGTACTGTGACCACTCTGAGTATCGGAATCAAAACAGCAAAGATACTGTTCTGATTGGTCCTCTCTGTGTGACGGTTGGACTTGAAAGGTGGGGGTGAAAAGCTGAGGACAGACAGACAAAGAAGCCCAGTCGAGTGCAGAAAGCTCTTCAGAATGGAGACACAAACTGACCACATCTACCAGAATTCCGTGGAGATGGAAAACATGGTCCAAGAATTTCTAATTCTTGGGCGGTGGCAACTTTAAACCGATCTACCACTACCCAGATGACAGTGAATCCCTGCGACAGTGGCAGGTTCGTATTTAAGTCCATTGCTAGATGGGTCCATGGCCTTGATGGATTAGACAGGGGTACCAATAGCCCAACAGGGGCAGACATGGGAGTTTTACTGCGGGCACGGGTCCTACAGGCTCGGACAAAAGCCTAAAGGATGGCCACCAAATGTGAAGGTATACAAGTCCTTTTAACCCCTGGATACCCCACAGTGTTGGAACCATGAAATTGCTGCTGTATCGCAATGCGGTGGGACAAAGGTACGAAATGGAGATGGTCAGGTTTCTCCGCAGGAGAGTCTGATTGAAACCGACTTAGCTCAGTCGATAGATCAGGCTGGATGACGGCTATCACCCTTTGTCGTGGGAGAATGGACAGTCTCACTTCCATGGGAGTTCTTGTAACAGAAAAACTTTGAGACAAGGAATCGGCCTTAACATTTTTAGTTCCTGGCTTGTACGTGGTGAAAGTAAATCAAGAAAAAAAAAGCTTACTCTCTTTGGAGGCTCTAAATGGATATGGATAGCAAGCTGCATGGTTTCATCCCGGGTGCTGGGCAGAAGATGATTGACCATGGCATACTTAATAGTCTAGGACAGACCTAACTGAAATTGCCCACACAACACTGGATCATTCCAGTGGGAGTCTACTGACCAGCGCCAGAACTCAGTGCAATACCACTGGCCCTGTCTCAGGAAGCGTAATTTGGCGTCAGCTGTGCCCCCCAATGGGGGTCATCGTATTTACATAGCCTTAAAAAAGGCTTTTAACGGGCCTGGTGGTCTGGGTACGGTACCTATTTAAGGGGTCACTTGCCAATGTAGAATTGCGGGTGTTCAGACTAATGGTGAGGGTGATTGGCTGGCTTAGGATCCCTGACCGGATTGGCCACAGTAAGGCTGACCAGCCCCCTGATGACTATAACCTGGCCTGGAGGCTGCTCAGCCTGCCACTGGCAGAGAAACATCTCCTGAGGCCATATTCCGCTGTCGCACAAATGAGCACCTGCACAGCCTCAGAGGAGCAAAGGAGGCAATCAGGATGGCTCGCCGCACGCCCCGATTTCCGGGAACATTGCAAGTGCCCTGCAGCAGCCTGTCGCGGGCCGCATATTTTTGTGCTTACATTTGCGCTTGGAGTAAGATTTAATGTGCAAACTTACACACGCAGGCGCATGATTCAGGGTGTGTTGAGGGCTGAAAAGTGTGCGCAAATGTGTTCATTTCATGCCGAGTTTCCTTCAGCAAAAAGCAGGAGGAAACTGCCAACTTCACTAACTAACATGCTTATTTCATTCCAAAAACACATGTCGGCAATAGCCAGCATGTACTTTAGGAATCAGCCGCAAGGTATTTTTCTGTATTTTTAACAATCTTTTTACAATTTTAGGGAGATAACATTTGGCAAACTAGTTTGAAAAACTGACAAATACAATATTGGTTTAATCTACAAACACCAAAAAGGTGGACATTTAGCCACAAATGTATTATTACATTAGTAGATCAGTTATTAGGCACTAAGATACTAAACAAACAAGGCAGGGATGGAGGGATAAAGACAAAACCGGATTATAGGCGGGGCCCAAGGGGTGCGTGCCCCTGGGCCTCCACCATTTGCCCTGCAAGAGGGACTCCACCACTCAGAGGGCACTGAGAAGTGTACCATCCAAGTACCCGTGAGCAACAGTACTGGGACTTTGCGGTACTGCCACTTGGTCCAGTTAGCCAAAATTCACATGTCCTTGAGGTTCTCCCCTTTCTAATGACACCTCCAGTAGGTTGTTAGCCCCTCTAGGTCAGGAGATCCGACCACCTCAGAACCCTCAAGCAACACTACTGGGACTTTGTGGTACTGCCACTTGGTCTGCTTGGCCCATATCCACATGTCCTTGCAGGGGTGTATACCTGAGGTTCTGCCCTTTCCAACAGATCAGCCCTAATCCACATGCCCTTGCAGTGGTGTATACCTGAAGTTCTCCCCTTTCCTCCAGTGGGTCATTACCTCCCCTAGGTCTAGAGATCTGGTGCTGGACGAGATGCATTGATTCCCGGGATGATTTTGAGCCTCGGTTCTCCGGCTCCAAGGAAGCTATAGACCACTGGAAGGGGTATGTGGCATGCAAGGGCATGTGGATCCAATCCTCAGTGCTGCAAAGTCCTGGTACTGCTGCTCATGGGTATTGGGATCTAAAAATCAGTGGATGTGGCTTGTTCTGCAGCTGAAGTTCTGAAGTTTGGGCTTCCTTGCCCCCATGGTCCTGGAGAACCAGGCTTCAGAAGTGAACCTTCCTGGGTGAGGTGCATCGAATCCCAGGGTGACCCACTTTGGAGTTAGTGAGGACTGGAGCCGGCAGAGACAAGTGGTGTACGGTGCCGAGGATGGCACACAACAGGATTCGCCAGCCCAGATTAGCAGTGATGTCACTCACCCTCCTATCTACCTGCCTGCTGACCAACTTACCTACCTAGCCAACTGCCTACTAACCCACCCACCCACATACCAACGTACCTGCCCAGTCGCTTCCCTACCCAGGACCTGGAGCGGCAGCTGGAAGCCCTGGTGCAAGGGCAGAATTGTCAGCCCCTTGAGCTGGGGTGAAAGTTGCCCGACCACCTACTTTCCCACCTCCCTATCTGCTCTCCCACTAACCTCGCTACCTGCCCTCCCACCTACCTACCCACTCACCTATCTGCCTAACCACCCTCCTTCCTACCTACTCACCTACTTACTCAACTATATACCTACCTACTTACCCACCCACCTACCTACTGACCTATATATCCACATGTTATGAGGGATTTTAAACAGGATCACATCATAGTAGAAATTGTCTTGTGTCTTGTTTCTTAGTGGCGTTGGTTACTGACATGTGTATGAACTGGTCTAATGGCGCTTAGTGTAGTGATCATTAGAGTGACTGGAGCAAGGATTGGTTTTGCAGTTTTACAGGAGAGGAGTATGATTTAAGTGAGGGGGTGGGTGACCTGTTTCTACATAGATGCAAAGCCCCAGCATGCCCCCCCCCCTATCACAATGAATGAAGTGGGGTGTGACAGCATCACTGTGACAGATTTTTTTCATCATGTTACTTTCATGGACTATTACTTTAAATAGGATGACCAGTTTCTTCATACCCCCCCCCCCCCCCCCCATCCCCGGGTGCTGAGCCGCACAGAGAGTACACAGAGTGGCATCCCCTCAGTATGCACGTACCTGTCTGCCTATTTAAGAATGGGATTATGAAGACACTGACTTTAAAGAAACAAAATACTGCATCAGGGGCCTCCACCACAATTACTCCGGGCCTGTATATAGAGAACACCTGGGACAAAACATTGTGCCATTTGTGCGCACTGTGCCATGAATCGTGCGACGAGGCATACGTTTCTGCATGCGGAACCACTTGTGCACATGTATTTTGTGCAAAGCCACGAATCGACCCTATTGTGTTCCTACAGAACATTTCCCTACCAAGCCATACACACAACATATTCCCACCGAGACTGTATATACAACATGTTCCCACTGAGCTAATAAACATCCCCCCAAGCAAGTATACACAAGTCCCCAACATTTTTTAAAATAATAAGCTAACTCCCAGATAAACTGGTTCCCAAATGCTGTAAGGTGTGGAGTGTGCATAGCCACTACAGAAGCAATAGGGGGGAATCTGGGCCACATTGTAGCAGAGATCTGTAAACTGTGGCCAGATTTCGGCCACTAGGGAGAGCACTACAACACAAAATAGGTGATGCACTAGGCACAGTTTCCGGCCCAGTGCCAGGCGAGTCCCAATCAGCGAGCTGGATTTCTCCAATGGACCAAGGAGAAAGCTAAGATTTCTCCTGTTCTGCGCCATTGAAGCGGACCTTCAGCATCATTTAATGAAAAGCCCAGACCCTTAAAAAAGCGGGGTTATAGCTGTGCTTTGCACAGACAGAGCAGAGCTGGGGTCAGGAAAAGGTCAGCAGACCCAGAATGCAGAGCAACACAGTCAGAAGGCACTTCCTGTTTGCAGGCTGCCTGCACCTCCATGGACCGCCATCTTGGATGTTTAAAGTCTCAGAAAATGCAATAGATGCAGGTAGGATGATTTTTAATGTGGACAATCTGTATGTACAGCATGGGGGAAACATATAAGATAGACTCTTATTTAGGGTGAAGGTCCGTTTTAATGTGCAAGGGGGGGGCATCTGCAATCAGGATGCTTCCCTGCTTCCAGTACAACTCCTGTTTTGTACAAAATGGGTGTTGTCCTGGTTAAAGGGGAAAAAAGCAAGAAAATCTAATTACATTTTCAGGTTCCGCTTTAAAACATCCAGAGGTGGACACAAGCTATAATACATTTTGCGACGTAGGTCGAATCAGAACTGCTGTTAGACTGAGACTAAATATTTAAGTCATTTTATACCTTTAGCAGAATTAGCGCCTGGAGAGTGGCAATTGTTACGGTGAAAAAGAATTCTAAAGAAAATAATGGGGCATGTGAGAAGTCCTGAGCAAACATAGGAAGTCATCTACCTGAGGTATATAAATCATTTGTTGCATATGGTTGTCATGTGGGCTGGGCGGCGTCACTGTTCGCAGCATGAAGCCGTGGAGTTCTCTTTCCTGTAGTATAATTATTGCCCCCAACCCAAGAAGCTGGCTGATGTGGAACATTAATTTCAAATTAAACACGCAATGCAAGATCGCAGGACGTAATAAGGCCAATGTCATTAGAGCGGATGAGCATGACGCCGTGTCCTTCTGCCGCGCAGAGCAAAGCGACTTCCAATTCCCAATTGCTCTAATTAGAGGCCTGTTTTCAGCTCCAGTTAAAAGAAGCTTCTTTCTCACTCTCATGATGTACCTGCGGCCACGGGGGAGCAATTAGCCAGCACAGGCCCGTCTCTGCCACCGCCAACAACCAATCAGATCCCTAATCTGCTGCGAGACATCACATAGTCTATAATTAGAGCGCGGCAGATGAGAGACATCGCTGCACGTCGTGCCCCAAGACTGCGAGGAAATGGGTGTGATAATCAGAGGTGATCATTGCCCAAAATGGCGAGGGAGAAAAACCAACCCTTAGCAGGGGACCGGGGATCATAGACGGCCTTTCTTATTCTTCTACAAAATCTATTGCCGTGTCAGCTGCCGGTCCCTATTTATTACAGAGGAACCCACTGAGCCCCGGTTAATTCAATACAGAGTGCCCCTGAGCCCCTGTTAATTCAATACAGAGTGCCACTGAGCCCCTGCTTAATTCAATACAGAGTGCCACTGAGCCCCTTTAATTCAATACAGAGTGCCACTGAGCCCCTTAAATTCAATACAGAGTGCCACTGAGCCTCTTTAATTTAATACAGAGTGCCACTGAGCCCCTGTTAATTCAATACAGAGTGCCACTGAGCCCCGGTTAATTCAATACAGAGTGCCGCTGAGCCCCGGTTAATTCAATACAGAGTGCCACTGAGCCTCTTTAATTCAATACAGAGTGCCATTGAGCCCCTGTTAATTCAATACAGGGTGCCACTGAGCCCCTGTTAATTCAAAAGAGGGTGCCACTGAGCCCCTTAAATTCAATACAGAGTGCCACTGAGCCCCTTTAATTCAATACGGAGTGCCACTGAGCCCCTGTTAATTCAATACAGAGTGCCACTAAGCCCCTGTTATTTCAATACAGAGTGCCACTGAGCCCCTTTAATTCAATACAGAGTGCCACTGAGCCCCTGTTAATTCAATACAGGGTGCCACTGAGCCCCTGTTAATTCAAAAGAGGGTGCCACTGAGCCTCTTTAATTCAATACAGAGTGCCACTGAGCCTCTTTAATTCAATACGGAGTGCCACTGAGCCCCTGTTAATTCAATACAGAGTGCCACTGAGCCTCTTTAATTCAATACGGAGTGCCACTGAGCCCCTGTTAATTCAATACAGAGTGCCACTAAGCCCCTGTTATTTCAATACAGAGTGCCACTGAGCCCCTTAAATTCAATACAGAGTGCCACTGAACCCCTGTTAATTCTATACAGAGTGCCACCGAGCCCCAGTTAATTCAATACAGAGCGCCACTGAGCCCCTGTTAATTCAATACAGAGTGCCACTGAGCCCCTGTTAATTCAATACAGAGTGCCACTGAGCCCCTTTAATTCAATACAGATTGCCACCGAGCCCCTTAAATTCAATGCAGAGTGCCACTGAGCCCCTTTATTTCAATACAGAGTGCCACTGAGCCCCTGTTAATTCAATACAGAGTGCCACTGAGCCCCTGTTAATTCAATACAGAGTGCCACCAAGCCCCTTTAATTCAATGCAGAGTGCCACCGAGCCCCTTTAATTCAATACAGAGTGCCACCGAGCCCCAGTTAATTCAATACAGAGTGCCACTGAGCCCCTGTTAATTCAATACAGAGTGCCACCGAGCCCCTGTTAATTCAATACAGAGTGCCACCGATCCCCTTTAATTCAATACAGAGTGCCACCGATCCCCTTTAATTCAATACAGAGTGCCACCGAGCCCCTTTAATTCAATGCAGTGTGCCACTGAGCCCCTTTAATTCAATACAGAGTGCCACTGAGCCTCTTTAATTCAATACGGAGTGCCACTGAGCCCCTGTTAATTCAATACAGAGTGCCACTAAGCCCCTGTTATTTCAATACAGAGTGCCACTGAGCCTCTTTAATTCAATACGGAGTGCCACTGAGCCCCTGTTAATTCAATACAGAGTGCCACTAAGCCCCTGTTATTTCAATACAGAGTGCCACTGAGCCCCTTAAATTCAATACAGAGTGCCACTGAACCCCTGTTAAATCTATACAGAGTGCCACCGAGCCCCAGTTAATTCAATACAGAGCGCCACTGAGCCCCTGTTAATTCAATACAGAGTGCCACTGAGCCCCTGTTAATTCAATACAGAGTGCCACCGAGCCCCTTAAATTCAATGCAGAGTGCCACTGAGCCCCTTTATTTCAATACAGAGTGCCACTGAGCCCCTGTTAATTCAATACAGAGTGCCACTGAGCCCCTGTTAATTCAATACAGAGTGCCACTGAGCCCCTTTAATTCAATACAGATTGCCACCGAGCCCCTTAAATTCAATGCAGAGTGCCACTGAGCCCCTTTATTTCAATACAGAGTGCCACTGAGCCCCTGTTAATTCAATACAGAGTGCCACTGAGCCCCTGTTAATTCAATACAGAGTGCCACCAAGCCCCTTTAATTCAATGCAGAGTGCCACTGAGCCCCGGTTAATTCAATACAGAGTGCCACCGAGCCCCTTTAATTCAATACAGAGTGCCACCGAGCCCCTTTAATTAAATACAGAGTGCCACCGAGCCCCAGTTAATTCAATACAGAGTGCCACCGAGCCCCTGTTAATTCAATACAGAGTGCCACCGATCCCCTTTAATTCAATACAGAGTGCCACCGATCCCCTTTAATTCAATACAGAGTGCCACCGAGCCCCTTTAATTCAATGCAGTGTGCCACTGAGCCCCTTTAATTCTATACAGAGTGCCACTGAGCCCCTTTAATTCAATACAGAGTGCAACCGAGCCCCTGTTAATTCAATACAGAGTGCCACTGAGCCCCTTTAATTCAATACAGAGTGCAACCGAGCCCCTGTTAATTCAATACAGAGTGCAACCGAGCCCCTGTTAATTCAATACAAAGTGCAACTGAGCCCCTGTTAATTCAATACAGAGTGCCATTGAGCCCCTGTTAATTCAATACAAAGTGCAACTGAGCCCCTGTTAATTCAATACAGAGTGCCACTGAGCCCCTTTAATTCAATGCAGAGTGCCACTGAGCCCCTTTAATTCAATACAGAGTGCCACTGAGCCCCTTTAATTCAATACAGAGTGCCACTGAGCCCCTTTAATTCAATACAGATTGCCACTGAGCCCCTTTAATTCAATACAGAGTGCCACTGAGCCCCTTTAATTCAATACAGAGTGCAACCGAGCCCCTGCTAATTCAATACAGAGTGCCACTGAGCCCCTGTTAATTCAATACAGAGTGCCACAGAGCCCCTTTAATTCAACACAGAGTGCCACTGAGCCCCTTTAATTCAATACAGAGTGCCACTGAGCCCCTTTAATTCAATACAGAGTGCCACTGAGCCCCGGTTAATTCAATACAGAGTGTCACTGAGCCCCTTTAATTCAACACAGAGAGCCACTGAGCCCCGGTTAATTCAATACAGAGCGCCACTGAGCCCCTTTAATTCAATACAGAGTGCCACAGAGCCCCTGTTATTTCAATACAGAGTGCCACCGAGCCCCTGTTAATTCAATACAGAGTGCCGCTGAGCCCCTGTTAATTCAATACAGATTGCCACCGAGCCCCTTAAATTCAATACAGAGTGCCACAGAGCCCCTTAAATTCAATACAGAGTGCCACAGAGCCCCTGTTATTTCAATACAGAGTGCCACCGAGCCCCTTTAATTCAATACAGAGTGCCACTGAGCCCCGGTTAATTCAATACAGAGTGTCACTGAGCCCCTTTGATTCAACACAGAGAGCCACTAAGCCCCGGTTAATTCAATACAGAGCGCCGCTGAGCCCCTTTAATTCAATAAAGAGTGCCAGTAAGCCCCTGTTATTTCAATACAGAGTGCCACCGAGCCCCTTTAATTCAATACAGAGTGCCACTGAGCCCCTTTAATTCAATACAGAGTGCAACCGAGCCCCTGCTAATTCAATACAGAGTGCCACTGAGCCCCTGTTATTTCAATACAGAGTGCCACCGAGCCCCTTTAATTCAATACAGAGTGCCACTGAGCCCCTTTAATTCAATACAGAGTGCAACCGAGCCCCTGCTAATTCAATACAGAGTGCCACTGAGCCCCTGTTAATTCAATACAGAGTGCCACTGAGCCCCTTAAATTCAATACAGAGTGCCACCGAGCCCCTTTAATTCAATACAGAGTGCCACTGAGCCCCTTTAATTCAATACAGAGTGCAACCGAGCCCCTGCTAATTCAATACAGAGTGCCACTGAGCCCCTGTTAATTCAATACAGAGTGCCACTGAGCCCCTTAAATTCAATACAGAGTGCCACAGAGCCCCTGTTATTTCAATACAGAGTGCCACCGAGCCCCTTTAATTCAATACAGAGTGCCACTGAGCCCCGGTTAATTCAATACAGAGTGTCACTGAGCCCCTTTGATTCAACACAGAGAGCCACTAAGCCCCGGTTAATTCAATACAGAGCGCCGCTGAGCCCCTTTAATTCAATAAAGAGTGCCAGTAAGCCCCTGTTATTTCAATACAGAGTGCCACCGAGCCCCTTTAATTCAATACAGAGTGCCACTGAGCCCCTTTAATTCAATACAGAGTGCAACCGAGCCCCTGCTAATTCAATACAGAGTGCCACTGAGCCCCTGTTAATTCAATACAGAGTGCCACAGAGCCCCTTTAATTCAACACAGAGTGCCACTGAGCCCCTTTAATTCAATACAGAGTGCCACTGAGCCCCTTTAATTCAATACAGAGTGCCACTGAGCCCCGGTTAATTCAATACAGAGTGTCACTGAGCCCCTTTAATTCAACACAGAGAGCCACTGAGCCCCGGTTAATTCAATACAGAGCGCCACTGAGCCCCTTTAATTCAATACAGAGTGCCACAGAGCCCCTGTTATTTCAATACAGAGTGCCACCGAGCCCCTGTTAATTCAATACAGAGTGCCGCTGAGCCCCTGTTAATTCAATACAGAGTGCCACTGAGCCCCTTTAATTCAATACAGAGTGCAACCGAGCCCCTGCTAATTCAATACAGAGTGCCACTGAGCCCCTGTTAATTCAATACAGAGTGCCACAGAGCCCCTTTAATTCAACACAGAGTGCCACTGAGCCCCTTTAATTCAATACAGAGTGCCACTGAGCCCCTTTAATTCAATACAGAGTGCCACTGAGCCCCGGTTAATTCAATACAGAGTGTCACTGAGCCCCTTTAATTCAACACAGAGAGCCACTGAGCCCCGGTTAATTCAATACAGAGCGCCACTGAGCCCCTTTAATTCAATACAGAGTGCCACAGAGCCCCTGTTATTTCAATACAGAGTGCCACCGAGCCCCTGTTAATTCAATACAGAGTGCCGCTGAGCCCCTGTTAATTCAATACAGAGTGCCACTGAGCCCCTTAAATTCAATACAGAGTGCCACAGAGCCCCTGTTATTTCAATACAGAGTGCCACCGAGCCCCTTTAATTCAATACAGAGTGCCACTGAGCCCCGGTTAATTCAATACAGAGTGTCACTGAGCCCCTTTGATTCAACACAGAGAGCCACTAAGCCCCGGTTAATTCAATACAGAGCGCCGCTGAGCCCCTTTAATTCAATAAAGAGTGCCAGTAAGCCCCTGTTATTTCAATACAGAGTGCCACCGAGCCCCTTTAATTCAATACAGAGTGCCACTGAGCCCCGGTTAATTCAATACAGAGTGTCACTGAGCCCCTTTAATTCAATACAGAGTGCCACCGAGCCCCTTTAATTCAATACAGAGTGCAACCGAGCCCCTTTAATTCAATGCAGAGTGCCACTGAGCCCCTTTAATTCAATACAGAGTGCCACTGAGCCCCTGTTAATTCAATACAGAGCGCCACTGAGCCCCTGTTAATTCAATACAGAGTGCCACTGAGCCCCTGTTAATTCAATACAGAGTGCCACTGAGCCCCTGTTAATTCAATACAGAGTGCCACTGAGACCCTGTTAATTCAATACAGAGTGCCACTGAGCCCCTTTAATTCAATACAGAGAGCCACTGAGCCCCGGTTAATTCAATACAGAGTGCCACCGAGCCCCTTTAATTCAACACAGAGCGCCACTGAGCCCCTTTAATTCAATACAGAGTGCCACCGAGCCCCTTTAATTCAATACAGAGTGCCACAAGCCCCTTTAATTCAATACAGAGTGCCACCATGCCACTTTATTATATACAGCAAGTCCACTATATTTAACTCAAAAGAGGAAACAAAAGCACACCCCCGATAATTACACCATATATACACCATACAATAAATATACCACTGAGCAACTTTATAGGTGCTAATGGTCTACCTGCTTATTTACTATGAACCACTGACACATTTTAACTCAATGCAGAATGCTACTTAGGTTGCTTCAGTAAACTGCAGCTTAAACTGTTGCTTAAAAGTGCAACTAAGCCCATTCACCAAGATGTGCAAGCCAGGCAGGCTGATTCGTTACTAACGCCAGGTAGCAACAGATGAGCGTCTGTAGCGCGGATTTCAGAGTGACAGCTAGTAGTCGCTGTGCTCAGCCATGGATCTTTGTTTCAGAGCGCCTCAGTCGCTGGCCGGCATTGATGAATATGTTGTGTGCGTCGCAGTACTACGCTGTATGGCAGCGAACGGTAGCGCCAGCTCAGTGCGACTGACTCACACCACATTTATAAAAAAAAAACAGCCTCAAACAGCGCCGGCGCTCAAAATCTAGTTGTCCTACCCCACAGCGCCAGAAGCTGTGTGTTTAATGTCTGTTTTGGAACATTACATTATATTACATTACATTACATTGTTATTACATTGTAACATGAACACTTTAATAACAGACATGCAAGGACAATTCTGCATAAAAATATTATTACCGTAGCATATAAGACGACTGGGCGTATAAGACGACACCCCAACATTTCCACTCAAAATATAGAGTTTGTTATATACTCACCGTATAAGACTTCTCCCTCTTCCGCACACCAAATAAAACGTAAAAGAACATCAGATTTTATTTCAACATGTTAATTCCCTTCCCCAGAGTCCCTGGGTGGCTTCTTACAGTCATACTTTCTGGCTTCTTACAGTCATGGGGGCATCCCTCAAAACAGTCATGGGGGCATCCCTCAGTACAGGTATGGGGGCATCCCTCAGTACAGGCATGGGGGCATCCCTCAGTGCAGGCATGGGGGCATCCCTCAATACAGTCATGGGGGCATCCCTCAGTACAGGCATGGGGGCATCCCTCAGTACAGGTATGGGGGCATCCCTCAGTACAGGCATGGGGGCATCCCTCAGTGCAGGCATGGGGGCATCCCTCAATACAGTCATGGGGGCATCCCTCAGTACAGGTATGGGGGCATCCCTCAGTACAGGCATGGGGGCATCCTTCAGTGCAGGCATGGGGGCATCCCTCAATACAGTCATGGGGGCATCCCTCAGTACAGGCATGGGGGCATCCCTCAGTACAGGTATGGGGGCATCCCTCAGTACAGGCATGGGGGCATCCCTCAGTGCAGGCATGGGGGCATCCCTCAATACAGTCATGGGGGCATCCCTCAGTACAGGTATGGGGGCATCCCTCAGTACAGGCATGGGGGCATCCCTCAGTACAGTCATGGGGGCATCCCTCAGTACAGGCATGGGGGCATCTCTCAGTACAGGCATGGGGGCATCCCTCAGTACAGGCAGGGGGGCATCCCTCAGTACAGGCAGGGGGGCATCCCTCAGTACAGGCAGGGGGCATCCCTCAGTACAGGCAGGGGGGCATCCCTCAGTACAGGCATGGTGGCATTCCTCAGTATAGGCATGGGGGCATCCCTCAGTACAGGCATGGGGGCATCCCTCAGTACAAGCATGGGGGCATCCCTCAGTACAGGCATGGGGGCATCCCTCAGTACAGGCATGGGGGCATCCCTCAGTACAGGCATGGGGGCATCCCTCAGTACAGGCATGAGGGCATCCCTCAGTACAGGCATGGGGGCATCCCTCAGTACAGGCATGGGGGCATCCCTCAGTACAAGCATGGGGGCATCCCTCAGTACAGGCATGGGGGCATCCCTCAGTACAGGCATGGGGGCATCCCTCAGTACAGGCATGGGGGCATCCCTCAGTACAGGCATGGGGCATCCCTCAGTACAGGCATGGGGGCATCCCTCAGTACAGGCATGGAGGCATCCCTCAGTACAGGCATGGGGGCATCCCTCAGTACAGGCATGGGGGCATCCCTCAGTACAGCCAGCGAGTGGCCCCACTCCCTCCTCCCCCCGCCCCGCCGCTCACACACTTACCGATGGTCGGAGGGCCGGTCTGCCCGTCCCTGCTGTTCCTGTCGGCGCCGCCGCCGCCGCTCTCATACGCTCTCATACACACAAACACACACACATTCATTCTTACCGGCACTTCCTGGCTGTTGCGCGCTGGTTGTCGGTGGGCGTGTCCCAGATGCCCGCCGTCCAATGAAAACAATGGACGCCGGCCATCTGGGGCACGCCCACCGGCGACCAGCGCGCAACAGCCAGGAAGTGCCGGTAAGAATGAATGTGTGTGTGTGTGTGTGTGTTTGTGTGTATGAGAGCGGCGGCGGTGGCATGAAAGTAAGCATGAATGTGTGTGTGCGTTAGTATGTATGAGAGCGGCGGCACCCGGCGTATAAGACGACCCCCCCCCACTGGAAGGCATGTTTTACAGGGGGAAAAAGTCGTCTTATACGCCGGCAAATACGGTAATCAAAAAAGTTTTCAAAAATGTCATTTTCTAGGCCAGGATACATGTCAGAAAGTTTTGAAATTTTATAAAAAAAAAAATTGGGATCGGGAAAGGGATTTAAGGATCGTCCATAGAAATGTATGGGAGAGCGCCAGGTAGCGAGAGGTAAGACGTGGCGCTGTGCAAGGCTGAACGCCGGCGCTGTATGCTGAGCCTGGGATAATAACGAATCCCATGCTACATGGCGTTGTTCCAGTCGCTCACCAGATTCGGCTTCAGAAATGTGTAATTGCGTGCCGTGTCCACCTGACGCTACCTGATGCTTACAAGGCACTACCTGGCGCTAGAGTTTTAATGAATAAGGCCCTAAGTCTCCTTTCCCACTTAGCTTAGTTATGTGAAAGCATATGCCTAGTTTTCTCCCCTTATTTCATAGAGGAATTCCGCCTGCTCACCCCAAAGTTCAGTACAGATCACTCCTTCTATTCAACAGAAAATGCCAGTCCCACTTCAACTTTCCTTAAAATTCTATGCCAACTGTTCTACCTACAGTATAGTTCAGAGCAGAATAACAATGCAAACCCCTTGACCCTCAATCAGGGCCGGCATCAGCACCCAGCAAGGCGGGGCAGCTGCCGGGGTCCCCTCCCTCTTGCGGGGCCCACTGACAAGGCTGGCCTTTGGGGTGTGCAACAACGCTTGATTGGCCTGGGCATTGGATAGCACCGCCACAGCTGGTGCCCACATCGAATGGCGGGGTTCCACATACCAGGGCATCTCGATTAGATTCCAGGGGAGGAAGTGCTGGGTTTTGTTCTGCTTTTGCTCTCCCCAGCTGATTTCCTATCCCTGGAGCATCCCAATCTGTGACACCCTAATGTGTGAAACCCCCTGGGATCACTGGCATACCCACTATACAAGCAATTCCACCCCTGTGTGTTGGTCTGCTTTACAGGGGCATCTCAATTTGGGATGCCCGTTTGTGGAAGAACCCCCCTGGTTTGGCCATTAACTCAAACTGGTGGTCCCACAATGCATTCACCAGTTCAAGGAAAGTAATGAACAAACGGGAGGGGGGGGGGCACACACAGAGGCATCCAAAATCAGGAGAATCTAGATTCGTTTAGTCTCCGAGGTCAGGTTTAAAGGGGTTTGGTGCGCTTCAAAGTAGACCAAAGCTAGAGTTTTGGTCCAAATAGCTTGATCCTTAGGGGGCATCCAAATTTGTGACTTCCCTTGGTGATGTGACGCGACTCTTGGCCACAAAGGGGCCCACTGAGATGATGCTGCACAAGGGTCCACATAAACCTGGAGCCAGCTCGGCCCTAATACAGAGTGCCAACTATGTACCTCTTTAATACCAAATCCAGGACAATGCTTTTGGACCAATATAATTTTCTGTTCATGGTGTGTCAATCCTCTTGCAAGGGCCAAAACACAGGGCTGCTGTGTATTTGACACCCCTGTGGTCCCAGTGACACCCTTTGGCTTTCTTCTAACATGGTCTCCTCATGCAAAAAATAGGGAGAGATAGCAATTCCCCCAGAGCAAGCCACAATGCCCGCTCCCGTCTTCAACCTATCAGAATGGCTGGGCTTGGAAGCCGGAGATGTGGCTGCCGGCAGCTACGACTTTATTGGAGCTGTCAGGAAAGTTAAGATTACTAATGACCCTGAGTTTCACACAGTGGGGCATCCTGATTTCAGATGAACCTAAGGCACGATAGAGGCTTTCTTACCGATTAAAGGAGAACTTTGCCTTATTGTGCCTCATTGTTTTCCTCTTCTTGAATGTAAAAACATGATGTGTGTTAGGATTGTGCCCCCAGACCTGTGATTTACTTCCAAGTTTCTTAAATTTATGTGGCTCAACTGGGAGTGGCGTTCCATGCCTTAAAGTAGGCCTTTACCCTAAATAATATATTTCCCACACCCTGTACATACAGATTGATCACATTAAAAATCATCAACATTACGGCAAACCGACTGAGTCGCTATCAACTACCGAACAACGGCCAAGCACAGCGACTACTAGCGGGCGCTCTGAAAATGCCGCTACAGTCGCTCAACTGTCGCTACCTGCCGTTATTAATGAATCGGCCTCTTAGTCTGTTAAAAATCCCATGTCTCGGTTTACTGGGTAAGCAATGTTTTAGAGTTCGACTATAATCCAGTTTTCTTCTATAATCACATCAAAGCAGGAAATCCGTTAGATCCGGACATGCTCAGAGTCTCAATTGTCATGATTCCGAAACCCAGGAAGGACCTGCAATCTTGGAAGAACTATAGGCCTATCTCTTTACTTAATTTGGATCTGAAGATTCTCACCAAGATTATTGCCAATAGAATAAATGTTTTTCTGGGAGATATAATACATAGAGACCAGGTGGGATTCGTGCCCGGGAGACAGGTGGGGGATGGAGTTAGGAGAATCTTACAGCTCCTGGAGGGGGCCGGGGCCCAGGGACCCGAGGCCTTGTTCCTCTCTCTTGATGTGGAGAAGGCATTTGACTCGCTGTCCTGGCAATACCTTCGATTATCTCTCCAGAGATGGGGATTCGGCCCGGGTCTCCTCTCCTGGATCTCAGCTATATATTCTAATCCCACGGCCACGGTGAAATACGTGGGTTACAGCTCCCAGGCCTTCCAGATAAAGAGGGGCACCAGGCAGGGCTGTCCATTATCCCCTTTATTATTCGTCCTCGCGCTTGAACCGTTAGCGGAGAAACTCAGGCAGAGCTCATCAGTAAGGGGCATACCATGTGGAGGAAGGGACCAAAAGATATCCTTGTTTGCCGATGATATGCTCCTTATGCTCTCCTCCCCCCATGTCTCGGCACCGAATGCTATTGCTATCTTGGAGAACTTCGGTAGAATCTCAGGGCTTAAGCTTAATTCTTCCAAGTCCATGGCTCTGGATGTCTCACTATCTGAAGGGACTAAGAAACTCCTCTTACAGAACTTTAAGTGGATTTGGGTTCAGAAGTTGCCTTATTTGGGTATCAAGTTGACTAATAACCTGGACGCACTCTATGGGGCAAATTATCCAGAGTTGTTTAAATCCCTTGATACTTTATTACAGTTCTGGTGGTTCCTGAGATTGTCGTGGCTGGGTAGGATTGCTGCCCTGAAAATGACATATCTCCCGAAGATTTTATATTTTTTTCGAGTTCTCCCAGTTGCGATACCCAGGGGAAAGCTGGAGTCTCTCCAGAGGAAAATTCTCTCGTACGCCTGGAAGAAATCCAGACCCAGAATCAGCAGGGACATACTGTACTGCAAGAGGGAGGATGGAGGCCTGTCTTTCCCTTCCCTTTGTAAATATTACGTGGCCGCACAAATCGCACCATCGGTACTCTTGCATGCGCCTCGGTACAGACCAATCTGGGTTCTTAATGACGTGGCGGGTTGTGGGCGCACGGCGCCTGCCTCTCTACTCTGGATACCCAGGTCCTCCAGACCCGACTCCTCAACCACTTTCCTAAAATTCTCGCTGACTATATGGGACACAACGAAACATATATTCTCTTCTCCTCATTTACCGGCTTCTCCCCTTTTGGGTAACCCTGCATTCCCCCCAGGTATCTCCCATCAGCAGAACTTTGGATGGTGGAGGAGGAATAACTACACTCTGGTTGACCACCTGTGCACTCCGAAGGGTTTGAAAAACTTACAGTGTCTGTCATCTAATGCTGACTTCCCTCCGGCGGAGGTATTTAGATGTCTTCAGATACAACACTTCGTTAACAACCTTCTGAATTTGAAAGAAGGTGTATTCGGGATCACTTCTTGGGGGGTCTGATATCTAGCCTATACACATCCCTGGTAACCCCAGCCCCTGTGAAGAAACATATCTACATGGCAAGGTGGGAGGAGGAACTGGGTGAGGAGAAAGACCTAAAAACCTGGCACATAATCCTGAGAAACACCAATAAAATCTCCTATAATGCCCTTACCCAGGAAAATGCCTTCAAAATTATGTTTCGGTGGTATTATACCCCTGATCGCATTCATAGGTTTTCCCCCTCTTCCTCCCCCCTCTGTTTCAGGGGATGTCAGCTAAGAGGCACGATGCTTCATGTGTGGTGGGAATGTCCAATAGCTCAAGAGATATGGCAAAAATGTTATACACTTATTTCCGACATTCTGAAAATTGTGGCCCATGGGAACCCCTGGGAAGCCCTTCTTTCTTTAAAGATGGGCACCTACACTAAATTACAGTGGCGCCTGGTTCTCCATATACTCTCGGCAGTCAGAGTAACGATCGCAAGGTGTTGGAAACTTCCCACCATCCCATGGGCTGAGATAAGGGGCAGGATAGCTGATATCATGTGCAATGAGAAGTTGACGGCAATCTCTAGGGATCTATATGACAGATTTTATGACACCTGGCAACCATGGATAGAGCATATAGGTCTTGGAGGTCCGGATCCAATATTCCCGATTTAGACAGGTTGTTCCCCCATCCTTTTGCTGAATGGGCCCTCATTTTTCTTGGTGCGTCCACCCCCCGCCTCAACCCGGGAGCCGGTCCCCCTCACCCCACCCACTTTTACCCAACTTCTCTCCTTCCCCCTCTTTCCCTGTGTTTCCGAGTTTTGTCTAGTCGTCTATGTACTTGTCACCCTGTCTATGTCTTAAAACTTAATCTTACGGTTCAATGAGTAAGTGTTATGATGTAATGTAGCTCGCCTATATAGTAGTTACTGTTTACATGAGAGTATTTTCATTTTCATAAGAGTGTATTAGAAAGCGACAATTATAGTCCAAGGCTATGTTTTCAAAGCAACACTCTCTTCTATGCTGATTATGATCTTCGCATCGGTTTAGTTCTTTGATACTAAATGTCTTCCTTAGGGTTTATTGTACCTTTTATGATGTATTAATTATGTCACCAAGTCATAATATGCTGTTCATGTCATGCTCTATTGCATTTGTATGTATCCATGCTGTCCTTACTAATTGCTGAACCTCAATAAAAACCTTTGTAAAAGAAAAACCATGCTGAAGGTCCAGCTTAAATGAGCACTATCATGAAATTATGTAATATTAAAAATCCATATAAACACATCGGCTAATGAGAGTAGGGGTCACTTATACACCCGAATTGAATAAAACTCCCGCCAACGTTTTTTTCCTTCATGGCAGGAATAAAATCCAGGGGTGACAGGTTTAGTCTATCAGGGGTGACAGAGGCTGTCACCATGGATGTCCTTTTCTTTCCATTAAAAGAAATAAAAACAAAGCTGGCTGAATATTTCCTGAAGCCGGGTGTATAAGTGACTCCTCCCCCCATCATCCAGCAAATTTATATGGGCCATTTTGATGTATAATTTATATCTGTAAAAGTGACTTGCAGCGCCGAGAACTGGGATACAAACGGTTAAAGCTTCAGCATGGCGGCGGCTGTCAGGGTGGTGTAATATTTATCATTTTGCCTAAGTGGCACCATAACGAAGGCGCAGGGTGAGTCAATTACGGCTGTTTTAGTCTTGTGGCTAAGGCTGTTAGCGCAGCTCTCGTCTCATGCGTCTTAACAGGCTGTCACTTTCCTGCGCGCTGCAAATATCAGGTAGCTACGGTATCACTAATTAGCTGACGGCGTCGTCTGCAGCGCAGGTAGGCAAAGTTGGGTTAATTGAGTGAACAGAGCAGAGATGTCAGCGGGCGAGACCCCACCAGCGCTGCGCCAGACTCGCGAAGAGGCGGGGTGACGCTCCGATCAATGCTCATTAAAGGGCGACTCCGGGCGCCAGTTCAAATTAGCTGGAAAAAAATCTGCCAGTGAGATAACGTCAAATATTCTGATTGAATTAATCTTTAAAGAGAACCCGATGCTCATGTCTTCTTTCCTAATATTGAGGTGAGGTGAGGTGAGGGCTCAGCTGATCGGTATTTCCTTAAAGCATACCTTCACCCTGAATAAGAGTCTATCTTATATGTTTCCCACACCCTGTACATACATATTGCTCACATTAAAAATCATCCTACCTGCATCTACTGCATGTTATGAGCCTTTAAACATCCAAGATGGCAGCTCATGGGGCATCAGGCAGCCTGCAAACAGGAAATGTCTTCTGACTGTGTCACTCTGCATTCTGGGATTGCTGTCCTTTTCCTGACCCCAGCTCTGCTCTGTCTGTGCAAAGCACAGCTATAACCCCATCCCACTCTCCTCTCCTCAGTAAGTGTGATGCCTCTGAGTCAAGATGGCAGCACCCATATCCTAGAGTCCTGAACAGATTTGCAGCCTGGGGGAAAGAATAATAAGTGGACTAAAAATGTTAAATATATTCATTTTAGATGCTGGTGAATAGTTTTTTAAGGGTTTGGGCTTTTAATTAAATCATGGTGAAGGTCCGGTTTAAGCTTCTCCACACCAAAAAAGTGGAATGCATTTTTTAATTCAGCTTCCCTAACTGGGTGTTAAGGCAGAGGTGTTTCCAGGTGAGGTGCAGTGAGTTTTCTGTCTTTTTTCACAAACTGGAAAAAAACTGCCCCCTACGGGGTATGTAGTAAAGCATGGAGAGATGTGAGACAACAAGCTCACCCAACAAGGTGATTTGATTTCACTCATGTGGTGAAGAACTTGCCACATTTTAGTAAATTATCCCTCAAGTGAGCTTTCACATTAAGCACCGACATTCTGGAGGGGCTGAGCTGTCATCCTCACCTCTCCACATCTCTCAGTGCCAGCTGCCATTCTTAGCAGTTTTTCTCCCCACCAGACTGTCACCAATCTACTGTCATCATCAGCAGATCTCTCCATGGCCAATGAGTTTTCCTTCTTCACACAGCTTCGCCCTGTCCAGTTGTATGGCACAGCTTCGCCCTGTCCAGTTGTATGGCACAGCTTCGCCCTGTCCAGTTGTATGGCCGCTGTTTTTCCTCTGTCATTGCCCGCTGCCCTCTTTATCATTCCAATTCTCTCAGCCAGGCTGTCATCCTGAGCTCTCAGCTTCCGTAAGATTCTCTCGATGGGGCTCTCTGTGTTGCCCCCTTTCAGCAGTTATTGTTTGTAACTCTGCTTCCCTCCTCTTCCAAAATGTTCTCTTGTTGCCAGTTGTCATCTCAGCTCAGAGTATTTATTAATTTTGCTTCTTTTCTCTTTGCATCAGCTGTCATCGTTGTCACTGCTGTGATTCTCTAAAAGGCTGTCATCCCTGCCATTTCTCTTTGATGGGCTGTTTTCCCGGCTACTTCCCACTGCTTTACTGTAAACCAATTATTTGCCTGGCTGTCATCTTCATCATTTCTCTGCTGGGTTTCCATGCTCTTAACTTTCCCCAGATGGACTGTCATCCTCTCCAGTTATTTACTTGGCTGTCATCCTTGCCACTTCTTTCTGCTAGGATTTCATCCTACTTTTTCTCTGCTTGCCAATTTCCCTGCTGTTATGTCATCCACATCACTTCTCTTTGCTCGGCTGTCATTCTTCCTTTTTCCTGCTGGTCTGTCTTTTTCACCGTTCCGTTGCTGAGTTGTCCTCACCACTTTTCCCTGCTGCGCATCTTTGTCACTTCTCTTTACTAGGCTGTCATCATCATCCCTTCTGTCTGCTGGCCTTTAATTCTCTCCATTTTACCCTCATGGGCTATCATTCTTGCAACTTGTTTCTGATAAGCTTTCATCCTAATTTCTCTCTGCTTGGCTGTCATACCTACAATGTGTTCCGTGCAGGGATGCCATCATTGCAACTTTCCTCTGCTGGACTTCCATTCCCAACACTTTTCCCTGCTGGGATGTCATCTTTGTCACTTCTCTTTACTGGGCTGTCATCTCCATCACTTCTCTTTACTGGGCTGTCATCTCCATCACTTCTCTTTACTGGGCTGTCATCTCCATCACTTTTTTTCCTGGGCTGTCTTCCTCGTCCCTTATCTTTACTGGGCTGTCATCTCCATCACTTCTTTTTACTGGGCTGTCTTCCTCGTCCCTTATATTTACTGGGCTGTCATCTCCATCACTTCTTTTTACTGGGCTGTCTTCCTCGTCCCTCCTCTTTACTGGGCTGTCTTCCTCGTCCCTTCTGTCTGCTGGCCTTTAATTCTCTCCACTTTTCCCTGCTGGACTATCATCCTTGCAACTTGTTTCTGATGAGGTTTCATCCAAATTTCTCTTTGCTTGGCTGTCATACTTACAATGTTTCCTATTCAGGGATTTCATCATTGTTACTTTCCTCTGCTGGGCTCCCATTCCCAACACTTTTCCCTGCTGGGATGTCATCCTTGTAACTTCTCTCTTCCGGGCTGTCACCTTGTCCTTACTTTTCCTCTCCTCCTCAGCATTCTCCTCTATGCTAGGCGTCTCTCCTTCCATAGGGCTGCCTTAGATGTGCAGCATGACAGCCAGGCCTTGGGCCTATTCAGCAAGAGGGCAGTTACCTCACTAACAGTTAATGCTGATTTCCAGGCCATGGATGCTGATGCTGGCACTCTTCCCCCTCACATCATTTGTCTGACAAGGATGAATCTTCAGGGAGGCTGCCTCCAGGGCAGCAATCATTACAGTGCCTTTGATCTGCGGTGAGATAAATTATGCGCCGAATATAATCGTACTCATCTAGTGTCTTTTATCAATCTGCCGATCAATCAGAAGTCGCAGAAGAAACCTTTTAGCTGCAATTTGTATTGATCAGAAGGCGTCTTTACAACTGCTAATCCAAACCACAGGACTTTCTGCCGCTGGTTGAGGATAAGGTGCCTCCTAAAGGTCAGGAGAGGAATTAAATGTCATCATAGTGCAGAAGTAACTTGTAGCTCTCTAATGATGGTGGACTACATGCCCCAGCATGTTCTATGCAATCAGCTACAGAGCCGAAGGCTGCAGAGGGAGTGAAAACGGAAAATGGAGATAATGCTTTTAATTCTCTAATAGACAGTAAGATCTTCGTTTTGTGTATCCTGCTTATACCCTATTTAATTGTAATTGCCTCACCTTTCTCTATCCTTCCTTATGCCCAAATTGATTGTTAACTTTTCCATACCCTAGTAAATAGTAAGCTCTTACCCTTCTGTATCCTCCCTTATACCCTAATAGATTGTAAGCTCTTCTCCTTATATATCCTCCCTTATACCCTAATAGATTGTAAGCTTTTCTCCTTCTGTATCCTCCCTTGTACCCTAATAGATTGTAAGCTCTTCTCCTTATATATCCTCCCTTATACCCTAATAGATTGTAAGCTCTTCTTCCTTCTGTATCCTCCCTTATACCCTAATAGATTGTAAGCTCTTCCTCCTGTATCCTCCCTTATACCCTAATCGAGTGTAAGCCCTTCTCCCTTCTGTATCCTCCCTTATACCCTAATAGATTGTAAGCTCTTCCCCCTTCTGTATCCTCCCTTATACCCAAATAGATTGTAAACTCTTCTTCTTCTGTATCCTCCCTTATACCCTAATAGATTGTAAGCTGTCACCTTTGGTATCTTCCCTTATACCCAAATAGATTGTAAACTCTTCTTCTTCTGTATCCTCCCTTATACCCTAATAGATTGTAAGCTTTTCTCCCTTCTGTATCCTCCCTTATACCCTAATAGATTGTAAGCTGTCACCTTTGGTATCTTCCCTTATACCCAAATAGATTGCAAACTGTTTCACCAGTGGGGTTTCACAAAAAGGGGCAATCTCAAAACCCAGGATAGTGAAAATTCCTGGTTTTGGTCCACATCAGAGTTGCTAGGGAGGGCTCAGGTCTGACAGCAGGCATAAAATAAACATGAAGCTACATACACAGTTGCAGTAGGCTCTGCTTGTAGCGCAGAGGAACCTTGCAGCACTGTGTTGTAACCAGGATGACCGTACATGATACAGATAAAGAGCCATCTGACTGAAAGACGCTAGCTTAGAAAGTTGATTGAGGGGGGCTGGCTTTCTAATTACAAATAGTTCCCTGAAAGGGGATCAATACAGAATCAATGGGAATGCCCCAGAGAACTTATTAAGGTCTAAAGTATATGCTGACAACTCATATAAAGCAGGGTTACACCTAGTTGAATATTCTTTTTGACAGGCCTCCATCTTGCATGTGTTGCCATAGTGCAGAGGCGCAGGCCAAGGCTACCTCACCTCTGTCTCTGTCTCAGTCTCTGCACTGCCTGGCCAACATTCTGCCTCAATGTTCCATACTTTCCTATGTCACAATTGTGTCGTGCAACACCATGGAAATAGCTTTGAGCTTATCCCAGCATAGCCCGGCATGACGGCAAGGCCATCTTCTGCTGCCCTCTTCATGCTCCCCTGGCCAATTCCAGCACATCAGTTTCTCAGTCAGGAGGGAGCAGACTCCATTGACTAGGATACAGGATGATAGATAAAGGAAAAAGTTTGTATGGCATGTTGGGCTGAGTTGAATTAGCCAGCCAGGGGTAAGGTAACATGAAACACTTTCACTATGTTTAAATGTAACTCTTAAAGTGGAACAAAACCCTGAGCAGATCCCTCAGGCCAGCCGCTGGCCTTCCCCCGGAGGACCCTGTTTTGGGATGGCCTGCTGTATGAAACCCCCCAGATCACCCATAATAACCCACCTCTTCCCGGTCCTATAGCACATGCACAAGCTCTTGTCCAATCAGAGCCATTTGCTATGTAATTCAGCAAGCGGCTCTGGTTTTTCAATGGGGAGCATAAGCAGCATCTTAGGGCTGTGAGCACGCTTCCTTCCCAGCACTTCAGGTAGGTGTCCCGCACCCCACTGGGGGTGTGTGGATTTTTGCACTCCCCATTGAAGCAAATCAGAGCCATTTGATGAATGACATAGTCATGGCAAACGGCTCTGAACAGATGAGTGCCCGCACACGCACCATTGGAGCAGAAAGAGGTGGGTTATTAAGAGTGATCTGGAGAGTTTCACACAGCAAAGCTTCCTATATTGGGATACCCCTGGGGCACGGAACAAAACCCAGGAGAGAATCTCAGGTTTTGTTCTGCTTTAAATGGACTCTAGCTGCTGACCTAATCCCTGTATCACCAGCAGCCTAGGTTAGAAGCCCTAACAGGTCTTCAAAGTTTGCAAGCTTCATCTAGAATACATACGGTATTTATATACATTTTCAGGTGCTTTGAATTGGCTAATTTTACATTGTTCCCAAGGAGAGAAGTTGGGGGAGAAAGTTAGTGTGTGCCTGGACAGGGTCTTTAAAAATGGTCCAATAATACAATCCATATAAATATGCTAAATAGTAAGAGATCTTACAAAAATAAATCCATGCAAGATTGTTTCTTTCTTGTAATGAAAGCAAAAACATCTGGGGAGATAGGTGTTAAATGTTCCAGGGGAAATCTGCTCATTTGCAATGGCCTGTCCCCTGAGCCAGCCTGTACTGGGATGCTGCTCCCCAAAGGCTGTCATTGGACTGGAGCAGATCACCCCTGTAAGCGGATGGTACACCTCTGGATTTTATGGCTGCTAGGAAAAGAAAACCACAAGCCTGGCAAGAAATGTTGCCCAGGGGCCACATGCGTCCCTCACTGCCCTTAGTTACGGCCCCCAGTAACCCTTTGCAGAGTTGGAGAGCAGAGCTTGCCTTACAAGATGCTGGTCAGTTGAGGGCAGTGCATCTTTAACTCCCAAAGCAGAAATTGGGGCTCCTATGATTGTCTCTGTAGAGGAGTGTGACACACACATGCTACTGGTCTGTTGTTTGTTCTGGGTGATTATGTAGACGCCCAGCTCAGCTCTGCTTACCTCTGATCCTTATCTGTGCAAACTTCACCTGTTTACCTGTGCCTTCCTTAACTTTCCCTACCTAACCTTTTCCCACCTTGTCCCATCCACCTCTCCTCACCTATACCTGTCTCTAAACATCACTTTCCACCTCACCTCTGTCCATCTCTTTTCAGAACATCTTACCTTGGGCCACCGCACCTAACCTCAACTCTCCCTATCTCTACCCACTTTGGCTGACCTCTTCTCATATAAAAAAAAATGCCCCATCACAGGTTCAGGTCATTTAGGGGGGAGAATGTAGAAAAACATTTTTTTGTACTTTTTTGTTTAAAAGCTAAAAAGCTCCCCAAGATGCAGGTTGCACTCCACACCACAATGCACATTGCATGTTACACTGCCTTCACCAAATATATAGCCTGATCCCCAATGTTTATGTGATTGATTTTTGTGGGCTGGTGCCTCATATTATGTGTCACTACTACATCAGTAGTAGTAGGATGAATAATAATAGACAAAAAAAAATGTAAAACATTCACAGAAAATAGAATATTACATAACATCGCGCTTGAAAATTAACAATTAATATATTCAACAATTAAAGTCCACTTTAGTAATGCTCAACGTGTGTGTATCCTTACTCCCAAAAGAACACAACAAAAATCATAATAAAAAACACAGAGTAACTATGAATAACAGTGTAGTGAAATTATAGAGAAGTCCTTGTCCCAAAATACATCCGTGCTGATGTTACGCGTTCGTGGAAGAGCGTGGCCCTGCGTGGTGACGTCACTTAATCAAATACGAAACACCACGCAGTGACGTCACCACGCAGGGCCACGCTCTTCTACGGACGTGTGACATCACATTGGGACAAGGACTTCTCTATAATTTCACTACACTGTTATTCATTGTTGCTCTGTGTTTTTTATTATGAATAATAATAAGGTGACATTTTCAAAATAAACTGGATAAAATGACATTGCTAAACACGGATACAGCAAATAGAAATGCTGCTTTCTCTTTGAACATGATGCCATGTAAGCACAAATCTGATAAATGATGTCAATGAGCAACAATAATGGGACCCTTTGACCTTATGGAGCCTGGTATCGACGCTACCTCTGCACCCCCTACAGTTACACTCCTAGGTCCGAGGGCAAGTAGGCCCAGAACCAGAAAAGCATTTAATCAATTGTATCTCAAGAACATGGAGCATATCAGGAAAAATTAGCAGAGCACTATCTCATGATAATAGGAGAAATACAATGAAATCCACTTTAGAAACCATGATGAGCTTGTCCTCTGGGAAACATTATCTAAACTGTGATCTGGAACCTGCAAAGTTTTTTACCCCCATACTTGAAACAGTACTTTCCAGAGACGTAACTACTGTGCGGTGCAGTGATAGTGACCCCAATATTCAGCTTTTTAGTTGAAGGAATATCATTGTAATTCCACCTTTCCCCATAAAATATAAAACACCTTACCTTGCCTAGTATCCACTGGCCTTCCCCAACATTTTTAGCCCAGGGCAGAGCCACCTTGATGTGGCATCCCCCACTCTCTGTGCATGTGTGCCCGCCCATCTACTTGAATGGTCGATGGGCATGTGCACAGAGCAGGAGATGACTCTCTGTGAAGCCTCTGTGTAGCCAGACCTGTATCTCCCACTGGGCAACCCTAGGCCTGTGCCTAGGGCGGCCACCTGCATGGGGCCACTGGCATTACTACTACCGTATAGTAAAAAAAAGTCCCTTTGCTGGAGCTTTAATTACCCCTAATAAGTGGCAATAGTTTGTTATAGACTAGTTATAGACTGTGTCCCTGACTCAACAAAAGGGGATGCAAGCACTGAAAGTTCCCAGGGGAGCATACGCTTTTGTGCAGAATTGATATTACAGGTCTGATATTATTGTATTCATATTACTAAATTCTTAAAAACATTTTTTTTTTGTTTCCAAAAATATGGTGGTTTGGGGGCTAAAAAACTACTTTTAACACATCGCCGCCAGCGCTCTGGGGTTTAAACATGCATTTCACAGCGCTTGAATTTTTGGAGCGTGATTTTTTGATGAATATGGTGGGAGCCGGTCGCTATGGCCAGTCGCTATCATGCGCACCCATACATCGCGGAACCTGTCAAATAGCGACTCGTCACCCAATATTCAACATTACTGCACACCGACTGAGTCGCTATCAACAACCGAACAACGGCCAAGCACAGCGTCTACTAGCGGGCGCTGTGAAAATACTGCTACAGTCGCTCAACTGTCGCTACCTGCCGCTATTAATGAATCGGCCTCTATGTCTTTCTCCAAACGACTCTCATTGTTATCAGTGGGGAATGGTCCCAGCCATTCAGACTGAAAGCCGTCCTTCACTCTGAATAAGAGTCTATCTTATATGTTTCCCACACCCTGTACATACAGATTGCTCACATTAAAAATCATCCTTCCTGCATCTACTGCGTGTTATGAGCCTTTAAATATTCAAGATGGCGGCTCATGGGACATCAGGCAGCCTGCAAACAGGAAGTGCCTTCTGACTGTGCTGCTCTGCATTCTGGGATTGCTGACCTTTTCCTGACCCCAGCTCTGCTCTGTCTGAGCAAAGCACAGCTATAACCCGCCCCCTGCACTTTATCCCACTCTCCTCTCCTCAGTAAGTGTGATGCTTCTGAGTCAAGATGGGGCACCCGTATCCTAAAGTCCTGAACAGAGTTGCAGCCCAGTGGGGGAAATAATGATAAGTAAGTGATTAAAAATGTAAAATATATTAATTTTATATGCTGGGGAATTGTTTTTAAGGGTTTGGGCTTTTCAATAAATCATGGTGAAGGTCCGGTTGAAGTCACTGAGAGCCGTTTGGAAGAAGGATGAGTTAAGTTGTTCTGGGCTTTCACACAGCAGGGTATTCCAGTTCGGCCCAGGGGAATGGAACAAAACCTGGGAAAGTCAAATTCCTGGGTTTTATTTTGCTTTAAGGGCCTGATTTACTGTTTATTTTACATTGCACCTATTTCATCAGCACAGGGCTTGTCTTGGTACGTTCCATGTTGGGTATGTTGGGCACCAAGGAGCCCAGTGTAGTACAGCTTAGGCCCTTATTTAAGAAGGGATAGCGTCAGGTAGCAGCTGGTTAATGACAGGTAGCGACAGTGAACGCCGGACACGGCACGCAATTACACATTTATCAAGCAGAATCTGTTTAGCGACTGGGATAGCGCCATGTAGCGTCTGATTCATCATTTTCACAGCCTCAGCGAACAGCGCCAGCGTTCAGCCTTGCACAGCGCCAGGTATGACCTCTCGCTACCTGTCGCTCTCCCATACATTTCAATGGACGATCCTTTTCTTCTCTTTAAACTGTTTTTTTTTTGTTTGTTTTACAAAAAAATCACAAATAATTCTGTGACCTCTTCTGGCATTGAAATAGCAGTTTTTTCATAATTTTTTCATTTTTTATATATTTCCTAAGAAATGACATTACAGGTCTGCCATTAAAGTGTTCATGTTACAATGTTGTTACAATGTAATTCCATATGTTTTCGCTTTGTTACTAGTTGATAGATGCTGAAAAACAGACTTTAAACACACCGCCTCCTGCGCTCTGGGCTTCAAACAAGCATTTTTCAGCGCCAGGGATTTGTGAGGCTGTTTTTTTGCTGAATATAGTGTTGTTCGCTATGAGCAGTTGCTAACATGCGCTCCCATACAGCGCTGTACTGGTCAAATAGCGACTCCTCACAATGTATTCAACATTACTGAACAGCGACTGAGTCGCTATAAAGTAGCGGCCCACGGCTGAGCACAGCGACTACTAGCGGGCGCTCTGAAAATGCCTGCTACAGACGCTCATCTGTCGCTACCTGCCGCTAATGATGAATCAGCCTGTTAGTAGCAAGCTGCCTTTTACAACTGTTACTACATAGGCTATGACAGGGGGTGCCTACATTTGCAACCTTTATTTATCACCATTTCAGCAGATGGCTTAGCACATCACACATTTATAGAGAAAAAAATAATGTTTTGGTTTAATCCGAACAAAACTCAATGTGGCTGCCCCTGAAATATAAAAAAAACCTCCCAGCAAAATTCACCTTTTCTGGCAGCTCCCAGCATCTCTGGGCTAAGGGGCACATGTTTGGGGATGCGGGCAATTTTGCTCCCAACTGCCAAGCGCAGAGCCACTCGCCATTCCTGAATGTCCCTGATTGGACGAGAGCCTGCGCATGCACCGTAGTAACTGGGAAAGGTGTGTAAGAACTGGGTGATCTAGGGGGTTTCACTGAGTCGGGCATCCCAAATCCGGATGTCCCGGGGGCAAGGAACAAAGCCGGGGTGAGTCAAAATTGCTGGTGTTGCTCTGCTTTAAAAATGAACAATTCAAGAAAAATGTGCAACATACAGGAGAAACATAATGGTGACTAAAAAACAATTACAGAGAAGTTAAAAAATACTTTTCAATAGGCTTCAATGCACATATTATAGTGCCCCTCATGTTCCTAAGGCTTCAGAGAAAATGTTATTTAAGAAAAAAATACAAAAGCTGATGAAAACAACACGCATGTTTAACATGCCCAGTATTTCCTAATGGAATTGAGTAAAAACAGGTGACAGGTGGTGACTGCTATATACGAGGAGGCTGATTTATTAATAGCGGCAGGTAGCGACAGTTGAGCGACAGTAGCGGTATTTTCAAAGCGCCCGCTAGTAGTCGCTGTGCTTGGCCGTTGTTCAGTTGTTGACAGCGACTCAGTCGGTGTGGCGTAATGTTGAATACAAGGTTACGAGTCGCTATTTGACAGGCTCCGCGATGTATGGGTGCGCATGATAGCGACTGGTCAGAGCGACCGGCTTCCACCATATTCATCAAAAAATCACGCTCAAAAAATTCAAGCGCTGTGAAATGCATGCTTAAACCCCAGAGCGCTGACGGCGATGTGTTAAAAGTAGTTTTTTAACCCCCAAACCACCATATTTTTGGAAACCAAAAAAAAGTATTTTAAATAATTTAGAAATATGAATACATTAATATCAGACCTGTAATATCAATTCTGTACAATTTATTTTTTTAATTTTTTTTCCTTAAAAAAATTGTCTAAAATGGCAGAAGTGGTCACAGAATTTTTCACATTTAAAAAAAAAAAACACATTAATAACAATTAATTATTAATATTTAAATATTGTTCCATTGAAATTCATTGGAGAGCGCCAGGTAGCGAGAGGTCATACCTGTCGCTGTTCAAGGTCGGACGCTGGCGCTGTGGGCTGAGGCTGGAATAATGATGAATGAGTCGCTATATGGCGCTATCTCAGTCGCTAAGCAGGATCGGCTTGATAAATGTGTGATTGTGGTGGGGAGCCAGCGTTCTCGTGGCGGTGACCGTCATTACCGTTCGCTCACCAGTCGCTACCTGTCGCTATTCCTTCATAAATAAGGGCCTAAGAGTTTAGTAAATGTCAGTTTTACATATGCTGATGTGAGAAAATATTGAAAAATATGTTTTTAGTCTTTGGCCATGAATGCCCATGTGGCACACCTAGTCACAATGCTTGATAAATCAGTAATAAATGTTTGCATACAGTCTAATAAACAGCAAACTGTGTAATATGAATAAAATGTGTAGAAGCAATATTAAAGAGGAACAATGGTGTAGATCAGGGCGTACATACAATAGAGGCAGTGAAGGCAGTTGCCCCCAGGCCCATGGCAGAAGGGGTCTGGCACAAGCTGCCTCTTGCACCTCTATAGCCTGCACAGCGCCCAGAGCTGATGGCAGTCGTGCTGCCTACTTCCTCCAATGATCCGTCAGCTTTTCCCGTCTTGCCCCGCCCTCGTGAACTGGGCCCTGCTATGGAGGGCGATCAGAGTGTCTGTCTTGGGTACGCCCTTTAGAGGTGAGTGGGGATTCGGGCAGTGGTGCACGCGCTCCATTCCGCTCACTCACCATTCTGACGTCAGAGGGGCTAATGAAAATGAATGGAAAGGAGTGGCGCTGACTGGCTGCCTGCTTGCATCTGCGCCGTGGGATCCCCGGAAAGATGAGCTTTTACAGCGATCCAAATAGGTACACAGAGCAGAGCATCCTAAATCTGGATGCCCCGACAGAGGGCAACATCCCTCAGGCGAGTATTAAATCCAGGTATTGTTTCTCTTCCCGATCCCGATTGGAATACCCCGCTGTTTGAAAAATCCCAGATCGCCACTTTCTCCTGGAGACCTTGCCACGTCTGTGCGCTCTGGCCGCATCCCACCTTAACTCTAGCCGTGCGTGTGTGCATGCGCCTGGCCTTTCTGCGTGGGCGGCCCGGGCACCCCAGGGTTGCAAGGTGAGTGGGAGATGCGGCTGGTGGCACCAGACGGCTAAGCTGCCAGCGGCACCAAAGGGAGCCGAGTGACAGGAGGTGCACTCATTGGCTGAGCGAGCCACTCAGTCGATCAGCGCACTTGCTCTCACCCGAGTCTGCACTATGAGAGCGGATGGAAGGTCAGTGAAATGGGGTGACCTGGGGGTGTACACACAATGGGGCATCCCAATTCAGGGTGCCGCCACACGCAGGAACAACACACAGGAAAGTGAAATTCCTGTGTGTTTTTCCTCTTTAAAGTGGACTAAAACCAACGGCGATTGGCCCGGAAATCCAAATTTGGGATGCCCCGCTGTGTGAAACCCCCGAACAGGTCGCCTCGTAGACTTACCTTGTTTCCCTGTCCAACAGTGCATGCACGAGCCGCAACCCCGCTATCCCTCTAGCAGGACGCGTGCCTGTGCCCGGCATTTGTGAAGTGCAGGGAATGCGGCCATCAGCATGCTCGGAGCTGCTGGCCTTAGACGAAGGCTTAGACGCCGTGACGTCAGCAGCTCGGAGCGCACTGATTGTATGAGCGGCCGCGCATGCGCCGCAGGACCGAAAAGAGGTGAGTTGGCTTCGGCGATCTGGGAAGTTTTACGCAGCAGGGGAAAGGACCAAAACCCAGGATAGTCAAAATCCTGGGTTTTGGTCCACTTTAAGAGATTGTCCTACATATTCATATTGTGTCAGTTCTCTCACTTTTTTAGAACTGGCTGCAATTTTTACAACTGGTTCTGCAGAACTGGGAAGAACCTGCTGAATTCCTGCCCCTGCCCTTTACCCAGTTTGGACCCAAATAGCAATTAATATCTCTACAGAGCTTATCTAAAGAAAATCAAGAGCATTATCTTAAATGTGTTGTCTTCTCAAACGTTCAGAGTAGATTTAGTTCCTAGTTGAAGGAACATCGATAAAATCATTTAAATGAGGGACTTACAAAAAATTATGACATAGCTTGCCTCCAAAACCTGGACAGTTCTATCTAAAATATTGCACTTTAGTTAGCAGACCACGAGAAACAAAACGAAGCTTGCCTCAGGGACCTAAAGAGCTTCATCTTCTCCGAGTTTGAAGAACATCAATGAAATCATGTGGACAAAGAACATAGGATATCACCTTCAGAACCTAAAAAGCTTTATCCAAATCATTTTCCTATATCTAGCAGACCATAAGGTCACATCAATGACCTAGCATGGAGTATGGTATCTTATGTATATAATTGTCTTTGCCTAGTTTAAAGATTATCAATGAAATGATGTGGGCGAGGAACCTACAAAAATGAAGACCTAGCTTGCCCCGAGAACTTCAAAAGCTTTATCCAAATCATTTTCCCATAAGGTCACATCAATGACCTAGCATGGAGTATGGTATCTTATGTATATATGATTGTCTTTGCCTAGTATAAAGAGTATCAATAAAATGATGTGGGTGAGGAACCTACAAAATTGAGGACCTAGCTTGCCCCGAGAACTTCAAAAGCTTTATCCAAATCATTTTCCCATAAGGTCGCATCAATGACCTAGCATGGAGTATGGTATCTTATGTATATATGATTGTCTTTGCCTAGTTTGAAGAGTATCAATGAAATGATGTGGGCGAGGAACCTACAAAAATGAGGACCTAGCTTGCCCCGAGAACTTCAAAAGCTTTATCCAAAGGATTGCTCTTTACCTAGCAGACCAAGGGGAATCATACAACACAGAGCATTATCACAAAGCAGAATCTAAATAATACTTATCAACAATGAACCTGGAGACCTTTTCATCCACCCCATAAGGACTTAGAAGTTGTGGAGCAGGATTATCTGGTCTCCGCAAAGTGCATAGCATCAAAAGCTGGAAGCTGCCAGGCTCTGAATCCAGCAGGTAGGCAGAGCTCTGCATATGAGGATTCAAACGCTAGGATTCTGGACATGACAGATATCTCTCCTCCGATTCCTAATCTGCCCGACCCTACCCTCACCATCACTGTGACCATCACTGAGACCAGCACCAGGATCAAGACCACTTGTTTGGAGAATGAATGAGAAGAAAGTGAGAGTTTGCAGACCTACCTGAGCCTGGGTCCTGGCAGGTGAAGAGGCCAGCCTGGAAGTGGCAGGGGCAAAGGCTGGAGGCAGGTGTCAGGGCAGAAGCAGGGGGCAGAGGGGCATTTTAGAAGAAAGAGGAGTCCAGGTGAAGCTGGTGGGGCAGCAAACACCGAGTGATACTGATCGGAGCGGAGAGAGAAAGATTGAAAGGAGAGATAGGAGGGAGGAGGATGCGAATTATTGCCGGCTGCACAGCACCGGGGGAGGCTGCCCCTGCCTGCAGTGCACCACCGCCCTCTGCCCACATGGCGGCAGCACTGAGCTCTCCCGGGGGACACAAGGGGCAGCTGGCCCGAAACGGAGCAGAGGAGCCCGTGTAGCCTGTTATAGGCCCTGCATCGGGGAGGCAAAGGAGAAATGCTACAGAATCAGGGGGCTGGAAAGGAGGTCATGCTGCCTGGATTAGACTTTGGCTGGTATTTAAGGAACTGTCAGAAAGTGGACAAACTGGGTGGGTACTGGAATGTCGGGGTTTAAGCATGTTTTGCCAGGGTTTGGTAACACAGGGGTTAACTGAATTATAATAAACCTTGACTGAATAAGGGTTAACTAAAGCTATGCCGAGTTTTTGCAGGAAAGGTTTAAAATGGCCCAAAACCCAGCATCTTGGGTTTTGGTCCTTTCCCCCGGGGCACCTCGATCTGTGTGAAACCCTCCAGATTTCTGATGCCAATTTACCTTTCCCTAGTCTTATGGCGCATGCGTGGCCACTCGTCCAATCAGCACGCTCAGAGCCGCTGATGTCACTTCGTCTAAGCCAGCGTCTAAGGCCAGCAGCTCCGAGCGCACTGGTGGCCGCATCCCACACTTCCCTCTAACAGGGAGCGTGCCCACGCCAGCCATTCACAAATGTCTGTCGCGGGCACGCGTCCTGCTAGAGGGATAGCGGAGATGCTGCTGTGGCTCGCACATGTGCTCTTGGACCGGCAAACAAGATAAGTGTATGGGCCGACCTGGGAAGTCTCACACAGCGGGCGTGGATTTTGGTCCACTTTAAAGGAAGTTAAACTGTGACATAAGATAAAAGTTGGGCAATGGAGGTGCTAATTAAACATGTACTGGCTTCAACAACATCTGGAATAGATTTGTGGGGCAGGAAAATTGTAATGTAAGCAGTGCTGGGCTCTGGCAGGAGAATGGTTAATGTAAGCAGTGCTGGGCTCTGGCAGGAGAATGGTTAATGTAAGCAATGCTGGGGTCTGGCAGGAGAATGGTTAATGTAAGCAGTGCTGGGCTCTGGCAGGAGAATGGTTAATGTAAGCAGTGCTGGGCTCTGGCAGGAGAATGGTTAATGTAAGCAATGCTGGGGTCTGGCAGGAGAATGGTTAATGTAAGCAATGCTGGGGTCTGGCAGGAGAATGGTTAATGTAAGCAGTGCTGGGCTCTGGCAGGAGAATGGTTAATGTAAGCAGTGCTGGGCTCTGGCAGGAGAATGGTTAATGTAAGCAATGCTGGGGTCTGGCAGGAGAATGGTTAATGTAAGCAGTGCTGGGCTCTGGCAGGAGAATGGTTAATGTAAGCAGCGCTGGGCTCTGGCAGGAGAATAGTTAATGTAAGCAGTGCTGGGCTCTGGCAAGAGAATGGTTAATGTAAGCAATGCTGGGCTCTGGCAGGAGAATGGTTAATGTAAGCAGTGCTGGGCTCTGGCAGGAGAATGGTTAATGTAAGCAGTGCTGGGCTCTGGCAGGAGAATGGTTAATGTAAGCAGTGCTGGGCTCTGGCAGGAGAATGGTTAATGTAAGCAGTGCTGGGCTCTGGCAGGAGAATGGTTAATGTAAGCAGTGCTGGACTCTGGCAGGAGGATGGTTAATGTAAGCTGTGCTGTGCTCTGGCAGGAGAATGGTTAATGTAAGCAATGCTGGACTCTGGCAGGAGGATGGTTAATGTAAGCAGTGCTGGGCTCTGGCAGGAGAATGGTTAATGTAAGCAGTGCTGGGCTCTGGCAGGAGAATGGTTAATGTAAGCAGTGCTGGGCTCTGGCAGGAGAATGGTTAATGTAAGCAATGCTGGACTCTGGCAGGAGAATGGTTAATGTAAGCAGTGCTGGGCTCTGGCAGGAGAATGGTTAATGTAAGCAGTGCTGGGCTCTGGCAGGAGGATGGTTAATGTAAGCAGTGCTGGGTTCTGGCAGGAGAATTGTTAATGTAAGCAGTGCTGGGCTCTGGCAGGAGAATGGTTAATGTAAGCAGTGCTGGGCTCTGGCAGGAGAATGGTTAATGTAAGCAGTGCTGGGCTCTGGCAGGAGAATGGTTAATGTAAGCAATGCTGGGCTCTGGCAGGAGAATGGTTAATGTAAGCAGTGCTGGGCTCTGGCAGGAGAATGGTTAATGTAAGCAGTGCTGGGCTCTGGCAGGAGAATGGTTAATGTAAGCAGTGCTGGGCTCTGGCAGGAGAATGGTTAATGTAAGAAGTGCTGGGCTCTGGCAGGAGAATGGTTAATGTAAGCAGTGCTGGGCTCTGGCAGGAGAATGGGTAATGTAAGCAGTGCTGGGCTCTGGCAGGAGAATGAGTAATGTAAGCAGTGCTGGGCTCTGGCAGGAGAATGGTTAATGTAAGCAGTGCTGGGCTCTGGCAGGAGAATGGTTAATGTAAGCAGTGCTGGGGTCTGGCAGGAGAATGGTTAATGTAAGCAGTGCTGGGGTCTGGCAGGAGAATGGTTAATGTAAGCAGTGCTGGGGTCTGGCAGGAGAATGAGTAATGTAAGCAGTGCTGGGCTCTGGCAGGAGAATGGTTAATGTAAGAAGTGCTGGGCTCTGGCAATAGAATGGTTAATGTAAGCAGTGCTGGGCTCTGGCAGGAGAATGGTTAATGTAAGCAGTGCTGGGCTCTGGCAGGAGAATGGGTAATGTAAGCAGTGCTGGGCTCTGGCAGGAGAATGGTTAATGTAAGCAGTGTTGGGCTCTGGCAGGAGAATGGTTAATGTAAGCAGTGCTGGGCTCTGGCAGGAGAATGGTTAATGTAAGCAGTGCTGGGCTCTGGCAGGAGAATGGTTAATGTAAGCAGTGCTGGGCTCTGGCAGGAGAATGGTTAATGTAAGCAGTGCTGGGCTCTGGCAGGAGAATGGGTAATGTAAGCAGTGCTGGGCTCTGGCAGGAGAATGGTTAATGTAAGCTGTGCTGGGCTCTGGCAGGAGAATGGTTAATGTAAGCAATGCTGGGATCTGGCAGGAGAATGGTTAATGTAAGCTGTGCTGGGCTCTGGCAGGAGAATGGTTAATGTAAGCTGTGCTGGGCTCTGGCAGGAGAATGGTTAATGTAAGCTGTGCTGGGCTCTGGCAGGAGAATGGTTAATGTAAGCAGTGCTGGGCTCTGGCAGGAGAATGGTTAATGTAAGCAGTGCTGGGCTCTGGCAGGAGAATGGTTAATGTAAGCAGTGCTGGGCTCTGGCAGGAGAATGGTTAATGTAAGCAGTGCTGGGCTCTGGCAGGAGAATGGTTAATGTAAGCAGTGCTGGGGTCTGGCAGGAGAATGGTTAATGTAAGCAGTGCTGGGGTCTGGCAGGAGAATGGTTAATGTAAGCAGTGCTGGGCTCTGGCAGGAGAATGGGTAATGTAAGCAGTGCTGGGCTCTGGCAGGAGAATGGTTAATGTAAGCAGTGCTGGGCTCTGGCAGGAGAATGGTTAATGTAAGCAGTGCTGGGGTCTGGCAGGAGAATGGTTAATGTAAGCAGTGCTGGGGTCTGGCAGGAGAATGGTTAATGTAAGCAGTGCTGGGCTCTGGCAGGAGAATGGTTAATGTAAGCAGTGCTGGGGTCTGGCAGGAGAATGAGTAATGTAAGCAGTGCTGGGCTCTGGCAGGAGAATGGTTAATGTAAGAAGTGCTGGGCTCTGGCAATAGAATGGTTAATGTAAGCAGTGCTGGGCTCTGGCAGGAGAATGGTTAATGTAAGCAGTGCTGGGCTCTGGCAGGAGAATGGGTAATGTAAGCAGTGCTGGACTCTGGCAGGAGAATGGGTAATGTAAGCAGTGCTGGGCTCTGGCAGGAGAATGGTTAATGTAAGCAGTGCTGGGCTCTGGCAGGAGAATGGGTAATGTAAGCAGTGCTGGACTCTGGCAGGAGAATGGGTAATGTAAGCAGTGCTGGGCTCTGGCAGGAGAATGGGTAATGTAAGCAGTGCTGGGCTCTGGCAGGAGAATGGGTAATGTAAGCAGTGCTGGGCTCTGGCAGGAGAATGGTTAATGTAAGCAATGCTGGGCTCTGGCAGGAGAATGGTTAATGTAAGCAGTGCTGGGCTCTGGCAGGAGAATGAGTAATGTAAGCAGTGCTGGGCTCTGGCAGGAGAATGGTTAATGTAAGCAGTGCTGGGCTCTGGCAGGAGAATGGTTAATGTAAGCAGTGCTGGGCTCTGGCAGGAGAATGGTTAATGTAAGCAGTGCTGGGCTCTGGCAGGAGAATGGGTAATGTAAGCAGTGCTGGGGTCTGGCAGGAGAATGGTTAATGTAAGCAGTGCTGGGCTCTGGCAGGAGAATGGGTAATGTAAGCAGTGCTGGGCTCTGGCAGGAGAATGGTTAATGTAAGCAGTGCTGGGCTCTGGCAGGAGAATGGTTAATGTAAGCAGTGCTGGGCTCTGGCAGGAGAATGGGTAATGTAAGCAGTGCTGGGCTCTGGCAGGAGAATGGTTAATGTAAGCAGTGCTGGGCTCTGGCAGGAGAATGGTTAATGTAAGCAGTGCTGGGGTCTGGCAGGAGAATGGTTAATGTAAGCAGTGCTGGGGTCTGGCAGGAGAATGGTTAATGTAAGCAGTGCTGGGCTCTGGCAGGAGAATGAGTAATGTAAGCAGTGCTGGGCTCTGGCAGGAGAATGGTTAATGTAAGAAGTGCTGGGCTCTGGCAATAGAATGGTTAATGTAAGCAGTGCTGGGCTCTGGCAGGAGAATGGTTAATGTAAGCTGTGCTGGGCTCTGGCAGGAGAATGGTTAATGTAAGCAGTGCTGGGCTCTGGCAGGAGAATGGTTAATGTAAGCTGTGCTGGGCTCTGGCAGGAGAATGGTTAATGTAAGCAGTGCTGGGCTCTGGCAGGAGAATGGGTAATGTAAGCAGTGCTGGGCTCTGGCAGGAGAATGGTTAATGTAAGCAGTGCTGGGGTCTGGCAGGAGAATGAGTAATGTAAGCAGTGCTGGGCTCTGGCAGGAGAATGGTTAATGTAAGAAGTGCTGGGCTCTGGCAATAGAATGGTTAATGTAAGCAGTGCTGGGCTCTGGCAGGAGAATGGTTAATGTAAGCAGTGCTGGGCTCTGGCAGGAGAATGGGTAATGTAAGCAGTGCTGGGCTCTGGCAGGAGAATGGTTAATGTAAGCAGTGTTGGGCTCTGGCAGGAGAATGGTTAATGTAAGCAGTGCTGGGCTCTGGCAGGAGAATGGTTAATGTAAGCAGTGCTGGGCTCTGGCAGGAGAATGGTTAATGTAAGCAGTGCTGGGCTCTGGCAGGAGAATGGTTAATGTAAGCAGTGCTGGGCTCTGGCAGGAGAATGGGTAATGTAAGCAGTGCTGGGCTCTGGCAGGAGAATGGTTAATGTAAGCTGTGCTGGGCTCTGGCAGGAGAATGGTTAATGTAAGCAATGCTGGGATCTGGCAGGAGAATGGTTAATGTAAGCTGTGCTGGGCTCTGGCAGGAGAATGGTTAATGTAAGCTGTGCTGGGCTCTGGCAGGAGAATGGTTAATGTAAGCTGTGCTGGGCTCTGGCAGGAGAATGGTTAATGTAAGCAGTGCTGGGCTCTGGCAGGAGAATGGTTAATGTAAGCAGTGCTGGGCTCTGGCAGGAGAATGGTTAATGTAAGCAGTGCTGGGCTCTGGCAGGAGAATGGTTAATGTAAGCAGTGCTGGGCTCTGGCAGGAGAATGGTTAATGTAAGCAGTGCTGGGGTCTGGCAGGAGAATGGTTAATGTAAGCAGTGCTGGGCTCTGGCAGGAGAATGGTTAATGTAAGCAGTGCTGGGGTCTGGCAGGAGAATGAGTAATGTAAGCAGTGCTGGGCTCTGGCAGGAGAATGGTTAATGTAAGAAGTGCTGGGCTCTGGCAGGAGAATGGTTAATGTAAGCAGTGCTGGGCTCTGGCAATAGAATGGTTAATGTAAGCAGTGCTGGGCTCTGGCAGGAGAATGGTTAATGTAAGCAGTGCTGGGCTCTGGCAGGAGAATGGGTAATGTAAGCAGTGCTGGGCTCTGGCAGGAGAATGAGTAATGTAAGCAGTGCTGGGCTCTGGCAGGAGAATGGTTAATGTAAGCAGTGCTGGGCTCTGGCAGGAGAATGGTTAATGTAAGCAGTGCTGGGCTCTGGCAGGAGAATGGTTAATGTAAGCAGTGCTGGGCTCTGGCAGGAGAATGGGTAATGTAAGCAGTGCTGGGCTCTGGCAGGAGAATGGTTAATGTAAGCTGTGCTGGGCTCTGGCAGGAGAATGGTTAATGTAAGCAATGCTGGGATCTGGCAGGAGAATGGTTAATGTAAGCTGTGCTGGGCTCTGGCAGGAGAATGGTTAATGTAAGCTGTGCTGGGCTCTGGCAGGAGAATGGTTAATGTAAGCAGTGCTGGGCTCTGGCAGGAGAATGGTTAATGTAAGCAGTGCTGGGCTCTGGCAGGAGAATGGTTAATGTAAGCAGTGCTGGGCTCTGGCAGGAGAATGGTTAATGTAAGCAGTGCTGGGGTCTGGCAGGAGAATGGTTAATGTAAGCAGTGCTGGGGTCTGGCAGGAGAATGGTTAATGTAAGCAGTGCTGGGCTCTGGCAGGAGAATGGGTAATGTAAGCAGTGCTGGGCTCTGGCAGGAGAATGGTTAATGTAAGCAGTGCTGGGCTCTGGCAGGAGAATGGTTAATGTAAGCAGTGCTGGGCTCTGGCAGGAGAATGGTTAATGTAAGCAGTGCTGGGCTCTGGCAGGAGAATGGTTAATGTAAGCAGTGCTGGGCTCTGGCAGGAGAATGGGTAATGTAAGCAGTGCTGGGCTCTGGCAGGAGAATGGTTAATGTAAGCTGTGCTGGGCTCTGGCAGGAGAATGGTTAATGTAAGCAATGCTGGGATCTGGCAGGAGAATGGTTAATGTAAGCTGTGCTGGGCTCTGGCAGGAGAATGGTTAATGTAAGCTGTGCTGGGCTCTGGCAGGAGAATGGTTAATGTAAGCTGTGCTGGGCTCTGGCAGGAGAATGGTTAATGTAAGCAGTGCTGGGCTCTGGCAGGAGAATGGTTAATGTAAGCAGTGCTGGGCTCTGGCAGGAGAATGGTTAATGTAAGCAGTGCTGGGCTCTGGCAGGAGAATGGTTAATGTAAGCAGTGCTGGGCTCTGGCAGGAGAATGGTTAATGTAAGCAGTGCTGGGGTCTGGCAGGAGAATGGTTAATGTAAGCAGTGCTGGGCTCTGGCAGGAGAATGGTTAATGTAAGCAGTGCTGGGGTCTGGCAGGAGAATGAGTAATGTAAGCAGTGCTGGGCTCTGGCAGGAGAATGGTTAATGTAAGAAGTGCTGGGCTCTGGCAGGAGAATGGTTAATGTAAGCAGTGCTGGGCTCTGGCAATAGAATGGTTAATGTAAGCAGTGCTGGGCTCTGGCAGGAGAATGGTTAATGTAAGCAGTGCTGGGCTCTGGCAGGAGAATGGGTAATGTAAGCAGTGCTGGGCTCTGGCAGGAGAATGAGTAATGTAAGCAGTGCTGGGCTCTGGCAGGAGAATGGTTAATGTAAGCAGTGCTGGGCTCTGGCAGGAGAATGGTTAATGTAAGCAGTGCTGGGCTCTGGCAGGAGAATGGTTAATGTAAGCAGTGCTGGGCTCTGGCAGGAGAATGGGTAATGTAAGCAGTGCTGGGCTCTGGCAGGAGAATGGTTAATGTAAGCTGTGCTGGGCTCTGGCAGGAGAATGGTTAATGTAAGCAATGCTGGGATCTGGCAGGAGAATGGTTAATGTAAGCTGTGCTGGGCTCTGGCAGGAGAATGGTTAATGTAAGCTGTGCTGGGCTCTGGCAGGAGAATGGTTAATGTAAGCAGTGCTGGGCTCTGGCAGGAGAATGGTTAATGTAAGCAGTGCTGGGCTCTGGCAGGAGAATGGTTAATGTAAGCAGTGCTGGGCTCTGGCAGGAGAATGGTTAATGTAAGCAGTGCTGGGGTCTGGCAGGAGAATGGTTAATGTAAGCAGTGCTGGGGTCTGGCAGGAGAATGGTTAATGTAAGCAGTGCTGGGCTCTGGCAGGAGAATGGGTAATGTAAGCAGTGCTGGGCTCTGGCAGGAGAATGGTTAATGTAAGAAGTGCTGGGGTCTGGCAGGAGAATGGTTAATGTAAGCTGTGCTGGGCTCTGGCAGGAGAATGGTTAATGTAAGCAATGCTGGGATCTGGCAGGAGAATGGTTAATGTAAGCTGTGCTGGGCTCTGGCAGGAGAATGGTTAATGTAAGCTGTGCTGGGCTCTGGCAGGAGAATGGTTAATGTAAGCTGTGCTGGGCTCTGGCAGGAGAATGGTTAATGTAAGCAGTGCTGGGCTCTGGCAGGAGAATGGTTAATGTAAGCAGTGCTGGGCTCTGGCAGGAGAATGGTTAATGTAAGCAGTGCTGGGGTCTGGCAGGAGAATGGTTAATGTAAGCAGTGCTGGGGTCTGGCAGGAGAATGGTTAATGTAAGCAGTGCTGGGCTCTGGCAGGAGAATGGGTAATGTAAGCAGTGCTGGGCTCTGGCAGGAGAATGGTTAATGTAAGCAGTGCTGGGCTCTGGCAGGAGAATGGTTAATGTAAGCAGTGCTGGGCTCTGGCAGGAGAATGGTTAATGTAAGCAGCGCTGGGCTCTGGCAGGAGAATGGTTAATGTAAGCAGTGCTGGACTCTGGCAGGAGAATGGTTAAGGTAAGCAGTGCTGGGCTCTGGCAGGAGAATGGTTAATGTAAGCATTCATGGGTTCTGGCAGGAGAATGGTTAATGTAAGCAGTGCTGGGCTCTGGCAGGAGAATGGTTAATGTAAGCAGTGCTGGGCTCTGGCAGGAGAATGGTTAATGTAAGCAGTGCTGGGCTCTGGCAGGAGAATGGTTAATGTAAGCATTCATGGGTTCTGGCAGGAGAATGGTTAATGTAAGCAGTGCTGGGCTCTGGCAGGAGAATGGTTAATGTAAGCAGTGCTGGGCTCTGGCAGGAGAATGGTTAATGTAAGCAGTGCTGGGCTCTGGCAGGAGAATGGTTAATGTAAGCAGTGCTGGGCTCTGGCAGGAGAATGGTTAATGTAAGCAGTGCTGGGCTCTGGCAGGAGAATGGTTAATGTAAGCAGTGCTGGGCTCTGGCAGGAGAATGGTTAATGTAAGCATTCATGGGTTCTGGCAGGAGAATGGTTAATGTAAGCAGTGCTGGGCTCTGGCAGGAGAATGGTTAATGTAAGCAGTGCTGGGCTCTGGCAGGAGAATGGTTAATGTAAGCAGTGCTGGACTCTGGCAGGAGAATGGTTAAGGTAAGCAGTGCTGGGCTCTGGCAGGAGAATGGATAAGGTAAGCAGTGCTGGGCTCTGGCAGGAGAATGGTTAATGTAAGCATTCATGGGTTCTGGCAGGAGAATGGTTAATGTAAGCAGTGCTGGGCTCTGGCAGGAGAATGGTTAATGTAAGCAGTGCTGGGCTCTGGCAGGAGAATGGTTAATGTAAGCAGTGCTGGGCTCTGGCAGGAGAATGGTTAATGTAAGCATTCATGGGTTCTGGCAGGAGAATGGTTAATGTAAGCAGTGCTGGGCTCTGGCAGGAGAATGGTTAATGTAAGCAGTGCTGGGCTCTGGCAGGAGAATGGTTAATGTAAGCAGTGCTGGGCTCTGGCAGGAGAATGGTTAATGTAAGCATTCATGGGTTCTGGCAGGAGAATGGTTAATGTAAGCAGTGCTGGGCTCTGGCAGGAGAATGGTTAATGTAAGCAGTGCTGGGCTCTGGCAGGAGAATGGTTAATGTAAGCAGTGCTGGACTCTGGCAGGAGAATGGTTAAGGTAAGCAGTGCTGGGCTCTGGCAGGAGAATGGATAAGGTAAGCAGTGCTGGGCTCTGGCAGGAGAATGGTTAATGTAAGCATTCATGGGTTCTGGCAGGAGAATGGTTAATGTAAGCAGTGCTGGGCTCTGGCAGGAGAATGGTTAATGTAAGCAGTGCTGGGGTCTGGCAGGAGAATGGTTAATGTAAGCAGTGCTGGACTCTGGCAGGAGAATGGTTAATGTAAGCAGTGCTGGGCTCTGGCAGGAGAATGGTTAATGTAAGCGGTGCTGGACTCTGGCAGGAGAATGGTTAATGTAAGCAGTGCTGGGCTCTGGCAGGAGAATGGTTAATGTAAGCAGTGCTGGGCTCTGGCAGGAGAATGGTTAATGTAAGCAGTGCTGGGCTCTGGCAGGAGAATGGTTAATGTAAGCAGTGCTGGGGTCTGGCAGGAGAATGGTTAATGTAAGCAGTGCTGGGGTCTGGCAGGAGAATGGTTAATGTAAGCAGTGCTGGGCTCTGGCAGGAGAATGGGTAATGTAAGCAGTGCTGGGCTCTGGCAGGAGAATGGTTAATGTAAGCAGTGCTGGGCTCTGGCAGGAGAATGGTTAATGTAAGCAGTGCTGGGCTCTGGCAGGAGAATGGTTAATGTAAGCAGCGCTGGGCTCTGGCAGGAGAATGGTTAATGTAAGCAGTGCTGGACTCTGGCAGGAGAATGGTTAAGGTAAGCAGTGCTGGGCTCTGGCAGGAGAATGGTTAATGTAAGCAGTGCTGGGGTCTGGCAGGAGAATGGTTAATGTAAGCAGTGCTGGGCTCTGGCAGGAGAATGGTTAATGTAAGCAGTGCTGGGCTCTGGCAGGAGAATGGTTAATGTAAGCAGTGCTGGGCTCTGGCAGGAGAATGGTTAATGTAAGCATTCATGGGTTCTGGCAGGAGAATGGTTAATGTAAGCAGTGCTGGGCTCTGGCAGGAGAATGGTTAATGTAAGCAGTGCTGGGCTCTGGCAGGAGAATGGTTAATGTAAGCAGTGCTGGGCTCTGGCAGGAGAATGGTTAATGTAAGCATTCATGGGTTCTGGCAGGAGAATGGTTAATGTAAGCAGTGCTGGGCTCTGGCAGGAGAATGGTTAATGTAAGCAGTGCTGGGCTCTGGCAGGAGAATGGTTAATGTAAGCAGTGCTGGACTCTGGCAGGAGAATGGTTAAGGTAAGCAGTGCTGGGCTCTGGCAGGAGAATGGATAAGGTAAGCAGTGCTGGGCTCTGACAGGAGAATGGTTAATGTAAGCATTCATGGGTTCTGGCAGGAGAATGGTTAATGTAAGCAGTGCTGGGCTCTGGCAGGAGAATGGTTAATGTAAGCAGTGCTGGGCTCTGGCAGGAGAATGGTTAATGTAAGCAGTGCTGGGCTCTGGCAGGAGAATGGTTAATGTAAGCATTCATGGGTTCTGGCAGGAGAATGGTTAATGTAAGCAGTGCTGGGCTCTGGCAGGAGAATGGTTAATGTAAGCAGTGCTGGGCTCTGGCAGGAGAATGGTTAATGTAAGCAGTGCTGGGCTCTGGCAGGAGAATGGTTAATGTAAGCATTCATGGGTTCTGGCAGGAGAATGGTTAATGTAAGCAGTGCTGGGCTCTGGCAGGAGAATGGTTAATGTAAGCAGTGCTGGGCTCTGGCAGGAGAATGGTTAATGTAAGCAGTGCTGGACTCTGGCAGGAGAATGGTTAAGGTAAGCAGTGCTGGGCTCTGGCAGGAGAATGGATAAGGTAAGCAGTGCTGGGCTCTGGCAGGAGAATGGTTAATGTAAGCATTCATGGGTTCTGGCAGGAGAATGGTTAATGTAAGCAGTGCTGGGCTCTGGCAGGAGAATGGTTAATGTAAGCAGTGCTGGGGTCTGGCAGGAGAATGGTTAATGTAAGCAGTGCTGGACTCTGGCAGGAGAATGGTTAATGTAAGCAGTGCTGGGCTCTGGCAGGAGAATGGTTAATGTAAGCGGTGCTGGACTCTGGCAGGAGAATGGTTAATGTAAGCAGTGCTGGGCTCTGGCAGGAGAATGGTTAATGTAAGCAGTGCTGGGCTCTGGCAGGAGAATGGTTAATGTAAGCAGTGCTGGGCTCTGGCAGGAGAATGGTTAATGTAAGCAGTGCTGGGCTCTGGCAGGAGAATGGTTAATGTAAGCATTCATGGGTTCTGGCAGGAGAATAGTTAATGTAAGCAGTGCTGGGCTCTGGCAGGAGAATGGTTAATGTAAGCAGTGCTGGGCTCTGGCAGGAGAATGGTTAATGTAAGAAGTGCTGGGCTCTGGCAGGAGAATGGTTAATGTAAGCAGTGCTGGGCTCTGGCAGGAGGATGGTTAATGTAAGCAGTGCTGGGGTCTGGCAGGAGGATGGTTAATGTAAGCAGTGCTGGGGTCTGGCAGGAGGATGGTTAATGTAAGCAGTGCTGGACTCTGGCAGGAGAATGGTTAATGTAAGCTGTGCTGGGGTCTGGCAGGAGAATGGTTAATGTAAGCAATGCTGGGGTCTGGCAGGAGAATGGTTAATGTAAGCAGTGCTGGGCTCTGGCAGGAGAATGGTTAATGTAAGCAGTGCTGGGGTCTGGCAGGAGGATGGTTAATGTAAGCAGTGCTGGGGTCTGGCAGGAGAATGGTTAATGTAAGCAATGCTGGGGTCTGGCAGGAGAATGGTTAATGTAAGCAGTGCTGGGGTCTGGCAGGAGGATGGTTAATGTAAGCAGTGCTGGGGTCTGGCAGGAGAATGGTTAATGTAAGCAGTGCTGGGCTCTGGCAGGAGGATGGTTAATGTAAGCAGTGCTGGGCTCTGGCAGGAGAATGGTTAATGTAAGCAGTGCTGGGCTCTGGCAGGAGAATGGTTAATGTAAGCAGTGCTGGGCTCTGGCAGGAGAATGGTTAATGTAAGCAGTGCTGGGGTCTGGCAGGAGAATGGTTAATGTAAGCAGTGCTGGGCTCTGGCAGGGGAATGGTTAATGTAAGCAGTGCTGGGGTCTGGCAGGAGAATGGTTAATTTAAGCAGTGCTGGACTCTGGCAGGAGAATGGTTAATGTAAGCAATGCTGGGCTCTGGCAGGAGAATGGTTAATGTAAGCAGTGCTGGGCTCTGGCAGTAGAATGGTTAATGTAAGCAGTGCTGGGCTCTGGCAGGAGAATGGTTAATGTAAGAAGTGCTGGGCTCTGGCAGGAGAATGGTTAATGTAAGCAGTGCTGGGCTCTGGCAGGAGAATGGTTAATGTAAGCAGTGCTGGGGTCTGGCAGGAGGATGGTTAATGTAAGCAGTGCTGGGGTCTGGCAGGAGGATGGTTAATGTAAGCAGTGCTGGGGTCTGGCAGGAGGATGGTTAATGTAAGCAGTGCTGGGGTCTGGCAGGAGAATGGTTAATGTAAGCAATGCTGGGGTCTGGCAGGAGAATGGTTAATGTAAGCAGTGCTGGGCTCTGGCAGGAGAATGGTTAATGTAAGCAGTGCTGGGGTCTGGCAGGAGGATGGTTAATGTAAGCAGTGCTGGGGTCTGGCAGGAGAATGGTTAATGTAAGCAATGCTGGGGTCTGGCAGGAGAATGGTTAATGTAAGCAGTGCTGGGGTCTGGCAGGAGGATGGTTAATGTAAGCAGTGCTGGGGTCTGGCAGGAGAATGGTTAATGTAAGCAATGCTGGGGTCTGGCAGGAGAATGGTTAATGTAAGCAGTGCTGGGCTCTGGCAGGAGAATGGTTAATGTAAGCAGTGCTGGGGTCTGGCAGGAGAATGGTTAATGTAAGCAGTGCTGGGGTCTGGCAGGAGAATGGTTAATGTAAGCAGTGCTGGGCTCTGGCAGGAGAATGGTTAATGTAAGCAGTGCTGGGCTCTGGCAGGAGAATTGTTAATGTAAGCAGTGCTGGACTCTGGCAGGAGAATGGTTAATGTAAGCAATGCTGGGCTCTGGCAGGAGAATGGTTAATGTAAGCAGTGCTGGGCTCTGGCAGGAGAATGGTTAATGTAAGCAGCAATGCTGGGCTCTTGCAGGAGAATGGTTAATGTAAGCAGCAATGCTGGGCTCTTGCAGGAGAATGGTTAAAGTGGACCAACACCCAGGATTTTGACTATCCTGGGTCTTGGTCCACTTCGGTGGGGCGCCCCCGATCGGGTTGCCCCGCTGTGTGAAACCCCCCCGATCACCCGAAAAACTCACCTCTCCCCGCTCCCAGCGCCGACGGACAAGCCGTTTGACAGCCGCGGACAAGCGGCTTCTCCGCCGCCGCCTCCCGCGCGTCACACTTGACGCGCGGCCGCGCCGGCCATTCACAGGCTCTGGCAGGAGAATGGTTAATGTAAGCAGTGTTGGGTTCTGGCACGAGAATGGTTAATGTAAGCAGCAATGCTGGGCTCTGGCAGGAGAATGGTTAATGTAAGCAGCAATGCTGGGCTCTGGCAGGAGAATGGGTAATGTAAGCAGCAATGCTGGGCTCTGGCAGGAGAATGGTTAATGTAAGCAGTGCTGGGCTCTGGCAGGAGAATGGTTAATGTAAGAAGTGCTGGGCTCTGGCAGGAGAATGGTTAATGTAAGCAGTGCTGGGGTCTGGCAGGAGGATGGTTAATGTAAGCAGTGCTGGGGTCTGGCAGGAGGATGGTTAATGTAAGCAGTGCTGGGCTCTGGCAGGAGAATGGTTAATGTAAGCAGTGCTGGGGTCTGGCAGGAGGATGGTTAATGTAAGCAGTGCTGGGGTCTGGCAGGAGAATGGTTAATGTAAGCAATGCTGGGGTCTGGCAGGAGAATGGTTAATGTAAGCAGTGCTGGGCTCTGGCAGGAGAATGGTTAATGTAAGCAGTGCTGGGGTCTAGCAGGAGGATGGTTAATGTAAGCAGTGCTGGGGTCTGGCAGGAGAATGGTTAATGTAAGCAATGCTGGGGTCTGGCAGGAGAATGGTTAATGTAAGCAGTGCTGGGCTCTGGCAGGAGAATGGTTAATGTAAGCAGTGCTGGGGTCTGGCAGGAGGATGGTTAATGTAAGCAGTGCTGGGGTCTGGCAGGAGAATGGTTAATGTAAGCAGTGCTGGGGTCTGGCAGGAGGATGGTTAATGTAAGCAGTGCTGGGGTCTGGCAGGAGAATGGTTAATGTAAGCAGTGCTGGGCTCTGGCAGGAGAATGGTTAATGTAAGCAGTGCTGGGGTCTGGCAGGAGAATGGTTAATGTAAGCAATGCTGGGGTCTGGCAGGAGAATGGTTAATGTAAGCAGTGCTGGGGTCTGGCAGGAGGATGGTTAATGTAAGCAGTGCTGGGGTCTGGCAGGAGAATGGTTAATGTAAGCAATGCTGGGGTCTGGCAGGAGAATCGTTAATGTAAGCAGTGCTGGGCTCTGGCAGGAGAATGGTTAATGTAAGCAGTGCTGGGGTCTGGCAGGAGAATGGTTAATGTAAGCAGTGCTGGGGTCTGGCAGGAGAATGGTTAATGTAAGCAGTGCTGGGCTCTGGCAGGAGGATGGTTAATGTAAGCAGTGCTGGGCTCTGGCAGGAGAATGGTTAATGTAAGCAGTGCTGGGCTCTGGCAGGAGAATGGTTAATGTAAGCAGTGCTGGGCTCTGGCAGGAGAATGGTTAATGTAAGCAGTGCTGGGCTCTGGCAGGAGAATGGTTAATGTAAGCAGTGCTGGGGTCTGGCAGGAGAATGGTTAATGTAAGCTGTGCTGGGGTCTGGCAGGAGAATGGTTAATGTAAGCAGTGCTGGGCTCTGGCAGGAGAATGGTTAATGTAAGCAGTGCTGGACTCTGGCAGGAGAATGGTTAATGTAAGCAGTGCTGGACTCTGGCAGGAGAATGGTTAATGTAAGCAGTGCTGGGCTCTGGCAGGAGAATGGTTAATGTAAGCAGTGCTGGACTCTGGCAGGAGAATGGTTAATGTAAGCAATGCTGGGCTCTGGCAGGAGAATGGTTAATGTAAGCAGTGCTGGGCTCTGGCAGGAGAATGGTTAATGTAAGCAGTGCTGGGCTCTGGCAGGAGAATGGTTAATGTAAGCAGTGCTGGGCTCTGGCAGGAGAATGGTTAATGTAAGCAGTGCTGGGCTCTGGCAGGAGAATGGTTAATGTAAGCAGTGCTGGGCTCTGGCAAGAGAATGGTTAATGTAAGCAGTGCTGGGCTCTGGCAGGAGAATGGTTAATGTAAGCAGTGCTGGGCTCTGGCAGGAGAATGGTTAATGTAAGCAGCAATGCTGGGCTCTTGCAGGAGAATGGTTAATGTAAGCAGCAATGCTGGGCTCTTGCAGGAGAATGGTTAAAGTGGACCAACACCCAGGATTTTGACTATCCTGGGTCTTGGTCCACTTCGGTGGGGCGCCCCCGATCGGGTTGCCCCGCTGTGTGAAACCCCCCCGATCACCCGAAAAACTCACCTCTCCCCGCTCCCAGCGCCGACGGACAAGCCGTTTGACAGCCGCGGACAAGCGGCTTCTCCGCCGCCGCCTCCCGCGCGTCACACTTGACGCGCGGCCGCGCCGGCCATTCACAGGCTCTGGCAGGAGAATGGTTAATGTAAGCAGTGTTGGGTTCTGGCACGAGAATGGTTAATGTAAGCAGCAATGCTGGGCTCTGGCAGGAGAATGGTTAATGTAAGCAGCAATGCTGGGCTCTGGCAGGAAAATGGGTAATGTAAGCAGCAATGCTGGGCTCTGGCAGGAGAATGGTTAATGTAAGCAGTGCTGGGCTCTGGCAGGAGAATGGTTAATGTAAGCAGTGCTGGGCTCTGGCAGGAGAATGGTTAATGTAAGAAGTGCTGGGCTCTGGCAGGAGAATGGTTAATGTAAGCAGTGCTGGGGTCTGGCAGGAGGATGGTTAATGTAAGCAGTGCTGGGGTCTGGCAGGAGGATGGTTAATGTAAGCAGTGCTGGGGTCTGGCAGGAGAATGGTTAATGTAAGCAATGCTGGGGTCTGGCAGGAGAATGGTTAATGTAAGCAGTGCTGGGCTCTGGCAGGAGAATGGTTAATGTAAGCAGTGCTGGGGTCTGGCAGGAGAATGGTTAATGTAAGCAATGCTGGGGTCTGGCAGGAGAATGGTTAATGTAAGCAGTGCTGGGGTCTGGCAGGAGGATGGTTAATGTAAGCAGTGCTGGGGTCTGGCAGGAGAATGGTTAATGTAAGTAATGCTGGGGTCTGGCAGGAGAATGGTTAATGTAAGCAGTGCTGGGCTCTGGCAGGAGAATGGTTAATGTAAGCAGTGCTGGGGTCTGGCAGGAGAATGGTTAATGTCAGCAGTGCTGGGGTCTGGCAGGAGAATGGTTAATGTAAGCAGTGCTGGGCTCTGGCAGGAGGATGGTTAATGTAAGCAGTGCTGGGCTCTGGCAGGAGAATGGTTAATGTCAGCAGTGCTGGGGTCTGGCAGGAGAATGGTTAATGTAAGCAGTGCTGGGGTCTGGCAGGAGAATGGTTAATGTAAGCAGTGCTGGGCTCTGGCAGGAGAATGGTTAATGTAAGCAATGCTGGACTCTGGCAGGAGAATGGTTAATGTAAGCAGTGCTGGGCTCTGGCAGGAGAATGGTTAATGTAAGCAGTGCTGGGCTCTGGCAGGAGAATGGTTAATGTAAGCAGTGCTGGGCTCTGGCAGGAGAATGGTTAATGTAAGCAGTGCTGGGCTCTGGCAGGAGAATTGTTAATGTAAGCAGTGCTGGACTCTGGCAGGAGAATGGTTAATGTAAGCAATGCTGGGCTCTGGCAGGAGAATGGTTAATGTAATCAGTGCTGGGCTCTGGCAGGAGAATGGTTAATGTAAGCAGTGCTGGGCTCTGGCAGGAGAATGGTTAATGTAAGCAGTGATGGGCTCTGGCAGGAGAATGGTTAATGTAAGCAGTGCTGGGCTCTGGCAGGAGAATGGTTAATGTAAGCAGTGCTGGGCTCTGGCAGGAGAATGGTTAATGTAAGCAGTGCTGGGCTCTGGCAGGAGAATGGTTAATGTAAGCAGTGCTGGGCTCTGGCAGGAGAATGGTTAATGTAAGCAGTGCTGGGCTCTGGCAGGAGAATGGTTAATGTAAGCAGTGCTGGGCTCTGGCAGGAGAATGGTTAATGTAAGCAGTGCTGGGCTCTGGCAGGAGAATGGTTAATGTAAGCAGCAATGCTGGGCTCTTGCAGGAGAATGGTTAATGTAAGCAGTGCTGGGCTCTGGCAGGAGAATGGTTAATGTAAGCAGTGCTGGGCTCTGGCAGGAGAATGGTTAATGTAAGCAGTGCTGGACTCTGGCAGGAGAATGGTTAATGTAAGCAATGCTGGGCTCTGGCAGGAGAATGGTTAATGTAAGCAGTGCTGGACTCTGGCAGGAGAATGGTTAATGTAAGCAGTGCTGGACTCTGGCAGGAGAATGGTTAATGTAAGCTGTGCTGGGGTCTGGCAGGAGAATGGTTAATGTAAGCAGTGCTGGGCTCTGGCAGGAGAATGGTTAATGTAAGCTGTGCTGGGGTCTGGCAGGAGAATGGTTAATGTAAGCAATGCCGGGCTCTGGCAGGAGAATGGTTAATGTAAGCAGTGCTGGGCTCTGGCAGGAGAATGGTTAATGTAAGCAGTGCTGGGCTCTGGCAGGAGAATGGTTAATGTAAGCAGCAATGCTGGGCTCTTGCAGGAGAATGGTTAATGTAAGCAGCAATGCTGGGCTCTTGCAGGAGAATGGTTAAAGTGGACCAACACCCAGGATTTTGACTATTCTGGGTCTTGGTCCACTTCGGTGGGGCGCCCCCGATCGGGTTGCCCCGCTGTGTGAAACCCCCCCGATCACCCGAAAAACTCACCTCTCCCCGCTCCCAGCGCCGATGGACAAGCGCCGACGTCACACTTGACGCGCGCGGCCGCGCCGGCCATTCACAGGCTCTGGCAGGAGAATGGTTAATGTAAGCAGTGTTGGGTTCTGGCACGAGAATGGTTAATGTAAGCAGCAATGCTGGGCTCTGGCAGGAGAATGGTTAATGTAAGCAGCAATGCTGGGCTCTGGCAGGAGAATGGTTAATGTAAGCAGTGCTGGGCTCTGGCAGGAGAATGGTTAATGTAAGCAGCAATGCTGGGTTCTGGCAGGAGAATGGTTAATGTAAGCAGCAATGCTGGGCTCTGGCAGGAGAATGGGTAATGTAAGCAGCAATGCTGGGCTCTGGCAGGAGAATGGTTAATGTAAGCAGTGCTGGGCTCTGGCAGGAGAATGGTTAATGTAAGCAGTGTTGGGTTCTGGCACGAGAATGGTTAATGTAAGCAGCAATGCTGGGCTCTGGCAGGAGAATGGTTAATGTAAGCAGCAATGCTGGGCTCTGGCAGGAGAATGGTTAATGTAAGCAGTGCTGGGCTCTGGCAGGAGAATGGTTAATGTAAGCAGCAATGCTGGGTTCTGGCAGGAGAATGGTTAATGTAAGCAGCAATGCTGGGCTCTGGCAGGAGAATGGGTAATGTAAGCAGCAATGCTGGGCTCTGGCAAGAAAATGGTTAATGTGAGCAGTGCATATGCATTCCTCCCCAGGGCAATTTAGATTGCTGCACATAAACATTTTAAAAACAGAATGGTGGCTCATGCATTTGCAGGCCACCTGCAAACAGAAGTGCTGCTGGGCTTCCTGTTGCTGTGTATTGTCAGTTATGTTGGTTGAATTAAGGCAGCAGCATGGCTGAGATGCTGGGAGAGGAAGCTCCAAAATGGTCATTACCTTTCTTTTCCAACTGTGCAGGCTGTTGGTCTGGTTTAAGTCATAAGGCTCTGGCAGGAAAGGGGCTAAATTAATTTATAGGAGAAAATGAGTTAAACCAGACCAACAGTCCAAGGGTAAATTCATTTGTTTGTGCAGCAAACTAAATTGCCCTGGAGAGGGATGCATATGAGCACTTGTTGTTGTAATGCTCTGGTTTAAGTGATTATTTACTGTGGGTCTGCTTTAAGCAGTGATGTGCTAGGTTGTGGCAGAAGAGGGCTGTGATGCTATGCGGATGCGGTTTGGTGTGGCAGGAGTTAAAATGGACCAACTGCCTGGCACAGTTGGAAAAGAATGGTAGGTCCCATTTTGGAGTGTCCTCTCCCAACTGACATAACTGACAATGCACAGTAACAGGAAGCCCAGCAGCACTTCCTGTTTGCAGGTGCCCTGCGTGTCCATGAACTGCCATCTTGTTTTTGAATTTTACCACAGCTGGAGTTAGAAAATGGTAAATTATTTTTTTATCTTTTTTATTTTTATGTTATTATTATTATATTATATTATTTTATTTATTTTATATTTTTTATGCACTGTTTATTATGTTGGTCTGGTTGAAGCCATTTTTGACTGTTGGTCCGCTTTAGATTGCAGAACTCAAGTGATGATGTTCTAGGCATAGACGGGAGAAAGTTTAAGTGCAAGTCTTTGGTAATGAAATGGAAATTGGCCTTGGTAGGAAGTGTGCTAGGTTTCTGGAGTAGAAAGTTATTGATGTGGTAGTGTCTGGCAGGAGAGGGGTTAAGCAGTTATGTGATAGACTACAGCAGAGGAGGGGTTAATTGGATGCTGTGCTAGGTGCTGGCAGGAGAGGGGTCACAATGATGTGCTAGGTTGTGTTCCTGTGTAGTAGCATTTGGTTCTTTAGCCACCTTTGTACATAAAGGTTAAGTGATGCTCAACAGATTCCTTGCAGGGCTCTGGCAGATGATGGGTTACATCCTGCAGATTGCAGCCCTGTTTGGGTGTGTAGAAGCACTAGTAAGGTCTGGCAGGAAGGGGGTTAAGTGATGCTGTGATGCAGAATAGTTAGGTGTTACCAGGGCAACCACCCCCCATCTCCCATCAACTATCACTGAGCTTGTCCTTGGCAATCTGAGAAGGCTGCAGCAGCTAAGTGTAAACTGACAGTAGCCCCATTTTACCCCCCCCCCCCCCGCCCCCCTGGGAGCTGATGGTCAATGCAGGGTCTAAACTTCCTCTGGGAAATGTGTCCGGGGCATAGGATAAGTTCCCTGGAGGAAAGGTGCAGGTTAGGACTATGCATAACTTTACCATCCTCAGAGGTGCAGCATAGGTTTAGGTATAAGACAGCTTTCCTGATGGGTGGTCAAATGATAGCTCTCCCATGGGTGCTTACCTTAGAGATACCCCCCATGGAGCTGTAAAACAACATGCATACAACTGTGGATCAGAACAGGTGCACAATGTCTACCATGCGGGTATAGATATATGGGATACTTAGGAGGTGCAGGGCATCTTAGCTGAGGGGTGCTGTGTAGAGTGAGTATACTCTTTGGTGCTTAACAGTTTCTGGGGGAGCGGGTCTAGGCAGGGGCCAGGGTTGGTATACATTACCTAGCTGAGAGGAGACAGTCAGCACTGGTCACCAACTATCCTGGGTGGTTAAAGGTACTAAACCACCGAAAGAAGGTTCATGCTGAGCACAGTCTATCGTTGGTAGTTCAGGGTGCAATAGGTGAGAAGAGCAGGTCAGGACCAGACACAGGTTATCCAGGGGGGTTCAGGGTGCAAAAGGTGAGGAGAGCAGGTCAGGACCAGACACAGGTTATCCAGGGTGGTTCAGGGTGCAATAGGTGAGGAGAGCAGGTCAGGACCAGACACAGGTTATCCAGGGTGGTTCAGGGTGCAATAGGTGAGGAGTGCAGGTCAGGACCAGACACAGGTTATCCAGAGTGGTTCAGGGTGCAATAGGTGAGGAGTGCAGGTCAGGACCGGACACAGGTTATCCAGGGTGGTTCAGGGTGCAATAGGTGGTGTGTGCAGGTCAGGACCAGACACAGGTTATCCAGGGTGGTTCAGGGTGCAATAGGTGAGGAGTGCAGGTCAGGACCAGACACAGGTTATCCAGGGTGGTTCAGGGTGCAATAGGTGAGGAGTGCAGGTCAGGACCAGGCACAGGTTATCCAGGGTGGTTCAGGGTGCTCTAGGGGAGGGGTGCAGGTCAGTGCCAGGCACAGACTATCCTGGGACGTTCATGGTGCTATAGGGGAGGGAAGCAGGTCAGTGCCAGGCACAGACTATACTTGGACGTTCATGGTGCTATAGGGGAGGGGTGCAGGTCAGTGCCAGGCACAGACTATACTGGGACGTTCATGGTGCTATAGGGGAGGGAAGCAGGTCAGTGCCAGGCACAGACTATACTGGGACGTTCATGGTGCTATAGGGGAAGGGGGCAGGTCAGTGCCAGGCACAGACTATCTTAGTTGGATCAGGGTACCATTATCAATGGATGCAGATCAGAGAGGTGCAGACAAGGTTTTCTGAGCTCATGGTTAGGTGTGTTTGCCACTGGCCGGAGTTGTTCAGCCCCCCCCCTCCCCGCCTGTAACATGGATTACAGCAGCTCTAGCATGCATCACTCGCAGATTTACACTCCAATCCTCGCAGCTCAGGAAGATCTTTAACCCTTTCTTTGTCATCAACAGACAGCTGCCGCCACAATGCAAACAACAGTGCCTAGACTAGAAATAGACACTTCACAATGTTGGGGGTGATGAATGCTATAGTGTGGAAATTTCCAGTTTGTTGAAAATCCTTCTCACATATTCTGCAGGGTGAGGAAAGCGGCACCTCCTGGGGGTTGCTAATACTTTTAGGATAAATCAATTCCTGCCTGCACATCACATTGGGGCTCTGCAGGGGCAAAATCCAATCATTCTGTAGATCCAATTGTTTGTATGTGTTTTACGGAGTCTACCTGTTTCCCAGCAGAACCTGTAATATTCTAAAAGGTCCAGCAAGGTCTATGTGTTTGCTCTGTCAAAGAAGCCCAGATGAAATGCAAGATACATTCCTTTTGAAGGCTCTGCTTCTTCAAATGCCTGCAGGACACAAATATGGCATTCAAGAGAAATGATGTGACATACATGATTCTTCTCTGAAGTTTTCAGACAGATGAAGTAGCTAGGCTTTTCGGGCACTCAGGGCAAAGATTCAAAATGGCACCCCCCACCTGTTCTTAGGCCCCCCTTTGGAACCCCACTGACCTGCTGCACCCGGGACAAGTGCCCCGCCTGCTCCCCCCTAGCTACGCCCCTGTCTTCATAAGCCTATATTCTGTAGCTGTTTTTATAGAGAGCCTCCCCAAAAGCTCTAGCGCTGCTTTCTAGAAAACCAATTGCATTTGCGGAATGTTGCTTCCACATTCACACACAATTCTGCATGTGTAAAAATGCTCCACAAGGGCAGACTTGCACCACTGTAGATTTGGTAGCCCAGCAGAATGTTCATAAAGGCTCCTGAAGGGCCAAACCAAATAATTCTGCATCTACTGAGGTTTATGGAATGCTCCTTCGATGAGGACAGAGGCTGACTGCTTCTTCAGTGGCTCGGTATGAAATGAACCTTACTAACGCAGTGGTCTGAATGTATAGCTGTGCCTATGGTATATTGCTCTAGCCTAAGGGTTTTCAACTTTATTTCACATAGCGCCGTTTCCCAACTTCTAATGAGGACCACCTAATACAGATGGGAGGTTGTAGGTCAGCTTTCTTTTGAGGACCTATGCTGAATGTACTACTTATTTGGGATTCTGTCTTTTCTGGTGGGGAAGCATTAAACGGACAGTCCAGGCTAATTAAAAAAAAAAAAGCAACCTAATTTAACTACCAGGCTTATATCCTTGTAGTCACGCAGGCTCAGGCAGTTCAGTGCCGCATTATCAGCTATAAAGCTGAGAGCGACCTGATATTTCACAGGGGTCCAACTCACAAAGGAAAGGGACATCTGGCACCAAATAGTGGACCTCCTGTCAAGAAAATAGTTTAGTAATTGGCCCTAAAACCTTTTACAATCAATGGTGTATGCTGTTTGAGATGGCTTAACCCCATGCTGATGTTGTGGAATAGCTGAGCTCCTAGAATTAAATGATAATGGCCATCTTGGATCACACCTGAAAACCCTGCTTACACGTGAGCATGAATGTGAGGCAGAACCTTTGCTAACACACAGATACATTGCAGGTGAGCTTGGAGCTTCCTTATGATCAGCCCAACCAGAGAGATTTTATCTGTTTCTACACAGAATGTTAGAATGAGATACTATTTCTCTAGCTGGTTGCTCTGAAGCTCAGAATTGCTGCAATATGTATAATATAATATAATAATATAATATATTGTTTCTCCTGTAGCTTGTAAGTTTGCTATAAGCAGCCAAAACTGAGAGATTCACTTCAGAAAAGGGATCAGCATGTCTGTCATGTTCTCACACTCACACTGAGCAGGAGAGGATGAATGTAACTATGGATCAATGTAAGCCAACGGCCTTGGCTGCCTCAGAGTTGTTAATACTGTTGATACAATGTTTTAAGAGATTTCTGAGCAGCTCTGAATCATTACAGCCAATGGTGTTTACTTCTGGCCAGACTGAAAGCATGATTTCAAAGAGATTTAGGGTAATTTTGACCACATTACTTTTTTTTTAGAAGCAGGACTGTCAGAATTGTGGCAAGATGGCTGCTTCTATGCACTGGAGCATAGAATCTTGCCTGCTATTCCAGAAGGTTAAGCCCTCTCAAATAGTTTACATCAGTGAAGGGGGGGGGGGGGGGTGTTAGGGGAGCAATTTACTAAACTTGGACTTTTTTTCCAGTCAAAACTGTTTTGACTGGAGGTCCGCTTTAACAGTTAGCTCTAGTTTAAATCTAATATTATCAATATCATAACTTTTAAAATCCGGGTTAACAGTAAACGACAATCAACAAATTTATTCACTAGCATCACAGGCTTCGTAGTGATACTAAGCAGACTGTTATCCATGTATACCCACAGCATGGCCTTCTCTATTTTCTGTTACTTACTCTAACTTTGTTTCAATAAGCAACCTAGTCAGGAACAGTCCATAACCACATACAAGCAATTGGATCTACAGAATGATTAGATTTTGCTCTTGTAGAGTCCCGATACAGTGTAAAGACAGAAATGGACTTATCCTAAAAGTAATACCAACTCCCAGGAGGTGCTGCTTGCCTCACCTAGTAGGACATATGGCACATAGGAGGGAAATTAAAAGTGACCTTCTGGGTAGAAGTGCATAACATACCTGTGTGTTCCGGTTTGTGGGTAAGTCCCAGGAGATATCTTAGATAGAAACGTGTGTGCATCTGAATGTGTATGCATAATTCCCAACTGTTCCTGATTTAGGGGGACTATCCCTCTTTTGAGTCCATGTCCCAGTGTTCCTCATTGTTTTTCTCTGTCCTTCTTTGAGGTTTAATATACAGATCTGCAGATCAATAAATCTCCTATCCATCAATCGATCAATGAGGGAACGTGGCTTAATTTAACAATTGTCCCTCTGTCCTACACTGAAAATTTGGAAGGTATGTGTATGGCATCCAGACAAACTAATCTTATTGTCACCCCCATTTCATGACAACAGCATCTTAGCAGGGGACATGGCTGTGATACGCCCCCTGATACCTGTGATGATTGCACGGGTTGATCAGACCTATTGATCGTTCATCTGATCAGATCGGTCATTCCTACCCCACGTCTTTCACTGCAATTATTCAATTGGCAACACGCGTGGCTATAAACTGCTGCCACCAGAACCCATAAAGGGTTCAACTCGATATAAAGCCACACACAACACAATCAGATCAAACAGATCAATCGGCCCACAACCACTTCCAGGCAGGGGCGATCGAGCGTCCTAGGCAAGTAAGGTAGCCAGGCTCTTCAGAAATAGCGTGAGCTTTTTAGATCAGGTCAATTCAGAGCATTAGTGACCCTCTGCTGTATTTTAAGAATTTATTTAGACAAACAGGGAACCACAAAAACAACAAGAAAACAGGTGATAAAAACAGAATTAACTATAAAACACGGTAAATAGGATAAATAGCAAGTGATATAAAAAAAATGGCAACATTCTTAGGTGTCTGTCTGGGCTTGTGGTCCGATCAAATAAATTGTCCCTCAGTTTACACACGCTTTTTGGTCTTCTGCTCCTTGGATCTTAAAAGGGGCGTGTGTGTCACTCTTGATGGTACGATTCCAGACCGTCTGGCCATTCTTGCCAGCCATGCTTTTAGCCCCAGAACAGTGGGTCTCCCTCTCCCTCTCCCACCAGGGGGCTGGTGTTGGTATCACAGCCTCAGAATATTCCAATCTCATTTCCGCTATATGATACCAACTGACCACATTCCAAGGGAGGGGGTGACAAGCAGGAGTTTCGGGATCTATTTGTGATTTGTTTATTTTGCTTTTCCAAGTGGTTTTATTACTAGGCGGGAGGGGGGAAAGGATGTGAGTAGGACAGGACACATTTGAGGGGGTTATCAGCATTGACCTGGCATGTGAGGGTTAGATAAAGGTGAAACCCAAGTGGGAGGGGGGACAAGAAATGAGGGGTTTACACCAAGCAGGCAGGTCAGCTAAAGTCTATATATATATATATATATATATATATACACATATGTACATATGTATTACCCACACATAGAGAAATAAAATACACCTAGGATGTTCTGTCACAATACCAATCAGAGAGAAAGACTGCTACCTAGTCAAAAGCAGCAGGGACGTGCACTGTAGGCACCACAGTTGTCAGTGCTGAACACTGACAGTTGTCAGTGTTGTCAGGTGGCTGCAGCCTGCAGAACTCCATGGGATCCAGCTTGCGGACTTGTTTTTCATTAGCCTGGACAGGTACTTTAAAGAGCAGCAGGGCAAGTCTGTGCCACAGGGCCAGTCCTCCCATACAGTACAGGTCTCCTTTAAAGCCCTGCAGTGAGCAATACTTACCGCATTCAGTCTTTGTCTTTGACAGACGGGTGCCTAAAGCCGCTGCACAAGCTATTGTGACTGACATCTTCTGAAACGGGTAGTGCTTGCTTAAAGTGGAACCTCACTGACAACTGACCCCTCCCCATCCTGCCACCCTACCCTGGCGCTGAGGCAGAACAGGGGGGAGGGGTTACAAGTTAAAAAAAAAAAAACTTACCTTAGGCAGGTGAACCTCACTGAAAACTGCCCCCCGCCCTGCCCTACCTTGACGCTGAGACTAGGGATGAGCGAATCGATCCGGACGAACCCGGATTCGATCCGAATTTCAGGAAAAATTCGATTCGGATCGAATCCGAATTTCCCCGCGATTCGATCACTCGAAGTTTTCCTTTAACATCCATTCATTTACATTACAGGCATTCTAAGATGGCGGGCGGGACATGTCTGGACATGTATCCCGCGCCAGTGCAAGCTGGGGCAGTCACATGCAGCCTATCAGCAGCCAGCAAGCCCGGTGACGTCACACAGCGGTATTTAACGGCGGCCATCTTGCTTTTCCTCATTTCTCTATTGCATTCGTGACAGACAGACAGAACGCTGTGTAGCTGAGGCAGTTAGACAGGCTGGAGACAGGCTGGAGACAGGGACAGACAGGGACAGGCTGGAGACAGGCAGGAGACAGGCAGGAGACAGACAGGAGACAGACAGAAAGCCAGGGAAAGGTAGGAAAAACGGAGCTGGCTGACAGGGAGATTTTTTTTTTTTCATCCAGCCTTTGTTAGCGTTTTCAGGCTGCTTATAGTAACTAACTGTGCATATATACTGAACTGATCTTAAGTCTGCTGTGAGGCATCCCATTCTGTGACTAAAGCAGCCTCTTTTTAAGACCATATAAGCATTTGCTCTAATCATATTTGAAATTAGGCCTGATAAAGACACTTTTGCTGGCCAAAGCACTACTGTACCCTGGCAGCTCGATTCCTGCCCGGGGCATCCCATTCTGTGACTAAAGCAGCCTCTGTTTAAGACCATATAAGCATTTGCTCTAATCATATTTGAAATTAGGCCTGATAAAGACACTTTTGCTGGCCAAAGCACTACTGTACCCTGGCAGCTCGATTCCTGCCCGGGGCATCCCATTCTGTGACTAAAGCAGCCTCTGTTTAAGACCATATAAGCATTTGCTCTAATCATATTTGAAATTAGGCCTGATAAAGACACTTTTGCTGGCCAAAGCACTACTGTACCCTGGCAGCTCGATTCCTGCCCGGGGCATCCCATTCTGTGACTAAAGCAGCCTCTGTTTAAGACCATATAAGCATTTGCTCTAATCATATTTGAAATTAGGCCTGATAAAGACACTTTTGCTGGCCAAAGCACTACTGTACCCTGGCAGCTCGATTCCTGCCCGGGGCATCCCATTCTGTGACTAAAGCAGCCTCTGTTTAAGACCATATAAGCATTTGCTCTAATCATATTTGAAATTAGGCCTGATAAAGACACTTTTGCTGGCCAAAGCACTACTGTACCCTGGCAGCTCGATTCCTGCCCGGGGCATCCCATTCTGTGACTAAAGCAGCCTCTGTTTAAGACCATATAAGCATTTGCTCTAATCATATTTGAAATTAGGCCTGATAAAGACACTTTTGCTGGCCAAAGCACTACTGTACCCTGGCAGCTCGATTCCTGCCCGGGGCATCCCATTCTGTGACTAAAGCAGCCTCTGTTTAAGACCATATAAGCATTTGCTCTAATCATATTTGAAATTAGGCCTGATAAAGACACTTTTGCTGGCCAAAGCACTACTGTACCCTGGCAGCTCGATTCCTGCCCGGGGCATCCCATTCTGTGACTAAAGCAGCCTCTGTTTAAGACCATATAAGCATTTGCTCTAATCATATTTGAAATTAGGCCTGATAAAGACACTTTTGCTGGCCAAAGCACTACTGTACCCTGGCAGCTCGATTCCTGCCCGGGGCATCCCATTCTGTGACTAAAGCAGCCTCTGTTTAAGACCATATAAGCATTTGCTCTAATCATATTTGAAATTAGGCCTGATAAAGACACTTTTGCTGGCCAAAGCACTACTGTACCCTGGCAGCTCGATTCCTGCCCGGGGCATCCCATTCTGTGACTAAAGCAGCCTCTGTTTAAGACCATATAAGCATTTGCTCTAATCATATTTGAAATTAGGCCTGATAAAGACACTTTTGCTGGCCAAAGCACTACTGTACCCTGGCAGCTCGATTCCTGCCCGGGGCATCCCATTCTGTGACTAAAGCAGCCTCTGTTTAAGACCATATAAGCATTTGCTCTAATCATATTTGAAATTAGGCCTGATAAAGACACTTTTGCTGGCCAAAGCACTACTGTACCCTGGCAGCTCGATTCCTGCCCGGGGCATCCCATTCTGTGACTAAAGCAGCCTCTGTTTAAGACCATATAAGCATTTGCTCTAATCATATTTGAAATTAGGCCTGATAAAGACACTTTTGCTGGCCAAAGCACTACTGTACCCTGGCAGCTCGATTCCTGCCCGGGGCATCCCATTCTGTGACTAAAGCAGCCTCTGTTTAAGACCATATAAGCATTTGCTCTAATCATATTTGAAATTAGGCCTGATAAAGACACTTTTGCTGGCCAAAGCACTACTGTACCCTGGCAGCTCGATTCCTGCCCGGGGCATCCCATTCTGTGACTAAAGCAGCCTCTGTTTAAGACCATATAAGCATTTGCTCTAATCATATTTGAAATTAGGCCTGATAAAGACACTTTTGCTGGCCAAAGCACTACTGTACCCTGGCAGCTCGATTCCTGCCCGGGGCATCCCATTCTGTGACTAAAGCAGCCTCTGTTTAAGACCATATAAGCATTTGCTCTTATTATATTTATATTATAAGACACTTTTGCTGGGCATAGGCTTACTGCTGCCTGCCAGGTGCACTTCTGTTGAGGCATCCCATTCTGTAACATAGCATACCCCTCTTTATTTACACTAAGCAGCTCTCTTATTTACACTAAGCAGGCCTGTTGGAGGCTGAGTGTTACTGCTCACTTTTGGTGTGCATTATATTCTGTTTCATATAGACCCACCGCTGCCCGGGGTTTTTTTAAATATCACCTACTACCACGCCAGTTAGACTATGTCGGGCAGACAAGTGCCTGGAAGTGAAAAGAGGAGTGGCAGAGGCCAAGATTCCGCAGGAAGAGCTCGCATCAGACTGGGGGCCAGTAGCAGCAGGAGTCACGCTGAGAGACCTAATCTGCCAGTATCTGCTAGCGGTCGGGTCTCCACCAGTAACGCATCTGCCGTGGTAGATTGGTTGACGCGCTCATCAACAACATCATCACAACTTACGTCTGAGACCCCCAGTCTAGGGTCGGTAGGTTCCTCTGACACAACCCTGAGTTGGCATGCCCCGAGAGCAGTCCCTGTCCTCCCATTGCCTCTGGCCTACGCCGTTCCCTCCCCCAGCGACGTATCCTATGCTTTGGGTTCAGCTCCAATCTTTAGTGAGGAGGACCATCAGATAGAGGACAGTCAGCAGCTACTGCCCAGCCAAGAAATGGAGGTGGCTTCTTTAGCTAGGCAGACAAATAGTGATGTGGACAGTGTCGTGGGTGCTGCGAGCGTTCCAGCTCCTGCGCCAGACACTGTTGACGAATCCACGAACATCAGTGACGTACAGCCACAACCCGGTGATGATGATGATGATGACGATGAAGCCGATCGCACTTGGGAGCCGGGTGATGAAGGGGCTTCATCGTCATCATCAGGAGAAGAGGGGTGCAGGTTGCCCCGGAGTCAGCAGCTGAGGCAGCAAAGTGGTAGCAGTCAGCATGGGGGCACAATTCCAAAGGCTGGAGCCGGCCGGGGCCGGGGCCGGGGTAGAGCACCTGCTGTGCGGCAGTCTACCTTATCGGGAGGTAGTGGAGCAGGGGTTCCTGGAGTTGGCAACAGCAGCAGTGAATCAGTGAGGCCAGGGGGTGGGAAAAGTAGCTACTCGGCAGTGTGGCAGTTTTTCCTGAGGCATCCGCAGGAGGGTAACATGGCCACATGCAAGATATGTAGGCAAAAGGTGAAGCGTGGCCAGGGTCCAAATGTTGGCACCACGGCCCTGCGTCAACATATGATGCGTCACCATAAAACGACCTGGGAGAACCGAGGCTCCCAAGGGGTGGTCCAGTCTGCTTCCTCACCAAGTGAGCTCCCAATTTCTGCCAGCCAAGGCTCCAGCACCTCAGCCGAAGGCAGCTGTGCGTCATACCCATCCTCTGTCGCTCCTGCTCCTCCTCCTCCTCCTCCAAGTCATGCATCCCGCCAGCAATCCATCAGCGAAGCCATGTCCAAGAGACAGCAGTATGCGCCCACTCATCCTACGGCGCAGAAGCTGAATGTGCTCCTGTCCAAGTTGCTGGTGCTGCAGTCGCTCCCTTTTCAGGTGGTGGAATCTGCACCTTTCAGAGAACTGATGGCTTGTGCCGAGCCGAGGTGGAGAGTCCCAAGCCGTCATTTCTTTGCCAAGAAGGCAGTACCAGCGCTGCACACTTTTGTTGAACAGAAGGTGGGCCAGTCCTTGAGCCTGTCGGTGTGTAGCAAAATACATGGCAGCGCCGACATCTGGAGCTGTAACTACGGTCAGGGGCAGTACATGTCGTTTACGGCCCACTGGGTGAATGTGGTCCCTTTGCAGCAGCAACTTGGACAGGTCACGCCGCTTCGGCCTCCGCGCTCTCTGCCCATTGGGCCTGTGACACCGTGCGACTCGGCCTCCTCATCCTCCGCCATCTCCTCACCCTCCACTGTAGGCTCAAGTCTCAGTGCCCCTCCAGTCTACCATGTGTGCAGGGCACGGAGGTGTCACGCAGTGCTTCACATGGTTTGTCTTGGCGAACGGAGTCACACAGGGGAGGAACTGCTTAAATGTATTCATCAGGAAATCCAAACATGGCTTACTCCGAGAAAACTTAAAATGGGAATCATGGTTACCGACAATGGGAAGAACATTTTGTCTGCGCTGCGCCAAGGAAGCCTGACCCATGCCCCCTGCATGGCTCACGTCTTCAATCTGGTTGTCAAGCGGTTTCTGAAGTGTTCCCCCCATCTGCAGGACATCCTAACAACTTCACGGAAACTTTGCATGCACTTCAGCCACTCCTACACTGCCAAACACACCCTTCTTGAGCTACAGCGTCAGAATGGTATCCCCCAACATAGTCTGATTTGCGATGTTTCCACCCGTTGGAATTCCACCCTTCACATGTTGGACCGATTATATGAACAGAGAAAAGCCATCACGGATTTCCTGATGATCCAAGCAGATAGGGGGACTCCCCTGTGTAACTTCAATGTCAACCAGTGGCAGCTCATACGTGACACCTGCCGTTTGCTCAGGCCCTTTGAGGAAGCCACTTTATTTGTCAGTCGGCAGGATTACGGGATGAACGACGTGATTCCACTGCTTCATGTACTGCAGCACATGTTGGAAACCATGGCTGGTCAGGGCACTGGAGACATGGCGTTTACATCTTACGGCCACATGAACCCCCTTGGAGCTGAACTGGAGGAGGAGGAGGAGGAAGAGGAGGAGGAGGAGTTGCCCAGCGAAACACAGTTTAGGCTTGGCGAAATGGCTGGTTTATCTAGTCAGCGGACAGGAGAGGAGGAGCAGGAGCAGCCAGAGGAGCTAGAGGTTTTTGAGGAAGGAGAGACAGAGGACCCGGGCACACCGTGGCAGTATGCAGTGGAGATGGAGACAGGTAGTCCATCCGAGTCACTTGCGCAAATGGCACGAAGCATGCTCACGTGCTTGCGTAGTGACCCCAGAATTGTTTCCATCTGTCGGCGGGATGACTTCTGGCTGTCCACCTTATTGGACCCTCGCTTCCGGCACAAAATGGGGGCATTTTTTAAACCCACCGAGAGGGAGGACAAACTCAACTACTACAAAGACATTCTACGTAGGCAGTTGGCCGATGCCTATCTGCGCCATGGTCCATACTCTCGCAGGTCTGACTCGAGGGGACCTCTGCGCTCACCTTCCACTGCCATGGCCGCTGGGGGGGTTGGCAGCAGCAGCAGCAGAAGCTCCATCAGCAGCAGCAGCCTCAGTCTTCAGTCGCTAATGAGTAGCTTTCTACACCCGCATAGTGAGGCTACTCATGAGCAGCAGGAAGACCTGGAGCAGGACCTGAACCAGCAGGTCATGTCATACTTTGACATGACCATGCCAACACACCTTGAGGATCCGCTGGACTTCTGGGCAGCCAAACTTGATTTGTGGCCGCAACTAGCAGAGTTTGCCCTGGAAAAGCTGTCCTGCCCGGCAAGTAGCGTGCCATCTGAGCGGGTGTTTAGTGCGGCGGGGGCCATAGTTACGGCGAGGAGAACTCGTCTGTCAACTAAAAATGTGGAGAGACTCACCTTTGTCAAAATGAATCAGGGATGGATCAGCCAGGATTTCCACCCACCAATGCCTGATGCATGCGACTAGATTCAGCATGGTGCCACGTTTTACACTTTCCAAATGGTGCAAAACATATTTATGTCTTTAGGCCATTTTTTGGGCTCCTGCTGCTGCTACTGTCAACTCCTGCCAACTCCAGGGTGTGATTCATCCAATTTTTGGGCTCCTGAAGCCAACTCCAGTGTATATTTGGGCTCCTGCTGCTGCTGCTGCCAACTTCTGCCAACTCCAGGGTGTGATTCATCCAATTTTTGGGCTCCTGAAGCCAACTCCAGTGTATATTTGGGCTCCTGCTGCTGCTACTGTCAACTCCTGCCAACTCCAGGGTGTGATTCATCCAATTTTTGGGCTCCTGAAGCCAACTCCAGTGTATATTTGGGCTCCTGCTGCTGCTGCTGTCAACTCCTGCCAACTCCAGGGTGTGATTCATCCAATTTTTGGGCTCCTGAAGCCAACTCCAGTGTATATTTGGGCTCCTGCTGCTGCTGCTGCCAACTTCTGCCAACTCCAGGGTGTGATTCATCCAATTTTTGGGCTCCTGAAGCCAACTCCAGTGTATATTTGGGCTCCTGCTGCTGCTGCTGCCAACTTCTGCCAACTCCAGGGTGTGATTCATCCAATTTTTGGGCTCCTGAAGCCAACTCCAGTGTATATTTGGGCTCCTGCTGCTGCTGCTGTCAACTCCTGCCAACTCCAGGGTGTGATTCATCCAATTTTTGGGCTCCTGAAGCCAACTCCAGTGTATATTTGGGCTCCTGCTGCTGCTGCTGCCAACTTCTGCCAACTCCAGGGTGTGATTCATCCAATTTTTGGGCTCCTGAAGCCAACTCCAGTGTATATTTGGGCTCCTGCTGCTGCTGCTGTCAACTCCTGCCAACTCCAGGGTGTGATTCATCCAATTTTTGGGCTCCTGAAGCCAACTCCAGTGTATATTTGGGCTCCTGCTGCTGCTGCTGCCAACTTCTGCCAACTCCAGGGTGTGATTCATCCAATTTTTGGGCTCCTGAAGCCAACTCCAGTGTATATTTGGGCTCCTGCTGCTGCTGCTGTCAACTCCTGCCAACTCCAGGGTGTGATTCATCCAATTTTTGGGCTCCTGAAGCCAACTCCAGTGTATATTTGGGCTCCTGCTGCTGCTGCTGTCAACTCCTGCCAACTCCAGGGTGTGATTCATCCAATTTTTGGGCTCCTGAAGCCAACTCCAGTGTATATTTGGGCTCCTGCTGCTGCTGCTGCCAACTTCTGCCAACTCCAGGGTGTGATTCATCCAATTTTTGGGCTCCTGAAGCCAACTCCAGTGTATATTTGGGCTCCTGCTGCTGCTGCTGTCAACTCCTGCCAACTCCAGGGTGTGATTCATCCAATTTTTGGGCTCCTGAAGCCAACTCCAGTGTATATTTGGGCTCCTGCTGCTGCTGCTGCCAACTTCTGCCAACTCCAGGGTGTGATTCATCCAATTTTTGGGCTCCTGAAGCCAACTCCAGTGTATATTTGGGCTCCTGCTGCTGCTACTGTCAACTTCTGCCAACTCCAGGGTGTGATTCATCCAATTTTTGGGCTCCTGAAGCCAACTCCAGTGTATATTTGGGCTCCTGCTGCTGCTGCTGCCAACTTCTGCCAACTCCAGGGTGTGATTCATCCAATTTTTGGGCTCCTGAAGCCAACTCCAGTGTATATTTGGGCTCCTGCTGCTGCTGCTGTCAACTCCTGCCAACTCCAGGGTGTGATTCATCCAATTTTTGGGCTCCTGAAGCCAACTCCAGTGTATATTTGGGCTCCTGCTGCTGCTGCTGCCAACTTCTGCCAACTCCAGGGTGTGATTCATCCAATTTTTGGGCTCCTGAAGCCAACTCCAGTGTATATTTGGGCTCCTGCTGCTGCTGCTGCCAACTTCTGCCAACTCCAGGGTGTGATTCATCCAATTTTTGGGCTCCTGAAGCCAACTCCAGTGTATATTTGGGCTCCTGCTGCTGCTGCTGTCAACTCCTGCCAACTCCAGGGTGTGATTCATCCAATTTTTGGGCTCCTGAAGCCAACTCCAGTGTATATTTGGGCTCCTGCTGCTGCTGCTGTCAACTCCTGCCAACTCCAGGGTGTGATTCATCCAATTTTTGGGCTCCTGAAGCCAACTCCAGTGTATATTTGGGCTCCTGCTGCTGCTGCTGCCAACTTCTGCCAACTCCAGGGTGTGATTCATCCAATTTTTGGGCTCCTGAAGCCAACTCCAGTGTATATTTGGGCTCCTGCTGCTGCTGCTGTCAACTCCTGCCAACTCCAGGGTGTGATTCATCCAATTTTTGGGCTCCTGAAGCCAACTCCAGTGTATATTTGGGCTCCTGCTGCTGCTGCTGCCAACTTCTGCCAACTCCAGGGTGTGATTCATCCAATTTTTGGGCTCCTGAAGCCAACTCCAGTGTATATTTGGGCTCCTGCTGCTGCTACTGTCAACTTCTGCCAACTCCAGGGTGTGATTCATCCAATTTTTGGGCTCCTGAAGCCAACTCCAGTGTATATTTGGGCTCCTGCTGCTGCTGCTGCCAACTTCTGCCAACTCCAGGGTGTGATTCATCCAATTTTTGGGCTCCTGAAGCCAACTCCAGTGTATATTTGGGCTCCTGCTGCTGCTGCTGTCAACTCCTGCTAACTCCAGGGTGTGATTCATCCAATTTTTGGGCTCCTGAAGCCAACTCCAGTGTATATTTGGGCTCCTGCTGCTGCTGCTGCCAACTTCTGCCAACTCCAGGGTGTGATTCATCCAATTTTTGGGCTCCTGAAGCCAACTCCAGTGTATATTTGGGCTCCTGCTGCTGCTGCTGCCAACTTCTGCCAACTCCAGGGTGTGATTCATCCAATTTTTGGGCTCCTGAAGCCAACTCCAGTGTATATTTGGGCTCCTGCTGCTGCTGCTGTCAACTCCTGCCAACTCCAGGGTGTGATTCATCCAATTTTTGGGCTCCTGAAGCCAACTCCAGTGTATATTTGGGCTCCTGCTGCTGCTGCTGTCAACTCCTGCCAACTCCAGGGTGTGATTCATCCAATTTTTGGGCTCCTGAAGCCAACTCCAGTGTATATTTGGGCTCCTGCTGCTGCTGCTGTCAACTCCTGCCAACTCCAGGGTGTGATTCATCCAATTTTTGGGCTCCTGAAGCCAACTCCAGTGTATATTTGGGCTCCTGCTGCTGCTGCTGCCAACTTCTGCCAACTCCAGGGTGTGATTCATCCAATTTTTGGGCTCCTGAAGCCAACTCCAGTGTATATTTGGGCTCCTGCTGCTGCTGCTGTCAACTCCTGCCAACTCCAGGGTGTGATTCATCCAATTTTTGGGCTCCTGAAGCCAACTCCAGTGTATATTTGGGCTCCTGCTGCTGCTGCTGCCAACTTCTGCCAACTCCAGGGTGTGATTCATCCAATTTTTGGGCTCCTGAAGCCAACTCCAGTGTATATTTGGGCTCCTGCTGCTGCTACTGTCAACTTCTGCCAACTCCAGGGTGTGATTCATCCAATTTTTGGGCTCCTGAAGCCAACTCCAGTGTATATTTGGGCTCCTGCTGCTGCTGCTGCCAACTTCTGCCAACTCCAGGGTGTGATTCATCCAATTTTTGGGCTCCTGAAGCCAACTCCAGTGTATATTTGGGCTCCTGCTGCTGCTGCTGTCAACTCCTGCCAACTCCAGGGTGTGATTCATCCAATTTTTGGGCTCCTGAAGCCAACTCCAGTGTATATTTGGGCTCCTGCTGCTGCTGCTGCCAACTTCTGCCAACTCCAGGGTGTGATTCATCCAATTTTTGGGCTCCTGAAGCCAACTCCAGTGTATATTTGGGCTCCTGCTGCTGCTGCTGCCAACTTCTGCCAACTCCAGGGTGTGATTCATCCAATTTTTGGGCTCCTGAAGCCAACTCCAGTGTATATTTGGGCTCCTGCTGCTGCTGCTGTCAACTCCTGCCAACTCCAGGGTGTGATTCATCCAATTTTTGGGCTCCTGAAGCCAACTCCAGTGTATATTTGGGCTCCTGCTGCTGCTGCTGTCAACTCCTGCCAACTCCAGGGTGTGATTCATCCAATTTTTGGGCTCCTGAAGCCAACTCCAGTGTATATTTGGGCTCCTGCTGCTGCTGCTGTCAACTCCTGCCAACTCCAGGGTGTGATTCATCCAATTTTTGGGCTCCTGAAGCCAACTCCAGTGTATATTTGGGCTCCTGCTGCTGCTGCTGCCAACTTCTGCCAACTCCAGGGTGTGATTCATCCAATTTTTGGGCTCCTGAAGCCAACTCCAGTGTATATTTGGGCTCCTGCTGCTGCTGCTGTCAACTCCTGCCAACTCCAGGGTGTGATTCATCCAATTTTTGGGCTCCTGAAGCCAACTCCAGTGTATATTTGGGCTCCTGCTGCTGCTGCTGCCAACTTCTGCCAACTCCAGGGTGTGATTCATCCAATTTTTGGGCTCCTGAAGCCAACTCCAGTGTATATTTGGGCTCCTGCTGCTGCTACTGTCAACTTCTGCCAACTCCAGGGTGTGATTCATCCAATTTTTGGGCTCCTGAAGCCAACTCCAGTGTATATTTGGGCTCCTGCTGCTGCTGCTGCCAACTTCTGCCAACTCCAGGGTGTGATTCATCCAATTTTTGGGCTCCTGAAGCCAACTCCAGTGTATATTTGGGCTCCTGCTGCTGCTGCTGTCAACTCCTGCCAACTCCAGGGTGTGATTCATCCAATTTTTGGGCTCCTGAAGCCAACTCCAGTGTATATTTGGGCTCCTGCTGCTGCTGCTGCCAACTTCTGCCAACTCCAGGGTGTGATTCATCCAATTTTTGGGCTCCTGAAGCCAACTCCAGTGTATATTTGGGCTCCTGCTGCTGCTGCTGCCAACTTCTGCCAACTCCAGGGTGTGATTCATCCAATTTTTGGGCTCCTGAAGCCAACTCCAGTGTATATTTGGGCTCCTGCTGCTGCTGCTGTCAACTCCTGCCAACTCCAGGGTGTGATTCATCCAATTTTTGGGCTCCTGAAGCCAACTCCAGTGTATATTTGGGCTCCTGCTGCTGCTGCTGTCAACTCCTGCCAACTCCAGGGTGTGATTCATCCAATTTTTGGGCTCCTGAAGCCAACTCCAGTGTATATTTGGGCTCCTGCTGCTGCTGCTGTCAACTCCTGCCAACTCCAGGGTGTGATTCATCCAATTTTTGGGCTCCTGAAGCCAACTCCAGTGTATATTTGGGCTCCTGCTGCTGCTGCTGCCAACTTCTGCCAACTCCAGGGTGTGATTCATCCAATTTTTGGGCTCCTGAAGCCAACTCCAGTGTATATTTGGGCTCCTGCTGCTGCTGCTGTCAACTCCTGCCAACTCCAGGGTGTGATTCATCCAATTTTTGGGCTCCTGAAGCCAACTCCAGTGTATATTTGGGCTCCTGCTGCTGCTGCTGCCAACTTCTGCCAACTCCAGGGTGTGATTCATCCAATTTTTGGGCTCCTGAAGCCAACTCCAGTGTATATTTGGGCTCCTGCTGCTGCTACTGTCAACTTCTGCCAACTCCAGGGTGTGATTCATCCAATTTTTGGGCTCCTGAAGCCAACTCCAGTGTATATTTGGGCTCCTGCTGCTGCTGCTGCCAACTTCTGCCAACTCCAGGGTGTGATTCATCCAATTTTTGGGCTCCTGAAGCCAACTCCAGTGTATATTTGGGCTCCTGCTGCTGCTGCTGTCAACTCCTGCCAACTCCAGGGTGTGATTCATCCAATTTTTGGGCTCCTGAAGCCAACTCCAGTGTATATTTGGGCTCCTGCTGCTGCTGCTGCCAACTTCTGCCAACTCCAGGGTGTGATTCATCCAATTTTTGGGCTCCTGAAGCCAACTCCAGTGTATATTTGGGCTCCTGCCGCTGCTGCTGCCAACTTCTGCCAACTCCAGGGTGTGATTTATCCAATTTTTGGGCTCCTGAAGCCAACTCCAGTGTATATTTGGGCTCCTGCTGCTGCTGCTGTCAACTCCTGCCAACTCCAGGGTGTGATTCATCCAATTTTTGGGCTCCTGAAGCCAACTCCAGTGTATATTTGGGCTCCTGCTGCTGCTGCTGTCAACTCCTGCCAACTCCAGGGTGTGATTCATCCAATTTTTGGGCTCCTGAAGCCAACTCCAGTGTATATTTGGGCTCCTGCTGCTGCTGCTGTCAACTCCTGCCAACTCCAGGGTGTGATTCATCCAATTTTTGGGCTCCTGAAGCCAACTCCAGTGTATATTTGGGCTCCTGCTGCTGCTGCTGCCAACTTCTGCCAACTCCAGGGTGTGATTCATCCAATTTTTGGGCTCCTGAAGCCAACTCCAGTGTATATTTGGGCTCCTGCTGCTGCTGCTGTCAACTCCTGCCAACTCCAGGGTGTGATTCATCCAATTTTTGGGCTCCTGAAGCCAACTCCAGTGTATATTTGGGCTCCTGCTGCTGCTGCTGCCAACTTCTGCCAACTCCAGGGTGTGATTCATCCAATTTTTGGGCTCCTGAAGCCAACTCCAGTGTATATTTGGGCTCCTGCTGCTGCTACTGTCAACTTCTGCCAACTCCAGGGTGTGATTCATCCAATTTTTGGGCTCCTGAAGCCAACTCCAGTGTATATTTGGGCTCCTGCTGCTGCTGCTGCCAACTTCTGCCAACTCCAGGGTGTGATTCATCCAATTTTTGGGCTCCTGAAGCCAACTCCAGTGTATATTTGGGCTCCTGCTGCTGCTGCTGTCAACTCCTGCCAACTCCAGGGTGTGATTCATCCAATTTTTGGGCTCCTGAAGCCAACTCCAGTGTATATTTGGGCTCCTGCTGCTGCTGCTGCCAACTTCTGCCAACTCCAGGGTGTGATTCATCCAATTTTTGGGCTCCTGAAGCCAACTCCAGTGTATATTTGGGCTCCTGCTGCTGCTGCTGCCAACTTCTGCCAACTCCAGGGTGTGATTCATCCAATTTTTGGGCTCCTGAAGCCAACTCCAGTGTATATTTGGGCTCCTGCTGCTGCTGCTGTCAACTCCTGCCAACTCCAGGGTGTGATTCATCCAATTTTTGGGCTCCTGAAGCCAACTCCAGTGTATATTTGGGCTCCTGCTGCTGCTGCTGTCAACTCCTGCCAACTCCAGGGTGTGATTCATCCAATTTTTGGGCTCCTGAAGCCAACTCCAGTGTATATTTGGGCTCCTGCTGCTGCTGCTGTCAACTCCTGCCAACTCCAGGGTGTGATTCATCCAATTTTTGGGCTCCTGAAGCCAACTCCAGTGTATATTTGGGCTCCTGCTGCTGCTGCTGCCAACTTCTGCCAACTCCAGGGTGTGATTCATCCAATTTTTGGGCTCCTGAAGCCAACTCCAGTGTATATTTGGGCTCCTTCTGCCCCTCATAGTGATGCCACTTCAACTCTCTGCAATTGTGCCGCTCTGCGATTCTATTAGCGATGCCTCTGATCTGCATGTGATATTTCTTCAAAGTATTATTTAACTAACCCAGCACGCATCCTGTGCGTGTTACAGCAAGGCTGAATGGTTTACAACCCTATTGAGGCTCTAGGAGGCTCAGAAATAGCCGTTTTTAATAGCGATTCGTCGCGAATTTATTCGGGTCGAAACGATTTTTGTCGGAAAATTCGGCGAATCAGTCGAATCGAATTTTTCAAAAGTTCGCTCATCTCTAGCTGAGACAGAAAAAAACCTTACCTTAGGCAGGTGCCTGTGCCACTATCGCCGTGCTCCAGATGGGTGGCAGGAGCGCATGGATGCGCTTTGCTTCTTTACCTGCAGTGGCGGCTGGAGCCCGGGAGGACGGCGCGGGCGCTTGGCTAAGGTATTTTTTTATTTTTATGTGTAACTTTTTTATTTTTTTTATTTGTAACCCCTTGTACTGCTTCAGCACCAGGGTAGGGTGGCAGTGCGGGGGGGGGGGGGGGCATTTTCAGTGAAGTTCCAGTTTAAAGAAGAAGTCCAAGCTATTTTTCATACAGTAATCTTTTTTCTTTTAACTCAGTTGGATGCAGCTAGACAACTAATCACTGAAACAACAGAGATTTATGCTGCTTCCTTTTCATAAATGATGCCAAGTGAGCACAAATATGATAAATAAGGTGGAGAAGCAACAATGTTGGGCCCCCCCCTGACCTTCTGGGCCCCAGTGCAGTCACGCCCCCCTCAAGTTACACCCTTGCCCCCCCATGCTAATCCCCTGATGGAGGAGGGCTCTGTATGGCAGCTGTGGACTCGAGTGACAGGCCAGTGCAGTGATTGGATAAATGTCACTTGTCACTCAGGGCCTAGCTTTCAGTTCCATGTGATTACTCTCCTTTATGTTATTGCCCAAATTGAAGCACAGGGGGAGGGACTGATAGGTGGTGTGTTACAAAATGCCTAAGCTTCCTCTTTAAGCTTGTGCTGCAATTTTCACCACTCAGTCAGGCCTAGCACAAAAGAAATATCACTCAATGAGGGAAAAGTTACATGTCTCACATCAATAGATTTCCCCTCGCCTAACAGGTTGTAGGTCCACTTTAAAGAAATCCAAAACCCATTTAATAAAAACAGGGTGTTGACTGCATCCCAGTTGCTGATGCCCCCGCATACCCCCCTAGAAGGCAAGTTTCAAACACTGAACTCTTACCTTCATAGGCAAATTCACTCCCCATGATTGGGCAGTGCCAGCCACGTGATCTCGAGGCTTTTCACCAGACAAAAACCTAGAAGAAGAATCTCCGACAGCCATTTATGGGTCCTATGTCCTGAGGAGGAGGTAAGAGTGTGGTGACTAAAACCAGGCTTGTGGAGGAGGGTCGGGATAAGCGCAGCAGTGCATCCACAATCATGATGATCCCCTGGTGCTGTAATCATGTGCAATCAGGGGAAGAGTAGAGTAAAGTGAGGTTTTTCATATGGTCTGCATAATGGTCTTAATATATATAGAGGAATCCTGCTCCTTGGCTACTACTGTATATGGCTGTTGGTTCACTCTAAAGGGAAAGTCCAAGTCCAGTCCAATAAAAGGACTGAGCTGATCTAGCATTTTTTTTTATCTTAGCAAATAAGTGTTTTATATTAATCTGCTGATATTGGCAACTGTACACCAAGCCAGTGACTTCAAGCACTAGAAAAGAGAAGTGAGCCAAGTACACACAGAACACTGCTGCTGGACTTGTGTAGGTATGAGTGATCTCCCTCACCTCCGCAGTGTTCTGTATATACAGGGCTCACTTCTCTCTTCCTGTAGATCTTGGTGTACAGTGCCCAACAGATGGCAGGTAGTTTCCATAAAACACACATTTTTTTTAACATGATAACAATTCAGCACATCATTTTGAGACAAGAAATACACTTTCAAATGTGGACTTTCCCTTTAAATGTGTTTACTTTTATTGTTCCACATCTCAGTTATTTGAACAGTTTACCCACAGATCACTAGCTCCATGGGGGCTTGTAGCTGAAGCTACTACTTGTACTTGCAGCTACTACGTTCAGGTAGATGCTGATCACAGCTGCAGATGGATAGATCATGCCAGCCTCCACTCACAGCTCTGCACTGGACTAATTTGAGATGGCAGACGGTACGCTTCTGATTTTCTACTTCTTCTCTTACTGAAGGATTGTGTACCATCTGGTCTGCATGCTCCTGCTTCTCATCCATGCCTGGCCTTAGGTACCACTGAAGGAAAATGCAAGTACCACCAGGTTTACTAGACTGATGTTAGTAAAAAGTTGTAGAAAACCCCAACGGAATTCTGTAGATCCAACCATGTCTATACAATGTTCTTAAAGGAAGCGAAGACCAAAGCCAAACCAATATGTGCTTTATAGAATATTCTGACACAGCTGAAGCTCAACAGTCTGCATCTACGACTGGGCCTGTTCAATGAGCTGAGCGGAACATTTGTTTAAAGGCTTTTGCAGAACACAAATCTAGTATTCAGTAGAATGTATAGAGTGTTTCCCTATGTGTCTAGCAGAACAGAAGTACAGCATTTTGAAGCTACAGATGAATCCCAGGAATGCTTCTCCAAAGGTTCTTCCCCAGTTTTCCTCTGGACCTACTTGCCTCTAAGGAATGCTCAATGACAACTTACTGCACTCTGAATATAGAGCAGTGATTTCTAGAATGCTCCTCTTGGGGGTCTTGCATAACAGATTACTCTAGATTTAGCTGCATTTGTGGAATGCTCTAAAGTGAAAATAATCATTCTGTAGATGCGGATGGTTTATGGAATTCTCCTCCCAAAGCAGTTTCACAGCAGAATCATGACATTCCGTATGTCTGGCTATGTCTATGAAATGCTTCTACAAAGCTCTTTGTATCGCTGTAGCATGGTGTACTGCAGCTACGTCTGCGCCTCTTGAATGTGTCTTCACAGGCTCTGTGTGGCGTGTTCATTCAAAACCCAAGTCTATAGAAACTGCTCGATGTATAGAATGCTTCTGAGGCTTGCAGAGCAGAGGCACAACATTCTGTATACAATATATATATATATACATATACATTCTTGTTAAGCTGCGAAGCAGAAGCACAGCATTCTACAGATGTAACTGTGCCCTATTTATTATTAAATTATTCTATTTATTATTCTCTTTCAAAGGTGAAACGCTCATTTAAAGTGTCTTTCTGAATACAGCAACATTTCGTAACTGTATACAATATATATATATATATATATATATATATATATATATATATATACACACACATTCTTGTAAAGCTGCGAAGCAGAAGTACAGCATTCTACAGATGTAACTGTGCCCTATTTATTATTAAATTATTTTATTATTTTCTTTCAAAGGTGAAATGCTCATTTAAAGTGTCTTTCTGAATACAGCAACATTCTGTAGCTACAGCTATAGCTATGGAAGGCTTCTTCAAAGGAAGCTTTCTAGTGATTGTGGATTGTTGAAGTGTTGCTGTTGAAATGTTCTTGCAGGGCTGAAGCACAGCATTCTACGAAAACAACTTAGCCTATAGATTGCTGGAGCCAATCTAATGTTCTTTATGCATAGATCTATATACATTTATGGAATGCTAAGGGATGTTTCAAAGAAGAACATTTTGTAGCACACAGCTAAATCTATGAATTGATTGTTTAAACAAATCTAAGCAATATATGGATAAAGTGTGGCTTATAAAATGCTCCACTAAATGCTCTAGAGCTGAAGCTCATCTTTTTAGGTATAATGCATTGTCTATGGAATGCTCCTCCAAATGCTCCTGACGGGCTGAAGCTCAGATTTCTAAGTATTTGGAATTGTCGATCGAATGCTCCTCTAAATGCCCTTAAAGGGCTGAAGCCCAGTCTTCTAGGTATTACGAATTGTCAATAGAATGCTCCAGGGATGAAGCACAGCTTTCTGAGGACTTGGCATAAAGTACAGAATGAGGGCAAAAAAGTTATGAGCCCTGCTCTTCAGATATGATACCGAATGTGATGTACACTAAAGCTGAAACCCATGTAACGTGAGGCAATATATGCATTAGTATTAAAGAGACATGTTAAAATACACAGAGTTTAAAGGGATAGTGAAATATAAAAAAAAACATACCTGACAGTATTTCGAAAGCAAAGTGACTGTGGAATAGCATAAATATAGCCAAGGAAATGCAATCTATATTCCATTGGCATGCCAGACATTTGTTGGTGTCTGTGATATTATTCCAGGAAGAGTGCATATCGCATTGTCATAACCAAGGATTTGCATGAACCTAAGTGACTTATTTTGATTATTGTATGCATACTTAATTATGTATATTTCACTGAATATTGATTGTATTGCCATGGCTGCATTATAACGTTGTGTTCACTTGCATAATTTGTTCTATTTCACAGTCCTTTTAAACCCTATATTACAAATTCGTCTCTGAAACACTTGGTGTCTGAAGTGGGATACATGTCTCCATGGGACAACCCATTTTTTGTTTCAATGTTGATTATGCGTTGTTCTGCTGGTTAGGCAGCTTTCCTATTGGGAGAGATTATTTGTAACGGAATTCTGGTTTTCGCTGGTTGGCCTTCTTAAGGGCTGGATAATTTCTTTTCTCCTCATACACCAGCAACTAAGATGAAAAAACTTTCTAAAAACTTACACTAAACTTTCTTGTGCATAATTTGTTCTATTTCACAGCCCTTTTAAACCCTATATTACAAACTCGTCTCTGAAACACTTGGTGTCAGAAGTGGGATACATGTGGGACAACCCATTTTTTTGTTTGAATGTTGATTATGGGTTGTTCTGCTGGTTAGGTAGTTTGCCTTAACGGGAGAGATTACTTGTAAAGGAATTCTAGTTTTAGCTGTTTGGCCTTCTTAAGGGCTGGAACATTTATCTCTTCATACAACAGCGACTAAGATGAAACAATATTTTCATATGTACTGATGTGTACAGTATATGGATTGTCCTGCAAAGGCTTTGTGTAGCAGAAAAAGCATTCTGTATCTGGGATGGTAATGCTAACCTAACTTGCAGAGCAGAAATGTGGTTTGATTTATGGAATGTTCCATTGAAAGCTAAAGCAACCAGCAGATGCCGCCAGATCTATGCATTGCTCCTCCACAGGCTTCATCTGTATGACACATCTTTGCAGAACACACACTCCTTGTAGATACTAAATGAATAAAGATTGCTACTGTTAAGAGCACACCAATATATTGGCAGAGCAAACACAGGCTTTAGGGATGGTTCCAGTACAAGGACTGCAAGAAAAGTAGAAACTTGATTTCCAAGACTAAATATCTTGGTCAAAGTAAAAGACACCCTGACTTAATGGTAGTGGGATGCCCAGCACAATATAATTTCTGATCCGTAGGTGACCTTGTAGGTTTGTATAGACAATTACTAGGCAGAAAGAAGCATCTGGTCTCTGGTCGTCTCCTCCATTATAGCAGTGTTGTTCATTGACCTTGCTCTTTTATGAAGCAGCTCTATAGAGCGCTAGCTGTATTACAACCAAGGTCAAGGATGCCAGAGTCACTCTACACACAATCGCAACCCACTGCCTAGTTACATTTTTCTGGGCAAACCAAAGATGAAATAAAGAAAATACATTAAAGCAGACCTGTAAATCTGTCATCTGCCGCTGTGGTGTATGCAATCTAGTTAAAGAAAAGGGGGAAAATAATACAATTCTGTGATTACTCACCTGTAGAATTGATATTATGAGTATACAGTACATCCTGCTCCAGATAAGATTCAGAACACATGGGAATTACTCCGCCAGATGGCGCTGGACTGCAGAGACAGCGAAATTGGCTCCTCCCAGCCCCTCAAATACCCGGGACCTCCCACAAATCCCCAGCATTGAAAAGCAGTTAACGAGAAGCCGGGAGAATTAAAACAGAACCAAACAGGTAACTATAACAATGATAACAATCACCATACAGGGGATCCAAGATAAAGCAAAGCCAAGGGTGGGGTGGAGCATGACGTACTGTATACTCATAATATCAATACTACAGGTGAATAATCACAGAATTGTATTATTCTTAGTATACAGTACGTCCTGCTCCAGATAAGAATCATTACACATGGGACATCCAATAGCAGTGTCCATAAAGTAGGGTGGGATCCCCAAAGGTAACAACAGACAGGTCAGACCACTGCCGCCTGCAGAACCTTGCGGCCAAAAGCAGCATCAGCTGAGGCCCTAACATCAACCTTGTAAAACTTTTGAAAAGGTATGAACAGAAGACCAAGTAGCGGCCTTGCAAACTTGTTCAACAGAAGGCTGGTGCTGAAAAGCCCAAGAGGCACCAATAGCACGAGTAGAATGAGCAGTAAGACGGAAGGGAGGATTCTTCCTCTTAGCAGAATAAGCATCAGTTTTCCTGAAAGGTGCAGTAGCCACCAGATAGTACTTCAGACACCTAACCACATCCAAAGAATGCAAGACCCTCTGCTTAGGATTACTAGGATTAGGACACAAGGAAGGAAGAACGATGTCCTGATTCAAATGAAAGGCAGACACTACCTTAGGCAGAAAATCTGGCTTGAAGCGAAACACCACCTTGTCCTGGTGTCTCTCAAAGTAGGGGGGGGTGGATGGAAAGCGCCGCCAACTCAAGACACACGCCTAACAGAGGTTATAGCCACCAAAAAGACAACCTTGAGAGTAAGAATGGCCAGGGCAGCCTCCTGCACAGGTTCAAAGGGAGCACCCTGCAAGGCAGACAAGACCAAGTTCAAATCCCAAACAGGCAACATAGGCTTACGTGGGGGACGCACATGAGTAACCCCCTGGAAAAAAGTCCTGATCAGAGAATGTTGGGCAAAGGACTTCTGGAAGAAAACAGCCATGGCAGAGACATGACCCTTCAGAGTACTGAGTTGGAGCCCCATCTCCAACCCATGCTGCAGGAACTCCAGGGAATAAACACACGACAGGGAAGAGACCTAGACTCACACCAGTCAATGTAGGCACGACAAACCCTATAGTAAATGGAAGAAGAAGACTTCTTCCTAGCCTTTATCATGGTATCAGCAACAGAGGCAGACAGCCCCTTCTCCATCAAGATGGAGGTTTCAGCAGCCAGGCCGTCAAAGCCAGAGTTTGTAAATTGGGATGGCGTAAGTGACCCTGAGTGAGCAGGTCTGGCACCCTGGGAAGAGCGTACTGATCTACTGCCAGCTGCACCATGTCTGCGAACCACACCCTTCTTGGCCACCTGGGGGTCACCAGTATTGCTGGCACCCCCTCCTGAGCTATCTTGCACAGAACTCTGCCCAACAGGGGGAATGGAGGAAAGACATACAGGAGCTGAAAGTCCTGCCATGACATTGCTAGAGCATCCGTGGCCGAGGCCAGTGGATCCTGGGACAGGGAGACAAAGGCCGGGAGCTTGTGATTGTGACGGGACGCAAACAGATCCACATCTGGTTGGCCCCAACGGTGATACAGAGATTGAAACACCCTGTTGCAGAGGGACCATTCTCCCAGGAGAGAGGTCCCCCTGCTCAGAGAGTCTGCCTGCAGATTCTCCACCCCCGGGATGTACACAGCTGATATGCAGGGAACATTGGCCTCCGCCCAGGCCAGGATCAGACACACTTCCTGGAGGGCCCTCTTGCTCCGGGTCCCTCCCTGATGATTGATGTAGGCAACTGCCGTCTGGTTGTCCGAGCGCACCTGAACAGGCAGGCCCCGAAGGTGATGAGTCAACTGAGTCAGAACCAACCTGATTGCCCGCAGTTCCAGAATGTTGATAGGTGTGTGGGCCTCCTGAGGGCCCCACCACCCTTGGAACTGCAGGGACTTCCAGAACCCCCCCCCATCCGTGGTGACCGTGTCCCAGGAGGGGGCCAGAAAGGATCTGCCCCCCCAACAGGTTCCTGGAGTCCAGCCACCACGAGAGGGACCGCCTGACTGGGGGGGGGGGGGGGGGAGCACAAAGACCTGGTCCAGGGATGCAGGAACCATGTCCCATACTGACAAGAGGTGGAGTTGCAGAGGTCTCATGTGGAACTGAGCATAAGGGACCGCCTCGAAGCACGCCACCATCAGGCCCACCAGCTGCATTCCCTGCCTGATGGAGGGATGAGGACAAGATAGCAGGAACTGAACCTGGGCAATCAGAATGTCCACCTTCTGCTGAGGAAGAAAAATCCTTGCCTGAACTGTATTCAGATTCATTCCCAGGAAGGGAGTCACCAAGGAGGGGGACAGAGAAGACTTGGGATGGTTGATCACCCAGCCAAATGACTCCAGAGTGGACACTACCAGCTGAGTATCCAACTCTGCCTCATGTAGAGACTGGGAAATGATAAGAATGTCATCCAGGTAGGGCAGCACGCGGATGCCCTGAGACCTGAGCAGAGATATCACTCCTGCCAGCACCTTGGTGAACACTCTGGGAGCTGAAGTCAGACCAAAGGGCAATGCCACAAATTGGTAGTGGTAGTGCTGATCCTCCAGAGCGAACCTTTGATGACCTGGAAACACAGGAATATGAAGATAAGCATCTTTGATGTCCACAGACGTCATGAAGTCCCCTAGACGCAGGGAACTGATGGCAGAGCGCAGAGTTTCCATGCGAAAGCGCCTGCACCTGACAAATTTGTTGAGGATCTTCAAGTCCAGGATGGGCCTGACTGACCCATCTCTTTTGGGCACGGTGAAAAGGATGGAATAGAAGCCCTTACCCCTTTCTCGTAAAGGGACCTGACAGATGACCCCCAGCTCCAGGAGGCTTTGCACCGCCAGCACTAGAGCCTGAGCTGACATAGGGGCCTGAGAAATCCGGGATCTGATAAATCTTGGGGGAACTAGGCAGCAAACCCTATCTTGTAACCGGAGGACACTACCTCCTGAATCCACTGGTCTGAGACATGAAGCCTCCAGACGTGAGCAAAGTGCTGAAGCCGTCCCCCCACCCGGATGGGTGAGGGCGCCCCTTCATGCCTGAGGGGGCTTGGGAGAAGCTTGGAGCCCCAGGAGGAGCCAGGGCGACCACGTCCTCTGCCCCTACCCCAGAAATCTCCTCGGGCCCCGGTAAGGGAGACCCCCCTCCCCTGTCTGGCACCACGGTAGGGGAAAAAAAGGAGCCCTGACCCCGAAAGGGCCGAGACTGCCGCCTGCGCTGGGGTAACCTGCCTTCCTTAGCAAACAGGTCCAGGCGGTTCCCAAACAGGCGTAGTCCTTTGAAGGGAAAACCAGTGAGGGCTTTCTTGGCAGCGTTGTCAGCAGCCCACTGGCGCAGCCAAACCGAGCGGCGTATAGCCACCACAAGGGCAGAGGTTCTGCCACACATTCTAATGGTATCATCCAAGGCAGAGAGGACATAAGTCACAAAAACCTCACAACGAGAGAGTGCATTAAACTCCTCACTAGACACATCATCAGGGGCACCATCAAGGATACTTCTAAGCAGGGTCCTAATAGCCACAGCCGTAATGGCAGAGGCACAGACCGGGCGCAGCGCCGTCCCCACACATGCAAAGGCATGGGACGCCAGCTTATCAATGCGCCGGTCCTCAGCATCCCGCAGTGTAGAAGAGTCAGGGGAGTGCATGACAGAGGTGTTAGATAACCCTAGGATCGGGGCATCCACTTCAGGAGGGGATGACCAATGCTTCACCACATCAGCAGGAAAGGGATACCTCTTATCCCAAATCTTAGGTACACCGGGAAGCCTGCTGGGATGCTCCCATTCCCTGAGCACAAGATTATTAAAATGGGCTTGCTCAGGAAATTCTAAACGTGGCTTAGCAGTATGAAACAATTCCCCCTGTTGCCTGGGGGCCGCAACCGGGGGAGAGATAGATAGAACCTCAAAAATCTGAACCAACAGCCTATCAGTATCATCTGGGGCCCAGGGGTCAGAACCAGAATCATCATGACCCCTGGGCCTCTCATCAGATGAGAATAACTCCCCTTCTTCCAAAGGGGTATAGCCAGACAGTTCCAAAAACTCATCAGCTTCCATGGGGAAAAGAGTGACATCAGGCGTAAAGTGCCGCTTTTTAGCAGAGGCCTTACGCGCCAAGGTCTAGCAAGCAACTTCTCAACACTAGCCAGTCTACACATCAGGCTGAGAATCCCCACTTGTATGCAACTCAATGGGAGTCAAATTTAAGCTTGGGGGAGTAGAAGAAGCCATACAAGGCGCAGGCCCAGCTACTGGTAAACCAGGCTGCAGCACAAGCACCTGCTGGGCACAAGGTACACAGACCCACACATTGTCAGCACTAGTAGGGGACACCCCACAAGCTACACACAGCCGGGCTTGTCCCGAAGGAACCCCAAGCACATTATCCTGAGACGCCTCTATATGGTGATTATAGCAGCACAATAGGTCGATAGGGATTCACGCTATAAAAGCAACCCGGGATGCCCCAATAGCCCGCTAGGGAAGTGGGAGTAATTTACACACTAGGCCTCACAAGTTTAATAACTAAATAGAGGGAGTAGGGCCGGGAGAAACCAATAGAGGTCTGCCAGTCTGAAAGATAGAGAACCCCGTAAGTGACATGTAAAATGACACAGGGTAAATAAAGCCGCCCGCGAGGGCACTCACTGACCGCGGTAGGTAGATGCCAGTCATGCAGCAGCCTGATCCAGAGAAAATGGCGCCGGGTATACCTTGAGGGGCGGGCCGCGGAGACAGTAACGCGGAAAGCGCCAACCGCGGACCCCGCCCCCCCGAAGAGCGCAAAGCCGCACACGTGACAAGCAGCCAATAACGGCGCACCAGCGCCTGTGGTAACGCCGCCGCCAAGTGCGGAGCACAGTGGAAGCGCACGCGGAGGCAGCAAATTTAAAAAAGCAACCAAGTCAGCGCGGCGACTGACACCAACCAGAAAAGCATAATACAGTGAAGCACCAAGGCAAATTCACATACACACACCCCCAGACAGGGGCAATAGGGCGGGAGGGGCAATAGTGCGGGAGGGGCATCCCATAGAGGCTCACCATATGCCTATACTGCCTACCCCTTGGTGGGGGATTGCGGTGGAGCAGCTCTCCTACGTACCTGACAGCGGTGCTGCCTACCTTCACCCGACCAGCGCAGCCAAGGCTGGGAGGCACATTAATAATGGAACGGGTGGGAATAGTCCTACAGGGCCGCAGGCTAATAGCCCGCTCACCTGCGAGGAGAGCCATCTTCTTGTCCTTCGCAGTCCAGACTGCAGAGAAGTTCTGGGGATTTGTGGGAGGTCCCGGGTATTTGAGGGGCCTGGAGGAGCCAATTTCGCTGTCTCTGCAGTCCAGCGCCATCTGGCGGAGTAATTCCCATGTGTTATGAATCTTATCTTGAGCAGCACGTACTGTATACTAAGAATATTTCACCCATCCTCAGTGATGGTTACGCAGCAACTCACCAGTGTGAGGAAGCTTCCATACTCTTATTATGGGGGCTGCAGGTTTAGTTACTTGCAAGGTACTGCAGCTAGCGCCACCAATGTCTGATTAAGTAAAACTCTGCTGATTCTTATTAAAGGCTAAGGCAGCACCTGACACTCAAGCTTCCCCTCACCACCAATCTAGCAAGTTTGCCCATGAAATGCATAGGTATAGGTTTGCTTTATAGAGAACAAAACCAGGGTTTTCATTGTTCTGGGTTTTGTTAACTCCCCCCCCCCCCCCCCCAAAAAAAAAATTGTGAAGACCCGCTTCATGAAACATAGCTGGTTGCTCATTATACATCACAGCAATCCCATGGCAAAGATGAGTGCCAGCAGCCAATGAGGTTTCCTAACCCTGTATATGATTGGAAACCGCTGGCAAGTGCCTTTGGATCACCAGCAAGGTAAGCATTTGGTGCAGCCAGCAGGGTTGTGTTAGGTAATATTTTGTGGGTGGCAGGTATAGTTATGGGTATACATTTGGGTTGCGGGTGGGGTTAGGGCTCAAGCCTAAGATGTAAGCCCTGATTGTATAGAGAGAAGTCACCCAGACACATTTAGCTTTAGTGGCCACATATATGGTAAAGCCAATAGAGGAGATGGTTTGCAGATACCTTGCAGTGTATGGATGTGGCTTCATTCTTAGGTCCCCTTCACACTGAGGCATTACAGGACAATTGCAATCTGTTTGCTGTGAAGGTTCTGCACATAATAAGCTATGGTCCATTTCACATAGGCGTTTGGCGACTGTGGGGCAATTGCCTGCCCTGTCTTATAGCACTTGCGATCGCACACCATTCTGTGGTGATCTAAAGGGCTGGTAAATCGCCCACAAGCATGATTGCATGCGCACCGCTGGTGTGAAAAAGCCTTTTATGTTAGTATCATGGTCATTTTGGAACTTTTTACTGCACCAAAAAAAAAGTTCTGGCTAAATCACTTTCTCCTGCTTTATATGTGATCATCCAGTGCTCCCCCTGTAATGTGCTCTCCTCCGGTAAGAAGTGCTCCTTGCATATTTTGTGGCACAGTAGGCGCATAAAATGGCTGATGTTTCCCTGAATCATTTTTCCTCTCCACAGGGGAGCGATGGGAGATTAACTCCAATAAATTATCATCTGCCACCAACGAGCAACAAGGGCTTCTGCAGTTTAAATAGGAAATAGAAAGCTGCAGGTCTCCTCTATGGACGACTTAAGAGTACCTGTACCAGGTAAATCTAGATGGGTTATTACTTACTCTTACGACGACAGAAGAGTCAGAGCCTAGCGACAGCAAATAAAGTAAAACAAGAAGATTTAGTGTTATGTCTCCTCCCAGTGCTTTCAGGCAATGTACCTGTTTGATGAATATATATACGTATAGAAATGCATATCAAAGACTTATATTACAGCATCACCAGCTTGTGACAGGTTTCTATACCTTTATCTTCTCCTTTATACAGGAATAGATTATAAACTCTTACCCCCTTCTGTATCCTCTCTAATAGATTGTAAACGCTTCCTCCTTCTGTATCCTCCTTTATACCCTATTAGACTGTAAGCTCTTCCACCTACTGTATCTGCTCCTTTATACTAGAATAAATTGCGAACCCCCCCTTTCTATATTCTCCCTTTACCCTAATAGAGTGTAAGCTCTTTCTCCTTCTATATCCTTCCTTATACCCTATGAATACTGTAGGCTCTCCCCCATCCTATATTCTCCTTTATACCCTAATAGATTGTAAGCTCTTCCCCTTCTGTATCCTCCCTTATACCCTAATAGATTGTAAGCTTATTCCTCCTTCTGTATCCTCCCTTATACCCTAATAGATTGAAAGCTCTTCCTCCTTCTGTATCCTCCCTTATACGCTAATAGATTGTAAGCTCTTCCTCCTTCTGTATCCTCCCTTATACCCTAATAAATTGTAAGCTCTTCCCCTTCTGTATCCTCCCTTATACCCTAATAGATTGTAAGCTCTTCCCCTTCTGTATCCTCCCTTATACCCTAATAGATTGTAAGCTCTTCCTCCTTCTGTATCCTCCCTTATACCCTAATAGATTGTAAGCTCTTCTCCTTCTGTATCCTCCCTTATACCCTAATAGATTGTAAGCTCATCCTCCTTCTGTATCCTCCCTTATACCCTAATAGATTGTAAGCTCGTCCTCCTTCTGTATCCTCCCTTATACCCTAATAGATTGTAAGCTCTTCCTCCTTCTGTATCCTCCCTTATACCCTAATAGATTGTAAGCTCTTCTCCTTCTGTATCCTCCCTTATACCCTAATAGATTGTAAGCTCGTCCTCCTTCTGTATCCTCCCTTATACCCTAATAGATTATAAGCTCTTCTCCTTCTGTATCCTCCCTTATACCCTAATAGATTGTAAGCTCATCCTCCTTCTGTATCCTCCCTTATACCCTAATAGATTGTAAGCTCATCCTCCTTCTGTATCCTCCCTTATATCCTAATAGATTGTAAGCTTTTCTCCTTCTGTATCCTCCCTTATACCATAATAGATTGTAAGCTCTTCCTCCTTCTGTATCCTCCCTTATACCCTAATAGATTGTAAGCTCTTCCTCCTTCTGTATCCTCCCTTATACCCTAATAGATTGTAAGCTCATCCTCCTTCTGTATCCTCCCTTATACCCTAATAGATTGTAAGCTCTTCCCCTTCTGTATCCTCCCGTATAACCTAATAGATTGTAAGCTCTTCTCCTTCTGTATCCTCCCTTATACCCTAATAGATTGTAAGCTCTTCCCCTTCTGTATGCTCCCTTATACCCTAATAGATTGTAAGCTCTTCCCCTTCTGTATGCTCCCTAATAGATTGTAAGCTCTTCCCCTTCTGTATCCTCCCTTATACCCTAATAGATTGTAAGCTCATCCTCCTTCTGTATCCTCCCTTATACCCTAATAGATTGTAAGCTCATCCTCCTTCTGTATCCTCCCTTATACCCTAATAGATTGTAAGCTCTTCCCCTTCTGTATGCTCCCTAATAGACTGTAAGCTCTTCTGCCTTCTGTATCCTCCCTTAAACCCTAATACATTGTAAACTCTTTGATAACATAGAAGTTAGGTGAACTTTATCAGCCTAAATTTTGTGTGGCCTCCTCTTGTTTGCATATTCTGGGCTCCTCCTGTGCTGCATGCTGTAGGCCACCTCACCCACAGTAGCATCAAGCACTCTTTTCGTAATCTCCCTTTAAGCTTAGCGAGCGCTCCGCTGGTGACGCTGCTCCCCCACCTCTCAGGCGTCACAGAGACAAGCGGCACGCTTCAGGATTTAATGCACTGGATTAAACACCATCATGAAAATCTCTGATCAGACTGATCGCCTGCTTCTTTCGAGTGGAAAGTCATCTCCAGGGCAGGAACCGGTGCATCAGGCAGATGAGAGTGCTTGGTCCTCTCTGACAAACTACTTCAAGCCCAGGATGCTTTCAAATCAAACCAGGTTGAAAAACTTCCCGAATCGAGATGCCCTGGGGAAAAAACAGTGGCCAGCCCTGAAATCTTTTAGATTCCAGGCCGGTTGCTGCTGGGCTTTGTTCCTCTTTAATGGCATGTGGAATTCGGACTCCCGCAACATTCTGTATTATAATTATGGGTGGGGCAGGGTTAGGACCCCTTGGTATAGTCAAAGGCAACAAAGAAGAAAGAGCTTACAATTTATTGGGGGTAAAAAGGATCCACCAGTACCGGCCAGCACACACACCATAGGTCAGTGACAGCCAGGTAACTAATGAGGGATCTACAATGGCATTCAATAATCCCTCTTTCCAAGTCACTGATGCTGATCAAGAGGTTTCAGAGAGCCCCTCCCACTACTCATTTGTTCCAGACACATTGTGGGTCACCATTACAGCTCCCTCCCAGGAAGACTCTGCACACGGCTGGAAGGAGGTCTGACACACAGTTTATTTCAATGTTACAGCAGATGGAGGGGTTCACTCGTCGTCAGGCAGCACCAGGCTGGCAGGGTCGTAGTAATCCTCTTCGATGAGGGGGAGCCCCTGCGCTTGTCTGAGCTTCACCAACCGCTCAGCTTCTCTGCGGGCCCAGTGGTTCATCCTGCCAGGAGAGGGGAGACATAATAGGAGACACAGAAGTACAGTGTGAACATCTGTAGGCAAACCCGTATACAAGCCAAGGGCATCATGGGTAATACCTGCAACCCCCTAAACCCCAAGGAACCCTGTAGATGCATTTGCTGCCTAACTATTTACAGAACCAATTTCTAGATGAATAAAGGCAACAGATAAGTCTCCGAGCATGATCCAGGGTTACAGAGCATAGTAAGACCCAAGAGCAGGCAGTGAAGAAATCCGTACTATAATCACGCTGGGTTTTGCGCATGAGATTGGAGAATCAGGGGATGCAGCGGAAGCTCTTGTTTTTTCCTTTATGGGTGGGTGATGCCTTGACAACAGGGCTCTGTATTTCATCTAGCGATGGAAAAGCTGTTGTGTGGAGAAGAGAAGGTGCCACCTACAACATACATATGGGGAATGAGAGGTATACAGAAGGGGTTATCTGAAGACTTTAAAGGGGACCCCACACCCTCACTCAGAAATCAAAAAGGACTCTGGGTCCCTGTTAACAATTCTAATTTACAATACCCCCCCCCCCAATTAAAGTGGATTAGAGCTCACCAATCACCTAGATTTTGATCCGCTTTACAGGGGCATCTCAATTTTTTTTTTTGGGGGGGGGGGGGGGATTTGAAATATATGCCCATAGTATGCTTGCACACACATTGAAATGTTTCTTTTGCATTTAACCCAGCTATGCAAACACAAGCAGTTAGTGCACACATGCTCGGAGCGGTGGTCGTGGAGCAGTTGGGGGGGGGGGGGGGGGGGTTAGGTGCCTAGCTCAAGCACCTCAGTACTGTCCCAACTGCAATTCCAGTCACAAGACCGCTTCCTTAACCAATAGACTGCCCCTTCTTTTTTGCGATGCCCGTGTGTTACACCCCTTGAAATCACCCGTTTGCTTGCCTCAATCCATGCTTTCATGGTACATCCACAAACCCCGGCATGTTTTTAGTTTAATTTGACTTTAAGCTAAAAAGCAGCTCAAAAGCCAAAATGGCCTTCCTTGGCGTCTAAAAGAGGATGGCCACTAGCTTACCCCAGGGCATCTGAAATTGTGTGGAACCCATGCCGATACCAGCAGCTCCCACAACATGTCTTTGCTGGCCACCGCATCACCGGCATTACCTGTAGCTGTGCTCCCAGGCCCAGCCATTTAGGTGGGGACAGGATCACCCCCCGTTCTACAGGGAAACCAGGAATGCTGTCAGCAGGCTGGTCACATAATGTTTGAGATTGCTGATTGACTCATTTAAAAAATGCAGACTTGAGTGGAAAAATACATTTTTTAAATAAAGTGGACCAAAACCCAGGATTTTGGTGACTGACCGATGTGTGAAACCCTGGAGTCTCAGACTCCGGGGTGTGGGGGGATGTTGTACACTTAAAACCAGGACAACGCCACGTTGGCTGCAAAGGTACTAATAGGACACACCGACTGCTATGGCTTCTGCTTGGACAAAGCCTTGTCCACTTATCCTTTAAAACTTTCATAACAGCTCTGCCAGGGCACACCAGTGACAGGTCCCCTTAAACCGGCTACGAGTGAAGCAAGGGATCAATGGCAGCTCAGGTGGACTGCGGGAAGGATCGCGCTCCTCCATGCTTGGCTGCGCTCCCATCGGAGTGAGAAAATCGCTAAACACGTGCGCTATTTCTGGCAGCTGCTGACAACTCATTAAACATATTAACAGCGTCCTCACCTCCCATCCGCACCGCGGCCGTAACATGCCCGCCTCCGCTGGAGAGCGCCACAAAACCCATCCATCCCCCACCCAGTGCCGTTGCAGCAAGGCTCTGGGGTCTCTCCTGAGTATACAGGTTGCTGGGCCTGGCTGGTGGGAGGGGGAGCAGCCTGATGTTATTTAGGAATGAGAATGGAAAGGGGCAGCGAGGGAGGAGGCTGAATAAAACATTATAGGAGAACTAAATATAAAAATGGGCCGTGTGAGTGGGGAGCAGATAAGGTGCCCCTTCCCTCTGTGCAAGTTGTAGTCTTCCCCCATTCTCCACTGGGAGGCCAGGTTACTTCCGGTCACAATCCTACAACACAATGAAAGGGCAAAGGCTTCTCCAATCTAGTGCCTCCCCAGCCTGACTACAGTGCAGATTTCTTTACTAAACACTGTCACCTCAGCACATCTGCAGGGTGCTAAGGGAGGTGGCATTTGCCAAGTGTCACATCCTGAATGATAATTGCCTTTCAAGTCTGCAAGTCACACAGAGAAACAGCTTTTAAAATGTAAGTAAGTGGGTGCAATGTACATGACAATTTAATATGTGGTCCCCCATCTGTCATGGACTACAAGCCCTAGCATGCCCTGCCTTCTGTATAGGGAAATCAGGAAGGAAGAAGTGGCTGTGAACGATCCTGCCCTGAGGCTCATGTTCTCCAGGCTGTCTATCAAGCATGAGGCTAAAGTTGAGGAGCTCCATCACAGAGCAGGCACAGAGGGGAGGTGGGCCAGACTTCAGGGTGGAGAGGCCAGATACACTGCTGGCCTGCTTTGGCTCGGCATGACAATGAATAAATCGCTCTGTGCTCATTAGAAGCCTCCTGCAGGAAGAACAGCCTCACCTGCCTCTGCAGACCAGAAAGGGCTGTACAGTGCAGCGAGGCAACAATGCGGACATGTGACCTTACATTTGCCCCCTTGTCCCAGTTAGTGGGGCTGGCTGCAAGCAAGCAAGCAATTAGCGGCTATATATAGTCACGTCGCGGCCACCACGCTGCTCCGTGGGGGTTTGCTCCAAATCTACTTGCCGATGAAGGGAGAATAGGGGGGGGGCTCTCGGCTCTTCATCGCTCCTACGGCAGGCTTCTGTCAGGGAAGACTTATAGCAGTAATATATTCTCACACTTGGAGAGGGCTAAATGGCGGCAGCAAGAATGCCGGGGGAAATCAAGCCATTAATGCGCGGGGGGAGGGTTCACAAGTGGCATGCGCGAAGCCACTCACCTGGGATCTGGCAAATAATATACAAAGATGGGCCCAAACACCAGACACAGCGTCACTCCGAATAAGAAGACAACACGAGCGTTCCAGAGGTCAATGACGGGGTCCTCATCGTATCCAAAGGAATCCGGATTCTGTGGGAGGAGGAAGCAGAGCCATTAGGGGGGAGGAAATAAGAAAGCAACAGAAGTCAAACATGTAAAGTGCCTCTAAGATGGAAGCTGGCTAAGGAGAGAAGCAGAACTTCCTCCTGATCTGGCCACTGCAGCACGTGTTGCTCAAGCTAAATGCATTAGATGTTCCAGCTCAGAAAGAAGATCTGCTGTGATTTCAGCTGTTAGTCAAGCACAGATCTCCTTTATTTATCCTAAAAAGGATTAGATAGAGCAAGATATGTTAACTGTTAAATCTGCCCCCACCCCTCACACTGGGTTAGGCAACACTTAGCTGCTGCTTAGCTGACAAAGCAGTGTCAAGATCCTCACCTGCATCCCCATTGGAGAACGTCTGGTCAGGCGCAGGCATTTCCTGTCCCCATATGATGGAGCTGTGCAGTGAAACTAAGTGATCTCTGCTTTGTGTGGCCACCAGCTGGGGTGGGATAGGGCCATTTAGACCCACATCTCTCCTGGAGCAAAGGTGCCAGTGACGTGTAGTATGGATGTTTAATATACACACACACGTAGCAAATTAACTTGACATGGATAAGTTAACCCAGCATTGAAGCTGTTATTACAGGAGAAAGCAACATATTACGACTGCAAATTTTCTGTGTCATTGTTTATATAAAGTGGACCTCAAGTCAGAAATGACCAGATGTCACTGCTGCAGTACAGTGGCATTGTGAATTGGGATGAACCACTGCTACAAACAGGATGCCAAGGAAGCGGTATTTACCCAATTTTAGATTCCCTTGCTGTCTGGTGGGTGGTATGCTGGCAAGCAATGTGCCTCATGGGACGGGTTTGTCTGGTTTGCCATGTGCACCCCACAAACCCCTTTGACTGGCAGAAGTCATGTGGGGTCAGACAGCAAGGGAATGTGGATGCTTGGTCACTTGTTAGTGGCAGCATAGAGGAAAATCCCAAATCCCCCCCAACACGCCAACACTGAGCCTGGCAACCCTGATGAGTGCACTGTAGGCAAAGTGCTCCAGTCCTTATAACATCAGCAGGAGGTGGTGTTCCAACCACAGCTCTGATCATAGCACATGGTGGTCACTGACCCTAGTGGCACATGTGGGTCCTGTCTCACTTGACTTATTAAGCATTAAACATCTGGACTGGGGTGTGATGGGTTGCAAGGAAGGTAAAATACTTTTTTGCCTATAGCGTCACAAGCTCACAAAATCCCTCTGTCATGCGGGGTCCAGGTCTGCAGGGATCCCAACACCTACTCCTGCTGCTCACTTGCTCTAAATTTAGGAGACACTCATCCTTTTGTCACGGAACAGTGTTTAATGGAGGGGGAGGGAGCAGAAAACAGATGCAGAATGCAGTATTGCTTGCCTTATATTAAAGGGGGGTGTGATGCCATTTTCTTTTCTCAGTTGAATAAAGCTCTGACAGGAAAAGGAGAGTGTCTCTTTAATGCAGGGCTCAATGATGGCACAAGGGTATAGGTTAGGTTAGTTTAGTTTAGGGTCCCGCTGGACAAGGACCCTTTCCTGGCACATAGAGTGCGTATGAGAAGGATATATATATGGAAGTCTACACTTGGATGAGAACATTGCAACACGGTAACACAATGCAGAGGAATCCGTCAGTCTGTGTCACAGAGCAGCCAGTGCAGCATTTGACGTCAGCAGAGAGTAAGCTCTTGGGTCAGCAGCGCCTCCATCTGGTTGCGAGGGATAGATAAAGTTGGCACATGAAAGCAGCAGGCGCCGGGAAGAAGTGCCCATCACACGAATGGTGGGCACAAAGGTTAGAGAAGACGGCGTGGAGAGGGAACAAAGCGGAGCGGCTAATGAGGAAGAAGCGGACAATAGCGGCCAGTGGGGAAGAGGAGGAGGTGGCGGCGAGGAAAGAGCGCAACAGAGAATATAAGGGCTGGGGTGGGGGTCTATCACATCAAGAAAAAGATTCCTTCATCCTGAGTAATCCATAGGAACAGGTGATGGGTGTGAACAGACCGCCCTCTGCTGGACGAACTGGGAATGAGTTCGCTAGCATTTCCTGATGCCTACGCTGCACAGATGTCCATTCAAACATTTACCTCTACTGCACCAATCCCTTTCATGTTACTGCTGTAAGAAAGCCATTCCTCTTTGTAAGCTATAGATCTAGCAGCAGTAACTCTCGCAGTCCTTCAGCCAGTTACTGACACCATTAGCAGGCACGCTGCCAGTTTCTTTACTCAACACCCTCAGCTCAGCAGGATTAGTAGTTAGAGAAAGCTGTGGCACTGCATTCTGATGCAGGGGGCAAACCTACAGATTTTTGTTTAAAGAGGACCAACACCCAGGGGTGATCGGCCCGGAAATCAGACCTTACCTGATCCTGACCAAAAAGACCTTACCTGATCCGCCGCCGCCTCCCGCCCGCGTGCCCGCCGTCTGTGAATGGCCGGCACGGGCGCGCCGAGAGTGACGCGCGGGAGGCGGCGGCAGTGGAAGCGGCTTGGACGTTCCTGTGACCCGCTTGGACGTCGGCGGGGATTGGACGGCGCGGTCACGTGGGGGCGGGGAGAGGTGAGTTTTTGGGGGTTTCTGGGGGGTTTTAGGGAGCCGAAGTGGACCAAAACCCAGGATAGTCAAAATCCTGGGTGTTGGTCCACTTTAATAAAGCAAAGGATGGATGGGGGTTAAAGTGGAACAAAACCCAAGTTTTTCACTCACCTGTGTTTTGGTCCACTTTACTGAGGCATCCAGGTTTGGAATACGATATCCCGGATACCCTGTGTGTGAACCCCTATTGATTGTCGTACCTTGTTCTGGGGGTTAAGCACGAGCTTCCAGCCAGCCAGAATAGGTTGCATTTGCCGGCTGAATAGTGTGCCGGCCACTCCCTACAGATGTGCACGCCTGCACTAGCTATTCAGACATGCACATGCACCATGGTATTCTTATTTACTTCCAGCAGTGGGGGACAACCTCGTATGTGAGGGTGCCTCGCTCTATTGGGAATCAGACAGCAAGAGGCACTAGGCTAGCAATGACTCCGCCCACTGAACCCAAAGCAGAACAGAAAAATACATTTATGCCGGAGTTGGGCTTTAGTTTCTATCCATTTTGCTGCCTGCTCTCTTGCCTGTCAAATGTGCTGAGCCTGCTTCTCAGAGGCAATCAGGCAAAAGACAGGGCAGCCTGCCACTTACACACCAGTGACCACTTTGCTCTGACTCGGCTGCCTGGTCGCCTGCCTGATGGCACATAATATATAAGATACAGGGGCCTGCCACTTACATACTAACATCCCATTCACTAGGACACGGCTTCCTGGTTGCCTGCCTCATAGCACATAAGGTGCAGGGGCTGCCTCACAGAGGTCTCCTGTCTAACAGCACATGGCTGTACAGGAGATAGTTATTGTTGTCCTATATCATGCCTGACAGCAAAGACATGGTTGTGCAGGATAATACAATTCTGTGATTACTCACCTGTAGAATTGTTTTTTTTTTTTTAATATTCTTTATTTATAAGAAAATTTTCACAAGGTAAACAGAACGTGAAACAGGAAAAGTGAAAGCATTGTACACAGCGACACAGTAGCTTAATGAACAAATATATAATCACTCAGTGAGAGTACTCAACGTTTTTAAGCATCGCATATCAATAAAGAAACTCCAGTACCAACAAATCTATCTCTGGCCTTATTGCGGCATTCCCCGGGTAAACCGGATATCTATGGCATGGAGCACTAAGCGAGGGGGGTGGAGAAGTGAGAGGGGAGGAAGGGGGAGGGGGAGGGAAAACACTGGGAGGGGCAGGGAAATCTCCTAGGTCAAGCCTAAGAGGCTCTTCCCCTCAGCAGACTCCGTAAAGACCATCCATCCACACCATGTGACAGCGAACCTCTCATAGGTACCATCCCGGGAGGCCATCATGTTCTCAAACCTCATTATGTCATTCACCCTTCGAAACCATGAAAGTATGTCCGGAGGTTCCTTGCTCCTCCACATCTGAGGAATGCAGGCCTTTGCTGCATTCAACAGGTGACACAAAATTGATTTGCGGTACCTTTTTATTGGAACCTCTGTCCTATGAAGGAGAGACAAAGCCGGGTCGTCAGGGACCTCCGAGCCCGAGACCTTTTCCGCCACCAATCTCACCCCGTTCCAAAATTCCTTCAATCTGGGGCAGGACCAAAACACATGCAGCAAGCCCCCCTCCCTTCACCACACCTCCATCACTCCGCAGGAGTCTCTGGCGACCACTTGTTTAGGGCCACCGGGACCCTGTCTGTAGAATTGTTTTTACTGTGTACAGCACGGCTTGTTTCATTTCAATCATTACGTCTGGGTATTCCGTCACAAGGTGGCGCAGATAACATAATAAACAGCCCACAACAAATAACTTCTTTAACAAATCATCATAAAGAGGCAACAAGGACAACGATAACAAGGAAGGGATGAAACAAGACGTGCTGTACACAGTAAAAACAATTCTACAGGTGAGTAATCACAGAATTGTATTTTTCCTTGTGTACAGCACGGCTTGTTTCATTTCAATCATTATGTCTGGGACATCCAATAGCAGTGTCCATAAAAGTAGGGTGGGATCCCCAAAGAGTAACGGCAGGCAGTTCAAGCCACTACCGCCTGAAGCACCTTGCGGCCAAAAACAGCATCAGCTGAGGCCCTAACATCAACCTTGTAAAACTTGGAAAAAGTATGAACTGAAGACCAAGTAGCGGCCTTACAAACCTGTTCAACAAAAGCCTGGTGCTGAAAAGCCCAAGAGGCCCCAATAGCCCTAGTAGAGTGAGCAGTAACACGGAAAGGAGGTTCCTTCCCTTTAGCATAGTAGGCTTGCACCACCGCCTGTCGGATCCACTTACTGATAGTAGATTTGGCTGGAGGCAAGCCCTTCCTAGGCCCGGCATGAGGAACAGAGCATCAGACTTCCTAAAGGACTCAGTGGCGACCAAATAAAATTTGAGCGCCCTAACCACATCCAGGGAATGAAGGGTCTGTTCCTTAGAATTGGAAGGGGCAGGACACAAGGAAGGTAAGACAATGTCCTGATTGCGATGAAAGGCAGATACAACCTTGGGCAAAAAATCCGGTGTAAGTCGAAACACCACCTTATCCTGATGCCGCTCAAAATAAGGAGGTTTCATGGAGAGCGCTGCCAGCTCAAAGACGCGACCAAAAAGGCTATCTTAAGAGTCAAAATGGGAAGAGCAGCATCGTGCAGACAGTCGAAGGGAGGACCCTGTAGGGCAGAAAGCACCAAGTTTAAATCCCAAACCGGTAGCAGAGGCTTACGCGGCGGACGCACATGAGTAACTCCCTGGAAAAAAGTCTTGACAAGCCAATGATTGGCAAAAGATCTTTGGAAAAAAATTGCCAGAAACCTGTCCTTTGAGGGTACTAAGTTGTAGACCCGAAGCTAGACCATGCTGTAAAAACTCCAGAATCCTGGGAATGGAGAACTCACGACAAGATAGAGACTTGGACTCACACCAAGCAATATAAGCATGCCAGACCCTGTAGTAAATCATAGCCGAAGATTTCTTCCGAGCCTGAATCAAAGTATCGATAACCGAAGCCGGCAAACCCTTGTCCATCAAGATGGAGGTTTCAGCAGCCAAGTCGTTAAAGACAGCGTTTGTAAATTGGGATAGAGCAGCTGTCCCTGATTGAGAAGCTCTGGGTCGTCGGGCAAGATGTACCGATCCACTGCCAACTGGACGACGTCCGCGAACCATACCCTCCTTGGCCAGCGGGGGCCACTAGAATGTCCGGTACCCCCTCCTGGGCTATCTTGCGCAGCACACCACCCAGCAGAGGAAATGGAGGAAATACATAGAGGAGACGAAACTCCATCCAAGGAATTGCTAGCATGTCCGTGGCGAAGGCTAGAGGATCCTTTGACAGGAAGACGAATCTTGGAAGCTTGTGATTGCGACGGGACGCAAACAGGTCCACGTCCGGCTGACCCCAGCGGCGACACAGGGCGAGAAATACCATGTCGCTGAGAGACCATTCACCCAGACGAGACGTCCCCCTGCTCAGGGAGTCGGGCCTCCTGGTTCTCCACCCCCGGAATGTAAACCGCCGAGATGCAAGGAATATTCTCCTCCGCCCAAGATAAGATCAGGGACACTTCCTTGAGGGCTCGCTTGCTCCGAGTCAACAGGTCGTCCATGTAAGGAAGAATGTGAATGCCCCCCACTTCTCATGAGAGCCATGACACCTGCCAGCACCTTGGTGAAGACCCGAGGGGCCGAGGTGATACCGAACAGCAAGGCCACAAACTGGTAGTGTTGATCCCCCAGAGCGACCCTCAAGGGAATATTTTCCTCTGCCCAAGATAAGATCAGGGACACTTCCTTGAGGGTTCGCTTGCCCTGAGTCCCTCCCTGATGATTGATGTAGGCAACCGCCGTCTGATTGTCCGAGCGGACCTGTACAGTACGAAGGTGGGGAGTCAACTGGAAGAGAACCAACCTGATCACCCTCAATGTTGATGGGCACATGCCCACTAGAAGATTCCTCGAGTCCAGCCACCATGATAGGGACTGCCTGACCAGAGGGGACAGAGCAAATTCCTGATCCAGGGACTCCTTATTCCGATCCCAAACAGACAAGAGATGTAACTGAAGAGGTCTCATGTGGAACTGAGCAAAGGGAACCGCCTCAAAGCAAGACACCATGAGGCCTACCAACTGCACCATGAGGGCACCGCAGCAGCGCCTGCACCTGAATGCCCTCTACTTTCTGCTGGCGAAGAAATACCTTGACCTGAGAAGTATCCAGCATCATGCCCAGAAAGGACCTCTCCAAAAGACAGAGATAGTGAAGACTTGTGATAATTGATCACCCAGCTGAAGGACTCGAGAGTGGATGTCACCACCTGAGTATCCTTCTCGGCCTGTTGAAGAGATTGAGCAGCAATCAACAAGTCGTCCAGGTAAGGAAGAATGCGAATGCCCCAACTTCTCAGTAGAGCCATGACACAACCGCCAGCACCTTGGTGAAGACCCGAGGGACCGAGGTGATACCGAACGGCAAGGCCACAAACTGGTAGTGCTGATCCCCCAGAGCGAACCTCAAGAACCTCTGGTGACCTGGAAAGATCGGAACAGGAAGATAGGCATCCTTGATGTCCACCGTGGTCATGAAGTCGCCCAGCCAAAGGGAACTCACAGCCGAGCGTAAGGTCTCCATGCGGAAATGCTTGAATCTGACAAATTTGTTGAGACCCTTTAAATCCAGGATGGGCCTCAGGGAGCAATCCTTTTTGGGGACCGTAAACAGGTTGGAGTAGTACCCCCGACCCTGTTCCTGAAGAGGTACCCCCAAAGGGCCGAGTTTGCCTTCTAGCTGGGGGAGCCTACCATCCTTGGTCAGAACATCAAGACGCTCACCGAAAAGACGGAGTCCAGTGAAGGAAAGCCCAGTGAGAGCCTTCTTAGCGGCAGTGTCAGCCGCCCATTAACACAACCAGACGGACCTACGCATAGCCACCAACAGGGCCGAGGCCCTACGGCCAAGCCGGACGGCATCATCCATGGCAGACAGCACAAAGGCAATAAAGTCAGAACAAAGCAAAAAGTCCTTATAATCCTCCGTTTTCTTGCGAGACCGGGCGGCCTCAGCAAGGCGCCTGACCTTTTTAATAGCAATGGCCACGATAGTCGCGGCGCAGACCGGACGCAAACCGGCCCCTACAAAGGTGAAAGCATGACAAGCCAGCTGATCCATGTGCTGGTCAGTGCAAGGTTGTGGCGTCAGGAGACAGTATGACCGAAGTGTTGGACAGCCCCAGGACCAGAGTGTCCACCTCAGGGGGGCACGACCAGCGGCGAACCAAATCAGCCGAGAAGGGATACCTTCTGTCCAAACCCTTAGGCACCGAGAGTAACCTGTTGGGGCGTTCCCACTCGAGAACCAAATTGGAAAAATGGCCCTGCTCCGGGAACTCCAAGCGTTGCTTGTCAGGGCGGAAGAGCTCACCCTGCTTCTTCTTCGCCACCTTAGGGGAGCAATGTGAAGAGTATCAAACACAGCCGACAAAAGCCTATCGGTATCATCCGGGAGTCAAGTATCCTCGTCCGAGGAAGCACCTAGGTCACCATCATAATTCCCCAGAGGAATCTGAGTCACGGAACAGCTCCCCTTCCTCCAGGGAGTCACGGCCGCCATAAACAAAGCCCTCGTCCTCATCGGCAAAGAGGGACAAGTCCGTGTCTAGGTGCCTCTTTTTGCTAGAGGCCTTGCCCGTGTCCGGCCGGGTCAGTTGTTGCTCAATGCTGGCCACGCGCAGTGCCAGGTCCAAGTGAGACCCCTGCTGGCTTCCCCCTCGCTGGGAGCTAAAGGCAGGCACGGGGGAGTAGGTGATGCTGCCGGGAGGACAGGGCTGGGAAGAGAGGCGCTCAGCCCAACCTGTTCCGCAATGACACTTTGGGCGCACGGGACACAAACCGCGCAGCCCCCAGTCAAAGGGGATGCCCCGCACATGAGACACAGCCGAGCCTGCCCCGAGGGGCCCCCAAGCTCACTACCCCCAGAAGCCCCCATATGGCTGTTATCAAAAAAGCACAGTCAGCCAACACGGTATAAGGGCTAATGAAAGGCCCTGGGACCAGGAGAAACCACAACACTGCTATCCCGTCTGAAAGACAAAAGCGCGACATATAAATGAGCATCCCACAGCACATGTACCACATTGAATATAAAAAACCCAGAGGGATAGACTCACGGACCAACTCGCAAGGAGGTCCTCAGCTCCAGTGGCAGGAGGCCCCTGGGCGCTGTCCCGCTGCCGCCGCAGAAGGGGACAGCGTCACCCAAAAAAACCTTCACCCAGCAGCTCAGGAATGGTAAGGCAAAATGGCGCTGCTGCAATCCTCGAGGGGCGGGCCGCGAGGCGATGACGCAACACGCGTAATCCCGTGGCCCCGCCCCCCGCGAAAAGGCGTGAAGGCTCAGGCGCCGGAAACCGGAAAATGGCGCCCAGCGCCCCGGAGGGAAACTGACCAGCCTCCACAACGTCCCTCACCAAGGAGCGCAGTGCGCTCACGGCGGCAGGGAGAGCAGGCCGCAGTACACGCGGTGGCTGTGCAGGATATAGTTATTGCTGTCCTGTATCCTGCCCAGGGTGGATAAAAATCAATGTTTTTTTTTAAAAAATCAAAAAAATCAGATTTTTTTGATTTAAATCGGATTTTTTTTCAATAAACTGCTTTTTGAGGAAAATATTTTACCATCCAAAGGTTCTTCCATCATGAGATAAAGCTGAGTTGTTTAACTCAGTAGAATAAAGGCTGTATATGTGTAACATTCACAATGCCATGCTCTTCCAGAGGTTTCTGTGGGATTAGTGGGCAGTTTCTCTCCTATATTATCACAGACGCTCGCTTTACTTACGCAGTTCTCAAAACTGAATTTGACTCCGCAGAGGTCCCAGCCTCTTCTTCACAGCAAAAATGTTACAACATGAACAGAGTTGAGAAAAAGACCTTAATCCTATTGTTCTACAAACCTATGACTAGTGAGCTACAGAGGACAGCAGGGACAGTAGTATTTAAGTTTTTCATGTGTCGGCTGGGCTGACAGTCTAAGTTTCTTAAAATATATATATATTTTGTTTAGCCAAATTAACAAAACATGGATGTTTGTTTAAGCAAATAACTTATGCTGTAATGTTGTTATTGTTTCAGTTGAATAAATCTATTTAAATTGTTATTAAGGTCAGGATTATTTTTCTCCTTCCTAAGTACAACAGAACAGTGGTGTCCAAATATGAATGATTAACCCATTAAACTGGGGAGAAAAAAGTAATATAAAAAGTGATTCTAAAAATCTTCATCTACTTGCATGTTAAAATAGCAAGAACTAGTTTAGGTAGAAACTTTGATTTAAATCACTGATTTAAATCAAGCCTTACTGACTAGTGATTTAAATCGTGATTTAAATCAGTTAGATTTAAATCAAATCCACCCTGATCCTGCCTAACAGCAAACACATGGCTGTGCAGGAGATAGTTATTGTTGTCCTGTATCCTGCCTGATGGCAAAGACATGGCTGTACAGGATATAGTTATTGTTGTCCTGTATCCTGCCTGATGGCAAAGACATGGCTGTATAGGATATAGTTATTGTTGTCCTTTATCATGCCTGACAGCAAAGATATGGCTGTGCAGGAGATAGTTATTGTTGTCCTGTATCCTGCCTGATGGCAAAGACATGGCTGTGCAGGAGATAGTTATTGTTGTCCTGTATCCTGCCTGATGGCAAAGACATGGCTGTACAGGAGATAGTTACTGTTGTCCTGTATCCTGCCTGATGGCAAAGACATGGCTGTGCAGGAGATAGTTATTGTTGTCCTGTATCCTGCCTGATGGCAAAGACATGGCTGTATAGGATATAGTTATTGTTGTCCTTTATCATGCCTGACAGCAAAGATATGGCTGTGCAGGAGATAGTTATTGTTGTCCTGTATCCTGCCTGATGGCAAAGACATGGCTGTGCAGGAGATAGTTATTGTTGTCCTGTATCCTGCCTGATGGCAAAGACATGGCTGTACAGGAGATAGTTACTGTTGTCCTGTATCCTGCCTGATGGCAAAGACATGGCTGTGCAGGAGATAGTTATTGTTGTCCTGTATCCTGCCTGATGGCAAAGACATGGCTGTATAGGATATAGTTATTGTTGTCCTTTATCATGCCTGACAACAAAGATATGGCTGTGCAGGAGATAGTTATTGTTGTCCTGTATCATGCCTGACAGCAAGGACATGGCTGTACAGGATATAGTTACTGTTGTCCTGTATCATGCCTGACAGCAAGGACATGGCTGTGCAGGATATTGTTACTGTTGTCCTGTATCCTGCCTGACAGCAAATACATGGCTGTGCAGGAGATAGTTATTGTTGTCATTTATCATGCCTGACAGCAGGGAAAGGGCAGCCAGCCTAATTCCAATGGAAAGTCAGGCAGGGAGAGGTCAGTCAGGCAGGGAGAGGGCAGCCAGCCTAATTCCAATGGAAAGTCAGGCAGGGAGAGGTCAGTCAGGCAGGGAGAGGGCAGCCATTCTAATTCCAATGGAAAGTCAGGCAGGGAGAGGTCAGTCAGCCTAATTCCAATGGAAAGTCAGGCAGGGAGAGGGCAGCCAGCCTAATTCCAATGGAAAGCCAGGCAGGGAGAGGTCAGTCAGCCTAATTCCAATAGAAAGTCAGGCAGGGAGAGGTCAGTCAGCCTAATTCCAATGGAAAGTCAGGCAGGGAGAGGGCAGCCAGCCTAATTCCAATGGAAAGTCAGGCAGGGAGAGGGCAGCCAGCCTAATTCCAATGGAAAGTCAGGCAGGGAGAGGGCAGCCAGCCTAATTCCAATGGAAAGTCAGGCAAGGAGAGGGCAGCCAGCCTAATTCCAATGGAAAGCCAGGCAAGGAGAGGTCAGCCAGCCTAATTCCAATGGAAAGTCAGGCAGGGAAAAGGCAGCCAGCCTAATTCCAATGGAAAGTCAGACAGGGAGAAGGCAGTCAGCCTAATTCCAATGGAAAGCCAGGCAAGGAGAGGGCAGCCAGCCTAATTCCAGTGGAAAGTCAGGCAGGGAGAGGGCAGCCAGCCTAATCCCAATGGAAAGTCAGACAGGGAGAAGGCAGTCAGCCTAATTCCAATGGAAAGCCAGGCAAGGAGAGGGCGCCAGCCTAATTCCAGTGGAAAGTCAGGCAGGGAGAGGGCAGCCAGCCTAATCCCAATGGAAAGTCAGACAGGGAGAAGGCAGTCAGCCTAATTCCAATGGAAAGCCAGGCAAGGAGAGGGCAGCCAGCCTAATTCCAATGGAAAGCCAGGCAGGGAGAGGTCAGTCAGCCTAATTCCAATAGAAAGTCAGGCAGGGAGAGGTCAGTCAGCCTAATTCCAATGGAAAGCCAGGCAGGGAGAGGGCAGCCAGCCTAATTCCAATAGAAAGTCAGGCAGGGAGAGGGCAGTCAGCCTAATTCCAATGGAAAGTCAGGCAGGGAGAGGTCAGTCAGCCTAATTCCAATAGAAAGTCAGGCAGGGAGAGGTCAGTCAGCCTAATTCCAATGGAAAGTCAGGCAGGGAGAGGGCAGCCAGCCTAATTCCAATAGAAAGTCAGGCAGGGAGAGGGCAGCCAGCCTAATTCCAATGGAAAGCCAGGCAGGGAGAGGTCAGTCAGCCTAATTCCAATAGAAAGTCAGGCAGGGAGAGGGCAGCCAGCCTAATTCCAATGGAAAGTCAGGCAGGGAGAGGGCAGCCAGCCTAATTCCAATGGAAAGCCAGGCAGGGAGAGGTCAGTCAGCCTAATTCCAATGGAAAGCCAGGCAGGGAGAGGGCAGCCAGCCTAATTCCAATGGAAAGTCAGACAGGGAGAAGGCAGTCAGCCTAATTCCAATGGAAAGTCAGACAGGGAGAAGGCAGTCAGCCTAATTCCAATGGAAAGTCAGGCAGGGAGAGGGCAGCCAGCCTAATTCCAATGGAAAGCCAGGCAGGGAGAGGTCAGTCAGCCTAATTCCAATGGAAAGTCAGGCAGGGAGAGGTCAGTCAGCCTAATTCCAATAGAAAGTCAGGCAGGGAGAGGTCAGTCAGCCTAATTCCAATGGAAAGTCAGGCAGGGAGAGGTCAGTCAGCCTAATTCCAATGGAAAGTCAGGCAGGGAGAGGGCAGCCAGCCTAATTCCAATGGAAAGCCAGGCAGGGAGAGGTCAGTCAGCCTAATTCCAATGGAAAGTCAGGCAGGGAGAGGTCAGTCAGCCTAATTCCAATAGAAAGTCAGGCAGGGAGAGGTCAGTCAGCCTAATTCCAATGGAAAGTCAGGCAGGGAGAGGTCAGTCAGCCTAATTCCAATGGAAAGTCAGGCAGGGAGAGGGCAGTCAGCCTAATTCCAATAGAAAGTCAGGCAGGGAGAGGTCAGTCAGCCTAATTCCAATAGAAAGTCAGGCAGGGAGAGGGCAGCCAGCCTAATTCCAATGGAAAGTCAGGCAGGGAGAGGTCAGTCAGCCTAATTCCAATGGAAAGTCAGGCAGGGAGAGGGCAGCCAGCCTAATTCCAATGGAAAGCCAGGCAGGGAGAGGTCAGTCAGCCTAATTCCAATGGAAAGTCAGGCAGGGAGAGGTCAGTCAGCCTAATTCCAATAGAAAGTCAGGCAGGGAGAGGTCAGTCAGCCTAATTCCAATGGAAAGTCAGGCAGGGAGAGGTCAGTCAGCCTAATTCCAATGGAAAGTCAGGCAGGGAGAGGGCAGCCAGCCTAATTCCAATGGAAAGCCAGGCAGGGAGAGGTCAGTCAGCCTAATTCCAATGGAAAGTCAGGCAGGGAGAGGTCAGTCAGCCTAATTCCAATAGAAAGTCAGGCAGGGAGAGGTCAGTCAGCCTAATTCCAATGGAAAGTCAGGCAGGGAGAGGTCAGTCAGCCTAATTCCAATGGAAAGTCAGGCAGGGAGAGGGCAGTCAGCCTAATTCCAATAGAAAGTCAGGCAGGGAGAGGTCAGTCAGCCTAATTCCAATAGAAAGTCAGGCAGGGAGAGGGCAGCCAGCCTAATTCCAATGGAAAGTCAGGCAGGGAGAGGTCAGTCAGCCTAATTCCAATGGAAAGTCAGGCAGGGAGAGGGCAGCCAGCCTAATTCCAATGGAAAGCCAGGCAGGGAGAGGTCAGTCAGCCTAATTCCAATGGAAAGTCAGGCAGGGAGAGGTCAGTCAGCCTAATTCCAATAGAAAGTCAGGCAGGGAGAGGTCAGTCAGCCTAATTCCAATGGAAAGTCAGGCAGGGAGAGGTCAGTCAGCCTAATTCCAATGGAAAGTCAGGCAGGGAGAGGGCAGCCAGCCTAATTCCAATGGAAAGCCAGGCAGGGAGAGGTCAGTCAGCCTAATTCCAATGGAAAGTCAGGCAGGGAGAGGTCAGTCAGCCTAATTCCAATAGAAAGTCAGGCAGGGAGAGGTCAGTCAGCCTAATTCCAATGGAAAGTCAGGCAGGGAGAGGTCAGTCAGCCTAATTCCAATGGAAAGTCAGGCAGGGAGAGGTCAGTCAGCCTAATTCCAATAGAAAGTCAGGCAGGGAGAGGGCAGTCAGCCTAATTCCAATGGAAAGTCAGGCAGGGAGAGGTCAGTCAGCCTAATTCCAATAGAAAGTCAGGCAGGGAGAGGTCAGTCAGCCTAATTCCAATGGAAAGTCAGGCAGGGAGAGGGCAGCCAGCCTAATTCCAATAGAAAGTCAGGCAGGGAGAGGGCAGCCAGCCTAATTCCAATAGAAAGTCAGGCAGGGAGAGGGCAGCCAGCCTAATTCCAATGGAAAGTCAGGCAGGGAGAGGGCAGCCAGCCTAATTCCAATGGAAAGCCAGGCAGGGAGAGGGCAGCCAGCCTAATTCCAATAGAAAGTCAGGCAGGGAGAGGGCAGCCAGCCTAATTCCAATAGAAAGTCAGGCAGGGAGAGGGCAGCCAGCCTAATTCCAATGGAAAGTCAGGCAGGGAGAGGGCAGCCAGCCTAATTCCAATGGAAAGCCAGGCAGGGAGAGGGCAGCCAGCCTAATTCCAATAGAAAGTCAGGCAGGGAGAGGGCAGCCAGCCTAATTCCAATAGAAAGTCAGGCAGGGAGAGGGCAGCCAGCCTAATTCCAATGGAAAGTCAGGCAGGGAGAGGGCAGTCAGCCTAATTCCAATAGAAAGTCAGGCAGGGAGAGGGCAGCCAGCCTAATTCCAATGGAAAGCCAGGCAGGGAGAGGGCAGCCAGCCTAATTCCAATAGAAAGTCAGGCAGGGAGAGGGCAGCCAGCCTAATTCCAATAGAAAGTCAGGCAGGGAGAGGGCAGCCAGCCTAATTCCAATGGAAAGCCAGGCAGGGAGAGGGCAGCCATTCTAATTCCAATGGAAAGTCAGGCAGGGAGAGGGCAGCCATCCTAATTCCAATGGAAAGTCAGGCAGGGAGAGGGCAGCCATTCTAATTCCAATGGAAAGTCAGGCAGGGAGAGGGCAGTCAGCCTCATTCCAATAGAAAGTCAGGCAGGGAGAGGGCAGTCAGCCGAATTCCAATGGAAAGTCAGGCAGGGAGAGGGCAGCCAGCCTAATTCCAATGGAAAGTCAGGCAGGGAGAGGGCAGCCAGCCTAATTCCAGTGGAAAGTCAGGCAGGGAGAGGTCAGTCAGCCTAATTCCAATGGAAAGTCAGGCAGGGAGGGGTCAGTCAGCCTAATTCCAATGGAAAGTCAGGCAGGGAGAGGGCAGTCAGCCTAATTCCAATGGAAAGTCAGACAGGGAGAGGGCAGTCAGCCTAATTCCAATGGAAAGTCAGGCAGGGAGAGGTCAGTCAGCCTAATTCCAATGGAAAGCCAGGCAGGGAGAGGGCAGTCAGCCTAATTCCAATGGAAAGTCAGACAGGGAGAGGGCAGTCAGCCTAATTCCAATGGAAAGTCAGACAGGGAGAGGGCAGTCAGCCTAATTCCAATGGAAAGTCAGGCAGGGAGAGGTCAGTCAGCCTAATTCCAATGGAAAGTCAGGCAGGGAGAGGGCAGTCAGCCTAATTCCAATGGAAAGCCAGGCAGGGAGAGGGCAGCCAGCCTAATTCCAATGGAAAGCCAGGCAGGGAGAGGGCAGCCAGCCTAATTCCAATGGAAAGCCAGGCAAGGAGAGGGCAGCCAGCCTAATTCCAATGGAAAGTCAGGCAGGGAGAGGGCAGCCAGCCTAATTCCAATGGAAAGCCAGGCAAGGAGAGGGCAGCCAGCCTAATTCCAATGGAAAGCCAGGCAAGGAGAGGGCGCCAGCCTAATTCCAGTGGAAAGTCAGGCAGGGAAAAGGCAGCCAGCCTAATTCCAATGGAAAACCAGGCAAGGAGAGGGCAGCCAGCCTAATTCCAGTGGAAAGTCAGGCAGGGAAAAGGCAGCCAGCCTAATTCCAATGGAAAGCCAGGCCAGGAGAGGGCAGCCAGCCTAATTCCAATGGAAAGTCAGGCAGGGAGAGGTCAGTCAGCCTAATTCCAATAGAAAGTCAGGCAGGGAGAGGTCAGTCAGCCTAATTCCAATGGAAAGCCAGGCAGGGAGAGGGCAGCCAGCCTAATTCCAATAGAAAGTCAGGCAGGGAGAGGTCAGTCAGCCTAATTCCAATGGAAAGTCAGGCAGGGAGAGGTCAGTCAGCCTAATTCCAATAGAAAGTCAGGCAGGGAGAGGTCAGTCAGCCTAATTCCAATGGAAAGTCAGGCAGGGAGAGGTCAGTCAGCCTAATTCCAATGGAAAGTCAGGCAGGGAGAGGTCAGTCAGCCTAATTCCAATGGAAAGTCAGGCAGGGAGAGGGCAGCCAGCCTAATTCCAATAGAAAGTCAGACAGGGAGAGGGCAGTCAGCCTAATTCCAATGGAAAGTGAGGCAGGGAGAGGTCAGTCAGGCAGGGAGAGGGCAGCCAGCCTAATTCCAATAGAAAGTCAGGCAGGGAGAGGTCAGTCAGGCAGGGAGAGGGCAGCCAGCCTAATTCCAATGGAAAGTCAGGCAGGGAGAGGTCAGTCAGGCAGGGAGAGGGCAGCCAGCCTAATTCCAATAGAAAGTCAGGCAGGGAGAGGGCAGCCAGCCTAATTCCAATAGAAAGTCAGGCAGGGAGAGGGCAGCCAGCCTAATTCCAATAGAAAGTCAGGCAGGGAGAGGGCAGCCAGCCTAATTCCAATGGAAAGCCAGGAAGGGGGAGAGGGCAGCCATTCTAATTCCAATGGAAAGTCAGGCAGGGAGAGGGCAGCCATCCTAATTCCAATGGAAAGTCAGGCAGGGAGAGGTCAGTCAGGCAGGGAGAGGGCAGCCATTCTAATTCCAATGGAAAGTCAGGCAGGGAGAGGTCAGTCAGCCTAATTCCAATGGAAAGTCAGGCAGGGAGAGGGCAGCCAGCCTAATTCCAATGGAAAGCCAGGCAGGGAGAGGTCAGTCAGCCTAATTCCAATAGAAAGTCAGGCAGGGAGAGGTCAGTCAGCCTAATTCCAATGGAAAGTCAGGCAGGGAGAGGGCAGCCAGCCTAATTCCAATGGAAAGTCAGGCAGGGAGAGGGCAGCCAGCCTAATTCCAATGGAAAGTCAGGCAGGGAGAGGGCAGCCAGCCTAATTCCAATGGAAAGTCAGGCAAGGAGAGGGCAGCCAGCCTAATTCCAATGGAAAGCCAGGCAAGGAGAGGTCAGCCAGCCTAATTCCAATGGAAAGTCAGGCAGGGAAAAGGCAGCCAGCCTAATTCCAATGGAAAGCCAGGCAAGGAGAGGGCGCCAGCCTAATTCCAGTGGAAAGTCAGGCAGGGAGAGGGCAGCCAGCCTAATCCCAATGGAAAGTCAGACAGGGAGAAGGCAGTCAGCCTAATTCCAATGGAAAGTCAGGCAGGGAGAGGGCAGCCAGCCTAATTCCAATGGAAAGCCAGGCAGGGAGAGGTCAGTCAGCCTAATTCCAATAGAAAGTCAGGCAGGGAGAGGTCAGTCAGCCTAATTCCAATGGAAAGCCAGGCAGGGAGAGGGCAGCCAGCCTAATTCCAATAGAAAGTCAGGCAGGGAGAGGGCAGTCAGCCTAATTCCAATGGAAAGTCAGGCAGGGAGAGGTCAGTCAGCCTAATTCCAATAGAAAGTCAGGCAGGGAGAGGTCAGTCAGCCTAATTCCAATGGAAAGTCAGGCAGGGAGAGGGCAGCCAGCCTAATTCCAATAGAAAGTCAGGCAGGGAGAGGGCAGCCAGCCTAATTCCAATGGAAAGCCAGGCAGGGAGAGGTCAGTCAGCCTAATTCCAATAGAAAGTCAGGCAGGGAGAGGGCAGCCAGCCTAATTCCAATGGAAAGTCAGGCAGGGAGAGGGCAGCCAGCCTAATTCCAATGGAAAGTCAGGCAGGGAGAGGGCAGCCAGCCTAATTCCAATGGAAAGCCAGGCAGGGAGAGGTCAGTCAGCCTAATTCCAATGGAAAGTCAGGCAGGGAGAGGTCAGTCAGCCTAATTCCAATAGAAAGTCAGGCAGGGAGAGGTCAGTCAGCCTAATTCCAATGGAAAGTCAGGCAGGGAGAGGGCAGTCAGCCTAATTCCAATAGAAAGTCAGGCAGGGAGAGGTCAGTCAGCCTAATTCCAATAGAAAGTCAGGCAGGGAGAGGGCAGCCAGCCTAATTCCAATGGAAAGTCAGGCAGGGAGAGGTCAGTCAGCCTAATTCCAATGGAAAGTCAGGCAGGGAGAGGGCAGCCAGCCTAATTCCAATGGAAAGCCAGGCAGGGAGAGGTCAGTCAGCCTAATTCCAATGGAAAGTCAGGCAGGGAGAGGTCAGTCAGCCTAATTCCAATAGAAAGTCAGGCAGGGAGAGGTCAGTCAGCCTAATTCCAATGGAAAGTCAGGCAGGGAGAGGTCAGTCAGCCTAATTCCAATGGAAAGTCAGGCAGGGAGAGGGCAGCCAGCCTAATTCCAATGGAAAGCCAGGCAGGGAGAGGTCAGTCAGCCTAATTCCAATGGAAAGTCAGGCAGGGAGAGGTCAGTCAGCCTAATTCCAATAGAAAGTCAGGCAGGGAGAGGTCAGTCAGCCTAATTCCAATGGAAAGTCAGGCAGGGAGAGGTCAGTCAGCCTAATTCCAATGGAAAGTCAGGCAGGGAGAGGGCAGTCAGCCTAATTCCAATAGAAAGTCAGGCAGGGAGAGGTCAGTCAGCCTAATTCCAATAGAAAGTCAGGCAGGGAGAGGGCAGTCAGCCTAATTCCAATGGAAAGTCAGGCAGGGAGAGGTCAGTCAGCCTAATTCCAATAGAAAGTCAGGCAGGGAGAGGTCAGTCAGCCTAATTCCAATGGAAAGTCAGGCAGGGAGAGGGCAGCCAGCCTAATTCCAATGGAAAGCCAGGCAGGGAGAGGGCAGCCAGCCTAATTCCAATAGAAAGTCAGGCAGGGAGAGGGCAGCCAGCCTAATTCCAATAGAAAGTCAGGCAGGGAGAGGGCAGCCAGCCTAATTCCAATGGAAAGTCAGGCAGGGAGAGGGCAGCCAGCCTAATTCCAATGGAAAGCCAGGCAGGGAGAGGGCAGCCAGCCTAATTCCAATAGAAAGTCAGGCAGGGAGAGGGCAGCCAGCCTAATTCCAATGGAAAGCCAGGCAGGGAGAGGGCAGCCAGCCTAATTCCAATAGAAAGTCAGGCAGGGAGAGGGCAGCCAGCCTAATTCCAATGGAAAGTCAGGCAGGGAGAGGGCAGCCAGCCTAATTCCAATGGAAAGTCAGGCAGGGAGAGGTCAGTCAGCCTAATTCCAATGGAAAGTCAGGCAGGGAGAGGGCAGCCAGCCTAATTCCAATAGAAAGTCAGACAGGGAGAGGGCAGTCAGCCTAATTCCAATGGAAAGTGAGGCAGGGAGAGGTCAGTCAGGCAGGGAGAGGGCAGCCAGCCTAATTCCAATAGAAAGTCAGGCAGGGAGAGGTCAGTCAGGCAGGGAGAGGGCAGCCAGCCTAATTCCAATGGAAAGTCAGGCAGGGAGAGGTCAGTCAGGCAGGGAGAGGGCAGCCAGCCTAATTCCAATAGAAAGTCAGGCAGGGAGAGGGCAGCCAGCCTAATTCCAATAGAAAGTCAGGCAGGGAGAGGGCAGCCAGCCTAATTCCAATAGAAAGTCAGGCAGGGAGAGGGCAGCCAGCCTAATTCCAATGGAAAGCCAGGAAGGGGGAGAGGGCAGCCATTCTAATTCCAATGGAAAGTCAGGCAGGGAGAGGGCAGCCATCCTAATTCCAATGGAAAGTCAGGCAGGGAGAGGGCAGCCATTCTAATTCCAATGGAAAGTCAGGCAGGGAGAGGGCAGCCATTCTAATTCCAATGGAAAGTCAGGCAGGGAGAGGGCAGTCAGCCTAATTCCAATGGAAAGTCAGACAGGGAGAGGGCAGTCAGCCTAATTCCAATGGAAAGTCAGACAGGGAGAGGGCCGTCAGCCTAATTCCAATGGAAAGTCAGGCAGGGAGAGGTCAGTCAGCCTAATTCCAATGGAAAGTCAGACAGGGAGAGGGCAGTCAGCCTAATTCCAATGGAAAGTCAGACAGGGAGAGGGCAGTCAGCCTAATTCCAATGGAAAGTCAGACAGGGAGAGGGCAGCCAGCCTAATTCCAATGGAAAGTCAGACAGGGAGAGGGCAGCCATTCTAATTCCAATGGAAAGTCAGGCAGGGAGAGGGCAGTCAGCCTAATTCCAATGGAAAGTCAGACAGGGAGAGGGCAGTCAGCCTAATTCCAATGGAAAGTCAGACAGGGAGAGGGCCGTCAGCCTAATTCCAATGGAAAGTCAGGCAGGGAGAGGTCAGTCAGCCTAATTCCAATGGAAAGTCAGACAGGGAGAGGGCAGTCAGCCTAATTCCAATGGAAAGTCAGACAGGGAGAGGGCAGTCAGCCTAATTCCAATGGAAAGTCAGACAGGGAGAGGGCAGCCAGCCTAATTCCAATGGAAAGTCAGACAGGGAGAGGGCAGTCAGCCTAATTCCAATGGAAAGTCAGGCAGGGAGAGGTCAGTCAGCCTAATTCCAATGGAAAGTCAGACAGGGAGAGGGCAGTCAGCCTAATTCCAATGGAAAGTCAGACAGGGAGAGGGCCGTCAGCCTAATTCCAATGGAAAGTCAGGCAGGGAGAGGTCAGTCAGCCTAATTCCAATGGAAAGTCAGACAGGGAGAGGGCAGTCAGCCTAATTCCAATGGAAAGTCAGACAGGGAGAGGGCAGTCAGCCTAATTCCAATGGAAAGTCAGGCAGGGAGAGGGCAGCCAGCCTAATTCCAATGGAAAGTCAGACAGGGAGAGGGCCGTCAGCCTAATTCCAATGGAAAGTCAGGCAGGGAGAGGTCAGTCAGCCTAATTCCAATGGAAAGTCAGGCAGGGAGAGGGCAGCCAGCCTAATTCCAATGGAAAGCCAGGCAAGGAGAGGGCAGTCAGCCTAATTCCAATGGAAAGCCAGGCAGGGAGAGGGCAGCCAGCCTAATTCCAATGGAAAGCCAGGCAAGGAGAGGGCAGTCAGCCTAATTCCAATGGAAAGCCAGGCAGGGAGAGGGCAGCCAGCCTAATTCCAATGGAAAGCCAGGCAAGGAGAGGGCAGCCAGCCTAATTCCAATGGAAAGCCAGGCAAGGAGAGGGCAGCCAGCCTAATTCCAATGGAAAGTCAGGCAGGGAGAGGGCAGCCAGCCTAATTCCAATGGAAAGTCAGGCAGGGAGAGGGCAGCCAGCCTAATTCCAATGGAAAGCCAGGCAGGGAGAGGGCAGCCAGCCTAATTCCAATGGAAAGTCAGGCAGGGAGAGGGCAGCCAGCCTAATTCCAATGGAAAGTCAGGCAGGGAGAGGTCAGTCAGCCTAATTCCAATGGAAAGCCAGGCAGGGAGAGGGCAGCCAGCCTAATTCCAATGGAAAGCCAGGCAAGGAGAGGGCAGCCAGCCTAATTCCAATGGAAAGCCAGGCAAGGAGAGGGCAGTCAGCCTAATTCCAATGGAAAGCCAGGCAAGGAGAGGGCGCCAGCCTAATTCCAGTGGAAAGTCAGGCAGGGAAAAGGCAGCCAGCCTAATTCCAATGGAAAGTCAGGCAGGGAAAAGGCAGCCAGCCTAATTCCAATGGAAAGCCAGGCAAGGAGAGGGCGCCAGCCTAATTCCAGTGGAAAGTCAGGCAGGGAAAAGGCAGCCAGCCTAATTCCAATGGAAAGTCAGGCAGGGAAAAGGCAGCCAGCCTAATTCCAATGGAAAGCCAGGCAAGGAGAGGGCAGCCAGCCTAATTCCAATGGAAAGTCAGGCAGGGAGAGGGCAGCCAGCCTAATTCCAATGGAAAGCCAGGCAAGGAGAGGGCAGTCAGCCTAATTCCAATGGAAAGCCAGGCAGGGAGAGGGCAGCCAGCCTAATTCCAATGGAAAGCCAGGCAAGGAGAGGGCAGCCAGCCTAATTCCAATGGAAAGCCAGGCAAGGAGAGGGCAGCCAGCCTAATTCCAATGGAAAGTCAGGCAGGGAGAGGGCAGCCAGCCTAATTCCAATGGAAAGTCAGGCAGGGAGAGGGCAGCCAGCCTAATTCCAATGGAAAGCCAGGCAGGGAGAGGGCAGCCAGCCTAATTCCAATGGAAAGTCAGGCAGGGAGAGGGCAGCCAGCCTAATTCCAATGGAAAGTCAGGCAGGGAGAGGTCAGTCAGCCTAATTCCAATGGAAAGCCAGGCAGGGAGAGGGCAGCCAGCCTAATTCCAATGGAAAGCCAGGCAGGGAGAGGTCAGTCAGCCTAATTCCAGTGGAAAGTCAGGCAGGGAAAAGGCAGCCAGCCTAATTCCAATGGAAAGTCAGGCAGGGAAAAGGCAGCCAGCCTAATTCCAATGGAAAGCCAGGCAAGGAGAGGGCGCCAGCCTAATTCCAGTGGAAAGTCAGGCAGGGAAAAGGCAGCCAGCCTAATTCCAATGGAAAGTCAGGCAGGGAAAAGGCAGCCAGCCTAATTCCAATGGAAAGCCAGGCAAGGAGAGGGCGCCAGCCTAATTCCAGTGGAAAGTCAGGCAGGGAAAAGGCAGCCAGCCTAATTCCAATGGAAAGCCAGGCAAGGAGAGGGCAGCCAGCCTAATTCCAGTGGAAAGTCAGGCAGGGAAAAGGCAGCCAGCCTAATTCCAATGGAAAGCCAGGCCAGGAGAGGGCAGCCAGCCTAATTCCAATGGAAAGTCAGACAGGGAGAAGGCAGTCAGCCTAATTCCAATGGAAAGTCAGGCAGGGAGAGGGCAGCCAGCCTAATTCCAATGGAAAGCCAGGCAGGGAGAGGGCAGCCAGCCTAATTCCAATGGAAAGCCAGGCAGGGAGAGGTCAGTCAGCCTAATTCCAATAGAAAGTCAGGCAGGGAGAGGGCAGCCAGCCTAATTCCAATAGAAAGTCAGGCAGGGAGAGGGCAGCCAGCCTAATTCCAATAGAAAGTCAGGCAGGGAGAGGGCAGCCAGCCTAATTCCAATAGAAAGTCAGGCAGGGAGAGGTCAGTCAGCCTAATTCCAATGGAAAGTCAGGCAGGGAGAGGTCAGTCAGCCTAATTCCAATAGAAAGTCAGGCAGGGAGAGGGCAGCCAGCCTAATTCCAATGGAAAGTCAGGCAGGGAGAGGTCAGTCAGCCTAATTCCAATGGAAAGCCAGGCAGGGAGAGGGCAGTCAGCCTAATTCCAATGGAAAGTCAGGCAGGGAGAGGGCAGCCAGCCTAATTCCAATGGAAAGTCAGGCAGGGAGAGGGCAGCCAGCCTAATTCCAATGGAAAGCCAGGCAGGGAGAGGTCAGTCAGCCTAATTCCAATAGAAAGTCAGGCAGGGAGAGGTCAGCCAGCCTAATTCCAATGGAAAGTCAGGCAGGGAGAGGTCAGCCAGCCTAATTCCAAAGGAAAGCCAGGCAGGGAGAGGGCAGTCAGCCTAATTCCAATAGAAAGTCAGGCAGGGAGAGGGCAGCCAGCCTAATTCCAATAGAAAGTCAGGCAGGGAGAGGTCAGTCAGCCTAATTCCAATAGAAAGTCAGGCAGGGAGAGGTCAGTCAGCCTAATTCCAATGGAAAGCCAGGCAGGGAGAGGGCAGTCAGCCTAATTCCAATAGAAAGTCAGGCAGGGAGAGGGCAGCCAGCCTAATTCCAATAGAAAGTCAGGCAGGGAGAGGGCAGCCAGCCTAATTCCAATAGAAAGTCAGGCAGGGAGAGGGCAGCCAGCCTAATTCCAATAGAAAGTCAGGCAGGGAGAGGGCTGCCAGCCTAATTCCAATAGAAAGTCAGGCAGGGAGAGGGCAGCCAGCCTAATTCCAATAGAAAGTCAGGCAGGGAGAGGGCAGCCAGCCTAATTCCAATAGAAAGTCAGGCAGGGAGAGGGCAGCCAGCCTAATTCCAATAGAAAGTCAGGCAGGGAGAGGGCAGCCAGCCTAATTCCAATAGAAAGTCAGGCAGGGAGAGGTCAGTCAGCCTAATTCCAATGGAAAGTCAGGCAGGGAGAGGTCAGTCAGGCTAATCCCAATGGAAAGTCAGACAGGGAGAGGGCAGCCAGCCTAATTCCAATGGAAAGCCAGGCAGGGAGAGGGCAGCCAGCCTAATTCCAATGGAAAGTCAGGCAGGGAGAGGTCAGTCAGCCTAATTCCAATGGAAAGTCAGGCAGGGAGAGGTCAGTCAGCCTAATTCCAATGGAAAGCCAGGCAGGGAGAGGGCAGCCAGCCTAATTCCAATAGAAAGTCAGGCAGGGAGAGGGCAGCCAGCCTAATTCCAATAGAAAGTCAGGCAGGGAGAGGGCAGCCAGCCTAATTCCAATAGAAAGTCAGGCAGGGAGAGGTCAGTCAGCCTAATTCCAATGGAAAGTCAGGCAGGGAGAGGTCAGTCAGGCTAATCCCAATGGAAAGTCAGACAGGGAGAGGGCAGCCAGCCTAATTCCAATGGAAAGCCAGGCAGGGAGAGGGCAGCCAGCCTAATTCCAATGGAAAGTCAGGCAGGGAGAGGTCAGTCAGCCTAATTCCAATGGAAAGTCAGGCAGGGAGAGGTCAGTCAGCCTAATTCCAATGGAAAGTCAGGCAGGGAGAGGTCAGTCAGGCTAATCCCAATGGAAAGTCAGACAGGGAGAGGTCAGTCAGCCTAATTCCAATAGAAAGTCAGGCAGGGAGAGGGCAGCCAGCCTAATTCCAATGGAAAGTCAGGCAGGGAGAGGGCAGCCAGCCTAATTCCAATGGAAAGCCAGGCAGGGAGAGGGCAGTCAGCCTAATTCCAATAGAAAGTCAGGCAGGGAGAGGGCAGCCAGCCTAATTCCAATGGAAAGTCAGGCAGGGAGAGGGCAGCCAGCCTAATTCCAATAGAAAGTCAGGCAGGGAGAGGGCAGTCAGCCTAATTCCAATGGAAAGCCAGGCAGGGAGAGGGCAGTCAGCCTAATTCCAATAGAAAGTCAGACAGGGAGAGGGCAGCCAGCCTAATTCCAATAGAAAGTCAGGCAGGGAGAGGTCAGCCAGCCTAATTCCAATGGAAAGCCAGGCAGGGAGAGGGCAGTCAGCCTAATTCCAATAGAAAGTCAGGCAGGGAAAGGGCAGCCAGCCTAATTCCAATAGAAAGTCAGGCAGGGAGAGGGCAGCCAGCCTAATTCCAATAGAAAGTCAGGCAGGGAGAGGTCAGTCAGCCTAATTCCAATAGAAAGTCAGGCAGGGAGAGGGCAGTCAGCCTAATTCCAATGGAAAGTAAGGCAGGGAGAGGTCAGTCAGCCTAATTCCAATGGAAAGCCAGGCAGGGAGAGGGCAGCCAGCCTAATTCCAATAGAAAGTCAGGCAGGGAGAGGGCAGCCAGCCTAATTCCAATAGAAAGTCAGGCAGGGAGAGGGCAGCCAGCCTAATTCCAATAGAAAGTCAGGCAGGGAGAGGGCAGCCAGCCTAATTCCAATAGAAAGTCAGGCAGGGAGAGGGCAGTCAGGCTAATTCCAATGGAAAGTCAGGCAGGGAGAGGGCAGTCAGGCTAATTCCAATGGAAAGCCAGGCAGGGAGAGGGCAGCCAGCCTAATTCCAATGGAAAGTCAGGCAGGGAGAGGGCAGCCAGCCTAATTCCAATGGAAAGCCAGGCAGGGAGAGGGCAGCCAGCCTAATTCCAATAGAAAGTCAGGCAGGGAGAGGGCAGCCAGCCTAATTCCAATGGAAAGCCAGGCAGGGAGAGGGCAGCCAGCCTAATTCCAATAGAAAGTCAGGCAGGGAGAGGGCAGCCAGCCTAATTCCAATAGAAAGTCAGACAGGGAGAGGGCAGTCAGCCTAATTCCAATGGAAAGTGAGGCAGGGAGAGGTCAGTCAGCCTAATTCCAATGGAAAGTCAGGCAGGGAGAGGTCAGTCAGGCAGGGAGAGGGCAGCCAGCCTAATTCCAATAGAAAGTCAGGCAGGGAGAGGTCAGTCAGCCTAATTCCAATAGAAAGTCAGGCAGGGAGAGGTCAGTCAGCCTAATTCCAATGGAAAGTCAGGCAGGGAGAGGTCAGTCAGCCTAATTCCAATAGAAAGTCAGGCAGGGAGAGGGCAGCCAGCCTAATTCCAATGGAAAGTCAGGCAGGGAGAGGGCAGTCAGCCTAATTCCAATAGAAAGTCAGGCAGGGAGAGGGCAGCCAGCCTAATTCCAATAGAAAGTCAGGCAGGGAGAGGGCAGCCAGCCTAATTCCAATAGAAAGTCAGGCAGGGAAAGGGCAGTCAGCCTAATTCCAATAGAAAGTCAGGCAGGGAGAGGTCAGTCAGCCTAATTCCAATGGAAAGTCAGGCAGGGAGAGGTCAGTCAGCCTAATTCCAATGGAAAGTCAGGCAGGGAGAGGGCAGCCAGCCTAATTCCAATGGAAAGCCAGGCAGGGAGAGGTCAGTCAGCCTAATTCCAATGGAAAGCCAGGCAGGGAGAGGGCAGCCAGCCTAATTCCAATAGAAAGTCAGGCAGGGAGAGGGCAGCCAGCCTAATTCCAATAGAAAGTCAGGCAGGGAGAGGGCAGCCAGCCTAATTCCAATAGAAAGTCAGGCAGGGAGAGGGCAGCCAGCCTAATTCCAATGGAAAGCCAGGCAGGGAGAGGGCAGTCAGCCTAATTCCAATAGAAAGTCAGGCAGGGAGAGGTCAGTCAGCCTAATTCCAATAGAAAGTCAGACAGGGAGAGGGCAGCCAGCCTAATTCCAATGGAAAGTCAGGCAGGGAGAGGTCAGTCAGCCTAATTCCAATGGAAAGTCAGGCAGGGAGAGGGCAGCCAGCCTAATTCCAATGGAAAGCCAGGCAGGGAGAGGGCAGCCAGCCTAATTCCAATAGAAAGTCAGGCAGGGAGAGGGCAGCCAGCCTAATTCCAATGGAAAGCCAGGCAGGGAGAGGGCAGCCAGCCTAATTCCAATAGAAAGCCAGGCAGGGAGAGGGCAGCCAGCCTAATTCCAATAGAAAGTCAGGCAGGGAGAGGGCAGTCAGCCTAATTCCAATAGAAAGTCAGGCAGGGAGAGGGCAGTCAGGCTAATTCCAATGGAAAGCCAGGCAGGGAGAGGGCAGTCAGCCTAATTCCAATGGAAAGTCAGGCAGGGAGAGGTCAGTCAGCCTAATTCCAATAGAAAGTCAGGCAGGGAGAGGTCAGTCAGCCTAATTCCAATGGAAAGTCAGGCAGGGAGAGGTCAGTCAGCCTAATTCCAATAGAAAGTCAGGCAGGGAGAGGGCAGCCAGCCTAATTCCAATAGAAAGTCAGGCAGGGAGAGGTCAGTCAGCCTAATTCCAATGGAAAGTCAGGCAGGGAGAGGTCAGTCAGCCTAATTCCAATGGAAAGTCAGGCAGGGAGAGGGCAGCCAGCCTAATTCCAATAGAAAGTCAGGCAGGGAGAGGTCAGTCAGCCTAATTCCAATGGAAAGTCAGGCAGGGAGAGGGCAGCCAGCCTAATTCCAATAGAAAGTCAGGCAGGGAGAGGGCAGCCAGCCTAATCCCAATGGAAAGTCAGACAGGGAGAGGTCAGTCAGCCTAATTCCAATGGAAAGTCAGGCAGGGAGAGGTCAGTCAGCCTAATTCCAATAGAAAGTCAGGCAGGGAGAGGTCAGTCAGCCTAATTCCAATGGAAAGTCAGGCAGGGAGAAGGCAGTCAGCCTAATTCCAGTGGAAAGTCAGGCAGGGAGAGGGCAGCCAGCCTAATTCCAATGGAAAGTCAGGCAGGGAGAAGGCAGTCAGCCTAATTCCAGTGGAAAGTCAGGCAGGGAGAGGTCAGTCAGCCTAATTCCAATGGAAAGTCAGGCAGGGAGAAGGCAGTCAGCCTAATTCCAGTGGAAAGTCAGGCAGGGAGAGGGCAGTCAGCCTAATTCCAATGGAAAGTCAGGCAGGGAGAAGGCAGTCAGCCTAATTCCAGTGGAAAGTCAGGCAGGGAGAGGTCAGTCAGCCTAATTCCAATGGAAAGTCAGGCAGGGAGAAGGCAGTCAGCCTAATTCCAGTGGAAAGTCAGGCAGGGAGAGGGCAGTCAGCCTAATTCCAATGGAAAGTCAGGCAGGGAGAGGGCAGCCAGCCTAATTCCAATGGAAAGCCAGGCAGGGAGAGGGCAGTCAGCCTAATCCCAATGGAAAGTCAGGCAGGGAGAGGGCAGCCAGCCTAATTCCAATGGAAAGCCAGGCAGGGAGAGGGCAGTCAGCCTAATTCCAGTGGAAAGTCAGGCAGGGAGAGGTCAGTCAGCCTAATTCCAATAGAAAGTCAGGCAGGGAGAGGTCAGTCAGCCTAATTCCAATGGAAAGCCAGGCAGGGAGAGGGCAGTCAGCCTAATCCCAATGGAAAGTCAGGCAGGGAGAGGGCAGCCAGCCTAATTCCAATAGAAAGTCAGGCAGGGAGAGGGCAGTCAGCCTAATTCCAATGGAAAGTCAGGCAGGGAGAGGGCAGCCAGCCTAATTCCAATAGAAAGTCAGGCAGGGAGAGGGCAGTCAGCCTAATTCCAATGGAAAGTCAGGCAGGGAGAGGGCAGCCAGCCTAATTCCAATAGAAAGTCAGGCAGGGAAAGGGCAGCCAGCCTAATTCCAATGGAAAGCCAGGCAAGGAGAGGGCAGCCAGCCTAATTCCAATGGAAAGTCAGGCAGGGAGAGGGCAGTCAGCCTAATTCCAATGGAAAGCCAGGCAGGGAGAGGGCAGTCAGCCTAATCCCAATGGAAAGTCAGACAGGGAGAGGGCAGCCAGCCTAATTCCAATGGAAAGTCAGGCAGGGAGAGGGCAGCCATACTAATTTACAATGGAGAGTCAGACAGGGGCAGGGCAGCAATGAGTTGACACAGAGAAGGTGTGGAGAAACATAAATGTGGAGCAGTGACAGGTGCTCTTTCCTCACCTTCAGGTAGACATTATCCACCTCCTCCTCATGGGGCTCTTCGGGGCCCAGGTGCTGGTGGTGACCATCATGGCTGGAGGTGACAGAGGAGGAGGAAGCCAGCAGTCGGGGTGCGGTGTACACTCTCCGCACGGCGGGAACCCCCCTCAGAATTCGGGCGGCCTGACACAGCCGCAGCGCCCGGGCACACAAGGGCATCGCCATGATTGCTGCGGCCTCAGGGGAGCTGCGCGACACGCTCGCTCGTTCCCTGTCCAATCAACGTACAGCAAGTTGATAACCCTTGGCGCTTATTGGCGGCTGTGACTGCCGTTCAACACACAACGTCTGTGTCGTCAGCGCAAACCCACCAATCGGAGGTATAGTTCTTGTACGGCGTCCGCCACTTTTACTGTGGGCACGAGCATCTGGCTGTGTTAAAAACTTTCCTCTGAATTTAGAATGAGCAGCCCAAAAGGATCTTTAGCGCAAATAATAAGTAACTAAAATTTGATGGACTATACAGAATATTTAATTTGTTCAAGTACAGCTTAATATCATTTTTCCTGGCAAGGCAAGGCCAAAATTGGGCTTTAAATGACTAATCTATTGTATGTTAGGCTAAAGGGGGCAAAAACGCTAGACTAATAGAAAGTGACACGGTTGAGCAATCTGATAGGAGAATGAGGAATATTTGTCTAATTGCAGAGCGTTTAAGCACATGAAGAGCTGTGATCCATCAAAGGTTTTCAGTTGTGGGCCTGTCATTTTTCTAACAAACACAGCTGTGACAGGTGTTCAGACAATGACAGGCACCAAACTGAAACCTGGTGGTTTTAAATACACCGCACTGTACTTAAAGTGGACCAAAACCCATCCAGTCTGAGACTCCAGGGCAGGCCTATTCCCTCCCATGGGGGCATCCCAAACTGGGATGCCTCGCTTTGTGAAGCCCCCCCAGGTCACCCGATATTCTTACCTATTCCTTTAGCCCATGACGCATGCACAACACAGCTGTGAGAGGTGTTCAGACAATGACAGGCACCAAACTGAAACCTGGTGGTTTTAAATACACTGCACTGTACTTAAAGTGGACCAAAACCCATCCAGTCTATGAGACTCCAGGGCAGGCCTATTCCCTCCCACGGGATGCCCCGCTTTGTGAAGGCCCCCCAGGTCACCTAATATTCTTACCTTTTCCTTTAGCCCATGACGCATGCGCAACAGGCATCACTCCTTTCTTTTCTTCCTTTCTCGACTGTGCGCAGCCCTGCCTGCCTTAATTACATGGCGGGGTTAGGGTTAACTACGTGGCTAGGGTTCCACCAGCCTGCTCTAGCCACAGTGTGGGCTCGAGGAGAGTTAAAGCAGACCTTCACCCTAAATAAGAGAATATCTTGTATGTTTTCCCCATGCTGTACATACAGATTGCTCACATTAAAAATCATCCTACCTGCACCTATTGCACTTTCTGAGACTGCAAACAGGAAGTGTCTTCTGACTGTGCCGCTCTGCATTCTGGGATTGTTGACCTTTTCCTGACCCCAGCTCTGCTCTGTCCCTGCACTTTTGACCCCTCTCCTCAGTAGGTGATACTATTGCGCCAAGATGGCGGCACCCGTATCCTAGAGTGCTGAACAGAGTTGCAGGCCAGTGAGGGAAAGAATAAAAAGTGACTAAAAATGTTAAATATATTCATTTTCATTAAATGATGCTGAAGGTCCACTTTAAGTGACCTGAGAGATTTCACACAGGGGAGACAGACCAAAACCCAGGATAGTGAAAATTCCCAGTTTTGGTCCACTTTAAAAGCTCTGTGAGCGAACATATGCTGCCTACCCCACTGAAAAATCTGCTCTGCTCTGTCTCTTTGTGCAGACATCCATTACTTTCTGCTGTACTTAAAAAGTTACAACACAGGAATTTCATTTTCCCGTGTGTTGCTCCTCTCGGGAGGGCGGGGCATCCCAAATTGGCCCTGCTGTGTGCATCCCCACAGGTCGCTTATACCTTCCTGGCACTTCCACTGCCCAAAGTGGGGCATCCCAGTTTGGGATGCCCCCATGGGAGGGAATAGCCCTGGAGTCTCAGAATGGGTGGGTTTTGGTCCACTTTAAGTACAGTGTCTTTAAAACCACCAGGTTTCAGTTTGGTGCCTGTCATTTTCTGAACACCTGTCACAGCTGCGTTTGTTAGAAAAATGACAGGCCCACAACTGAAAACCTTTGTCACTGCACTGATTTGGTTGGATCAGCTCATTGCTCGAAACCGAGCAAGCTGAGCTCTACTGAAACCGAGCAAGCTGAGCTCTACCGAAACCGAGCAAGCTGATCCAACCAAATCAGTGCACTCCATTTCACTTGGCTCCCTTTGGCTCTGCTAACGCCTAAGCAGCTCAATGCACAACTGACTGCATCCCCGCTCAGCTTCTAGCTGCTGAGTGCCCACATCACCCATTTAGAAAGGTCAGGCGCGCACATCTAGAGGTGGGCAGGTATGCAGCACCAGCACAGAGGCACAGCAAGGTCTCCAGGTACAGGTGAGTGGATCTGGCTATTGGGGGGGGTTCTTGTAACAGGGCATCGCAATCCAGGGTGCTCCAAAGAGTGGGACGGCCTCTAAAGTTCCTCTTTAATGGAGTGGGCCGGGCTAGTCACTGTGACCGACGGGGCAGCCGTGATGGTGTTCACTAGTGAGCAGGAACACTGCAGGAATGCACAGGTAAGTGCTATTCAACTAGGCCTGAAACACTCCCTCCATTGAGGTGAATGCTGGAGTCACTGTTACCAACTATATGGCAAGGTGGTCGGTGATGCACACCGCAGTCCTTGATCTCAGGACCCAGGTTTTATTCTTAGTTTTTTTTCTTTGTCAACAAGCAGACTTCAGGTCTACTTTTCACACATTTTCCATTTTTTAATGGAAAGAAATACATGGAACAGAAAAATAAATACATGGGGTATGTTAGATCAGGGACAATATAAATGTATTAAAAAAAAAAATAAATGTGTCCATTCGATTGGAATAGGGCTGCATCTGCACCATGGGAAGGCCGGCGAGGTGTCACACAGCAGGGGCGAACCATACCCAGGGGTTTTTGGTACACTTTAAAGCAGAACAAAACCCATGGTGTCCGGCCCTGGAACCAAAAGGTTTCCAGGGCTGGCCCCCCACCGCACCCTGAACTAGGATGCCCCGCTGTGTGAAACCCTCCAGGTCACTAGTATTCACTCCCCAGTCTAACAGCGCATGTGTGGACTCTCGTGATCAGAGTGTTTACAATGGGGAGCAATCCCCTGGTTGTGAGCATGTGCGCCCAGCCATTCAGATAGGTTGGAATGCCACCGGGGATGCAGCTGCTCTCACTCCCCACTGAAGCCTACCAGAGCCATTTGCAGAATGACACAGTCACAGAACCCCCCCCCCCCAGGCAAAAAAACAAGACCTGGGATAGTCAAAATCACAGATATTGTTCTGCTTTAAGTGCAAAAGGGAACCCAGTTGGCACTCAGAAGCCCCCCACTGCATTTGTAACCCCTTTCTCCTATTGGAGGTGGTCCTGGCCATTAGGTGAAACAGGCCTGGGGATTGGTAGGTCAAAGTGGGGCTATTTTTTGGGGTTGAAGCCTATCCCATGGTGTTAGATTTTCCCCCAATTCTGGGCTATAGAGGCGGCTATGTGGAGAGGGGGGCACTGCCTTAGATAAAAAGGAACAATCTGCTAATTAACATCCCCCGGGGGTGCAATTTCATTTTGTTTGTCAGGGTGAGGGGTAAATCATTGAACATTGGCAATTGCCTGGATAGCTGTAGCACATTACATGGAACACAGGAAACTCTCCTGTAAAATAAAAATGTAAACACTTTATTTCACACACAGCAGACATGTTACACATCCAAACAATAGGGGACTGTACAGGGTTGGAGAGGCAGAGCCCAGCAGCACCAGAAATCTTTATTCTGCCGGTTTGGCTCGTGAGGCTTCTGCATTGGCTCTAAGCACGGCCCCTGGGCTGGGGTACGGTCGCTGCTGAAACAGAGGTCCCGCTGCTGTGGTATCTGCTCCAGTCTTTGCCTCGTTTCTTTTGGGGAGTCCAGTCGACCAGTTACCTCTGCATTGAAATGACAAGTGGTTATTCTGGGGCACATATATACAAATGCTTCAAGGTGGTCTGTACAGAAACACACACATGCATTGCACGGGCACTGAGACCCCTTGGGTTTTAAATAAGGTGTGTGGCAAATCACAAAGCATTACTTACTGCCCTTCACTCCCATTAGGTTAGTTGCTTCCTCAGGGAATGCAAGTACCAGTCTTATTTCAGACAGAGAATGTCTGTCCCATTTAGCTAAACACACCCAAATAAGAACAGCTACTTAAAGCGGTCTTTCACTCTGATTAAGAGTCTATCTTATATGTTTCCCACACCCTGTACATACAGATTGCTCACATTAAAAATCATCCTACCTGCATCTACTGCATGTTATGAGCCTTTTAACATCCAAGATGGCGGCTCATGGAACATCAGGCAGCCTGCAAACAGGAAGTGTCTTCTGACTGTGCTGCTCTGCATTCTGGGATTGCTGACCTTTTCCTGACCCCAGCTCTGCTCTGTCTGAGCAAAGCACAGCTATAACTCGCCCCCCTGTATTTCATCCCACTCTCCTCTCCTCAGTAAGTGTGATGGTTCTGAATCAAGATGGCGGCACCCGTATCCTAAAGTCCTGAATAGAGTTGCAGCCCGGTGGGGGAAAGAATAATAAGTAAGTGACCAAAAACTTAAAATGTATTAACTTTAGATGCTGGGGAATCGTTTAAGGGTTTGGGCTTTTCAATAAATCATGGTGAAGGTCTGGTTTAAACTAGATCAACAGTGTTGCACAGTTGCAAAAAAAAAAAAAAAGCCCCATCTGCATGCATGATATTGGATCATTATCAGTACTTAGAATTCTTCTTGCACCCATCACTGATTTTCTCCTGGTGGCCATTTTGGAGCCTTTTTTCCAAGCATCCCAGCTGTGCTGCTGCCTGATTCAACTGACATATAACCCACAAAACACAGCGGCAGGACACCCAGCAACACTTCCTCTTTGTAGGGGGCCTGCATCTCCATCTGATGCCATTTTGTTTGTAAAACTGACCACAGCAGACTTTGCAAAAAGCGAAATGAATTTTTATGTGCAACTGAGGAGGGGGTGCATATGAGCACTGTATCTTGTAAGGGTGTAGGTCCGGTTTAATGAGTTTTTGTTACAGCGAGCCTCCGCTTTCCTCAACTTCAACAAGGGCAGAGGTTTACAATTTATACACACGCCTACATCAGGGCAGGTTCGCAATGCTAAAAAAATAAACCACCACCACAGAGCAATTACCTACCATTTTACAGACTCAACCCCTCAAGATCAGTCATGTTGCAACACTCAGCCATTGTGCTCCCAACCAACCCCCAGCATGCATCAAAGCGTCCACCACTAATAGCATATGAGCACTGGACACACATGGTGCACCCCTGCAGCAACCTGGTCCCCCATGACTGGAAGAAGGGGCAAACACTGAGGCAAGATGGAGAGCAATCATCTGAGCACCACAGTTGAATGATGAAACTGGACCACTGCAATCAGCTGGACTCCAAGGGGTCGAGCTTGTGTGCTGGCAGGAAAGGGTTTTTCTTGTACATAGACAGATTTTAACTGCAATGCTCTGTGCAGTCTGTACTGGGATATCCTGGCTGCTGAATTCGGGAGAGAGACTGCTGTTAAAAGCAGAACAAATTCCAGGATTTTCGACTATCCTGGGTTTTGTTCTTTCCCCCGCTGTGTGAAACCCCCCAGAAAAACTCGCCTCGCCCAGGCAAACTGCCCATACACAGGCTCTCGTCCATTCAGAGCCGTGACTAAGTTATTTGGGAAACAACTTCAATAGACTTCCGCATCCCCAGCGGCGCAGATGCTCTCACCCCAGTCTATCTGAATGGCTGGGACGGGAGCGCACAGCCCCGGGGATGCTGCCGCTTTTGCCTCCAATAGTAAACAATCAAAGCCATTTGCCGAATCACATAGGCGCAGCAGCTCTGATTGGACAAGATGCATGCGTGGTCCATTGGACTGGGGATATCCCGGTTAGGGATGCCCTGGGGAAGGCAGGTGTATGGAAAGGTGGCGAGCAGAATGAAAAGGGTCCCGTTTGATCCTATAGGTGGAGTCGCAGAAAAAGCTCAGGGAGCACAATATAAATCATAGCAGTTACCTGGGGGCATCGGAGTATGCACTTGGGTCCATGGGATCAATCTCCTCCTCTTTCCTCCCTGGGAAAGGCAGATAGACGTGTTAAAAAAAAAAAAAAATCAGAGAAAGAAGCCAGCAACACACAGTCACACACTGGCGCCTGGTAAATTACCTTTTTTAGATTTGGAATAAGGTGCCACGTCATCCCGTCGGCTGTGCCTTCTCTCTTTCACATCATCCCTCTCTACCCGCTCTGAGCGCTCCAAACGATCCACCTTCTCTGGTCTCTCCTCGGGTTCTGGAAAAAGCAAATCCGATATATTATATATATTAAACACTCACACTGGCAGGACTCCTGTGTTACTAAAAGCACTCATTGCTTAGCGTGGACCAAAACCCAGGATTTTGACTATCCTGGGTTTTGGTCCTTTCCCAATCAGCGTGGTCGGAGCCGCTAACATCACGTTGTCTATGCTTTCGTCAAAGGCCAACGGCCGCATCCCCCGCTTTCCTCTAAGTGTTCCCGCACCGGGCATTCACAAATGCCTGCCTGCTAGAGGGATAGCGGGGGTGTGGCTATGGCTCGTGCATGCACCGTTGGACTGGGAAACAAGGCAAGTGTATGAGGCATCCCAATTTTGGATGTCCGGGCCGATCAACGTTTTTGGTCCACTTTAACAGGAAAAGTTTAACTCCTCCATGCCCAGAGTACAAGTCTTTTTTCCAACTGGGAACAAATTAGAATGTTTTTCCTGATTTAAATCTACACCTACAGCTGTTCAAGGAGACAAGAGCCCAGTGAGGTACAGGCAAGAAAAATTCCCCGTTAGGCTTACTGGTAACGGTACTACTACGGGTCCTTCAGGATGGCCACGGAGAGAGGCTCCTCCCCCTAGAGAGGAGACACAAACTGGGACAGTTTAAAAGCCCAAGCCCTTTCTCCAAGTCCTCAGTATTAAGCAATAAACACTAATAACCACTGTACTAATCAGGAAGGTCGTATGGGCTCGTAGAAATACCTTTACCGGTAAGTCTAACAAGAATTTTCGCCTGTAGGACTTTCCTACCAAAGGATTGTTGCTTATCAGCTAATAAGTCTAGGCAGTAATGTTTAAAAAATGTGTGGGGCGGACCAGGTGGCAGCTTTACAAATGTCTTCAATAGAAGACATCCCTTTTTTCTGCTCAGGATGTTGAGACCGCTCTTGTGGAACAGGCTGAAATATAAGGAAGTGGAGTATCCATACAGGTATAGGACAAGGAGATTTGGTGTCTAATCCATCTGGCAATGGTATTCTTAGAGGCTGGGAGACCTCTATTCTTGCCACTAAAGGGAATAAATGATCTGTTCTACGGAAATCATGAGTATGTTCTAAGTAGGATATAAGAAATCTACAGACGTCTAGATTCAGCATTCTCCTCATGTAATTCAGAATTGAGTGTAAATGAAGGTAGAACTATATCTTGAGTACGGTGACATTTTGAGGATATCCGGGCAGATACAAGGGATCTGGCTTAAGAATGACTATCAGAAAGAACTATACAGTAAGGTTCCTGAATGGAGAGAGTCTGAAGGCCACTAACCCTTCTAGCTGAAGTAATGGCTAGGAGGAAATCAGTTTTAAGGGATAAAACCTTATCTGTAGCCTGCTCAAGAGGTTCAAACAGAAGTCTGACTAAGCCCCTCGGGACCAAAGATAGGTCCCCAAGAGAGAAACGGGTCTCTTCCTAGATATGGCAATAAAGAGTTTATCAAACCTTCACTTCTGAAGCCTGTGCTTTGAGTGTACTTACTGCTAGTCCCAACTCAAAGCTCTTCTGTAAAAACTCCATAACTGTGGTAGTTGGATACGTTTTCAGTTAACTTCCCAAAACAAAGAGAATCTTTTCCAGATCTTTAAATAAATGTGTCTAGTAGCCAACTTTCTTCTACTTAAAGTTTCGATAATTTTTCTTCTTAGGTGCTGGTAGTTAGCCGGACCCTGGGAAAGCAAGTCCAGTATCAAAGGAAGTTCCCAGTAATCTTCTGGTGACAGACTTCTGAGGATGGAAAACCAGCTTCTTCTTGGCCAGGCAGGAGCCATGAGGATGACTCTGGTCTTCTCTGACGCAATCTTCTTAGACCACCATTCTATATCTTACAAGGTCACATTTGGAATCGCTACCCTGTTGTCTAGCGAGTCTGGGGAACAGTCCCATACCTGCAGTAGGAAGGCCTGCAACTGCCTGGAATGCAGCTGTGCCCAAGGGACTTAAGGAATGGGGGAGGTCATGAGACCCAGTACTCTCATGATTTCCATTCAGCAGGCGTATGGCAGTCATCAGCTTTTCCTGCTTCTCTGGAGGCAGAAAAAGTAATTTGCAGAGAACTATCGAACATATTCCCAAGCAATCTGCAGAAGTCTGTAATGGAGTTAAGGATTTCCCTTTGTTGACAATCCAGGGTTTCTGAACTGGCTGTAAACAGAAGATCGGCCAGGTAGGGGATAATGGTAATCCCGCAGGACCTTAGATGGCAGATTGCTTTAGCTAGGATCTGGATCTTGGTGAATATCCTGGGTGCCGCAGAGATTCCAGATGGCGGTGCCATGTATTGGAAATTACAGATTTCTGAGTCTGAGAGAATTGCAAACTTCAGGAATCTGCAATGGGCCTGCCAGATGGGGACATGTAGATAGGCATCTTGTAGGTAAATGCTTACCATGAGATCCCCTGGTATCAATTAGGTTCCTGACTGAAAATATTGATTCAATACAAAACTTTTTTTTACTTCAAGTATGGATTGAGTATTGAGATTAAGAATCATGCGGAAGACCCCTGATTGTTTCTGTACTAGAAGCACTTCGATTAACTTCCAGAACCCTCTTTTTGAACAAGTCTAAGATTACCAGAGGAAAGGCCTGGTAACCAGAAACCTTTCAATTGGTCTGTCCTGGAACTCTTAACTGATAGCCACGGGCAATTGTCTGAACAACCAACTGATTTGAACAGATGCCCTGCCAGCAGGGCTGTGGAGTCGGAGGAAATTTTGGGTACCTGGAGTCGGCAAACAATGCACCGACTCAGACTCACTTACTAAATTTTGATTTAGCAAGTTTAAATGTCCCAATTCACAAAAAGTTATAATTAATGACTTCTCTATTGTAAGAATAAAGACCAATGCATGCAGTGCCTCACGTAACCGCAAAACGAACACGTTAAGTGACCGTGAAGAAGCATGCTTTTCATATGCTTACTATATGGCACGCAATGCACAATTAGAAGCGGCAATACTTATACTTTGCATAGTGTTGTGTTCTGCTGTTACAGGGAACCCATGGGTAACCTAGCCTCTCACTGATAAGGGATTAAGTAAATATGTTTTTTGCAGGACTAGAGACACTTGTATAAGTGAAGGGAATGGAGGATCAATAGTTCAAGACTGAAGCTGGAAAAACTGCTGTCATTCAGCAAAAGGCTATAAAAACTTGTAAACTTCGATTGTTAGCTTAAACTTTAAACATGACTATGGGATTCTACTAGGGAAATCATGTATTATAATAAAGGCCCCTTTCTGGATCCTCCCACTGCCCTATCTTCAGCAGAAGATCAGCACACAGAAAGGAGAAGGCAGCTTCTGCCCAACTACCTCTCTCTGCTAGAAGTAATGACATGTATGTTGCCTTTCTTTCCTTCAAGGAATGTATAAAATACATTCACATATTAATACAGAGGAGTCGGAGTCGGAAGTACAAAAAACTGAGGAGTCGGAACATTTATCTACCACAGCCCTGCCTGCCAGGCTCTCAGAAAGGTCAGACAGCCTCCCATTGGGGGGCGGGCAGCGTCAGGGCGGAGGTTTGTCGATAGGCAGAGAGGGAGTGCAAACCAAACCTGGTCTATGGGTTCCCCTGCGAGGCCCCCATAGTTTTCTGGCTCTGCCTGCTTGGACCGACTAGGAGCTGTCCTTTTTTTGAAGGACGTTATATCTTGGTCTCCTGACCTTGGTAGGAACATTTCTTGTTTCTCAGAGGATCTAGCTAGAAACATGTCTAACTTGGACCCAAACATGAGGGTTCCTTGAGGCCGCACAGCCTTGCATTAAAGGCCAGATCACCTTGCCAGATCTTTAACCAAACTGATCTTCTCGCACAGTTTAAAAGGTCAATTGTCTTTGCTGCAGTTTTAACTGCCTCAGCCAAGGCATCCTGTAAAGAGAAAACTGCTCTAAACATAGATAGGTAGAGTATCTAGTAGGGCCGGTTTAGGAGTATCTCTTTCTAAGTAACCCCTAAGGTTATTTAACCAAACTCCTTGGTTATGTGCAACACAATCTGACGTTAAAGTGGCCCCCGATCGGGGGAGCCACGCTATGTGAAACCCCCAATCTCCAGCTTCAACTCACCACGGTCCTACGGCGCATGCGCAGCCACTTGTCCAATCAGCGCACTTGGAGCCACTGAGCTATGGACGTCTAACCTGACATCTTAGCTCAAATGGTCGGCGCGGGCACGCGCCCTGCTAGAGGGATAGCGAGGACGAAGCCGCGGCCCGCACATGCGTTGTTGGACCGGGATTAAGGTATGTGTAGCGGGCGACCTGGGGGGGGGGGCTTCACACAGCGGGGCATCCCGATTTTGCATGCCCTGCAGGGAAGGAATAGCTTGGCACGGGAATCTTATAGATTTCCATGCCGATCCAGCTGGGTTTTGGGTTTTGGTTCGGGCTTGGGTGTAAAAGCTGTAGCATCCCAAGCTCTTTTAAGTATACACTTACGCCCATCCATAGGTTCTTCTAAGGGTGCCAGAGTCTTCAAAACTTAAATCTGATGATCTGGAAACCTGGGCGAGCTGAGCATCCAGCATTGGGCACTTGGCCCAGGCTGAAATGTCCGAATCTTCAAACGGAAATTTTCTCTTAACTGAACCAGGTAAGAAAAAGGTCTTTCATTATCAACAACTTATGGTACATGACATCCTGAACAGACAAAGTCTCACCCACCTGTTGGATATTCATGGCGTCATAAATATTCAAGGAGGACTGAAGTTTCCTCAGACATTTTGTTTCAGGGGGAGAACCCTTTCCCTCCTCATCCGAAACTCCTAGGCTGAACCCTATGGGAGTCCATATCAGAGGAGCTTTGCCCTTCACTTATTTCAACTTTAGAGGGATCTGGAGTTGCCATCAAAGATGTTTGACTGGGTTCAGCCAGAGAAATCTGAGGGTTTGGAGGTGACGGAGCCATGTGGGTAGATAAGGAGGTCTCAACCCCACACTGCGGGAGACTTGCAAAGTTCCAAACACAGCTGACAACATGAATTATTCCATGAGTCAGGCAATATGTTGGGGCAGTTAATACAGACTGGCTGGTCTAGGGTCCTGCTTTAGCTTGGGAATTACAGTTCTTTTCTTTCTCCCTGTCTTTCTCCTTTTCTTTAGTTCTGACCATGGGAGTGGCTTAAGGAAAAAAAACATTGGAAAATGATACAAAGCCAGCCCTCAGGAAGGATTTGACTAAACTATACCACAAAAGTCAAACATTTCCTGAATTAAAAAATTGCATAAATACATTTCACCAGCTTATCCTGATGAGGCATCCTGGAAGAGATATGCTAGTTAGCCTTTGCCTGGACCACCTTGCCCAGCCTGTCTATTCATTCCTCAGCTGCAGAAGGATTGTGTATCCCAGCCGTGCCAAAAACCGTTAATGGTCAGCAGGGGTGTCCACTGCCCGTAAAGTGCTGCCATCGGGTCTTCACCGTAGCTCGAGATCCCCACCGTTAGTCTTAGACACTACTGCTTCACCGAAGTCATCCAAAATGCCTCCTGGCTTCAACGCTGCTGAGCTCCCTGCCCCGCAGCCCTAGACACCACTGAGGAGTAGTGCTCCAACAGACGGGGGGGGGGGGGGGGGCTTTAGATTCCCCAGGCTGCTTGCCCCCCCTACCCCCAAAAATCCTATTGGCCACTGAAAAAAAACAAGAGCATTTTTTTTGGATAGATATGGCTCACTGGAGATGGATGAATGGGAGAGAAGCTGTAAGGAAGAGGGATGGATAGACAGAACAGGAAGGGCAGGGATGGGTGGAGTGAGAGCTGGGAGAAGGGATGGATGGGAAGTACTAGAAGGACAAGTATGAATGGGCAGAGCTGGGGGGGCAGGGATTGGATGGGCAAAACTGGGAGCACAGGAATGGATGGGGCAGAGCTGAGGGGACAGTAATGGTGGGACAGGGATAGCTAGGGCAGATCTGAGAGGACAGGAATGGTGGGACAGGGATAGCTAGGGCTGAGCTGGGGCAGGGGGAAAGGATTGGATGGGCCAAAGACAGAGAAACAAAGTTTGTGTGCGTCTTGCAATGCCACTTCCCGTCCGTGCAGTACTTCATATTGCAATGCTAGGTGCTGGGGCGCCATGACACTGGCAGGGAGACTAAGCACTACACCACCGATTAAAGGGGCAGCTCTGAACACGGCAACACAGAGGCAACTGAGTACAGGCTGTCAGGGCAGGGGCCCGGAAATCTGGCACCAAGGTCCACATTCGGACCCTGGTCCGCCAGTTGCGTATCGCTGTTGTAATCTATCCTTCCTACCACTTCTTGGAAGGAATATATATATATTTTTAAACACAATGCACCTATTCTGTGGGAATGGCATCATAAAAATCCAAGTACATAGGTGCCAGTGGCCCTCGACCCTCCAGTATTAGACCACCTATAGCTGGGTACTACCTTTTTGTTTGGAGGAGCTTCGGATGATCACAGCACTGGGATCGTGAGGAGACAACCAAGACACTAGATCTGTCTCAACATTCCAGTAATAAGGGAGTCCGCTGAAAAAGAAAGACCATAAGCGAGATTTGCAGGTAATATAAACAAAAAGGATACTCTCCTTCCTAACCCAGGTGTTAAACACTCCTGTTCTTTCCTAGATAAATCCTGAAGCAGCGCCAAAGCGCAGCTTCCTGGCCGCAGCTCTGCTCTTCGCAAACCACAGCTAGATGCTGGGAGCTAGCAGAAAACTGGAAGAATCTACAGGATGGGTACATTTTAAAGCACAAGACAAGGGGCATTGAGTGGAAGTAGAAAGGAGCGTAATATAATTAATAACTATATAAGACTTTTATATTCTATAATCTTATGAATAAGCATGTTGTAGATAAACCAATGTATGATCCAGAGAGGAACATTTTATGGAGGAACTGTGACTCACCAGGCTGGGTCAAACACTTTGTACCAGTTTGGGGGAAGATTCTCTATTCTGGTCGCCTCATAATCAACGTGATCATCATCATAATCCTCAGCAATGACTTCTTCTGCTGGCTCTAATGGGGTGGGGGACAGGACAGGAGATCTTAGCAGGGAACATTTCTATACAGTATGAAAGACAAGTGAATACATACTAAGCATAGGCTCACCTGCATCCACATGCTTTAAGATCCCTCTTTTTGCCAACCGAGCCTGAAGAGCCAATGGTAGAGGCATAGTGATCCAACAGCCTGCTAGAGAAAGGACACAGCTCTGTGAAAAACATCTACCTCACTTTTCCAGTAACCCTACACAGACAATCACGCTCAACTGTCTCAACAGGGTCACAGAAAGCAAAAGGAAAATCATTTTCTGTGGCGCTGTACTAGGTAGAACAAGTAAAATACGTATAATACTTGGAAGTGACAGAAATACACATGCATGTTTGTTTGTTTTTGTTTTTTTTAAAGATGTAGACCAAAACCCAGGTGAGTGAAAAACCTAGGTTTTGGCCACTGTTAGCATGCTGCCAAGTGCTCGGAAGGTTGACAAGGCTGCAAAGTGTTTTGGTTAAGCTAGATGACAAGCTTATCTAAATAGGTGGAGGCCGGCAAACTGAACAGGAAGGACATTCCATGAGTGGAGTGGCATGTGTGGGGTCCTAAAGATGAGAGCGGGGAGTACGTGATCAGGGAAGAGAATAGTACTAAAGCACTGGCCCCTCCCAGTATTGTTTAGGTGGCAAACGTATAAGTAACCCTACAAGCTAATAGATAGCAGCACTTAAACCGGACCTTCACCATGATTTATTGAAAAGACCAAACCCTTAAAAAAATGATTACCCAGCATCTAAAATTAATATATCTTAAGTTTTTAGTCACTTTATTCTTTCCCCCACTGGGCTGCAACTGTGTTCAGGACTTTAGGATACGGGAGCCGCCATCTTGACTCAGAAGCATCACACTTACTGAGGAGAGAAGAGTGGGATAAAGTACAGGGGGCGGGTTATAGCTGTGCTATGCTCAGACAGAGCAGAGCTGGGGTCAGGAAAAGGTCAACAATCCCAGAATGCAGAGCAGCACAGTCAGAAGGCACTTCCTGTTTGCAGGCTGCCTGATGTTCCATGAGCCACCATATTGGATGTTTAAAGTGGACCAACACCGAGAGGTGATCGGCCCGGAAATCTATAAGATTCCCGGGCCGATCACCTCCCACCCCGCGGGACATCCGAGATCGGGATGTCCCGCGGGGTGAAACCCCCCAAAAAAACCCCAAACACCTTACCTGATCTTCGGCGGCGGCCGGCCGCCGCCGCCTCCCTCGCGCCCCTGTAGGCGTGCTCGCGCCCGCGCCGGCCGTATGCGAATGGCCGGCGGGGGCGCGCGCGCGCCGAAAGTGACGCGAGGGAGGCGGCGGCGGCGGCAGCCGCTTGGACGTTCCTGATCCCCGCCTGGACGTTGGCGGGGATTGGACCGTCCAGTCACGTGGGAGCGGGGACAGGTAAGATTTTGGGGCTTTCTGGGGGGTTTCACACAGCGGGGCACCCCCGATCGGGGTGCCCCGCCGAAGTGGACCAAAACCCAGGATAGTCAAAATCCTGGGTGTTGGTCCACTTTAAAGGCTCATAACATGCAGTAGATGCAGGTAGGATGATTTTTAATGTGAGCAATCTGTATGTACAGGGTGTGGGAAACATATAAGATAGACTCTTATTTAGAGTGAAGGACTGCTTTAAGCTGGACTACATTCGTGGTAAATGGACTCTAAAAGGACTCCAGGAGCAGGTTACAGCTTGAATGCACCCATGTGAAATCCCTGGGATCGTTGGGATATTCAACTCGGTGATCGATCCTCCAGTGGCATCCCCAGCACTTCTCTAGCTGATGCGCGCAAGATATCCGAGCCGCTCTGTACATAGGGGAGCAGCCAGGCAGAAGGCACCTGATTGGATGATAGTCTGTGCATGTGCAATGGGAGCATAGTGGAGAGTAAAATTATTCTGGGGTTTCTCACACAGGGGCTTCCCCTATCCCCCGTAATTGGGACCATAGCCCAGGAAAGTGAAATTCCTGGGTATTGGTCTGCTTTAATAGAAGGGGTCCTACACAGTATATAAGAAATTACCTAAATAAAAGGGTATTACTTAATGCCTGGACCTAATATAGTATTACTCACAAGGCTCCTACTTTTCTCAGATGGGCTAGACATCTCTGTAATTAAAGAGGACCAAAACCAACCATGCAGTCTATGAGACCCCAGGGCAGGCAAACTCGCCCCCCCCCCCCCCCCCAGAGCACTGCGATCATCCGAAAATCACCTCTGTTCCGGGTCCAACCATGCATGCGAGAGCAGAAGCTGCATTCCCGCTATCCCATTAGCAGGACGCTCTGACAGAGCACGCTCCCTGTCAGAGGGTAGCAGGGGATGCGGCCGCCAGCGCACTCAGATCCGCTCGCATTAGATGAGCTCCAGGACGAAGGGGCACAAGCGGATTCGAGTGTGCTGATTGGACGAGCGGCCACCCATGCGTCGTAAGACTAAGAAGAGGTGAATTTGTTCGGGCCATCTGGGGGGTTTCACATAGCGGGGCACCAACGAACGGATAGTCTAAATCCTGGGTTTTGGTCCACTTTAAAGAGGAGCACTGTAAATTATAAGCATGTCATCTACTGATCTTTCAAAACAGCAGCATCTCAATGTAATAGTTACAATAATATGTAACATTTCATACAGGCTAAACAACTTCAGCATACACATCTCAGACCCACAAAGGATCAATCTGTACAAACAAGGGACAAAATGAACTTGGGTCCTAGAGAACTCTATTGGGTACCTAAACAGTTGAGCCCTATGTAGGGGACCCAACATGGTGGACAGTACCGTTAAGGGAGCCTACCTAGTTCTACATAGACGACCATAATAAAAGGGAGGCCCACCTGGTACTACATAAGTGTCCCGAATGTAATGGGCCCTACCTGGTACTGTATAGGTGACCCTAATATAAAGAACCCCACCAGGTATAACATAAGTGACCCTAATGCATGGAGCCTTATCTGGTAGTACATAGGTGACAGTACTGCAAGTGGTCCTACTAAGTAATACAAAGGCAACCATAATGTAAGACGGTCTTCTCGGTACAACACAGAGGACCATAACCTAATGGGCCCTACCTGGTACTACATAGGTGACCCGAAAGCAGAGCAAACCCCGTTTTTATTTACCACCCACCCCAGTACCTCGGGTGCTGCCGTTAGCTCAGCGGTGGCCTGGTTTAAAAAAAAATCTAGTTATTCCACAGCCGAAGCCTTTTGAGACCGCCAATTGGCTCTCTGAAATGTGCCGTCATGACAAGGTGCAGCAGGCTGGCAGCACCCCCACGGCGCTGTTTGGATGTGTGTGCTCCCAGCCATTCAGAAAAGCTGGATGCAGGAGCGTGCACAGCTACAGGGTGCCGGCGGTCGCAGGAAGGTGAGTTTATCTGTCCATCGGGTTGCAGCAGCTCTTTTTGGGGCGGACTGGAGCAGCGGTGGTTTGTGCAGTGCCCCCTCCACAGCTTCACTGACAGCTTGGGTGCGAGAGCAGACATTGGTCTATTATCAAACCACAGAATTCATTGGTGGCCAGAGCTGTAAATGAGAAAGTTTATTTTCTCATTCATGGTACTGACCTGAGAGCAGGGACAGCACTGGAAGGATGTTTGGCAAGGTACTATTTTTTAACCATTTGCCTTTAGAATCCCTTTAACTACATACGCCTTTTAATAAAAGGGGCCCCACCAGGCAGCACACAAGGCAGCCATTCAATCAAGAGGCCCCACCAGGCAGCACACAGGGCAGCCATTCAATCAAGAGGCCCCACCAGGCAGCACACAGGGGGCTCCCTGTAAGCCCACAAGCCATGGAACCCCAATCCCCAATGCTATAGCCCCAGGATCATCCTTGGGGGGGGGGGGGTTGGGGGCTCAGCAGGGACGTCTGGGGTCATCCATGGTCTGGTAAAATCCCAGGGTGGTTTTTGGCCCCAGTCCGCCACTGGCCACAGGGGTGACCCCCTCACTCAAGGGGCCCCATCAGGTGCCACAGGTGTGACCCCCCCTCACTCAAGGGGCCCCATCAGGTGCCACAGGTGTGACCCCCCTCACTCAAGGGGCCCCATCAGGTGCCACAGGTGTGACCCCCCTCACTCAAGGGGCCCCATCAGGTGCCACAGGTGTGACCCCCCCTCACTCAAGGGGCCCCATCAGGTGCCACGGGTGTGACCCCCCTCACTCAAGGGGCCCCATCAGGTGCCACAGGGGTGACCCCCTCACTCAAGGGGCCCCTCCAGGTGGTCACAGGGTTGACCATCACTCATTGGGCCATACTACAGGAATGGCCCTCCACGCAGGGCACTCGAGTATGGGTGGCCATTCATAGAGGGAGTCTATGCCAGGTACAACAATAGGTGGTCTGGGATCCCATGTTCAGCCCCGGAAAGTTCCCGTCTCCCTATCATACCTGCTGCCCGGTCTGCGCGCCGTCGATCTCTAATGAGAAGAGTCGCTGGTAGATGACGTCACTGACCAGCATAACGCTGCGTTCCACGCAAAATAACCTACTGCGCGATTGGCTAACTGCTTACCAATTAGAAGACACCCTTGTGATTCACGTGAGGCGACATTATTAAAGGGCCAATGTCTACGCTTGAACCTTACGGCTGACAGAATGGAGGAATATGTGCGGGAGCCATGGTAACGCAGAGCATGATGGGAGGCTTTACTCGTCCTGTAGAGAGGATGCCGGGACAGTCTATACATGGGTCACGCTCACTGTGGATGTAAACACAGTCGTGTTGCATTCTGGGAGCCTGGCTGTAAGACGGGTGGAGGATTCTGGGATATGGGTAGCAGAGAAAGCCGCTTAGTCGGATACTTACAAATATGAAGCTAACGAATGGCCACATATAAGCTGGCTGTACAATATTCGAAGTTTTTAGTCCCTTACTTATTATTCTTTCCCCCACTGGGCTGCAACTCTGTTCAGGACTTAGGATATGGGCGCCGCCATCTTAACTCAGAAGCACCACACTTACTGAGGAGAGGAGAGTGGGATAAAGTACAGGGGGTGGGTTATAGCTGTGCTTTGCTCAGACAGAGCAGAGCTGGGGTCAGGAAAAGGTCAGCAATCCCAGAATGCAGAGCAGCACAGTCAGAAGGCACTTCCTGTTTGCAGGCTGCCTGATGTTCCATGAGCCGCCATTTTGGATGTTTCAAGGCTCATAACATGCAGTAGATGCAGGTAGGATAACTTTTAATGTGAGCAATCTGTATGTACAGGATGTGGGAAGCCTAAGATATGCTCTTATTCAGGGTGAAGGTCCACTTTAAAGTGGCGAGTTCTGCTATCACCTTAGACAACCTTTAAAGGGGACCAAAACCCTCTCACCGCAGGGCAAATCTTATAGCACTGCATCAGTTCCTCTGCACCCCTCTTTTGTAAGAGGCTGGGGGACTCCACCTCACCACAAAACTCAGTGCAGCTGTCCAATGGGGCATCCAAACATGCAGGTCAAACTGCTCTGATTGGACGAGAGCCTGCACATGCACTCTAGTACTGGGGAAAGGTGTGTTTGTACTGGTCAATCTGGGGGTTTCCACTGCGGGGCATCCCAAATAAAGATGCCCTGGAGGCAAGGAACAAAACCCTGGATAGTCAAAATCTCAGGTTTCGTTCTGCTTTAAAGTGGACCAACACCCAGGATTTTGACTATCCTGGGTCTTGGTCCACTTCGGTGGGGCACCCCCGATCGGGGTGCCCCGCTGTGTGAAACCCCCCCGATCACCCTAAAAACTCACCTCTCCCAGCGCCGACGGACAAGCCGCGGACAAGCGTCTCCTCCGCTGCCGCCTCCCGCGCGTCCCTCTTGACGCGCCCTCGCCGGCCATTCACAGACGGCCGGCGCGGGCACGTGCACGCCTAGAGGGGCGCGAGGGAGATAAGGTAAGGGGGTTTGGGGGGGTTTCACCCCGCGGGACATCCGAGATCCGAGGGAGGTGATCGGCCCGGGAATCTTATAGATTCCCGGGCCGATCACCCGAGGGTGATGGTCCACTTTAAGGTTTTACGTGACAGAAAGGCGGTGAAGCCTGAAGGGGAGGGGGCAGAAGGTGTCTGCTCACAACACTTTCAAGTACAGTGCTTTGTCTAAAGACAAAGATCACAAGCTCTGACCCATCATATTTTTCAATTTGGTGTCATTTCATAAACACATGTCACAGCTATGGAAATTGGAACACCACTGAAACATATGAAATGGATTGTGATTTCCTTGTCTGAAGACACAGCGATGTGCTTGAAAGCTTTGTGAGCTGGCACATGCCACCCCCCTCAGCAATTTCTGTGGACTCTTTTACAAGTGGGGAAAAAAAGTACAGAGGGGAAGAATGTTTTAAGCTACCGTTTATTAGTCAAATATTTCTTTTTCTGTAGCCTATCATATAATAATATTTGATTTTCACGGGTGTGTAATGGCAGTTGTCCATGAATGCATTCAGGAATACTCTGTAATGAGAGCTTGGCCTGTGTAAATCTTGCCTGTTATATTCTCATAGTGGGTGCTTTGTCTTGTGCAGCCCCTGGCGGATCGTGGATGACTGCGGTGGTGCTTTTACTATGGGTATTATTGGCGGAGGCGTGTTCCAAGCCATCAAGGGATTCCGGAATGCCCCAGTGGTAAGTTTCAGGAAGGACACACACACACACTCTACAATCGGAATATATCATATACAATCGGAATAGACATGCAGGGTCATACTAGCCACACACACCATTTTTAGATTGTTTGATCATATTTACTCTTTGGGATCTGTCAGACAGAAGGAAGTGTAGCCACACCTCCCTGGGAGGGCACTTGGTCCAGTGCTGGGTCTCCATGAGACAGGGGACCAGATGTCACAGCGGGTTTGTTTGTCAAGAACCAGCACTCCAAAAAGTTCATTCAAAAAGTTGTATTTGCTACATCATACAATTAGTGCAGCGGTGGAAGTTAGTCGACGTTTCGGGGTGCACTGGGGCCCCCTTCTTCAGGACCCACCACACGCACAAGAAGAGAACAGATTGCCATCCATTACAACACATATAAAGTACAACAGACCAATCAAATTGCTGGAAACGATGTGTTTTCGCGCCTGACGTCATTGATGACGTCATCGGCGCTGTCAAAGCATACTTGCTGTGGCGCGCATAAATAACATAGCCATCATACATTAGATTCATACTATGGTTAAAAAATAAGAGTCAAAACCTAATAAAGAACATACCGTAGACCCCTGGAGGGTTAGGAGCTGAGCGCCAAGCAACCTCTCTCACCGCCCCCTGATTGGGGGAAGCTGGGACTACGTCACCAGTCCCGGGAGTCCCGCACGGTGACAAGTGACGCGGCGCCCAGGTGCCTTCTCATTGGCTCCCGGGCGTCGCGAAGCTAGCGCTCCATCTCCGGCCCTCTGACAGGCCAGGGATGGGTCGCCTGCCCCGTCTCGGCCCCGGAGCGACAGGTAGCCAGCGCGCCCCCGCTCCATGACCCACAGGCCTGCAGGGTGGCAAGAACAAAGCGGATTATCAATCCAATACGCAATATAATACATTACAATCCAAGAGGACAACACAATAAGTTGCAAATGGGAAAACTAATAAGATGACACCACTTAGAAATACCAATTACATGGAGGTGCTGTCAGGCCACTCTCGCTGCGTTGTGCATTAGTGGCATGAGTCATTATACTCGTGCTGTACATAATCTTCACCAGAAGGTCTATAAGGTAGGTCTATAAGGTTGGGACCCAGGAGGGGAACTTACCTTGGACTCCTGGGGGTCAAAGGCTGGGTGCAAGCTGGCCATCGCCGTCCCGGTCGGCGGGGAGGCTGCCAAGCCGCCTCCCACACCGTCCCTTGATAGGGGAAGCCGGGACTGACGTCACCCGTCCCGGGATTCCCACCCGGTAACAAGTGACGCGGCGCCCAGGTGCCCTTTCATTGGCTCCCGGGCGTCGCGAGCCAATGTTCGTTTGTAAATCCCTGCATAGCCAGGGAGGCTGCCGGTTCACAGAGACATGAAACTAACCTACCCGCTCATGACATCAGTGAACCCTGCATTACAGAGATACAAAGCACTTCTAGGAGAGATCTATCTGACGGGGGATAGGAAACAGCTGCATGCAAATGGACCGGCCATAGGCAAAGACGAGTATCCTTTAAATTCAGGGCTCGCAGGCATTGGGAATACGTGGGTGTGAATTATTGTGAATGTGTACTCTACCTGTCAAATAGCTGCCAGGGAGGGTTTAGGGCCGCTTTAAAAGGACATTCCAGGCAAAGGGTTAAATTAGTGTGCTGGCTGTCAGGGGCTACATCTTTCCCCAGCATGCTGCATTACCTGATAAACCCTTTAAGAACTTGCTTCCTTCTGCTGACCAGGCCCTGCAGAAGGAATTGGGAGTTCGTATTGCGTAACATAATACAGGATGAATGTTTGCAGCTCCTAACAGCCAGACTGGGGAGGAAGGAAGCTCATTTAATCCTTGGCTTGAAATGTCCTTTTAATATTGGCTTGATTCGATCCTTTTTTTAGCAGGGAGGGGTGTCGGCTGCTTTACTGCTTCTTCAGCTGTCCGTGACTGAAACCTAGCCTCACTTTCCGTTATGAATAGAAATCTATTGGTGTTATCGGGACCAATTATGGCAGCACTAATGGTGATACTGCCGAGGTGGAAGCTGCCCCCCTGCATAGAGGAGGCTCTGCTTTCATGGCTCGGCTAGCCGGCAGTTGAGGGGTATGGGGGCCAGTAGGTAATTTTGCTGCCCCACAGATACAAGCTTCCCCTTAATTTATGTGTGGGTGTAAACCACCTTTAACCCTTTAAGTGCCAGCCACGTAATGTTTATGAGGCTGCTTCTCCAACCTTCAACGTGGCTGGCATCTCCTCTGTTTAGAAGCACAAAAAAAACAAATCCCCATGCAGGTTCCAGTGGCGGCGCTCTCGTCATGCCCTGATTGGCCTCCGATTGTTGGACTTGGGTCTTAAAGTGCTACTACAGGCAAAGGTTATTGTTACACCATTGCATCAGGCTACAATTGGCACTGTCCTAGACTATTTTCCATTTTTAAATTGAAGCAGAAATGGCTGAGCTTTCACGATTTACAGGTTCAGCCAATTATATTCTCTTTTTCATCCCGTCCCCCAATCCGCTCAGCAAAGCAGGACAGGATTGCTGGTCCCTCCCTCCTCCCGCCCCTCCCCTCTGCCTCCTTCTCCAGATACATAACTTTGCTGTCAGAGCAGAGCCCGCCCATTATGCTTATTAATATGCAGCATCACCGATACGTGGGCCACACCTACTTTTTTCAAAAGGGAAATCGTGATCTGAACCTGTAAACTCTGATATCTCGGCCATTTTTTCTTCAATTTAAAAATGGAAAACAGTTTAGGACAGTGGCAAATGTAGCCCAACACAATGGTGTAACAATTACCTTTGCCTGCCGTAGCACTTAAGATAAGTGATAAGAACACAGATTGTCTGCTCCACAGTTTCTGACAGCTCACTTGGGAGCCGCCACAGGGAGCCGCCTTTTATATCGGCACACTCGGTAGAAAAAGCCCCTGCTTGTGACAGAAGCCAGGCAGGGGACACTCTCGCTCACACTCCCAAACACAATGCCGCACTCCTACACACAGATGGCAGAGAGGGAGGGAGGGGGAGAATTTTGATTCCATTGGTGGCCTGCATCAGTGGGGTGTGGCCTGAGCTCCAGGTGAGGAAGGGGTTTTCCTCATTCAGGGTGCTGACAAGAGAAGAATAGAGCGCTGGAGGAATGTTTGGCGAGGTAAGCTGCTGTTTATTTATTCTTTTTGCCTTTAGAATCACTTTAAGCCATGATAGTTAACTGCAAGGTGCAGTTGTATTTCATTTGAATATCTCCTAAAGCGCTGCTTCAGTTTGAGGTGTGTCCTGAACAGGAAAGGGAGTACCACTGTAATTAGGAGGAATTTTAGGCGGGCTTTTACGTGCAATATTTTTCTTTTTAAAAAAACTTTTTACATTTTTTTTTTAAAAGCTACAAAAAATAGCTTTGTTTCTGACCTATCTCATCCAAAAATATCAAGAAATGACTGAAAAAATGACAATTTTCACGTTAAATCTCAAACTCTGCTGAAAAAAAAAAAACAATACGAAATTATCTGGGAAATCCCTGGACGTTACTTCAGTTAAACATGTATAGCGTAAAATAGTAAAAAAAAAAAGGCCTGGCAACAGAGGATTAAAATGGACCTAAACCCCCCTGGTCTGCAAGGACTTGCCTACTGAAATCGCCTACTGTACTTCTGCCCATGATCCTTGAACTTAGGAGAAACTTGCCTTTTCCTCGTGGACCTCTCCCCAGAAAAATAGACAGTGCTGCATGCCTCCTATTGGAGCAAAGTGCTGTGGCTGCTGAACATGTGTGCGGTAGATATTGTCCCAAGGAAAAGTTTAGGTCTGCTTTAAGTGCATGCAGATGCAGCCACATTACAAAGTGGGTATCAGGTGGGTGAAGGTATATGGTTGCAGGTGTGCATGTGTACTTGGAGTAGGTGCATGTCAGCCTCCTTGAGCTTATGCTTAGAGGCCATCTACACTAATATATATATATCAATTGTAGCCCTTTAAGGGTAAGGGAAATTTAAAGCCTCACAATCTTTTCCTTTGCTTTTCAGGGAGTCGGCCATCGTCTCCGGGGCAGTGTGAATGCTGTCAAGATACGTGCGCCTCAAATTGGAGGTAAGGAGCTTCACCAGCATGAAACCTAAAGGAGGCCTCTAGCCTGTATCACACATTTTAGGATTTAAAGAGAAACTAATGTCATGTAATTGGCTGGCAATGAGGGAATGAGAAAGTGAAAATCATTGACTGACTTGACTTTAGATCCTCTTTTATGGAGCTGGAGGGTTATTACGATGTGAAGTATTCAGCTGGGGGACTGGTGACACTGATCCCCGCAGAGGCTTATTTCCTTTTCTGAGAAGAAGAAAACAAAGGGTGACAAGATGGGTATCTTTCTACATTTACATGGAAGGGCTGCTGAACTTCTGAGCCAGTCTGTGCTGGTATAATGTTTTTTTTTGCTATTTCAGTTCTGCGGGTGTGTGTGGATGCTGTTACCCATCTTGCAATGCCAGCCTGTGAGAGAGAGTAACTGTCTGCACAGATCATTGCATGATGGCTAAATGGATATACAATGCCTTGAAAAAGGCTTCATACCCCTTGTGGTTTTCAACAGTTTTAAATATTACACAACCCTAAATATATTTTATTGAGGTTTTATGTTTTAGATAACACAGCATTGTGTAAAAGAATGATAATGCTTTTCTACATTTTTAAATTAAAAAAAAACTGAAAGGTGTGGCGTGCATATGTATTCAGCTTCCATGGGCATATACTTAATAGGACCACCTTTAGCTGCAATTACAGTTGCACATTTGTTGGGATATGTCTCTACCAGCTTTACATATTTAGATAAAATAAATAACTTCAGCTCAGTCAGATTGGATGGAGAGCAAATGTGAACAGCAATTTCCAAGTCATGCCACCGATTCTCAACTGGATTTAGACCTGAACTGTGACTGGTCCATTCCAACACCTGAATAGGCTTTGCTTTAATCCATTACAGTGCAGCTTTGGCTGTATGTTTAGGGTTGTTGTCCTGCTGGAAGGTGACACTACGCCTTGTCTTGGCTGTATGTTTAGGGTTGTTGTCCTGCTGGAAGGTGACACTACGCCTTGTCTTGGCTGTATGTTTAGGGTTGTTGTCCGGCTGGAAGGTGACACTACGCCTTGTCTTGGCTGTATGTTTAGGGTTGTTGTCCGGCTGGAAGGTGACACTACGCCTTGTCTTGGCTGTATGTTTAGGGTTGTTGTCCGGCTGGAAGGTGACACTACGCCTTGTCTTGGCTGTATGTTTAGGGTTGTTGTCCTGCTGGAAGGTGACACTACGCCTTGTCTTGGCTGTATGTTTAGGGTTGTTGTCCTGCTGGAAGGTGACACTACGCCTTGTCTTAGCTGTATGCTTAGGGTTGTTGTCCTGCTGGAAGGTGACACTACGCCTTGTCTTAGCTGTATGCTTAGGGTTGTTGTCCTGCTGGAAGGTGACACTACGTCTTGTCTTGGCTGTATGTTTAGGGTTGTTGTCCTGCTGGAAGGTGACACTACGCTGTATGTTTAGGGTTGTTGTCCTGCTGGAAGGTGACACTACGCCTTGTCTTGGCTGTATGTTTATGGTTGTTGTCCTGCTGGAAGGTGACACTACGCCTTGTCTTAGCTGTATGCTTAGGGTTGTTGTCCTGCTGGAAGGTGACACTACGCCTTGTCTTGGCTGTATGTTTAGGGTTGTTGTCCTGCTGGAAGGTGACACTACGCCTTGTCTTGGCTGTATGTTTAGGGTTGTTGTCCTGCTGGAAGGTGACACTACGCCTTGTCTTGGCTGTATGTTTAGGGTTGTTGTCCTGCTGGAAGGTGACACTACGCCTTGTCTTGGCTGTATGTTTAGGGTTGTTGTCCTGCTGGAAGGTGACACTACGCTGTATGTTTAGGGTTGTTGTCCTGCTGGAAGGTGACACTACGCCTTGTCTTGGCTGTATGTTTAGGGTTGTTGTCCTGCTGGAAGGTGACACTACGCCTTGTCTTGGCTGTATGTTTAGGGTTGTTGTCCTGCTGGAAGGTGACACTACGCCTTGTCTTGGCTGTATGTTTAGGGTTGTTGTCCTGCTGGAAGGTGACACTACGCCTTGTCTTGGCTGTATGTTTAGGGTTGTTGTCCTGCTGGAAGGTGACACTACGCCTTGTCTTGGCTGTATGTTTAGGGTTGTTGTCCTGCTGGAAGGTGACACTACGCCTTGTCTTGGCTGTATGTTTAGGGTTGTTTTCCTGCTGGAAGGTGACACTACGCCTTGTCTTGGCTGTATGTTTAGGGTTGTTGTCCTGCTGGAAGGTGACACTATGCCTTGTCTTGGCTGTATGTTTAGGGTTGTTGTCCTGCTGGAAGGTGACACTATGCCTTGTCTTGCCTGTATGTTTAGGGTTGTTGTCCTGCTGGAAGGTGACACTACGCCTTGTCTTGGCTGTATGTTTAGAGTTGTTGTCCTGCTGAAAGGTGACACTACGCCTTGTCTTGGCTGTATGTTTAGGGTTGTTGTCCTGCTGGAAGGTGACACTACGCCTTGTCTTTTGCAGGTTAACAGGTTTTCTTCCTGGATTGCCCTGTATTTAGCTCCATCCATCTTCCCATAAACTCTGACCAGTATCCCGGTCCCTGCTGAAGAAAAGCAGAAATTCCATGATTCTGCCACCACCATGTGGGGATGGTGTGTTCAGGGTGATGTGAAGTGCTGTCTTTCCTCCACATATAACATTTGGCATTTAGGCTAAAAAGGTCAACTTTGGTATCATCTGACCAGAGCACCTTCTTCCACATGCTTGCTGTGCCCTCTGCATCACAGTTTCTCAACCTGCGGGGGTACGTGACTGTGTTCCAGGGGAAACCTTCAGGGGGTGTCTAACTGGTCTGGTATATTATTTTACAAGTGAAACCTAATCCCCTCTTGCATTTGAAATGCCATGGGGCCTGTGGCCTACTTATTTTGGTACAATGTATGATTAATTACCCCCTTTGTGGTACTTGTTTGGGGACTTTTGTCTCTAGGGAGTACTTGGCATTAAAAAGGTTGAGAACCACTGCTCTACATAGCTTAAGGTGAATGGGGCCTCTCATGGCTTGCTCTCAACCACTTTTTACCACTTTTCTATAAAGGCCAGATTTGTGGAGTACACAACTACTGTATTAGTTGTCCTGTGGACAGATCCTGCCAACTTAACTGTGGATCTTTGCAGCTCCTTCAGAGTGACATTCTTGGCTACTTCTCTAATTGGTGCTCTTGCCTGGGTTGTCAGTTTAGGCAGATGGCCATGTCTTGGTAGGTTTGTTGTCTGGCTATACTCACAGATGATATGTTGAACAGTGCTCCAGTAGACACGTTCAGAGCTTGGACTATTTTTTAAAAGTTAACGCTGCAATACACTAAGCCACAACTTTATCCCTGAGCTATCTGTGTTTCTTGGTTTTTATGATGCTCTAATGATCTACGGCCACCCTCACACCTAAGCATTGCGTTTTTGCTAGCAATTTCCTATGTAGCGCTTGCAAGTGGCAATCCAATGGAGGGCGATCACAGTGCTATCGCCCAAAATCGCTGCATGCAGTGTTCTTGGGGAGCACTCACGATCATCGCCGTGGAGTTGCGACCTCTGGTCTGGACCAGCCCATAGGTAACTAGTGCACTGTTCCTCTCCTGTAATTACTCAGGTGTGAGCAGCACCTAACAAACCTCTGAGCGCTTCACAGAATAGATGGTTTTTTGAGAATAATTCATTTTGGTCCCTTTGAGGGCAATTGGTTACACTGGGAGCTGAACACTTTTCATTTTTTTATTTTTTACAAATTTGGAAAAGCATGTATAAACTTCTTTACGTGTAACTTTTATTTTATGTAACATGTAACAATTATTTTACGTTGTTGCTTAATAAAATCTTTTTACATTTGGCTGTAATGTTTAAAAATATGGAACAGTTCAGAGGGCATGAATAATTTTTCAATGCACTGTGCATTCATCATAAGAACTGGGATGGCAATAAGCCATTTTCCAGCACAATGTTGCTCAAAGGGAAGGTAGTGTTCAGCAATCCTCCCATGTAAAAGTGAAAAGTGACATAATAACCTCTTTGTTTTTTTTCCAATACCATCTTGGCGGGAATGTTTTTTGAGCTGGGTGTGTAACCCCTTATACATATTTATTATAATAGATCATTCAACCTCATTTGGGTCCTGCTGGGTTCCTCCATAATATGTCTGCATTATTCTTTTTAATATGTCTGTTTCTTTCTTAACAGGCAGCTTTGCAGTGTGGGGCGGCCTTTTTTCCACCATTGATTGTGGCCTAGTGAGGATACGAGGAAAGGAGGACCCCTGGAACTCCATTACCAGCGGCGCTCTGACAGGAGCAGTACTGGCCTCCAGAAGTAAGACACACTGCATGGGCAGACATATTTAAGAATTATATAATTTTCCATTATAGGTGACCTAAACCTTCACTGGCACAATGCTATAATGTCCACAGGGACAGTAAACAAATCTTTCCTACCGCTCATGCCATCAGTGAGTTCTGCATCTAGACAGATACTCCCCTTTTCCAGGCAAATATCCATTTGATAGGTGACAAGTGTGTAATATGCAGTGTGGAGCTGTTTTCTGTCCCTTGTCATACAAAACTCCATTTTTGATTTAGAGATCTTTAACTAAAGGGGTATCCCAAATTGGGATACCCTGAGGATAGTTGTTACCACAATGCCCTAAAGTATTTTGTTTAGGCCTGCCTTAAGTATGTACATAAAGTGCACTGAAAAGATACTAATAGAAAAAAATACAAAATCTGTCAATTGATCACCAGTGCAGCAGAACATTCTGAGGCTACCTTGTCTGGCCCTGCTGAGGAGCATCAGAGATTTCCAGGGCCATATAACCAGGTGTTCGGTGGCCCTCCAAATTCAGAGATGTGATGACAATGCAGAATCAGACTTTATTAGCCAATTGATCAGCTGGTCTGGGTCCAGTTACGTCTGGGTCCAGACTTTATTCATTGACCAATCACAAGGGTTTGTTGGGTGGGCTTGCCCTTGTCTCAGGCTTCCTCTTACAGTATGCTAAGCACGGCTTCCCAAGTTTGGAAAGCCATCGGGGTGCAGGGACTAACTGACCCTTAGTCCTTTGTAACTGGAGGCTCACTTTGAAGACAGGCAAAAAAGAAAAAGCTTTATACTCACCCCCGCAGATGATTGCTCCTAGTCAGATGCTAGGTGCCATAGCTGGTTGTCGGGTCCATTTCCTGCACTGCATGGCCCATTAGGCCGTTGCATTGCAGTCAATGGGAGGGGGCATGCCAGGCCTTGACATGGCCCCTCCTTAGCCAGCAACAGAGGAGGCGTGTAAGTATTACTGTGACTACTTGTGAGGGGTGGCATTGAGTGCGAGATAGCAATGAATCAAACCTGGATCTGCCGATCAGGTAAGGCATAGGGAATGGCCCACGCCATCAAATACAAGATACCGGGGTGCATCTTAGGATCACTGATAAAGTTAATATAGATGTGATCCCAGGGGGTTTGGCACAGGGTTAGGAAATTGTCCAGCCCTGGAGTCTAAAAGACAATTGGGTTTTTGTCCATTTTATTGACTCATCTAATTTTATCAGCAAATGTATTTTTCTCCCCACCTCCTTCAGGATGGCCAGAGAGAGCGGCTCCTCCCCTTAGAGAGGAAAAACAAACTGGGACAGGTTAAAAGCCCCACGCCTCCCCCTAATCCTCCAGTATTGTGTTGCCTCTCCAGGAAACTGGCTGGGACCCCTTCATTGTCCAGATTTGCTTTTTTAATTTATTATCTTTTAAACCCAGGAAAAACTGGGGAGTTGCTCGCCATCCCCAGACTTTAAATTATGCAGGACCTTGAGCTCCAAATCATTTTGGACTCTGGGCAGAACGTCGGTGAGGGCTGGGGCGGTCGGCGAGGCGATCTGGGTGCCTCTCTTGGATGCCTTCTCGACTAAGCGGGGGGGTCCCCAGGGAATACACGGTTCTTGCCAGTGTAGGTGCTCGGTCAGTCGTGCTGAAGGTAATGGAGGTGGGACTTCCGGTAGGGTGCCCAAGACACACTTTTGGCTGGAGTTCCGCTTCCAAGGCAGCCTCACTGAATGTGCTCCATCTCTGTTCTGGGCCGCGACATTGAGGGATTGAATAGCACTTTGGCACTTAGCGGAGCTCCACGCCAGGCTACGGCGGTGACTACCACACCTGTGCTCAGACAAAGCTCCAACACCGTGTTTCGACAGTGATCCCCAGCAGAGACAGAGCTGCACAGCAGGCGGGAACTGGATGGGTTCTCTCTTGACACCTCATACACCGGAGGAGTCAAGCCAGAAGTATGCCTTGAGAAAAGATGGCGAGCATGGTTCTAATAGAAACAAGTTGTCTGAAGAAATGTCAGCAAAGCTTCAGGACATTTACGATACAATGTAAATTGATTCTGTGGAGCAGCCTCTCTCAGTCCAGGATGCATTGTATCATAAATTCATAACCAAGAAATAAGTTTTTCTCACCTACTACGTTAAAAAGAAAGTTTCATGTTGATATAACAGAAGCTGAATCTTGGGCCAAATGTCCTAAACTAGAAGATGCTATTGCTCAGGTTTCAAGATTCTCTGACCTGAGCTTTGAGGATGCAGGTACTATGGATCACCATACTGATGGCATCCTCAAGAGAGCCTGAGATGCAGCTGCTTTATTCTTAGTATACAGTACGTCCTGCTCCAGATAGATTACTTACACTTGGGTTATCCTCCGCCAGATGGCGCTGCACTGCAGAGACATGTAGAAACAGGCTCCTCCCGGCCCCTCAAATACCCAGGGACCTCCCACAAATCCCCAGATTTCTCTGCAGTGCTGACTGCGAAGACATGAAATTATCACTCTCTCGCAGGTGAGCGGGTCTATTAGCCTGCGGTCCTGCAGGACTATTCCCACCCGTCCTTCGTGTGATGTGTCTCCCAGCCTGGGCTGCGCTGGTCGGGTGAAGGTAGGCGGCACCATGCGTGCTTATGGAGCGCTGCTCCACCGCAGTCCCCCACCAAAGGGTAGGCGGTATAGGCTGATGGTGAGCCTTTATGGGATGCCCCTCCCGCATTATTGTCCCATGCCCCGTTAGCGGTGGGCCCTGTACAAAAGACCGCCATCCTCCCTCATTCTCCCCGTAGTCTTCGGGGGGGGTGTGGGTGAGCGTGTATCGTGATTCGTGCATACCGCCTGTTATCATGTTTGTTTGGACTAGTATATGTGGTGTCAACCGCTGCGCTGACTTGTCTTTTTACTATTGCAAATGCCGCGGCCGCACGCGCCTTTTCCTTCATTTGGATGTTCCGCGCCGGGCTGCGGCGTTACCTCAGACGCTCCTGCTTCCTCGTTGGCTGCTTGTCGGATGGACTTCGTGCTCTTCAGGGGGGCGGGGCCTGGCCTGGCGCGCCCTGCTTCACGGCTCGCTCTGGCCCGCCCTTCGAGGTACTCGGAGCCATGTTGTCAGGTCGCGCGCGTGTGACGTTCTTACTTACCGTGGTCCGTAAGTGCCCTCGTGGGCGGCTTTATACCCATTGTAGTGTGTTTGGCTCTGACACCCCTTCTTCTCATTGTGTCTTTCAGACGGGTGAATCCATTGGCTTCTCCCGGCCCGGTGTAATTGATAGTTGGGCCTTGTAAAATTACTTCCACTTCCCTAGCGGGTCATTGGGGCATCCAGGGTTGCTTTATAGCGTCAATCCCCACTGGCATATTGTGCCTAATAATCACCATATGGAGGCATCTCAGGATAATGTGACCGGGGTCCCTTGGGACAAGACCGGTGGTGTATGGCGTGTGGACAGCCTCATGCTGACGCTGACGAGGCGCGGGTCTTTGTACCCTGTGCTGAGCAAGTGCTGGCTTTGCAATCTGGCCTGCCAGTGGCTGCACCTCGTTTCATTACTCCCACCAGCTTAAATCTCTCTCCTGTTGTTGCATTCTTGTGGGGATTCTCAGCCTGATGTGTCTTCTAGACTGCCTACTGCTGAACAGATTATTGCGAGGTCTTTAGCGCGTAAGGGCCCTGGTAAGAAGCTGCACTTGGCGCCTTATGTTACTGTTTTCCCTATGGGATCTCAGGAGTTTAGGAATCTGTGTGGCTATACCCCTTCTGATGGAGAGCTCTTTTCTGACTCAGGCTCATCTGATGAGAGACCAAGGGGTCATGACGATTCTGGCTCTGACCCCTGGGCCCCGGATGACACTGACAGATTATTGACCCAGATCTTTGAAGTTCTGTCTATCTCTCTCCCTGGTGAGGCTCCCAGGCAAAAAAGGGAGCGTCTTCATACAGCAATATCACTTTTGGAATTTCTAGAGCAGGCACATTTCCATACCCTTGTGCTCAAGGAACAGTAAACTTCCCGGGGTTCCAAGGGATTGGGATAGGAAGTATCCTTTTCCCCCTGAGGTGGTTAAATGTTGGTCATCCCCCCCCCCCTGAGGTGGATGTCCCAATCCTAGGGCTATCTAACACCCCTGTCATGCATTCCCCTGATTCTACTACCCTGCGGGATGCTGAGGACCGGCGCATTGACCTGCTGGCCTCCCACGCCTTTGCATGTGCGGGGACGGCGCTGTGCCCGGTCTGTGCCTCTGCTATTACTGCTGTGGCCACTAGAACCCTTATCAGAAAAATGTTTGATAGTGCCCCTGATGATCTCCCTTGTGAGGTGTTTAATGCACTCTCCAGTTGTGATGTTTTTGTAAATTTTGCCCTATTAGCATTGGATGACACCATCAAAATGTGTGCAAGAACTTCTGCCCTCGTGGTGGCCATACGCCGCTTGGTCTGGCTGCGACAGTGGGGTGCTGACAATGCTGCGAAGAAGGCCCTCACTGGGCTTCCTTTTAAGGGGCTACGCCTGTTTGGGGCCCGTCTAGACCTGTTTGCTAAGAGAGGTAAGTTACCCCAGTGCAGACGGCTGTCTCGGCCCCTTCGGGGCCAGGGCCCCCCTTCTCCCCCCTACCATGGTGTTGAACATGAACCAGGGGTGTCCTTTGTGGGGGCTCGCGCAGATTCCTGTCCCAGGAGCAGAAGACAACGTCCTGGCTCCTCCGGGGGGGGGGGCTAAGCCCAAATCCTCTCCCAAGTCCCCTCAAGCATGATGGGGCGCCCTCGCCCGTCAGGGTGAGGGGACGGCTGCGGCACCTTGCTCAAGTCTGGAGGCATCACGCCTCAGACCGGTGGATTCAGGAGGTAGTGTCCTCCGGCTACAAGATAGAGTTTGCTGTGCGGCCTCTCCCAAGATTATCAGGTCCCGGGTACTCCTTGTTCCTGCCTCTGCTCAGGTGTTGGCGCAGGCTGTGCAAGGCCTGCTGGGTCTGGGGGTAATTTGCAGATTTCCCTTAAAAGACAGAGGCAAGGGACTATACACCAACCTTTTCACAGTTCCCAAAAAAGATGGCTCAGCCAGGCCCATTCTGGATTTACAGATCTTCAGCAAATTGTCAAGAACAGACGTTTTTCGCATGGAAACTCGGCGCTCGGCCATTAGCTCCTTGCGCCCCGGGGGTTTGATGACGTCTGTGGATATCAAAGATGCTTACCTTCACATCCCTGTGTTTTCAGGACACCAAGGTTCCTCAGATTCGCGTTGGAAGATCAACACTGCCAATTTGTGGCCTTGCCATCTGGCCTCTCTTCAGCTCCCAGAGTGCTCACCAAGGTGCTGGGGGGGGTGATGTCTCTGATGAGGCCAAGGGGCGTCCGCGTGCTGCCCTACCTGGACTGCCTCATCACTTGCTGCCCCGCTGGTGGTGTCCATTCTGGAGTCATTTGGATGGGTGATCAACCATCCCAAGTCCTCCCTGTCCCCTTCCTTGATAACTCCATTCCTAGGAATGAATCTGGATTCAGTTCAGGCGAGGATCTTCCTTCCTCAGCAGAAGGTGGACAATCTGCTTGCACAGGCCCAGTCCCTCCTAGCTTGTCCCCGTCCCTCCACCAGGCAGGGGATGCAGCCGGTGGGCCTGCTGGTGGCGTGCTTCGAAGCGGTCCCTTATGCTCAGTTCCACTTGGGGCTTCTGCAACTTCTCCTATTGTCTGTATGGGACAAGGACCCAGCATCCCTGGACAGGGTCTGTGTGCTTTCCCCCCTGGTAAGGAGGTCCCTCTTGTGATGGATGGACTCAGGGAACCTGTTGGGAGGCAGATCTTTTCTTGCCCCTTCCTGGGAGACGGTCACCACAGATGCCAGTCTATCAGGTTGGGGGGGGGGGGGGGGGGTTCTGGAAGTCCCTGCGGTTCCAGGGGAGGTGGGGCCCTTAGGAGGCCCACACATCTATCAACGTCTTGAAGCTGTGAACGATCAGGTTAGTTCTGGATCGCTTGACTACTCATCTTCAGGGCTTGCCTGTTCAGGGGCCCTCTGTCAATCTGACGGCAGTTGCCTACGTCAATCATCAGGGAGGGACCTGGAGCAAGAGGGCCCTCCAGGAAGTGTGTCTGATCCTTACCTGGGTGAAGGCCAATGTTCCCTGCATATCAGCGGTATACATTCTGGGGGGGTCCCTCTGCAACAGGGTGTTCCAATCTCTGTGTCACCGTTGGGGCCAACTAGATGTGGATCTGTTTGCGTCCCGTCACAATCACAAGCTCCTGGCCTTTGTCTCCCTGTCCCAGGATCCTCTAGCCGTGACCACGGATGCTTTAGTAATGTCATGGCAGGACATTCAGTTCCGGTATGTCTTTCCTCCATTCCCCCTGCTGTGCAGGGTCCTGCGCAAGATTGCTCTGGAAGGGGTGCCAGTGATTCTGGTGGCCCCCAGGTGGCCAAGAAGAGTGTGGTTCGCAGACGGCAGTAGATCAGTACGTTCTGCCAGGAGTGCCAGATCTGCTCACTCAGGGCCCCTTACGCCATCCCAATTTACAAACTCTGGCTTGACGGCCTGGCTGCTGAAACCTCCATCTTGATGGAGAAAGGCTTGTCTGCCTCGGTGGTTGAGACCATGGTGAAGGCTAGGAAGATAACTTCTTCTTCCATCTATTATAGGGTATGGCGTGCCTACATTGACTGGTGTGAGTCTAGGTCTCTTCCCTGTCAGGTGTTCTCAGTTCCCAGGGTTCTGGAGTTTTTTTTTACTGCATGGGTTGGAGTTGGTTCTCCAACTCAGTACTTTGAAGGGTCAGGTTTTTCTGACCTGTCTGTCTTCTTTCAGAAGTCTTTTGTTCAGCATTCCTTGGTTAAGACTTTCTTTCAGGGGGTCACTCATGTGCGTCCCCCACGAAAACCTATGGTCCCTGTTTGGGATTTGAATTTGGTCCTGTCTGCCTTGCAGGGTGCTCCCTTTGAACCTATTCAGGATGCTGCTCTGGCTGTACTTACCCTCACGGTTGTCTTTCTGGTGCCTATTACTTCGGTCAGGCGTGTGTCTGAGCTGGCGGCTCTGTCTATCCAGCCCCCATACCTTGAGAGACACCAGGATATGGTGGTGTTCCGCTTTAAGCCGGATTTTCTGCCTAGGTGGTGTCTGCTTTTCATTTGTATCAAGATATTGTTCTTTCTTCATTGTGTCCTAATCCTAGCAATGCTAAGGAAAGGGTTTTGCATTCCTTGGATGTGGTCAGGTGTCTGAAGTATGACCTAGTAGTAACTGCGTCCTTCAGGAAAACTGATGCTCTTTTTGTGGTCCCTTCTGGTCCTAGGAAGGGTTTGGCTCCTGCCAAGTCTACTATCAGCAAATGGATCCGTCAGGCTGTGATTCAGGCCTATTCTGCTAAGGGGAAGAATCCTCCCTTCCGCCTTATTGCTCATTCTGCTCGTGCTATTGGTGCCTCTTGGGCCTTCCAGCACCAGGCTTTCTGTTGAACAAGTTTGCAAGGCCGCTACTTGGTCTTCTGTTCATACCTTTTCAAAGTTTTACAAGGTTGATGTTAAGGCCGCAGCTGTTGCTGTTTTTGGCCGCAAGGTTTTGCAGGCGGCAGTGGTTTAAACTGTCTGCTGCTACCTTTTTTATTGGGGATCCCACCCTACTTTATATACACTGCTATTGGATGTCCCAAGTGTAAATAATCTATCTGGAGCAGGACGTACTGTATACTAAGAATAATACAATTCTGTGAAATACTCACCTGTAGAATTGGTATTATAAGTATACAGTACGTCCTGCTCCACCCCACCCTGGTTTTTGCATTATTCTGGATCCCCTGTATGGTGATTATCATTGTTATAGTTACCAGTTTTTGGGTGGTTAAATTCTCCCGGCTTGGAGAATCTTTGGGAGCTTCCTCTACTGCCGAACCTACTGATGTAGGGACCGGTACACTCAAGCCTTCCGAAGCTAGCGGCCGGTCTTGCCTCGTGGAAACTGAGGAGTAAAGGATTGTCACAGAAAGTTGTCGTGATGCTCTTGGATAGCAGGAAAATGACAACTAGAAAAATTTACCACAAAGTTTGGAAAGGTTTTTCCTCTTACTGCAAAGATAACAGTTTTGATTAAGGATTCTATACCGGTGGTCCCCGAGTTCCTGCAGGAAAGGTTGGAATTGGGACATACCGTAAGTCCGCTAAGGATCTAGGCCTCGGCCTTATAGATTTTCTTAGACAAAGAGTTTAGAAAGAATTATATAATCAACAGATTTTTTTTATCCATAGGCTGTAAAAAGCCAGTTCACTGCATACATTGTCCATCCTGGGACTTGGTCTTGGTCTTCCTCTGCCTCTTCTTCAACCCCACAAGGAGACCTCTCTCAAAGTAATTTTTTTTTTATTGCTATCCTCTCAGCCAGAAGAGTGAGTGAATTGCAGGCTCTCTCAGTTAGAGGCCCCTACTGTCTCATCTTAACCCAGACCCCTTATATTTACCTAAAATTGCCTCCACATATCATCGTTCTGGGGAAATCATCCTTGCTTCCCTCTTCTCATCTCTTAGATGTATGCAGAGCCATTAATTCTGATAACCTCTAGTGTTATCCACCACTATAGCCAGGTGGATTAGGCAGGCCATTTATCTTGCCTACTCCGGCATGATGACTTCACCTCCACAACAACAGTTGCCACAGGTTAGATTTAAAGTGGACCAACACCCAGGGGTGATCGGCCCGGGAATCTATAAGATTCCCGGGCCGATCACCTCACTCACCGGGGGACATCCGAGATCGGGATGTCCCGCGGGGTGAAACCCCCCAGAAAACCCCCAAATGGCCGGCGCGGGCACGCCGAAAGTGACGCGCGGGAGGCGGCGGACACGCTGTCCTGGACGCCGCTGACACCCGCTTGGACGTCGGCGGGGATTGGACGGCGCGGTCACGTGGGAGCGGGGAGAGGTGAGTTTTTTGGGGTTTCTGGGGGGTTTCAGAGAGCGGGACACCCCCGATCGGGGTGCCCCGCCGAAGTGGACCAAAACCCAGGATAGTCAAAATCCTGGGTGTTGGTCCACTTTAAGTATTCTTGTGTTATACTGGGGGAAGGGGGGCGTTTAACTTGTCTCAGTTTGTTTTTCTTCTCTAGGGGGAGGGGCCAGTCTCTCCGTGGCCGCCCTGAAGGACTCATAGAAATACTGTAGCTGGTAATAATAATTTTTTTAACCCAGGGCCACTACAATAGTGGATCTGGGTTACTGCGTCTCCCTGTCACTGTATAAATGTTAGCTGGTACTGTCACTAGGTTGCAGTATATCTAAGTTGAGATCTGGGAATTTTAGCCTTAAATTTTAGCCTTAAAGCAGACCAAAACCCAGTGTGGCTTGCCCTGAAAGCTAAAAGATTCCAGGGCTCGCCACTTGCCTTCCTTTGGAATATCCCAATACGGGATTCCCCACTGTGTGAAACCCCACTGGGTAACCACAAAATTCACCTTTACCAGTGGCTTCCTCCGGGGTGTAAGTGAGAGCGGGTGCATCCTCAGCATTTCTGGGTTGAGGTGCACTCCCTTGCCCAAACATTCAGATAGGCTGGGGACAGGAGTTCACCCACATCTGGGGATGCGGGTGCTTTCGCTTCCGATTTCCATAAACAGCCTTTTACTGAAGATTAATATGCATTGCAAATAACTCTAATTGGATGAGAGCCCGCACATGTGCTGTAGGACCAGGGAAAGCTGAGTTTTTCATGGGCAAACTGGGGAATTTCACACAGCAGGGGCAAAGAACAAACCCTAGGATAGCCCAAAAAAGATTTTGTTCCGCTCTAAGGATCAGTACATTAGTACATTCTTTTGCTTTCCAGCAGTTAAAAAATGTAAAAAATCTGGCCAAGCAAGGGTCCTCCTTTAGGGACAGGGACCTGGGCAATTGCCTTCCCGTAAGGCTGGCCCTGTTCTGTGACATTTTTTAGATAATCAATAAGAACATAAAAACAAGTGTATTTTGTTTGTGTTTAGATGGTAGTGTCTCAGGTTTTGGGTGTTCTTCCCCCTTTGTTGTCTCCTTTCAGGTGGCCCTCTGGCTATGGTGGGCTCGGCACTGATGGGGGGGATTCTGCTGGCTCTTATTGAAGGAGTTGGGATTCTCCTCACACGCTACACGGCACAACAGTTTCAAAACCGTGAGTACATGAAAGTCCTGCCAGTGCAGCACAGGGACCTATGGTAAAGTGCATCTTGGGAGATGGATGTCATCCTTACCTTAGGTCACACCCTCTTAAACCTGTTACACCCGCTCACCCTTCTGAAGTTTGAGCAAGGGCCATGTTGATGCTTTTGTGGACCCACAAAATAAGCAGTATGGAAACTGTGGAGCATCATGTGTCATTGATATGAGGGGTGAAAGTCCAACTACAACGATGTATTGGAGCAGCTCACTGCCAAAATGAGCCAGGGGTCTACCAGACTTATCTAAAACAGCAGTTATGTGAACCCGACTGTGTATGGGGCTCCGAAGCAGACACTTCTGCTTGAGGTTGCAAAGGCTTCAAAGGATGGTCTTCCCTGATGAGTCACGTTTCTGCTTTATTGAACGGGTGGACGTTGGAGTGTTAGGCAAGAAGAACAAACACGCTGCAACCACTGCTAGAGGAATACATGTTGGTGGTGGCAGCATTATGGTCTGGGGAATATTTTTGCGGCATTCTCCGGGCCACTCATTCGTGTTTAAGGCACTCTCCGCCAATTTGGGTACGAATCCATCCATCCATCCATGCAGGAAACATACACCCACAGATGCAGATTGTCTTCCCTTAGGCAGATCAGATCTTCCAGCAAGACGATGCAACATGTCACATGACCAAGACTTTCACGTGCTACCCCCGAACTAAACACAGCTGAGCATATGAAGGAGCACCTTAATCGATGTGTTCACTTTATGGATCCCCACCCACATGCAGCTGTTAGTTGCACTGCAGTCAGCATGGCTCCAGATACCTGTGACAACCTACCAGAGCCTTATAAACCCACTCTCAGCCCATCTAGCTGCTGTACTTGCTGCACATGGATATTAGCTGATGCTCATAATAATGTGACTCGCCTGCGTGTATATTTATGTTTTCCAACCATTTTTCTTCTCCAGTGGTGGAAGGACATTGGGGTTTCATCACCAGATAATTAGCATAGTATCCCCATGTTCATATGAGCTTTTTAAATAGATCATGTTCCTATTTTTTTTCTTCGCTCACATGTCATTCCTGTTTTGCAGCCAGCCCGTTTGGCGAGGAGCCAGGCAATGTAGCGCACTGACACAGACGGCGTGTACGGCTCCGGCTCAGCCTGTCAATGCAGCACTTCCCCATCCCTGCTGCTGCTGCTGCTGGCGGAAGAGGAAAGGGGGCTCACCAAATGTTCCTGTTGTTTATTAGAAATAAACAGTCTTGCTAATAAGTCCTAGCTTCATGGTGTATCTAGCCTGGCTACCTGGTCCTAGCCACTATCATCCCTGGCCTCCCCAGCATTGTGGCAATCATAGAAGTCCCCAACACAACTATTGAACAGGCAGGCATGCTGAGGCTTGTCGTGCATGACAGCTGGGGCATAATGAAATTGGAGAAAGAAGCGCTGATGCATGGAAATCTGGATATGTTTTTCTTTTAACAGTGGGACATTTGATTCGATAGTTGCATATCAAGTTGTATTACATAGCACATGGGCATTCCATCCCCAGCCCCACCCATGACTCATAAACAAAATCCAAATCCAGGGCTGCCTGCTGTCCTTCCCCCTTCTATACCATCCCTAACAGATGGTAAGCTCTTCCTCCTTATCTTCCCTTATACACTAATGGATTGTAAGCTCTTCCCCCTTCATTGCCTCCCTTATACAGTACCCTAATAGATTGTAATTCCTCTTCTTGTGCATCCTCTGTTATACCTATTAGATTGTAAGCTCTACCTCTAGTAGATTGCAAGCTATTTCTCCATCTTACCCAAATGACTGTAAGCTCTTTAATAAATTGTATGCTCCCTCCCTTAGCCCCATCCATGACTCTTTAGACAGCAAATTTAAAACAAAACTTTAAAATAAATCTTTCTTTAATAGGGTACAGATTAGGATCATATTATTTGTACCATGCTGCAAGAATTCATGATGACCGGTGTTCTTCGTTAATTACTCGAGTTTGATGGGGTCCGGTATCTGGAGGCTGTGGGTTGGGGTTGGCTTGTTGTTATACAGATAGTAAGCCACTATATTTACATAGTTTTATTGTCCCAGCTTTGTCGGCTGGTTACTCAGAGACGCCCCCTCTGGCAAGCTGCTGTAGAGCATCATCGCTGCAAACCACTCTGGCCGTGTTGTGAAAGAATCACATGACCTTGGTACCTGTGCTGTCCAACCTCCACATAGATGGGGAATCGGTACGATCGTCTGCAGGATGTTCAGTATCTGGGGTGAATCTGAAATGATGCAACAAAAGACAGTGCTGAGAATTCAAAGCCAAACCCCCTCTATAGAGTATCTGGAAAGTGTGGAAGGCTGCTCCTGTGTACAACCAATCGGGTGCATGAGATTTTCTGAAAAAGGAGAAACTAGAAAGACACATCTATGTAATAGATCTGCTAACCATCATAATCTGGACAGTAAGACGAGGGGTAGCTTATAAACCCCAAATAAAAAATCCAGCCAGCATGCTTATTTCTTTTATTGGAAGGAAGAAGAAGCAGGGGTGACATGTTTATACCATTCTGCTTTTACGCGGAAAAACTGCTCAACTCTAGGCCTGTCCTATGAGCTAGCCAGTCTGTAACTCTTCTGATGTGTGTAGATGCTTCTACCAACCATGCAATGATTTTGTTAATTTCTAAGGTGGTTATTGCTTTCATTTTCCACAGGCTGGCTCAGAAGACAGGGTCTATAAGACTCCAGGGCTACCAGAATCCCTTGCCAGTGTGAAACCTGCTGACTCCCCAGTAAAGCCTACCTGATCCCCGATCCAACGAACATGCGCGAGCCATGGGTGCACTACACTATATCTTTAGCTAGGCGCGTCTCTGTGCCAGGCATTTGTGGGTGGCTGGCACAAGCATGCCCCCTGGTAGAGGATAGCAGGGATGCGGTCTGCTGATTGGCTGCGTGCCCACGCATGTGGCGTAGACACGGGGAAAGGTGAGTTTTTATGGAAGACCTGGGACATTTCACTTCACAGACAAGTACAGAGATCATTACAAACCAGAAGTTCAGACCAAATGTGAGAACAGGAGACAATAGGAAAGAGAGCCCTGCCATTATGATATTACAGTCTAAGAGATAATGATAGCTTGTTCGGTAGCTGGATCCTGCATTTCCACAGGCCTCATACCCCATTCACCAATGCTTCTGTGAAAGGCCACAGCCTTGTTATCAGTCACAGGGGTGTGACTATGCCCCCCCCCCCCCTTCATTTACTATAATGGAGAGGAGTGGCGTGTTAGGCCGGAGCCAACTACCATGATTGCAATGAATGGAGAGGGCATGGCAGCGCGCTCCTGTAAACCCGGCACGCCATCAATACAGACCCTATGTTCTGGCCCAGGCTGCGACGAAGACTGAAAACCAGATATCCGGAGAGTTTACGAACTTCTGGACTAGCACCAGTCCGTGGTGGGGGAAAAAAGATAAGTGCCCTTCAGTTTTTTTGCCTGCTGAATCACTTTAAGCCAGGGTATATGCTTTTTGGAAGATGTGAGTTTTGAGGACACGCTTAGAGCAATGGATTGGGTGGAGGAGTGCTGATCACATAGAATATTTACATTATCCTCATCCACTAAGCAACCAATGTTTATGTTGACAGCAGAGGCAACTGCTGCACACTGATCTCAGGAGAATGTAATCCCCTCCGATTGGGAAGCCTACATACAATATAAGGGAGGGGAGAGAAAGGAGAAGAGCTTACAATCTAATGGGATATAAGGGAGGATACAGAAGGAGGAAGAGCTTACAATCTATTAGGGTATAAGGGAGGATACAGAAGGAGGAAGAGCTTACAATCTATTAGGGTATAAGGGAGGATACAGAAGGAGAAGAGCTTACAATCTATTAGGGTATAAGGGAGGATACAGAAGGAGGAAGAGCTTACAATCTATTACGGTATAAGAGAGGATACAGAAGGGAGAAGAGCTTACAGTCTATTAGGATATAAGGGAGGATACAGAAGGGGAAGAGCTTACAATCTATTAAGGTATAAGAGAGGATACAGAAGGGGAAGAGCTTACAATCTATTAGGGTATAAGAGAGGATACAGAAGGGAGAAGAGCTTACAGTCTATTAGGATATAAGGGAGGATACAGAAGGGGAAGAGCTTACAATCTATTAAGGTATAAGAGAGGATACAGAAGGGGAAGAGCTTACAATCTATTAGGGTATAAGGGAGGACACAGAAGGAGAAGAGCTTACAATCTATTAGGGTATAAGGGAGGATACAGAAGGAGAAGAGCTTACAATCTATTAGGGTATAAGGGAGGATACAGAAGGGGAAGAGCTTACAATCTATTAGGGTATAAGGGAGGATACAGAAGGGGAAGAGCTTACAATCTATTAGGGTATAAGGGAGGATACAGAAGGAGAAGAGCTTACAATCTATTAGGGTATAAGAGAGGATACAGAAGGAGAAGAGCTTACAATCTATTAGGGTATAAGGGAGGATACAGAAGGAGAAGAGCTTACACTCTATTAGGGTATAAGAGAGGATACAGAAGGGGAAGAGCTTACAATCTATTAGGGTATAAGGGAGGATACAGAAGGAGAAGAGCTTACAATCTATTAGGGTATAAGGGAGGATACAGAAGGAGGAAGAGCTTACAATCTATTAGGGTATAAGGGAGGATACAGAAGGAGGAAGAGCTTACAATCTATTAGGGTATAAGGGAGGATACAGAAGGGGAAGAGCTTACAATCTATTAGGTTATAAGGGAGGATACAGAAGGAGGAAGAGCTTACAATCTATTAGGGTATAAGAGAGGATACAGAAGGAGAAGAGCTTACAATCTATTAGGGTATAAGAGAGGATACAGAAGGGGAAGAGCTTACTATCTATTGGGGTATAAGGGAGGATACAGAAGGAAGAAGAGCTTACAATCTATTAGGGTATAAGGGAGGATACAGAAGGAGAAGAGCTTACAATCTATTAGGGTATAAGGGAGGATACAGAAGGCGGAAGAGCTTACAATCTATTGGGGTATAAGGGAGGATACAGAAGGAAGAAGAGCTTACAATCTATTAGGGTATAAGGGAGGATACAGAAGGAGAAGAGCTTACAATCTATTAGGGTATAAGGGAGGATACAGAAGGAGGAAGAGCTTACAATCTATTAGGGTATAAGGGAGGATACAGAAGGAGGAAGAGCTTACAATATATTAGGGTATAAGGGAGGATACAGAAGGAGGAAGAGCTTACAATCTATTAGGATATAAGGGAGGATACAGAAGGAGGAAGAGCTTACAATCTATTAGGGTATAAGAGAGGATACAGAAGGGGAAGAGCTTACAATCTATTAGGGTATAAGGAAGGATACAGAAGGAGGAAGAACTTACAATCTATTAGGGTATAAGGAAGGATACAGAAGGAGAAGAGCTTACAATCTATTAGGGTATAAGGGAGGATACAGAAGGAGGAAGAGCTTACAATCTATTAGGGTTTAAGAGAGGATACAGAAGGGGAAGAGCTTACAATCTATTAGGGTATAAGGAAGGATACAGAAGGAGGAAGAACTTACAATCTATTAGGGTATAAGGAAGGATACAGAAGGAGAAGAGCTTACAATCTAATGGGATATAAGGGAGGATACAGAAGGAGGAAGAGCTTACAATCTATTAGGGTTTAAGAGAGGATACAGAAGGGAGAAGAGCTTACAGTCTATTAGGATATAAGGGAGGATACAGAAGGGGAAGAGCTTACAATCTATTAAGGTATAAGAGAGGATACAGAAGGGGAAGAGCTTACAATCTATTAGGGTATAAGGGAGGACACAGAAGGAGAAGAGCTTACAATCTATTAGGGTATAAGGGAGGATACAGAAGGGGAAGAGCTTACAATCTATTAGGGTATAAGGGAGGATACAGAAGGAGGAAGAGCTTACAATCTATTAGGGTATAAGGGAGGATACAGAAGGGGAAGAGCTTACAATCTATTAGGGTATAAGGGAGGATACAGAAGGAGAAGAGCTTACAATCTATAAGGGAGGATACAGAAGGAGGAAGAACTTACAATCTATTAGGGTATAAGGGAGGATACAGAAGGAGACGAGCTTACAATCTATTAGGGTATAAGAGAGGATACAGAAGGAGAAGAGCTTACAATCTATTAGGGTATAAGGGAGGATACAGAAGGAGAAGAGCTTACAATCTATTAGGGTATAAGAGAGGATACAGAAGGGGAAGAGCTTACAATCTATTAGGGTATAAGGGAGGATACAGAAGGAGGAAGAGCTTACAATCTATTAGGGTATAAGGGAGGATACAGAAGGAGGAAGAGCTTACAATCTATTAGGGTATAAGAGAGGATACAGAAGGGGAAGAGCTTACAATCTATTAGGGTATAAGGGAGGATACAGAAGGAGAAGAGCTTACAATCTATTAGGGTATAAGGGAGGATACAGAAGGAGGAAGAGCTTACAATCTATTAGGGTATAAGGGAGGATACAGAAGGAGGAAGAGCTTACAATCTATTAGGGTATAAGGGAGGATACAGAAGGAGAAGAGCTTACAATCTATAAGGGTATAAGGGAGGATACAGAAGGAGAAGAGCTTACAATCTATTAGGGTATAAGAGAGGATACAGAAGGAGAAGAGCTTACAATCTATTAGGGTATAAGGGAGGATACAGAAGGAGAAGAGCTTACAATCTATTAGGGTATAAGAGAGGATACAGAAGGGGAAGAGCTTACACTCTATTAGGGTATAAGGGAGGATACAGAAGGCGGAAGAGCTTACAATCTATTGGGGTATAAGGGAGGATACAGAAGGAAGAAGAGCTTACAATCTATTAGGGTATAAGGGAGGATACAGAAGGAGAAGAGCTTACAATCTATTAGGGTATAAGGGAGGATACAGAAGGAGGAAGAGCTTACAACCTATTAGGGTATAAGGGAGGATACAGAAGGAGGAAGAGCTTACAATATATTAGGGTATAAGGGAGGATACAGATAGAGGAAGAGCTTACAATCTATTAGGATATAAGGGAGGATACAGAAGGAGGAAGAGCTTACAATCTATTAGGATATAAGGGAGGATACAGAAGGAGGAAGAGCTTACAATCTATTAGGGTATAAGAGAGGATACAGAAGGGGAAGAGCTTACAATCTATTAGGGTATAAGGGAGGATACAGAAGGGAGAAAAGCTTACAATCTATTTGGGTATAAGGGAGGATACAGAAGGAGGAAGAGCTTACAATCTATTAGGGTATAAGAGAGGATACAGAAGGGGAAGAGCTTACAATCTATTAGGGTATAAGGAAAAATACAGAAGGAGGAAGAACTTACAATCTATTAGGGTATAAGGAAGGATACAGAAGGAGAAGAGCTTACAATCTGTTAGGGTATAAGGGAGGATACAGAAGGAGGAAGAGCTTACAATCTATTAGGGTATAAGGGAGGATACAGAAGGAGAAGAGCTTACAGTCTATTAGGGTATAAGGGAGGATACAGAAGGAGGAAGAGCTTACAATCTATTAGGGTATAAGAGAGGATACAGAAGGAGAAGAGCTTACAATCTATTAGGGTATAAGGAAGGATACAGAAGGAGGAAGAACTTACAATCTATTAGGGTATAAGGAAGGATACAGAAGGAGGAAGAACTTACAATCTATTAGGGTATAAGGAAGGATACAGAAGGAGAAGAGCTTACAATCTATTAGGGTATAAGGGAGGATACAGAAGGAGGAAGAGCTTACAATCTATTAGGGTATAAGGGAGGATACAGAAGGAGGAAGAGCTTACAATCTATTAGGGTATAAGAGAGGATACAGAAGGGGAAGAGCTTACAATCTATTAGGGTATAAGGAAGGATACAGAAGGAGGAAGAACTTACAATCTATTAGGGTATAAGGAAGGATACAGAAGGAGAAGAGCTTACAATCTATTAGGGTATAAGGGAATTTTTATTAGTAAACAAACAAACAAAACTCAGCTAATCAGCATTAATACAGAATACAAAGAAAAAACATAATTGTATACAAAATAAACATAACACAGCAGAACTACTGCTACTACTACACACTATTTATTATCCATCATGTCAATACTGTTAATGATTAGTCAGTAAGGACCCATCAGGCTACAGGTCGGGGGGGGGGGGGGGGGGGGGTTAGGTATCGGGTTATCACAGGGACACATCATGCCATAACCTCCTGTTTTCTCGGCCTCGGATCCAGCGTAACTCAGAGATTATCAGGTCTGCGGCCTCCTTGTGCTGGAAAGGCTCGCGGTACATGGAGGTGCGGGTTCGGGTGTGCCAATGGTAATACTTTATGGTGGTTATAATGAGGTACAGGGTCTCTGGGTGGATTTCTGGACACAGTGGGGACACTCCGTAGACTCTTTCTAGGTAGGTCAGATCTTTTAACCTCTTAATCTTTAACCTATTGGCCACCTCCCCCCAGATTCTGCAAGCCCCCCAGCACTGAACCAGAAAGTGCTCCATTGTCTCCTCCACGCCACAACCTAAAGGGCAGCTCCGCTCAGGCTGGCACAACCACTTCATGTTCCCGCGAACATATAACTTCCTGTGAAAGGAAAGCCAGGCAGTGTCATAGAACTTAGGGGGTAACCTGGCCCCATTCAGGAACCTCAGGCCGTCCTGAAGGGTTGAGCAGCTGCAGTCCGTGATCTCGAGTGGTGAACAAAAGAAAGTCTCACATACTCTATTGTATACCTGCTTTCTGGAGTTGCCCTCTAAGTAGGACTTCCCAATTTTCCACGTTCTTAAAGACCTCAAACCCCCCTCCAGGTATGTAGGAAGGTGAGTCTGGGTCCACCTCCCCCGCTTAAGACTTCCATCCCGCATCCAGGACTCAGCAAAGGGCATAATCCAATTTATTATGCTTTTAACCCACAGGGAACTGCTACTAGGGCTCAGGCTTCCAAAATTGGTCTTTAAAAAGAGAGAGTCATACAGGACTTTAGGGTTCAGCATTTCCAGCCCCCCCTCTTTCTTTTTTAGATATGTCACCCCCCTCTTTACTGGGTTCAGTCTATTACCCCAAAGAATGCGGAAGAACAGACTGTAGAGCCTGGCTGATAGGGATTCTGGCAATGGGAAGATGACTGCAACATACAGGAAGATGGGAACTAGGTAAGTCTTTATCAGCTTGACCCTTGCTAGATAGGAGATCTTAGGGTTTCTCCACTGCTCTACTCTGGAACTTGCAATCTCTAGCTTCTCTTCCCAGTTTAGTTTGGCATTGTCCCCTCTCCCAAACTTGATACCTAGGATCTTGATTTCAGTCTCTGCCTTTGCAAACTGAGGGAGGTCAAATGTTGGGTCACCCTGCAGTGTCCAGAATGCCTTGCTTTTCTCTAGGTTTACTAGAGACCCAGAAGCCTCTGAGTAGCATGAGATGACCTGGGACAACCTCTGTGTCTCACCTGGGTCAGACAACACCACTGTCACATCATCTGCGTAGGCCAGAACGGTAAATGGTTCAGCACGGGGCACTGGCACTCCCTGAAAGTCACACTCCTGCAGGGATCTCAAAAAGGGGTCAATGGCGAAAACATATAACAGGGGACTCAAGGGACAGCCCTGCCTCACCCCTGCTTCAACACTAAAGGTGTCTCCTTTCCACCCATTTAATAAAGGAAAGGCCTCTGCCCCACGGTATAAGGTTTTTAACCACTCCACGAATGATGCAGGAATGCCGTATCGAAGTAAAGTCATCCACAGGTATTGGTGATCAACCCGGTCAAAAGCCTTGGCTTGGTCAAGGCTAACCACATATTTGCTATGGCCAAAAGCTCTGCACCTCTCTAGCATTTCTCTAAGCGATATCACTGCCCCAGTGATGTTCCGGCCTTTCACAGTCCCATACTGGCAAGTTGACAACAGGGCAGGGGACAAGCAGTTGAGTCTGGAGAATAGAATTTTTGCCAGGATCTTCCTGTCCACATTAAGGAGGGCAATGGGCCTCCAATTCTTTATATCATTGGCTTCTTTCCCCTTAAAAAGCAGGATCAAAGATGATTCTCTCATCGACTTCGGCATCACATAACTGTTAAAACAACTACTATATACATCAGCCAAGATGGGAGCCAGGAGATCTTTAAATTTCTTATAGAATTCCGCTGGTAGGCCATCGGGGCCAGGGGTCTTCTTTAAGTGCAAGCTACTTATGGCTTCTTTCACCTCCTCCATCGTTATATCTGCTGTTAAAAGGGAAAAGTCCACATCTCTGGTGTCTGGTTTTGGAGAGGATTCCAAAAAATGCAACATTTTTTCTTGATCTAGCGCCTTTTTCTGGAAAAGATCTTCATAAAAAGTCTTAACAACTCCCAAAATACCTGCCTGGGACTCTTGCAGGTTACCCTGGGTATCACGAAGGGCCATTACCAACTTTTTGGCCACTTTGTCCCTGCAGCTTTCAAAAGGGTCGGGTGTCCCTTGGGGTCCATAATCCCGCTCCACTATTAGGGACGATTATACTGGTGTTGCTGTAATTGGGACTTCAGATCATCTATTTTTCCCCTTGCCTCCAGCCCTTGTGAATAAAGTGACTCTAGTTGTTTCCTCAACTTCATATACTGGCAGTAGCTGCTCTGTCCCCTCTTAGCTGATAGTTTCCTCAGCAGTGTGGCAATGTCCTTCTTGATGTCCTCCCACCACTCAGCGCTGCTTTCATAAAAATCTATTCTGTCCATCTGCTGTTCTATCAGGACCTCCACCCGCTCTTGGACTTCTTGTTCCTCTAGGAGCCTTGTATTGAGCCTCCACAGTCCTTTGCCGACGTCTGGGCGCTTACTAGCCCCTATACAGAAGCACAAGGCCACGTGGTCAGAGTAAGGGACCAACTTTTCTCTTAAGGAATGAACAGATTCCGCCGGGCTCACAAGTGCCAAGTCTATTCGGCTCCTTCTTCCTGCGCATGAGTAAGTAAAGCCAGGTTTACGGCCATTTTGGGCAAAGACATCACAAAGTCCGGCCTGCAGGATAATGCTGTTCAGTGTTCTTGCATCAGTGCTTACTCCTCTGCCAGATAAACGATCACTTGATGACCTGGCTACATTAAAATCACCTGCAAATATCACTGGCACAGAGGTGAACAGATATGGCTTAATTTCCTTAAATAAGCTGATCCTTCTGGTCACTGTCTGTGGCCCATAGATATTGATGAGCCTGAGCCTTCTACCCTGGATTGTGACCTCCAGAATTAGACACCTGCCCATCAAGACCTCAGTCAGTCTATGAATAATCACGTTTTGGGTCTTAAAGAGTATTGCAACGCCTGCAAAAGGCTCCACAGCCAGTGACCAAAAGGATGGGCCCATCTGCCATTCCCGCTGTGCCTCCTGGATCTGCTGGATGGAGGACAAGTGATGTTCCTGCAGGAAGACGACGTCTGCATCTAGATACTTCAGGTGTTCATACACAGCATGCCGGGTTTTCTTATTCTTTATACTGTTCACATTGCTGGTGACTATACTTAAAGAGAAGCCTGCCATTATTATGCAGAGCAGCAGCACCTTAAACCCCATCATCATAGATCAGAATCAGAGTCGCCCTGCCTGCCAGTCACTTCCATATCAGAGTCTATCGGGTCTATAGCTGCTGATGACTTTTTCTTAGTCGGTGGGTCCTCCTCTGACCCCGAGTCACATTCTCTGGCTATACGCTTTAACTCTTGCTCCAGCTCCATAGTATCATGCCCAGAAATATCTGCACCTGACTCAGAAAGTACGTTATATCTGTTTGATGTAACTGTCACTGCTGTATCTGTTCTGCCCTTGGACTTTTTCCCTGGCTTTTGGACTAAGGACCATGCGCCCTCTGGTCTGCGGGAGGACTTGTCTTTTTTCTTCTTTCTCTTATCACCAGGGACTTTGCTATCTCCAGAAGGGGCCGGAGCAGAGCAATGGGCCATAGCAGGGGAAGGGGCTACAGGGGAAGATGGGCTATCAGCTTGCCCCGGTGCTGGCCGTGGGATGGTGGCCACAGGCTGTGGGGTTACATCTGTCTGATCTCTTATCTCAGTTGTCTCAGTCTCAGACCCTGGCCTTGTTACTATCTGCCCAGACATCAGAGCCTCCTCCTCACCTGTTGCCACCAGCTCCTCCGCGGCCTGGCTATAGAGGTTATGGAAGGCCTCCGAGCAGTCCTTATGGTAGTGACCCATCTGACCACACAAGTTACACCGGACATTTGTACACATGGCGCTGGTGTGACCAATCTCCCCGCACAGGTTGCACTTCACTACAGTACACACTCCGGCCACATGACCAGCCTTCCCACACTTAAAGCACAAGCGTGGCTGACCGGCATAGAAACACACACCCCTCTCACGGCCAATAAAGAAGGAGTTGGGCAAATGTAAGGTAACATTACTGTGCTGCCTGAGCTTCACCAGCACCCTCCAGCCTCCCGTCCAGATCCCATCATCATCAAGACACTTTGTCAGGTCGGACACCATATCACAATGTCTCCTCAGCCATATCACAATATCCTGCGGGGGGACGGACTCATTCCAGAACAAGATGTTAACGCTCACAGTACCCGGCTTTGATACCGGGATAAGAATAAACTGGTCCCATCCCTCAGCGCCCCTAAACTTTGTCACACTTGCCCAGAACCTGTCCAAGCTGGACATGAGCTTGAAGCTTATATCGTAGCCCTGCCTGTCCGGGAGGTTTATGACGGCCAAGGTATCTGCGGGTGTGAACCCCATCTGGTTACACAGGAGCTCCCGGATCACATGTCTCCTGTCTGGCAGATCTTCCTTTGCCCCCTTATTCTTAAATCTTACCACGTTCCTCCTCTTAAATGCCTGACCGGTGTAATGTAAGCCGGGGCTAAAAGATGGGGCACCGCGGCTCCAGGCATTCTGAGAAGGAGCGTGGCCAGATGCATTGCCAGTAATATCACTGCGGGGTCTTGATTGAGGGGGACCCGCTACCTGTGGTCGGTCACCTGTGGGAGGAAAAACATTATTAGTGCATGCAGTCGATTCAGTCCCATTACTATCAGGAACTGCAGGCTGTTCATTGTCCCAAACAGATTGCAATGCAGTGGGACTTGCTTGCTTGTTTCCTCGATTGGGGGACAGTTCAGAGGTGTCACTATGTCCTGGATGTGACCCCAGGGTTGCAATTTGGGGGGGTCTCTCCAACTTCCATAGTGTCACTGGCTGCATCACATCCATTCTCAGGCTGGGGGAGGGCGTCTTGTGAAACACAGAGTCCATTGCTGGAGCCATACAGGGATTGCTCACTGCTGCCCCCTGGGGGTGGTTGGCTTACTTGGTTGGCATCAGGAAAAGGAGCAGAATCTTGCAGCACTGGGGTCCTGTACAGCAGCTCCTGTGAGGATGTCTCCTGTTCTGATGGCGAGGGGGGAACTGAGCTGGGTTCAGGTATCTGTCTGCATTTTAGAAGCTTCTGAGACTCCTCAAACCGATCCAGGTTCTTGTATCTCTCTGCCATGGGCCCCATTTGTTTCTCAAGTGTCTCAATGTCTCTATTAATTGCAGCAAGCTGTGTGCAGCAACTCTCTAACAGCCCATCATAGAAGGCTGCCATGCTGGGGTTTGCTATCTTTAGTTTATTCATTTCCTCTATGTGTCTTTGCAGCTCTGTCCTGGATGCTCTTAAGTTGTTCATGTTGTTCACTAAATCTGGAATTTTGTCTGCAAGCTGCAGTTCTGGTGCGCGCTCTGTCTCTTTAAGACTTGCCTTGCGCCTTGGCTTTTCTGCTGGGTCTTTGAATGTCTCTGCTGCCTCAGTCCTGGGAGACTTGTGGCCATTTGCCCCCAGCTCAGCATTTGCCTTGTCTGATAACTTCCCAGATTTATGTCCAGTGGCAGATTTAGCAGATTTCCCCCCAGTTATGGGGTCACCGGTGGCCGGCTGGGTCTTGGATCGCAGGGCCCGGGACTCTTGGCTCACACACACATTCTGCTGCAGGTTTTCCTGCATTGTCAGTCTTTCCAAAGATGTCCTCCTCAGCTTGTGCTGCTTCCCACTGCCGGCCTGAGCTGGCTGCTGAGTGTCCATCACAACAGGTTGTTGGATCTCCCTGCCTGGATCAGCACAGTCACTTTGCTGGGGCTGCCGCCCTCCCTCCATTACATGCTGCACACAGACACTGCTACACGGCCCATCATTATTATCCACCACTTCCATTCCAGCTTCACTTACTTTACTGTAACTTTCTTCCATAAAGACTCTTCCACCTTCATTGTAATCCACCGCGGTCAGCCGGTCAGCAGCATATTCAGTAGCCAGAGGGTCTCTAACATGGACTCCAGATTCAGACCCAGAAGCCTGGAGCTCACCTGGGGAGCGACCCCACCCAAGGCAGCCAGGCCCTGGGCTAGAGCCAGACATTCACAGCACCTGCAGAGCTCACTCACACACCTCCTCCCACCTTAACGATCTATTAGGGTATAAGGGAGGATACAGAAGGAGGAAGAGCTTACAATCTATTAGGGTATAAGGGAGGATACAGAAGGAGGAAGAGCTTACAATCTATTAGGGTATAAGGGAGGATACAGAAGGAGAAGAGCTTACAATCTATTAGGGTATAAGGGAGGATACAGAAGGAGGAAGAGCTTACAATCTATTAGGGTATAAGGGAGGATACAGAAGGAGAAGAGCTTACACTCTATTAGGGTATAAGGGAGGATACAGAAGGAGGAAGAGCTTACAATCTATTAGGGTATAAGGGAGGATACAGAAGGAGGAAGAGCTTACAATCTATTAGGGTATAAGGGAGGATACAGAAGGAGAAGAGCTTACAATCTATTAGGGTATAAGGGAGGATACAGAAGGAGGAAGAGCTTACAGTCTATTAGGGTATAAGGGAGGATACAGAAGGGAGAAGAGCTTACAATCTATTAGGGTATAAGGGAGGATACAGAAGGAGAAGAGCTTACAATCTACATTATTAGTTTATTAGAGTTTAAGGCAGATGAAGTAGGTAAATAGTTTACTATCAGGGTATGGGGGAATACAGAATAAGGAAGAGCTTAGAAGAGGAGGATGTGGCCATCAGATCCGCTGCTCTTAGATGCACCGTGGGACCGGGTTGAGGTGAGTTGGCTGCGGCGATCTGGGGGCTTCATACATCGGGCCACCCCTGATTAGAGTGTCCCCAGGGAAAGGTCCAAAACCCAGGATAGTCAAAATCTTGAGTTTTAGGCCACTTTAACCCTTTGCTTGGAATATCCCTTTAAATTATAAACAACTCATCCAATACAATAGAAGCAAAAATGTATATGTGGCATAAAAGGCTCCATGACCCAACACACATGAACTAGTGTAGCATGGGGAGAACTGGTGGCCCTTCCTGGTCCACAAAAAGCCCAGATAATGTTGGTGACCTGTGCATATTTTTACCAGTTATTTACTGATGGGTGGCAATAAACCATACTGTCTCTTTCCTATCCTATACACAAAGCATCAAGAATACTTTGCTGCTGCTAGGGCTTGCTGACTGATTTTACTAACCTTTGTTGTTTTGACACGCCCTCCCTGGAAGCAGATCCACCCGGAGTTGTCGGGCAACGTCTGGCACTCTTCCTCCTGTAGGCACGGCTCCATATCGCACCACCATTTGCCCATCACAATGGAAGCTGCAAAAAAAAACCAAACATTTCATCACTGGGATTAGAATGGGCAGCAGGAGCGTAACTTGAGGGGGTGCTACTGCACCAGGGCCCAGGAGGTCAAGTTTTGCTCCTCCACTTTATCATATTTGTGCTTACTTGACATCATTTAGAGAAAGGAAGGAGCATTTGGCATAACAGAATGGCTGGGCACAGGAGCACACCTTAGCCCAGCGATGCTGGAGATACAGAGAAGGTGAGTTTAGTGGCAACCTTGGGGGGTTCATACAGTTCTCGATCTGGGATGCCCTAGGGGAAGGCCAATAGCTGGTCCTGGAATCTTTTAGATTTCACAGCTGGCCTGGTTGGGTTTTGTTCTGCTTTAAAGGAGTATTCCCCAACCCTCTCCTTTATAGCCACCAACAGGTCATGTTGATCTCCACACAGATGCTCATTAGTTCTTGGACAGAGCAATGACGTCAACTATGTGGAGATCGACAAACCATGACCATGGCCTGTTGGTGGCTCATGTGGAGAAGGGTGGGTAATAGCTGCCTCCCCTGAGTTACTGGGCACCCTGGAGCAAGCACTACCTGTACTGTCCTGCTGGCAGTTTATTAAATGTGGTGGAGGCTCCTGATGCAGTATCTTTTTTTCCATTAAAGCAAATGAATGTCCAGTGTCTTCATAACCTCCCACCCTGGCTTCCTTCCCCTGGTGCAAAAAATAGCCAGGATGCATTGCTGTTCCCCAGCTGTTTTAGGCCATGGACAAAGCCATCTTGAAGCTAATGCACAGAGCGCCCACCCCCCCCCCCTGTGTGCGCCCCCATGCCTGGGTGACATTACGGAATTACGAGAGAGGTGAGGATTTTTTTGTAACCCCTGCATCTCAGCACCTTGGGGGGGGGGGGGTATGAAGACACTGGACACCAGATTTAAAGTAATAGTCCAGCCAAGTAACAACATCACAAAAGAATGCTTGCCTTTGCTTGTACACTATACGAAATGTCAGATCCTGACCCTTAGGCCTTCCTTGCCGTTTCATTTCCAGGCAGCCTCTGTGATAAACAGGTCACCTCCCTGTCATCTGTCACAGTGATGCTGCCACACCCAGTCCATTCACTGCGATAGAGGGGGCATGCTGGGGCTTTGCATGTATGTAGTTACCCACCCCCTCACTTCACACAGTGAGTGGATAAACCATGTTCTTCCCCTGTAAAACTGCAAAACCAATCATTGCTCCAATCTCTCTAATGATCCCAACACTGAGCGCTATTAGACCAATACATACACATGCCAGTAACCAACTCCACTAAGAAACAAAACACAAGCCAGTATCTACTATGAGTGGATAAGCCGTGCTGTACATCTGTGCTGTGTGCAGTGTGTGTATGCGTGGACCAAAAATAAGACAACTTCCCTATATCTCTTAGGTAGGTAGGTTATGTTAGGAAGGTAGGTGGGTGAGCAGGCAAGCATATAGGTAAGTGGGCATTTAGGTGGGAAGACAGAAAGATAGGTAGATAGGTGGGGGTAGTCCGGTAGGTGGATGAGCAGGCAGATGAGTAGGTACTCAGATGGACAAGTAGGGGGTTCTCAGGAAAAAGATATGTGCGAATTTAGATAGTAATAGATAGGCAGGTGGGTAATAGACATGAAGATACATAGGTAGGTGGGTGGGTAAGTAGGCAGGGAGTTAAGTAAGTAGGTAGAAAAGTTGGTGGTTAGGCAGATAGGTGAGCAAGTAGGTGCGAGGGCAGGTAGGTGGGTGGCAACTGCCACTTCCGCTTCAGGGTCTGACGATTCTGCCTTTGCATCAGGGCTCCTAGCTGCTGCTCCAGGTCCTGGGTAGAGATTTGAGTGGGCAGGTATTTAGGTAGGTGGGTGGGTCAGTAGGCAGGTTGATAGGAGGGTTAGTGGGTAGGTGGGTAAATTTGTGGATGGGTGAGTAAGCAGATAGGTAGGTGGGTCAGTAGGCAGGTAGATCCAGCCAGCCAGTCAGGATGTGAACATCAACACAGCAACAACTGACGTCACTGCTGATCTGGAGAATCCTGTCACGTGCTGTCCTCAGCTCTGTCCAACAGTTAGTTATCCCGCCGGCTCCAGTCCTAACCACCTCTCTGCACTGATTAAGTCCGGAAAAACAGGGCACCAAAGTGGGTCACCCTAGGAATCGATTCACCTCGCCCAGTCTGCTTCTGAGCCTCGGTTCTCCAGGGCCATGGGGGCAAGAAAGCCCACATTACAGGAAATATATCTGACTCCAGCTCCAGTGAGCAACAGTACCGGGATTTTGCCGTAACATTGATTGGTCCATTTGACCTGGACCCACATGCCCTTGCAGAGATGCATACCTGAAGTCCTCCTCTTTCCAATGACACCTCCAGTGAGTCGCTAGCCCCCGGATCCAGAGAACTGAGGCTGCAAATCATCCTGGAAATCCATGCATCTCACCCAGGATGGCACATTTCCGAGCACCAGTTCTCCAGACCTAGGAGGGCTAATGACCCACTGGAGGTGTTGATGGAAAGGTATATAAACCTAATAGGGCATATTGATCGGGGCCAACCAGACCAATTGGTAGCATTGTTTGCGGGTGCTGGGATGGTACACACTGAGTGCTGGATCTCTGGAGCTTGCGGGCCAAGAACCCACTGGAGGTGTTGTAGGAAAGGCAAGAACCTCAGGTATACCCCCCTGCAAGGGCATCGATCAGGGTTAACCAGACCAGCAGCGGTATCGCAAAGACCTGGTACCTTTGCTCACAGGTGTCGGTGGTATACTTCCGAGTGCCGGATATCTGAGCTTAGGCGGGAAAGTGCATGAAGATCGCAGATGACTGGACCAAGCAGCAGTACTGCAAAGTCCCCTAACCATAGCCCCAAAGTTGCCTCTTGCAGGGCAAATAGTGGAGGCCCAGGGGCGTGCACCCCTTGTTCCCTTCTTTCAATCAGTCACTGGATGTCAGTTACAGTATATCAGTGAGTACCACTATGTGACTCACCATCCACACAAGAAGGTTTGTCCCTTGTTGTCCCAGCAACTTTCCCCGGCAGACAGGAACACTGCACAGTTTGCGAGCGCTCCTCAATGCGGTTTCGGTTACAGCAGCGATGGGCAGATACTACCCGGCAGGTTCCCCCTGCTATGAAAGAGAGAGACCTGGTCATTACTTATGTATTACAATATAAACACAAGCCAATCTGCCACCAGTGTGTCAATCTTCCTGCCCCTCCAGCACCCCTGACAGGCAGAGTGGAAAACATTAGCCCCTCCCTTGCAGTACCAATATCTCACTGGAAGGTAAAGCTCTATAAGATACACATATAGCTCAGTGTGGTAATGGGTGAACTATGAACACAAAGGTCAGGAGTTCTAATCCTGTATTAAATAGATATTTTCCTGAGTGTTATTAATTGTTAAGGTGTTCATTTATACATATTTAAAAGTAGTGAGATTCCTCTCATTCCAGCCCCACAGATCATTCTAACTCACCCCAGCGAGGTATTAGATTTAGATGAATGGACTTGCTGGTGCTTGTAGTTCCATGACAAGAGGTCAGGAGACACGGGCAGAGGAAGGCTAGACTCCCTATTAGGTTGTCCAGCATTGCAAGATCTTTCACAATAGAATCCTCTTTCCTTGGACACTCAATATATTTATAAAGACAGCAGGGCATGCTGGGGTTTGTAGTTCCATGCCAGTTCAGGACTATTAAACTCTCTTTCGGAGCAGCCTCCTTCATTCACAGAACTGCAAAACGCCAACTATAACTATGCAGACGGCAGGGCACACTGGGGATTGTGGGCGAATTACAGCATTGGATGTTTGGAACACAGTGATATTGGAGATCTACATGATCGTGCCAGCATGCTATAAACAGTGTGGCACTGGGTTGAGCAGCAGGTTAGGTTTCATTGCACTGCACACTGTCACTACCCTGGCACACTGATTACACATTTAGGCTCCGCCTCCTGACTCATTGACGCAATAAGATGGAAGACAGGGAGGGGAATTGTCAAATTCTTATTATAACATATTATAATATTTTTTTTAACAAGGTAGATATTTTGTTTCTTGTCTTTTATTGAGACTGGAGCTCTTTGGGTTCCCACGCCTGCACAGAAATAGTATCTCTGACAGTTATGTTTTGCAGGCGGTTGCTCTATTTTTTTATATTTTAGGAAGGCGGACAGCTGGTGGGATTTCTGGACAAAAATATCTTCACCATTCACAAGCCCAACTCCAGGCACAACTTTTTCTACTGCCTCCTCCTCGTGCTGTCCCAGAAGAGTTCTTATTTACCCGTCCTCCAAATTTGCATAATTCTGGGCTGGTCCAGCAGTGATGTCACTTTCAGTTTGGATGCAGTGCTGTTCTTCCTCTGTCAGATGAAATTATGTCAAGCGTCTAGTGCAGCTTCCCTAGGTATAAATAGGAGTGCTTGGGGCAAGCTGGGGCCATGACTACTAACAGGAGATAGTTAACATCAATATTAAAGTGGATCTCCAGTCCAATTTTCCACAGCAGCCTTTGAAGCCTCTCCATCTCCAAACTCCCACGGCATCCAGATTTAGAATGCCTATTCACAGGAATCCCTATAGAAAGCAAGAAAGTTGGCCATTCGTATCCACTCTATCTGTGCCAAATGTGCCCCCGATAGCCAATGAAGTTCACCCCCTTGCTTGAATGCAGATGTGCAGATGCAACTACTGTGACTGCAGAAACATGGAAGGGTAAATGTTTGGCTTGATTTTTAGGCTTCCTAAATAGTACACAGCCATCCTAAAAAGGGGGATTTTTTTTACATTAGGATTACCCTTAAAGATGCAGGTCCATCTTGACTGCACTTCTTCATGCATCAGGCATATCTAAATGGCAGGAGCACACAGCCAGATTAACTGGCAATAAATGATTGGGTGAGGTCCACTTTTGCACCATAGGATGGGGCCAGAGGTAAGTCATGGGTGAACTGGCGGATGTCACACACAGGGGCACCACAAATTAGGATGTCCATGTAAAGTAGACCAAATCCTGGGTTTTGGTTCACTTTAAAGTGGTTCTGCATGGGGCATTATCATTTGGGGCATCATTATTTGGAATACAGTGCTGCACAAGCATAAAGCACAATTTCTTACCTATTGTTAGGGTGAGCGCTGCACGCCCGTCTCACAGCAAGTCTCTTACCTTCATGGCTGCATGCAGCCGTCATCCATCTTGCAGCACTTCCTCATGGCTGCATCCAGCTGCCGCCCTTCCCCCCATGCTTCCTCCTCACATGCTCAGGTGCACGCACGTCTCCGTCCACTAGAGGGTGAGCGCACTGGATTCCTGAGATTTAAAGGGCCTGTACAGCACTGATTGGTGCCTGCTCATCCAATCCTGCATCCACTTCCCCTATTTAAGAGGCACTTCCTTTCCTTCAGTGCCAGATCTTGGTCTCTCCATGCTTGTTGAAAGTCAGACATTCTTGGATTGCTCACCCGTGTACCGACCTCTGCCTGTCCCCGACTGTGAACCTTTGCTGCCTGCCCCGACCTCGGCTACTCACCTTTACCGTGAACCTGTGCTGCCAGCCCCGATCTCTGCCTGTACTTACTACGCCTTTTGCCTGCCACTTTTGTACCTCACTGAACCTCGGCTGACTGTGGGACTGGGCCGCTGTTAGGGGGTAGCGGCCTGGGGGTCACTCGCCGCACAAGACCAACCTGCCTTGCGGTGGGCTCTGGTGAATACCGGTGGCCCCTTAGACTCCGCTCCCCTGACACGGTACCCGCCATCGGTTCCACAGTTAAAGCGGATCCACACCCGAGTCCGCTCCACCCGTTCCGTGACACCTATGACCATCTCTGTCACTTGTGCAGCTGCTCTGCTGCCCCATGTGGATGCCTGAGTTCACATGAGCCGCCAGAGTGTCGCGGAAGCACAGGCCCAGTCAGAAGTTTTGCCTGATTCTTGAGATCACCTTGCCCAGGCATTGCAATTAATAATTTTGACTGGAGGTCTGCTTTATGCTCCCCTTACAAACCCAGACATGCGGCATCAGGGTCAGTGTGACAGGAAGAAGGCTTAAAAAATACTACAGTTCAGACCTGGTAAGATTTGTTGCCTAATTTCTTGGGGGCATCTCAAATTGAAGTGCCCCCCGGGGTGGGGATTTAGACAGACCTCCAGTCATTTTTGATTGGAGATCCCCTTTAAGTTGCTTTATGTGCAACAGTCGGAAATGCTATTTATCTCAATGGAAACGTTTATGTGATTAAATCTCACATGCTATTTGTGGTGTGAAAAGTGTTGCAGCTGTCAAACTGTGGGCAGATACAGCTGATGCCTCATTTTCCTTGGGCTGCCTCTTGCCTCTTTTAATACCCCGTTACCCTGAGAATCTTTTCTCTGTATCTGTATGAGGTCTCGCACTTTTGCTTCTCTCCTGGGCTGTCTCCATCCCCTCTCCATCTGTCTCTCCATCTCCTCTGCAGCCCGGCTCCTCTCTAGCTGGCAGATGGTCTCTGCGCGCCCATCCCTCATTCTTAGAAGGTTGTGCCAGAATCACAGAATATTTCTGGCACAGGAATGAAGATGTTCCATGATGGCGGTGGTCAGGGCAGTAAGGCACGCGCTGGGGGGGCTGCAGGGATTTATCTTAATGGAATTATAATATGGAGGTGATGTGAATCAGTGCGTCAGGGGAAGGGAAGGCGCGGTTTTTGGCAAGGTGGGCACGAGGGATGGTCTGGGGGTGTAGCAGCATGGAGGGGGCGAAAGAAATGTGTTCTGGGGGCAGTAAGACAGTTGGCACAGCGATAAAGACTTACAGATCACTGGGAGTTGGTTACCATCTGTGAAATACTGATAGTGCGGAGGCCACAGAGGAGACAGGTCCGGTATCTGGACGTTGTGCTTTGCGTAGGAGGCCATAGCTGTCAGCCAGAGACAGGACATGGAGAGGAAAACGGCAGGGCTATCGGCAGAGAATCAGAAGAGATAATACTGGTTAGAGATGCTGATAGACAGTGGAAACACAGAAACCAAACAGGGGCATAACTACTAAAATGGAGGGCCGCATAGCAACACAAAAGACTAGAAACCTGGGCTAAAGATTGCAGAATAGACCATATACACAAAGACTGCAGAATAGACCATATACAGAGAGATTGCAGAATAGACCATATACAGAGAGATGGCAGAATAGACCATATACAGAGAGATGGCAGAATAGACCATATACAGAGAGATTGCAGAATAGACCATATACACAGAGATTGCAGAATAGACCATAATCAGAGAGACTGCAGAATAGATCATATACAGAGAGATTGCAGAATAGACCATATACAGAGAGATTGCAGAATAGACCATATACACAGAGATTGCAGAATAGACCATATACAGAGAGATTGCAGAATAGACCATATACAGAGAGATTGCAGAATAGACCATATACAGAGAGATTGCAGAATAGACCATATACAGAGAGACTGCAGAATAGACCATATACAGAGAGATTGCAGAATAGACCATATACAGAGAGATTGCAGACTAGACCATATACAGAGAGATTGCAGAATAGACCATATACAGAGAGATTGCAGAATAGACCATATACAGAGAGATTGCAGAATAGACCATATACAGAGAGATTGCAGACTAGACCATATACAGAGAGATTGCAGACTAGACCATATACAGAGAGATTGCAGAATAGACCATATACAGAGAGATGGCAGAATAGACCATATACAGAGAGATTGCAGAATAGACCATATACAGAGAGATTGCAGAATAGACCATATACAGAGAGATTGCAGAATAGATCATATACAGAGAGATTGCAGAATAGACCATATACAGAGAGATTGCAGAATAGATCATATACAGAGAGATTGCAGAATAGATCATATACAGAGAGATTGCAGAATAGACCATATACAGAGAGATTGCAGAATAGACCATATACAGAGAGATTGCAGAATAGACCATATACAGAGAGATTGCAGAATAGATCATATACAGAGAGATTGCAGAATAGATCATATACAGAGAGATTGCAGAATAGACCATATACAGAGAGATTGCAGAATAGATCATATACACAGAGAGATTGCAGAATAGACCTGTCAGGAAACCGGGGCGTCACGAGGTCCCACTACTAACCAGAGACCGCCACACACGCCCACCTGGTTCCCCAAAACCTTGTCCGACCCTCTTATTATTAGGGTAACCAGGCAAACCGCCTTTGGACACACAAATTCCGGGTTTAAGGCAAGAAGACAGCTCAATTAAATATACGTTTTAATGGCTATAAGCACGCTAGGCAGAGTTTACAAGCATTTAACTATAAGGAAGTATGGAATATTACAGATTAAATAACTATGCGATTCTGAGGTCGGTTACAACAGATATGCAATACACAGAGACAATAACAAGCAAAGTTTACCTTAAGCATGCAGCGTGGTGAGGAGCTCTTACAAGGGGGTGTGTCAAGAGCTTCTGGTTATGGTGATGGTGATGGACACCCCTGGATATGCCGGCGAGCATAACCCCCCTCCGATGAGTGACACCAGCCTGGTTTTTGACCATCCAATTTATGCTGCCAGGCTATCCATCTCCCCTCCCCACTGTGGGAGGGGATGTTACCTCCCATTTTTTAGAGGGGGATTTTGCCCTAAAACCCTTTTAGGAGCTATAACTTGGAGCAGGGGGGTCACACTGCCTTGTGAGTGGTACCAACATATCGGGCCAGGCGCACTGAACGCGTTAAGTCCAGGAACCGGGTCTTTATTCGGTCCAGAACCTTAGTTCCCCGTTTACCAGTCTCTGTCTGGTTTCCAGACCTGTTTTATACTATGCTCCGGTCCGGCTTTGGGAGCTGGTTCTGGTTCTGTGACCGGCTTGGCCGTTGGACGCAAGGCGTCCGCGTTACGGCCCATAGACTATCGGTGCCGTGCGTCTGCCCTGTTACATGTTACATGTGACACAATCCCAGCAGGGGAATACCTGAACGTAGCCTCACTGGCAACTTCCCAGCTGGGGGTGTTATACAACAGCAGGAGGCATGCTGGCTGCAGCCTAGCTTGTGACCAAAAGGCAGGAATCAAGTACCCCAGGGGGTTTGATCAGAGCTTTCACACATCCCTGCCAAACATCTCTTCCGCATCTCGTTAAAATACCTGGGCCATTTGTAATCAGAGGGTCGGAAGGGGGGATTCTAGACTTGACATAAAAACATAAATAATAAAGAAGATATGTGGAGTTTCCTAATCATTCCTTCACATTTGCGCTATAATATTTGGCCTATTCTCCACATCTCCCCCTTCAAAAGGGCGCTAAGGGGCAGCGCATCTTGATGCTGGCCCGTGCGCCCATGCATCCGCTATTCCTGTCTGGCAGTACCACGGCGGTAGTGCTGTTTTGGGTTGAGGGTTCTGGGCCAGGTCCACTCCCGGAAGGGGTGTAAGGTGGCCCATAGCTGGGACCGCGGGTCCAGTTGCTGATGGCAACTCATCCCTTTCTGCTTTACCCGAGCCAGGGGCCTCGGTGCATGTTGCCAACACTGGCCAAGGAGGCAGCCCCGAGTGGGTGCCTGCCTGACCTCCAGCACCATGAACCGGGTCCCCTGGATGGGGTGTCTGCCCTGGGGGGGACCTTCCGTGGGAAGGATCTCCCACCGGGCAGTACCCACCCCGTCAAGCCAGGTGGGTGACAAGGCCATTAAACTTGGAACCGGCGTGGCATAGACCACTGCCATTGGTACAGACCTCTTTCCTTGCGGCCGAGTTATCGGTGGGGTGCTGGGACTTGACCCTGCCACCCCCACCCTCTGGCCGGTATAGTACAAATGGCAGCGGACAGCCAGGCCCGGCTCCACTGGCTTGTTGGTGATTCCTATGTGCCCAATCGTCCGGCTCTCTAAGGCATAGCACTCCTTAGCCCTGGGCAGATAGGGGACCACCAACTGCTGGTCCTCAGGCCACCCCCCTGGTGACCCTGACCTGACCATCATTGGGTACAGCCGCACTTGTCCCCCGACCACCCATCTGGGGTCTGGGCCCAAGTGAGGCTGCATGTCTTGCTTGGGGAGAACTCTCTGGGGGTCATCAGTGCCTGATGCTCCCCCACATCTCTGCCTGGACATGGTCGGGACCACCATGTCCTCAGTCGGTTTCACGGGACCCACCTCTGGGTTTCGGCCTGTCTCAGCAGCCTCTTGGGAGGTAGGGAAGTAGCGGTCGGTCCCCTGAGGGGACTCTGGGACCTGCTCCTCCACCACTTCCACCCGAGCTGCCGGTTCAGGCAGAACACCCTGGTCCCTTAACACCCCGGGCGTGCGGAAACCCTGCAGTGGGGTCTTACCTAGGGGTCCCACCTCTCCATGGGCACCCCTCATCCCACCTGCAGGTTCCACCACCCCTGTTTCTGGGCATGGACTGGTCCTCTCGGGTCGAGGTGCCGGGAACCCTGGACGGGGGGTGGTCGGAATCGACGAGACCATCCCATCCCCCATCCGTCTCCCGGGACCTCCCTCCGGACTTCTGTCGGCCCTGGCAGCCACTTGGTTTGGGGGAAGGGGGCAATTAGACCCCCGAGGGGCCCCTGAGCCGCCAGCGCTCCCACTATTCTCGATAGTGGCCCGAGCCGCTGCGGCCTCAGGTAATGCCTGCCCCCCTTCCATTCCCCTCCAAGCCGCCAGTCCAGACAGACCAGCCTGGCCCTCTGCTACCCCAGTGGTGGAGAAACCCTGCGATGTGGACTTACCTAGGGGTCCCACGTCTCCTGGAACAGCCCTCACCTCAGTCGCAGTTTCCTCCCCAGCTGCTGGGTAACCCTCCTTCCTCTGGGAGGAAGAAGCACACTTTACACCCCCCACCCCCACATTCCCTGTAGCAGGTAGGTTACTTACATTATTTGCACATCTTGAAACATACACGCTATTACATTCTGGGGGACCAGACCTCGGGGGTTCAGTGGCAACATACTGAGACACTAGCCGCCCCAAGTCTGTCCCTAGCAAAACACCGGCAGGGATATTCGGCGATACCCCCACCTCCCGCACACCCCGCCCGGCACCCCAGTCCAAATAAACTTTTGCCATGGGTAGTGCCGATGCACCTCCCTCAATTCCAGAGACTGAGACAGTCTTTCCAGGGATGAAGTCCGGTGGGGACACCATCTCAGGGCGCACAAGAGTTGTCTCTGCGCCGGTGTCCCTAAGTCCCACGGCCACAGCTTGGCCCACGGTGACGAATTGCAAATTGTCCCGGGAACTCCCAGCACCCCTACCCACATACAGCACCGTGGAGGGGTTCTGGGACGGACCCTGCTGGCGCTGGGGACATGCGGCCTTGAAGTGTCCTGGTTGGTTGCAGTGGTGACAGAGTTGGGGCCCCCCTTGTCTGGAGAAGGGGGTAGGGGCAGGGGTCTTGGGCTGAGGGGCATGTACAACAGACGCCAGCGGCGGCTTACCCACTTTCCAGCTGGCAGGTTTCCGGGGCTCCTGGGCTCTGTTGTGACTGTACTCATCTGCAAGGGCGGCCGTTGCTGAGGCCCCCTCTGGCTTCCGGTCACGCAGAAACTGCTGCAGCTCGTCAGAGCAATTCCAGAGGAACTGCTCTATGGCAATCAGCTCCTTTAGCTGCTGGATGGAGGTGACTCCTAAGCCGGTGGTCCACTGCTCAATTGCTCTCTGTAGCGCCCGCATGTGATCAGCCCAGCTGTCGCTGGGGCCCCGTCGCAGACCCCGCAGCTTCTTGCGATAAAATTCCGGGGTAAGGTTATATTGTCGGATCAGGGCTTGCTTGACCCCCTCGTAGCTCAGGGTGGTTTCGCTGGGCAGGTACCCAAAGATTTCCAGGGCTTTACCCCTAAGGCGGGGGGTTAGGTACCTGACCCACTGATCCTCCGGCACATTGTATTGATGGCAAACGGTTTCAAAAGCCAGCAGAAATGTGTCCAGATCTGTGCCTTTGTCCAGGATGGGGAAATCCTCTGCACGTAACTTTGGGGCCTGGTTCTCGGGGGGCCCGCTGGTAGTTGTGCTGGGTTGAGGGTGTTGAAGCTGTAGCCGCAAAACTTGGAGCTGGTGGTCGCGTTCAGCTTGCGCCCGGCGTTCCTCCCGTTCAGCCTGCATCTGGTGTTCCTGCATAAGGAGCGCGTAGGTGGCGTGGTCTCCCGTCTGAAGACTTGCCACAGCAGCATTCAGGAGAGTGACTGAGCCGGCTTGGCTGGGAGGACCGGCAGGCGGGGCTCGGTCCTGCGGGATGCTGAGGGCTGGTGACTGGCTTCTGGGAGAGCCCTGGCTGGGCCCCTCTGCACCCAGTGTAACATCAGCAGCCACATCCCTGCTTCTGGCCCTGGTGCCACTTGCCATGCCTGCAACTGCTCTATTGCACACTGTAATCACACAACTACTGTAACCACTCTCAGAATATGCCTAGCGTTGAGCTGATCTTAAGATCCCAGCAACAGAAAAGCCGCTGCTAGTAATCTTTAGTGTATGAGAGTATGGGGCCCACACTCACTTACACTATTTGCCTTATCCCAAACCGCTGCCACCAATTTGTCAGGAAACCGGGGCGTCACGAGGTCCCACTACTAACCAGAGACCGCCACACACGCCCACCTGGTTCCCCAAAACCTTGTCCGACCCTCTTATTATTAGGGTAACCAGGCAAACCGCCTTTGGACACACAAATTCCGGGTTTAAGGCAAGAAGACAGCTCAATTAAATATACGTTTTAATGGCTATAAGCACGCTAGGCAGAGTTTACAAGCATTTAACTATAAGGAAGTATGGAATATTACAGATTAAATAACTATGCGATTCTGAGGTCGGTTACAACAGATATGCAATACACAGAGACAATAACAAGCAAAGTTTACCTTAAGCATGCAGCGTGGTGAGGAGCTCTTACAAGGGGGTGTGTCAAGAGCTTCTGGTTATGGTGATGGTGATGGACACCCCTGGATATGCCGGCGAGCATAACCCCCCTCCGATGAGTGACACCAGCCTGGTTTTTGACCATCCAATTTATGCTGCCAGGCTATCCATCTCCCCTCCCCACTGTGGGAGGGGATGTTACCTCCCATTTTTTAGAGGGGGATTTTGCCCTAAAACCCTTTTAGGAGCTATAACTTGGAGCAGGGGGGTCACACTGCCTTGTGAGTGGTACCAACATATCGGGCCAGGCGCACTGAACGCGTTAAGTCCAGGAACCGGGTCTTTATTCGGTCCAGAACCTTAGTTCCCCGTTTACCAGTCTCTGTCTGGTTTCCAGACCTGTTTTATACTATGCTCCGGTCCGGCTTTGGGAGCTGGTTCTGGTTCTGTGACCGGCTTGGCCGTTGGACGCAAGGCGTCCGCGTTACGGCCCATAGACTATCGGTGCCGTGCGTCTGCCCTGTTACATGTTACATGTGACACAATCCCAGCAGGGGAATACCTGAACGTAGCCTCACTGGCAACTTCCCAGCTGGGGGTGTTATACAACAGCAGGAGGCATGCTGGCTGCAGCCTAGCTTGTGACCAAAAGGCAGGAATCAAGTACCCCAGGGGGTTTGATCAGAGCTTTCACACATCCCTGCCAAACATCTCTTCCGCATCTCGTTAAAATACCTGGGCCATTTGTAATCAGAGGGTCGGAAGGGGGGATTCTAGACTTGACATAAAAACATAAATAATAAAGAAGATATGTGGAGTTTCCTAATCATTCCTTCACATTTGCGCTATAATATTTGGCCTATTCTCCACAAGACCATATACAGAGAGATTGCAGAATAGACCATATACACAGAGAGATTGCAGACCATATACAGAGAGATTGCAGAATAGACCATATACAGAGATTGCAGAATAGACCATATACAGAGAGATGGCAGAATAGACCATATACAGAGAGATTGCAGAATAGACCATATACAGAGAGATTGCAGAATAGATCATATACAGAGAGATTGCAGAATAGATCATATACAGAGACTGCAGAATAGATCATATACAGAGAGATTGCAGACTAGATCATATACAGAGAGATTGCAGAATAGACCATATACAGAGAGATTGCAGAATACACCATATACAGAGAGATTGCAGAATAGACCATATACAGAGAGATTGCAGAATAGACCATATACAGAGAGATTGCAGAATAGACCATATACAGAGACTGCAGAATAGATCATATACAGAGAGATTGCAGACTAGACCATATACAGAGAGATTGCAGAATAGACCATATACAGAGAGATTGCAGAATACACCATATACAGAGAGATTGCAGAATAGACCATATACAGAGAGATTGCAGAATAGACCATATACAGAGAGATTGCAGAATAGACCATATACAGAGAGATTGCAGAATAGACCATATACAGAGATTGCAGAATAGACCATATACAGAGAGATGGCAGAATAGACCATATACAGAGAGATTGCAGAATAGACCATATACAGAGAGATTGCAGAATAGATCATATACAGAGAGATTGCAGAATAGATCATATACAGAGACTGCAGAATAGATCATATACAGAGAGATTGCAGACTAGACCATATACAGAGAGATTGCAGACTAGACCATATACAGAGAGATTGCAGAATAGACCATATACAGAGAGATTGCAGAATACACCATATACAGAGAGATTGCAGAATAGACCATATACAGAGAGATTGCAGAATAGACCATATACAGAGAGATTGCAGAATAGACCATATACAGAGAGATTGCAGAATAGACCATATACAGAGATTGCAGAATAGACCATATACAGAGAGATGGCAGAATAGACCATATACAGAGAGATTGCAGAATAGACCATATACAGAGAGATTGCAGAATAGATCATATACAGAGAGATTGCAGAATAGATCATATACAGAGACTGCAGAATAGATCATATACAGAGAGATTGCAGACTAGACCATATACAGAGAGATTGCAGAATACACCATATACAGAGAGATTGCAGAATACACCATATACAGAGAGATTGCAGAATACACCATATACAGAGAGATTGCAGAATAGACCATATACAGAGAGATTGCAGAATAGACCATATACAGAGAGATTGCAGAATAGACCATATACAGAGAGATTGCAGAATAGACCATATACAGAGATTGCAGAATAGACCATATACAGAGAGATGGCAGAATAGACCATATACAGAGAGATTGCAGAATAGACCATATACAGAGAGATTGCAGAATAGACCATATACAGAGAGATTGCAGAATAGACCATATACAGAGATTGCAGAATAGACCATATACAGAGAGATGGCAGAATAGACCATATACAGAGAGATTGCAGAATAGATCATATACAGAGAGATTGCAGAATAGATCATATACAGAGACTGCAGAATAGATCATATACAGAGAGATTGCAGACTAGACCATATACAGAGAGATTGCAGAATACACCATATACAGAGAGATTGCAGAATAGACCATATACAGAGAGATTGCAGAATAGACCATATACAGAGAGATTGCAGAATACACCATATACAGAGAGATTGCAGAATAGATCATATACAGAGAGATTGCAGAATAGACCATATACAGAGAGATTGCAGAATAGACCATATACAGAGAGATTGCAGAATAGACCATATACAGAGACTGCAGAATAGATCATATACAGAGAGATTGCAGACTAGATCATATACAGAGAGATTGCAGAATAGACCATATACAGAGAGATTGCAGAATACACCATATACAGAGAGATTGCAGAATAGACCATATACAGAGAGATTGCAGAATAGACCATATACAGAGAGATTGCAGAATAGACCATATACAGAGAGATTGCAGAATAGACCATATACAGAGATTGCAGAATAGACCATATACAGAGAGATTGCAGAATAGACCATATACAGAGAGATTGCAGAATAGACCATATACAGAGAGATTGCAGAATAGACCATATACAGAGAGATTGCAGAATAGACCATATACAGAGAGATTGCAGAATAGACCATATACAGAGAGATTGCAGAATAGACCATATACAGAGAGATTGCAGAATACACCATATACAGAGAGATTGCAGAATAGACCATATACAGAGAGATTGCAGAATAGACCATATACAGAGAGATTGCAGAATAGACCATATACAGAGAGATTGCAGAATAGACCATATACAGAGATTGCAGAATAGACCATATACAGAGAGATTGCAGAATAGACCATATACAGAGAGATTGCAGAATAGACCATATACAGAGAGATTGCAGAATAGACCATATACAGAGAGATTGCAGAATACACCATATACAGAGAGATTGCAGAATAGACCATATACAGAGAGATTGCAGAATAGACCATATACAGAGAGATTGCAGAATAGACCATATACAGAGAGATTGCAGAATAGACCATATACAGAGAGATTGCAGAATAGACCATATACAGAGAGACTGCAGAATAGATCATATACAGAGAGATTGCAGAATAGACCATATACAGAGAGATTGCAGAATAGACCATATACAGAGAGATTGCAGAATAGACCATATACAGAGAGATTGCAGAATAGACCATATACAGAGAGATTGCAGAATAGACCATACACAGAGAGATTGCAGAATAGACCATATACAGAGAGATTGCAGAATAGACCATATACAGAGAGATTGCAGAATAGACCATATACAGAGAGACTGCAGAATAGACCATATACAGAGAAAATGCAGAATAGACCATATACAGAGAGATTGCAGAATAGACCATATACAGAGAGATTGCAGACTAGACCATATACAGAGAGATTGCAGAATAGACCATATACAGAGAGATTGCAGAATACACCATATACAGAGAGATTGCAGAATAGACCATATACAGAGAGATTGCAGAATAGACCATATACAGAGAGATTGCAGAATAGACCATATACAGAGACTGCAGAATAGATCATATACAGAGAGATTGCAGACTAGACCATATACAGAGAGATTGCAGAATAGACCATATACAGAGAGATTGCAGAATACACCATATACAGAGAGATTGCAGAATAGACCATATACAGAGAGATTGCAGAATAGACCATATACAGAGAGATTGCAGAATAGACCATATACAGAGAGATTGCAGAATAGACCATATACAGAGATTGCAGAATAGACCATATACAGAGAGATGGCAGAATAGACCATATACAGAGAGATTGCAGAATAGACCATATACAGAGAGATTGCAGAATAGATCATATACAGAGAGATTGCAGAATAGATCATATACAGAGACTGCAGAATAGATCATATACAGAGAGATTGCAGACTAGACCATATACAGAGAGATTGCAGAATAGACCATATACAGAGAGATTGCAGAATACACCATATACAGAGAGATTGCAGAATACACCATATACAGAGAGATTGCAGAATAGACCATATACAGAGAGATTGCAGAATAGACCATATACAGAGACTGCAGAATAGATCATATACAGAGAGATTGCAGACTAGACCATATACAGAGAGATTGCAGAATAGACCATATACAGAGAGATTGCAGAATACACCATATACAGAGAGATTGCAGAATAGACCATATACAGAGAGATTGCAGAATAGACCATATACAGAGAGATTGCAGAATAGACCATATACAGAGAGATTGCAGAATAGACCATATACAGAGAGATTGCAGAATAGACCATATACAGAGATTGCAGAATAGACCATATACAGAGAGATTGCAGAATAGACCATATACAGAGAGATTGCAGAATAGACCATATACAGAGAGATTGCAGAATAGACCATATACAGAGAGATTGCAGAATACACCATATACAGAGAGATTGCAGAATAGACCATATACAGAGAGATTGCAGAATAGACCATATACAGAGAGATTGCAGAATAGACCATATACAGAGAGATTGCAGAATAGACCATATACAGAGAGATTGCAGAATAGACCATATACAGAGAGACTGCAGAATAGATCATATACAGAGAGATTGCAGAATAGACCATATACAGAGAGATTGCAGAATAGACCATATACAGAGAGATTGCAGAATAGACCATATACAGAGAGATTGCAGAATAGACCATATACAGAGAGATTGCAGAATAGACCATATACAGAGAGATTGCAGAATAGACCATACACAGAGAGATTGCAGAATAGACCATATACAGAGAGATTGCAGAATAGACCATATACAGAGAGATTGCAGAATAGACCATATACAGAGAGACTGCAGAATAGACCATATACAGAGAAAATGCAGAATAGACCATATACAGAGAGATTGCAGAATAGACCATATACAGAGAGATTGCAGAATAGACCATATATAGAGAGATTGCAGAATAGACCATATACAGAGAGATTGCAGAATAGACCATAATCAGAGAGACTGCAGAATAGACCATATACAGAGAGATTGCAGAATAGACCATACACAGAGAGATTGCAGAATAGACCATAATTAGGGATGAGCGAATCGATCCGGACGAACCCGGATTCGATCCGAATTTCATGAAAAATTCGATTCGGATCGAATCTGAATTTCCCCGCGATTCGATCGCTCGAAGTTTTCCTTTAACATCCATTCATTTACATTTACAGGCATTCTAAGATGGCGGACGGGACATGTCCAGACATCAACCCCGCGCCAGTGCAAGCTGGGACAGTCACATGCAGCCTATCAGCAGCCAGCAAGCCCGGTGACGTCACAGCGCTATTTAAGGCGGCCATCTTGCTTTTCCTTCCTCATTTCTCTATTGCATTTGTGAGAGACAGAACGCTGTGTAGCTGAGGGAGAGAGGCAGTTAGACAGGCAGGGCCAGACAGGGACAGGCTGGAGACAGGCAGGAGACAGGCAGGAGACAGGCAGGAGACAGACAGAAAGTCAGCGAAAAACAGGGAAAGTTAGGAAAAATCGGAGGCAGTCACAGGGAGATTTTTTTTTTTTTTCATCCAGCCTGAGTGTTTGTTACTGGCTGGCTGACAGGCTTTGTTAGCGTTTTCAGGCTGCTTATACTAAGTAACTGTGCATATATACTGAACTGATCTTAAGTCTGCTGTGAGGCATCCCATTCTGTGACTACACCAGCCTCTATTTAAGACCACATAACCATTTGCACTTATTCTAATTGAAATTAGGCCTGATAAAGACACTTTTGCTGGGCATAGCACTACTGGACCCTGCCAGGTGCACTCCTGTTGTGGCATCCCATTCTGTGACTACAGCAGCCTCTATTTAAGACCATAACCATTTGCACCTATTATAATTGAAATTAGGCCTGATAAAGACACTTTTGCTGTGCATAGCACTACTTGTCCCTGCCAGGTGTACTGCTGGTTTTTGGGGCATCCCATTCTGTGACTACACCAGCCTCTGTTTAAGACCATATAACCATTTGCACTTATTCTAATTGAAATTAGGCCTGATAAAGACACTTTTGCTGTGCATAGCACTACTTGTCCCTGCCAGGTGTACTGCTGGTTTTTGGGGCATCCCATTCTGTGACTACACCAGCCTCTATTTAAGACCATATAACCATTTGCACTTATTCTAATTGAAATTAGGCCTGATAAAGACACTTTTGCTGTGCATATTCTTACTGCTGCCTGCCAGGTGCACTTCTGTTGGGGCATCCCATTCTGTGACTACAGCAGCCTCTGTTTAAGACCATATAACCATTTGCACTTATTCTAATTGAAATTAGGCCTGATAAAGACACTTTTGCTGTGCATAGCACTAATTGTCCCTGCCAGGTGTACAGCTGGTTTTTGGGGCATCCCATTCTGTGACTACACCAGCCTCTGTTTAAGACCATATAACCATTTGCACTTATTCTAATTGAAATTAGGCCTGATAAAGACACTTTTGCTGTGCATAGCACTACTTGTCCCTGCCAGGTGTACTGCTGGTTTTTGGGGCATCCCATTCTGTGACTACACCGGCCTCTGTTTAAGACCATATAACCATTTGCACTTATTCTAATTGAAATTAGGCTTGATAAAGACACTTTTGCTGTGCATAGCACTACTTGTCCCTGCCAGGTGTACTGCTGGTTTTTGGGGCATCCCATTCTGTGACTACACCAGCCTCTATTTAAGACCATATAACCATTTGCACTTATTGTAATTGAAATTAGGCTTGATAAAGACACTTTTGCTGTGCATATTCTTACTGCTGCCTGCCAGGTGCACTCCTATTGGGGCATCCCATTCTGTGACTACAGCAGCCTCTGTTTAAGACCATATAACCATTTGCACTTATTCTAATTGAAATCAGGCCTGATAAAGACACTTTTGCTGTGCATAGCACTACTTGTCCCTGCCAGGTGTACTGCTGGTTTTTGGGGCATCCCATTCTGTGACTACACCAGCCTCTGTTTAAGACCATATAACCATTTGCACTTATTCTAATTGAAATTAGGCCTGATAAAGACACTTTTGCTGTGCATAGCACTACTTGTCCCTGCCAGGTGTACTGCTGGTTTTTGGGGCATCCCATTCTGTGACTACAGCAGCCTCTGTTTAAGATCATATAACCATTTGCACTTATTCTAATTGAAATTAGGCCTGATAAAGACACTTTTGCTGTGCATATTCTTACTGCTGCCTGCCAGGTGCACTCCTGTTGGGGCATCCCATTCTGTGACTACAGGACTACAGCAGCCTCTGTTTAAGACCATATAACCATTTGCACTTATTCTAATTGAAATTAGGCCTGATAAAGACACTTTTGCTGTGCATAGCACTACTTGTCCCTGCCAGGTGTACTGCTGGTTTTTGGGGCATCCCATTCTGTGACTACACCAGCCTCTGTTTAAGACCATATAACCATTTGCACTTATTCTAATTGAAATTAGGCCTGATAAAGACACTTTTGCTGTGCATAGCACTACTTGTCTCTGCCAGGTGTACTGCTGGTTTTTGGGGCATCCCATTCTGTGACTACACCAGCCTCTATTTAAGACCATATAACCATTTGCACTTATTCTAATTGAAATTAGGCCTGATAAAGACACTTTTGCTGTGCATAGCACTACTTGTCCCTGCCAGGTGTACTGCTGGTTTTTGGGGCATCCCATTCTGTGACTACACCAGCCTCTGTTTAAGACCATATAACCATTTGCACTTATTCTAATTGAAATTAGGCCTGATAAAGACACTTTTGCTGTGCATATTCTTACTGCTGCCTGCCAGGTGCACTCCTGTTGGGGCATCCCATTCTGTGACTACAGCAGCCTCTGTTTAAGACCATATAACCATTTGCACTTATTCTAATTGAAATTAGGCCTGATAAAGACACTTTTGCTGTGCATATTCTTACTGCTGCCTGCCAGGTGCACTTCTTTTTTGGGGCATCCCATTCTGTGACTACAGCAGCCTCTGTTTAAGACCATATAACCATTTGCACTTATTCTAATTGAAATTAGGCCTGATAAAGACACTTTTGCTGTGCATAGCACTACTTGTCCCTGCCAGGTGCACTCCTGTTTGGGGCATCCCATTCTGTGACTACAGCAGCCTCTATTTAAGACCATAACCATTTGCACCTATTATAATTGAAATTAGGCCTGATAAAGACACTTTTGCTGTGCATAGCACTACTTGTCCCTGCCAGGTGTACTGCTGGTTTTTGGGGCATCCCATTCTGTGACTACAGCAGCCTCTGTTTAAGACCATATAACCATTTGCACTTATTCTAATTGAAATTAGGCCTGATAAAGACACTTTTGCTGTGCATAGCACTACTTGTCCCTGCCAGGTGTACTGCTGGTTTTTGGGGCATCCCATTCTGTGACTACACCAGCCTCGGTTTAAGACCATATAACCATTTGCACTTATTCTAATTGAAATTAGGCCTGATAAAGACACTTTTGCTGTGCATAGCACTACTTGTCCCTGCCAGGTGTACTGCTGGTTTTTGGGGCATCCCATTCTGTGACTACACCAGCCTCTGTTTAAGACCATATAACCATTTGCACTTATTCTAATTGAAATTAGGCCTGATAAAGACACTTTTGCTGTGCATAGCATTACTTGTCCCTGCCAGGTGTACTGCTGGTTTTTGGGGCATCCCATTCTGTGACTACACCAGCCTCTGTTTAAGACCATATAACCATTTGCACTTATTCTAATTGAAATTAGGCCTGATAAAGACACTTTTGCTGTGCATATTCTTACTGCTGCCTGCCAGGTGCACTCCTGTTGGGGCATCCCATTCTGTGACTACAGCAGCCTCTATTTAAGACCATATAACCATTTGCACTTATTCTAATTGAAATTAGGCCTGATAAAGACACTTTTGCTGTGCATATTCTTACTGCTGCCTGCCAGGTGCACTTCTTTTTTGGGGCATCCCATTCTGTGACTACAGCAGCCTCTGTTTAAGACCATATAACCATTTGCACTTATTCTAATTGAAATTAGGCCTGATAAAGACACTTTTGCTGTGCATAGCACTACTTGTCCCTGCCAGGTGTACTGCTGGTTTTTGGGGCATCCCATTCTGTGACTACACCAGCCTCTATTTAAGACCATCTAACCATTTGCACTTATTCTAATTGAAATTAGCCTGTTAAAGACACTTTTGCTGTGCATAGACTTACTGCTGCCTGCCAGGTGCACTTCTGTTGGGGCATCCCATTCTGTAACATACCATACCCCTCTTTATTTACACTAAGCAGCTCTCTTATTTACACTAAGCAGGCCTGTTGGATGCTGAGTGTTACTGCTCACTTTTGGTGTGCATTATATTCTGTTTCATATAGACCCACCGCTGCCTGGGGGTTCTTAAAATATCACCTACTACCACGCCAGTTAGACTATGTCGGGCAGACAAGTGCCTGGAAGTGAAAAGAGGAGTGGCAGAGGCCAAGATTCCGCAGGCAGAGCTCGCATCAGACTGGGGGCCAGTAGCAGCAGGAGTCACGCTGAGAGACCTAATCTGCCAGTATCTGCTAGCGGTCGGGTCTCCACCAGTAACGCATCTGCCGTGGTAGATTGGTTGACGCGCTCATCAACAACATCATCACAACTTACGTCTGAGACCCCCAGTCTAGGGTCGGTAGGTTCCTCTGACACAACCCTGAGTTGGCATGCCCCGAGAGCAGTCCCTGTCCTCCCATTGCCTCTGTCCTACGCCGTTCCCTCCCCCAGCGACGTATCCTATGCTTTGGGTTCAGCTCCACTCTTTAGTGAGGAGGACGATCAGATAGAGGACAGTCAGCAGCTACTGCCCAGCCAAGAAATGGAGGTGGCTTCTTTAGCTAGGCAGACAAATAGTGATGTGGACAGTGTCGTGGGTGCTGCGAGCGTTCCAGCTCCTGCGCCAGACACTGTTGACGAATCCACGAACATCAGTGACGTACAGCCACAACTCGGTGATGATGATGATGACGATGAAGCCGATCGCACTTGGGAGCCGGGTGATGAAGGGGCTTCATCGTCATCATCAGGAGAAGAGGGGCGCAGGTTGCCCCGGAGTCAGCAGCTGAGGCAGCAAGGTGTTAGCAGTCAGCATGGGGGCACAATTCCAAAGGCTGGAGCCGGCCGGGGCCGGGGCAGAGCACCTGCTGTGCGGCAGTCTACCTTATCGGGAGGTAGTGGAGCAGGGGTTCCTGGAGTTGGCAACAGCAGCAGTGAATCAGTGAGGCCAGGGGGTGGGAAAAGTAGCTACTCGGCAGTGTGGCAGTTTTTCCTGAAGCATCCGCAGGAGGGTAACATGGCCACATGCAAGATATGTAGGCAGAAGGTGAAGCGTGGCCAGGGTCCAAATGTTGGCACCACGGCCCTGCGTCAACATATGATGCGTCACCATAAAGCGACCTGGGAGAACCGAGGCTCCCAAGGGGTGGTCCAGTCTGCTTCCTCACCAAGTGAGCTCCCAATTTCTGCCAGCCAAGGCTCCAGCACCTCAGCCGAAGGCAGCTGTGCGTCATACCCATCCTCTGTCGCTCCTGCTCCTCCTCCTCCAAGTCATGCATCCTGCCAGCAATCCATCAGCGAAGCCATGTCCAAGAGACAGCAGTATGCGCCCACTCATCCTACGGCGCAGAAGCTGAATGTGCTCCTGTCCAAGTTGCTGGTGCTGCAGTCGCTCCCTTTTCAGGTGGTGGAATCTGCACCTTTCAGAGAACTGATGGCTTGTGCCGAGCCGAGGTGGAGAGTCCCAAGCCGTCATTTCTTTGCCAAGAAGGCAGTACCAGCGCTGCACACTTTTGTTGAACAGAAGGTGGGCCAGTCCTTGAGCCTGTCGGTGTGTAGCAAAGTGCATGGCAGCGCCGACATCTGGAGCTGTAACTACGGTCAGGGACAGTACATGTCGTTTACGGCCCACTGGGTGAATGTGGTCCCTTTGCAGCAGCAGCAGCAACTTGGACAGGTCACGCCGCTTCGGCCTCCGCGCTCCCTGCCCGTTGGGCCTGTGACACCGTGCGACTCGGCCTCCTCATCCTCTGCCATCTCCTCACCCTCCACTGTAGGCTCAAGTCTCAGTGCCCCTCCAGTCTACCATGTGTGCAGGGCACAGAGGTGTCACGCAGTGCTTCACATGGTTTGTCTTGGCGAACGGAGTCACACAGGGGAGGAACTGCTTAAATGTATTCATCAGGAAATCCAAACATGGCTTACTCCAAGAAAACTTAAAATGGGAATCATGGTTACCGACAATGGGAAGAACATTTTGTCTGCGCTGCGCCAAGGAAGCCTGACCCATGCCCCCTGCATGGCTCACGTCTTCAATCTGGTTGTCAAGCGGTTTCTGAAGTGTTCCCCCCATCTGCAAGACATCCTAACAACTTCAAGGAAACTTTGCATGCACTTCAGCCACTCCTACACCGCCAAACACACCCTTCTTGAGCTACAGCGTCAGAATGGTATCCCCCAACGTAGTCTGATTTGCGATGTTTCCACCCGTTAGAATTCCACCCTTCACATGTTGGACCAATTATATGAACAGAGAAAAGCCATCACGGATTTCCTGATGATCCAAGCAGATAGGGGGACTCCCCTGTGTAACTTCAATGTCAACCAGTGGCAGCTCATACGTGACACCTGCCGTTTGCTCAGGCCCTTTGAGGAAGCCACTTTATTTGTCAGTCGGCAGGATTACGGGATGAACGACGTGATTCCACTGCTTCATGTACTACAGCACATGTTGGAAACCATGGCTGGTCAGGGCACTGGAGACATGGCGTTTACATCTTACGGCCACATGAACCCCGTTGGAGCTGAACTGGAGGAGGAGGAGGAAGAGGAGGAGGAGGAGTTGCCCAGCGAAACACAGTTTAGGCTTGGCGAAATGGCTGGTTTATCTAGTCAGCGGACAGGAGAGGAGGAGCAGGAGCAGCCAGAGGAGCTAGAGGTTTTTGAGGAAGGCGAGACAGAGGACCTGGGCACACCGTGGCAGTATGCAGTGGAGATGGAGACAGGTAGTCCATCCGAGTCAATTGCGCAAATGGCACGAAGCATGCTCACGTGCTTGCGTAGTGACCCCAGAATTGTTTCCATCTGTCGGCGGGATGACTTCTGGCTGTCCACCTTATTGGACCCTCGCTTCCGGCACAAAATGGGGGCATTTTTTAAACCCACCGAGAGGGAGGACAAACTCAACTGCTACAAAGACATTCTACGTAGGCAGTTGGCCGATGCCTATCTGCGCCATGGTCCATACTCTCGCAGGTCTGACTCGAGGGGACCTCTGCGCTCACCTTCCACTGCCATGGCCGCTGGGGGGGTTGGCAGGAGCAGCAGCAGCAGCTCCATCAGCAGCAGCAGCCTCAGTCTTCAGTCGCTAATGAGTAGCTTTCTACACCCGCATAGTGAGGCTACTCATAAGCAGCAGGAAGACCTGGAGCAGGACCTCAACCAGCAGGTCATGTCATACTTTGACATGACCATGCCAACACACCTTGAGGATCCGCTGGACTTCTGGGCAGCCAAACTTGATTTGTGGCCGCAACTAGCAGAGTTTGCCCTGGAAAAGCTGTCCTGCCCGGCAAGTAGCGTGCCATCTGAGCGGGTGTTTAGTGCGGTGGGGGCCATAGTTACGGCGAGGAGAACTCGTCTGTCAACTAAAAATGTGGAGAGACTCACCTTTGTCAAAATGAATCAGGGATGGATCAGCCAGGATTTCCACCCACCAATGCCTGATGCATGCGACTAGATTCAGCATGGCGCCACGTTTTACACTTTCCAAATGGTGCAAAACATATTTATGTCTTTAGGCCAATTTTTGGGCTCCTGCTGCTGCTGCTGCCAACTCCAGGGTGTGATTCATCCAATTTTTGGGCTCCTGAAGCCAACTCCAGTGTATATTTGGGCTTCTGCTGCTGCTGCTGCCAACTCCAGGGTGTGATTCATCCAATTCTTGGGCTCCTGAAGCCAACCCCAGTGTCTCTTTAAAGTAATATTTGGGCTCCTGCTGCTGCCAACTCCAGGGTGTGATTCATCCAATTTTTGGGCTCCTGAAGCCAACCCCAGGGTCTCTTTAAAGTAATATTTGGGCTCCTGCTGCTGCTGTCAACTCCTGCCAACTCCAGAGTGTGATTCATCCAATTTTTGGGCTCCTGAAGCCAACCCCAGGGTCTCTTTAAAGTAATATTTGGGCTCCTGCTGCTGCTGCTGTCAACTCCTGCCAACTCTAGGGTGTGATTCATCCAATTTTTGGGCTCCTGAAGCCAACCCCAGGGTCTCTTTGAAGTAATGTTTGGGCTCCTGCTGCTGCCAACTTCTGCCAACTCCAGGGTGTGATTCATCCAATTTTTGGGCTCCTGAAGCCAACTCCAGTGTATATTTGGGCTCCTGCTGCTGCTGCTGCCAACTCCTGGGTGTGATTCATCCAATTTTTGGGCTCCTGAAGCCAACCCCAGGGTCTCTTTGAAGTAATGTTTGGGTTCCTGCTGCTGCCAACTTCTGCCAACTCCAGGGTGTGATTCATCCAATTTTTGGGCTCCTGAAGCCAACCCCAGTGTCTCTTTAAAGTAATGTTTGGGCTCCTGCTGCTGCCAACTTCTGCCAACTCCAGGGTGTGATTCATCCAATTTTTGGGCTCCTGAAGCTAACCCCAGGGTCTCTTTGAAGTAATGTTTGGGCTCCTGCTGCTGCCAACTTCTGCCAACTCCAGGGTGTGATTCATCCAATTTTTGGGCTCCTGAAGCCAACCCCAGGGTCTCTTTAAAGTAATGTTTGGGCTCCTGCTGCTGCCAACTTCTGCCAACTCCAGGGTGTGATTCATCCAATTTTTGGGCTCCTGAAGCCAACCCCAGGGTCTCTTTAAAGTAATGTTTGGGCTCCTGCTGCTGCTGCTGCCAACTTCTGCCAACTCCAGGGTGTGATTCATCCAATTTTTGGGCTCCTGAAGCCAACCCCAGGGTCTCTTTAAAGTAATGTTTGGGCTCCTGCTGCTGCCAACTTCTGCCAACTCCAGGGTGTGATTCATCCAATTTTTGGGCTCCTGAAGCCAACCCCAGTGTCTCTTTCAGCCAATGTTTGGGCTCCTGCTGCTGCTGCTGCCAACTCCAGGGTGTGATTCATCCAATTTTTGGCCTCCTGAAGCCAACCCCAGTGTCTCTTTAAAGTAATATTTGGGCTGCTACTGCTGCTGCTGCCAACTCCAGGGTGTGATTCATCCAATTTTTGGGCTCCTGAAGCCAACCCCAGTGTCTCTTTAAAGTAATATTTGGGCTCCTGCTGCTGCCAACTCCAGGGTGTGATTCATCCAATTTTTGGGCTCCTGAAGCCAACCCCAGGGTCTCTTTAAAGTAATGTTTGGGCTCCTGCTGCTGCCAACTCCAGGGTGTGATTCATCCAATTTTTGGGCTCCTGAAGCCAACCCCAGGGTCTCTTTAAAGTAATGTTTGGGCTCCTGCTGCTGCTGCTGCCAACTTCTGCCAACTCCAGGGTGTGATTCATCCAATTTTTGGGCTCCTGAAGCCAACCCCAGTGTCTCTTTCAGCCAATGTTTGGGCTCCTGCTGCTGCTGCTGCCAACTCCAGGGTGTGATTCATCCAATTTTTGGCCTCCTGAAGCCAACCCCAGTGTCTCTTTAAAGTAATATTTGGGCTGCTACTGCTGCTGCTGCCAACTCCAGGGTGTGATTCATCCAATTTTTGGGCTCCTGAAGCCAACCCCAGTGTCTCTTTAAAGTAATATTTGGGCTCCTGCTGCTGCCAACTCCAGGGTGTGATTCATCCAATTTTTGGGCTCCTGAAGCCAACCCCAGGGTCTCTTTAAAGTAATATTTGGGCTCCTGCTGCTGCTGTCAACTCCTGCCAACTCCAGGGTGTGATTCATCCAATTTTTGGGCTCCTGAAGCCAACCCCAGTGTCTCTTTCAGCCAATGTTTGGGCTCCTGCTGCTGCTGCTGCCAACTCCAGGGTGTGATTCATCCAATTTTTGGCCTCCTGAAGCCAACCCCAGTGTCTCTTTAAAGTAATATTTGGGCTGCTACTGCTGCTGCTGCCAACTCCAGGGTGTGATTCATCCAATTTTTGGGCTCCTGAAGCCAACCCCAGTGTCTCTTTAAAGTAATATTTGGGCTCCTGCTGCTGCCAACTCCAGGGCGTGATTCGTCCAATTTTTGGCCTCCTGAAGCCAACCCCAGGGTCTCTTTAAAGTAATGTTTGGGCTCCTGCTGCTGCCAACTTCTGCCAACTCCAGGGTGTGATTCATCCAATTTTTGGGCTCCTGAAGCCAACCCCAGGGTCTCTTTAAAGTAATGTTTGGGCTCCTGCTGCTGCTGCTGCCAACTTCTGCCAACTCCAGGGTGTGATTCATCCAATTTTTGGGCTCCTGAAGCCAACCCCAGTGTCTCTTTCAGCCAATGTTTGGGCTCCTGCTGCTGCCAACTCCAGGGTGTGATTCATCCAATTTTTGGCCTCCTGAAGCCAACCCCAGTGTCTCTTTAAAGTAATATTTGGGCTGCTACTCCTGCTGCTGCCAACTCCAGGGTGTGATTCATCCAATTTTTGGGCTCCTGAAGCCAACCCCAGTGTCTCTTTAAAGTAATATATGGGCTCCTGCTGCTGCCAACTCCAGGGTGTGATTCATCCAATTTTTGGGCTCCTGAAGCCAACCCCAGGGTCTCTTTAAAGTAATATTTGGGCTCCTGCTGCTGTCAACTCCTGCCAACTCCAGGGTGTGATTCATCCAATTTTTGAGCTCCTGAAGCCAACCCCAGTGTCTCTTTCAGCCAATGTTTGGGCTCCTGCTGCTGCTGCTAACTCCAGGGTGTGATTCATCCAATTTTTGGCCTCCTGAAGCCAACCCCAGTGTCTCTTTAAAGTAATATTTGGGCTGCTACTGCTGCTGCTGCCAACTCCAGGGTGTGATTCATCCAATTTTTGGGCTCCTGAAGCCAACCCCAGTGTCTCTTTAAAGTAATATTTGGGCTCCTGCTGCTGCCAACTCCAGGGCGTGATTCATCCAATTTTTGGCCTCCTGAAGCCAACCCCAGTGTCTCTTTAAAGTAATGTTTGGGCTCCTGCTGCTGCCAACTCCAGGGTGTGATTCATCCAATTTTTGGCTCCTGAAGCCAACTCCAGTGTATATTTGGGCTCCTGCTGCTGCCAACTCCAGGGTGTGAATCATCCAATTTTTGGGCTCCTGAAGCCAACCCCAGTGTCTCTTTAAAGTAATATTTGGGCTCCTGCTGCTGCCAACTCCAGGGTGTGATTCATCCAATTTTTGGGCTCCTGAAGCCAACTCCAGTGTCTCTATAAAGTACACTTTGGGCTCCTGCTGCTGCTGCCAACTCCAGGGTGTGATTCATCCAATTTTTGGGCTCCTGAAGCCAACTCCAGTGTCTCTTTAAAGTGGACCAACACCCAGGATTTTGACTATCCTGGGTTTTGGTCCACTTCAGGGGGGCACCCCGATTAGGGGTGCCCCGCTGTGTAAAACCCCCCAGAAACCCCCAAACTCACCTCACCACGCTCCCACGGACAAGCGGCGGACAAGGCAGCGCGTCCGCCGCCGCCTCCCGCGCGCCCCTCTGACAGTGCGCGCGCCCGCGCCGGCCATTCACAAACGGCCGGCGCGGGCGTGCGCACAGCTAGAGGAGTGCGCGGGAGGCGGCGGCGGCAGGTGAGTTCTTTTGGGGGGGGTCCCTCACCGCGGGACATCCCGATCTCGGATGTCCCGCGGTGAGGGGGGTGATCGGCCCGGGAATCTTATAGATTCCCGGGCCGATCACCCATGGGTGACGGTCCACTTTAAAGTAATATTTGGGCTCCTGCTGCTGCTTGCAACTCCAGGGTGTGATTCATCCAATTTTTGGGCTCCTGAAGCCAACCCCAGTGTCTCTTTAAAGTAATGTTTGGGCTCCTGCTGCTGCTGCCAACTCCAGGGTGTGATTCATCCAATTTTTGGGCTCCTGCTGCTGCCAACTCCAGTGTCTCTTTAAAGCAATGTTTGGGCTCCTGCCCCTCATAGTGATGCCACTTCAACTCTCTGCAATTGTGCCGCTCTGCGATTCTATTAGCGATGCCTCTGATCTGCATGTGATATTTCTTCAAAGTATTATTTAACTAACCCAGCACGCATCCTGTGCGTGTTACAGCAAGGCAGAATGGTTTACAACCCTATTGAGGCTCTAGGAGGCTCAGAAATAGCCGTTTTTAATAGCGATTCGTCGCGAATTTATTCGGGTCGAAACGATTTTTGTCGGAAAGATCGTCGAATCAGTCGAATCGAATTTTTCAAAAGTTCGCTCATCTCTAAACATAATCAGAGAGACTGCAGAATAGACCATATACAGAGAGATTGCAAAATAGACCATATACAGAGAGATTGCAGAATAGACCATATACAGAGAGATTGCAGAATAGACCATATACAGAGAGATTGCAGAATAGACCATATACAGAGAGATTGCAGAATAGACCATATACAGAGAGATTGCAGAATAGACCATATACAGAGAGATTGCAGAATAGACCATATACAGAGAGATTGCAGAATAGACCATATACAGAGAGATTGCAGAATACACCATATACAGAGAGATTGCAGAATAGACCATATACAGAGAGATTGCAGAATAGACCATATACAGAGAGATTGCAAAATAGACCATATACAGAGAGATTGCAGAATAGACCATATACAGAGAGATTGCAGAATAGACCATATACAGAGAGATTGCAGAATATACCATATACAGAGAGATTGCAGAATAGACCATATACAGAGAGATTGCAGAATAGACCATATACAGAGAGATTGCAGAATAGATCATATACAGAGAGACTGCAGAATAGATCATATACAGAGAGACTGCAGACTAGACCATATACAGAGAGATTGCAGACTAGACCATATACAGAGAGATTGCAGACTAGACCATATACAGAGAGATTGCAGACTAGACCATATACAGAGATTGCAGAATAGACCATATACAGAGAGATTGCAGAATAGACCATATACAGAGAGATTGCAGAATAGACCATATACACAGAGATTGCAGAATAGACCATATACAGAGAGATTGCAGAATAGACCATATACAGAGAGATTGCAGAATAGACCATATACAGAGAGATTGCAGAAAAGACCATATACAGAGAGATTGCAGAATAGACCATATACAGAGAGATTGCAGAATAGACCATATACAGAGAGATTGCAGAATAGACCATATACAGAGAGATTGCAGAATAGACCATATACAGAGACTGCAGAATAGACCATATACAGAGAGATTGCAGAATAGACCATATACAGAGAGATTGCAGAATAGACCATATACAGAGAGATTGCAGAATAGACCATATACAGAGAGATTGCAGAATAGACCATATACAGAGAGATTGCAGAATAGACCATATACAGAGAGATTGCAGAATAGACCATATACAGAGAGATTGCAGAATACACCATATACAGAGAGATTGCAGAATAGACCATATACAGAGAGATTGCAGAATAGACCATATACAGAGAGATTGCAGAATAGACCATATACAGAGAGATTGCAGAATAGATCATATACAGAGAGATTGCAGAATAGATCATATACAGAGAGACTGCAGAATAGACCATATACAGAGAGATTGCAGAATAGACCATATACACAGAGATTGCAGAATAGACCATATACACAGAGAGATTGCAGAATAGACCATATACACAGAGAGATTGCAGAATAGACCATATACAGAGAGATTGCAGAATAGACCATATACAGAGAGGTTGCAGAATAGACCATATACAGAGAGGTTGCAGAATAGACCATATACAGAGAGGTTGCAGAATAGACCATATACACAGAGAGATTGCAGAATAGACCATATACAGAGAGATTGCAGAATAGACCATATACACAGAGAGATTGCAGAATAGACCATATACAGAGAGATTGCAGAATAGACCATATACAGAGAGATTGCAGAATAGACCATATACAGAGAGACTGCAGAATAGATCATATACAGAGAGATTGCAGAATAGACCATATACAGAGAGACTGTAGAATAGACCATATACACAGAGATTGCAGAATAGACCATATACAGAGAGATTGCAGAATAGACCATATACAGAGAGATTGCAGAATAGACCATATACAGAGAGATTGCAGAATAGACCATATACAGAGAGATTGCAGAATACACCATATACAGAGAGATTGCAGAATAGACCATATACAGAGAGATTGCAGAATAGACCATATACAGAGAGATTGCAGAATAGACCATATACAGAGAGATTGCAGAATAGACCATATACACAGAGAGATTGCAGAATAGACCATATACAGAGAGATTGCAGAATAGATCATATACAGAGAGACTGCAGAATAGACCATATACAGAGAGATTGCAGAATAGACCATATACAGAGAGACTGTAGAATAGACCATATACAGAGAGATTGCAGAATAGACCATATACAGAGAGATTGCAGAATAGACCATATACAGAGAGATTGCAGAATAGACCATATACAGAGAGATTGCAGAATAGACCATATACAGAGAGATTGCAGAATAGACCATATACAGAGAGATTGCAGAATACACCATATACAGAGGGATTGCAGAATAGACCATATACAGAGAGATTGCAGAATAGACCATATACAGAGAGATTGCAGAATAGACCATATACAGAGAGATTGCAGAATAGATCATATACAGAGAGACTGTAGAATAGACCATATACAGAGAGATTGCAGAATAGACCATATACAGAGAGATTGCAGAATACACCATATACAGAGAGATTGCAGAATAGACCATATACAGAGAGATTGCAGAATAGACCATATACAGAGAGATTGCAGAATAGATCATATACAGAGAGATTGCAGAATAGACCATATACAGAGAGATTGCAGAATAGACCATATACAGAGAGATTGCAGAATAGATCATATACAGAGAGATTGCAGAATAGACCATATACAGAGAGACTGCAGAATAGACCATATACAGAGAGATTGCAGAATAGACCATATACAGAGAGATTGCAGAATACACCATATACAGAGAGATTGCAGAATAGACCATATACAGAGAGATTGCAGAATAGACCATATACAGAGAGATTGCAGAATAGACCATATACAGAGAGATTGCAGAATAGACCATATACAGAGAGATTGCAGAATAGACCATATACAGAGAGATTGCAGAATACACCATATTTAGAGAGACTGTAGAATAGACCATATACAGAGAGATTGCAGAATAGACCATATACAGAGAGATTGCAGAATAGACCATATACAGAGAGATTGCAGAATAGACCATATACAGAGAGATTGCAGAATACACCATATTTAGAGAGACTGTAGAATAGACCATATACAGAGAGATTGCAGAATAGACCATATACAGAGAGATTGCAGAATAGACCATATACAGAGAGATTGCAGAATAGACCATATACAGAGAGATTGCAGAATAGACCATATACAGAGAGATTGCAGAATAGACCATATACAGAGAGATTGCAGAATACACCATATACAGAGAGATTGCAGAATAGACCATATACAGAGAGATTGCAGAATAGACCATATACAGAGAGATTGCAGAATAGATCATATACAGAGAGATTGCAGAATAGACCATATACAGAGAGATTGCAGAATAGACCATATACAGAGAGATTGCAGAATAGACCATATACAGAGAGATTGCAGAATAGACCATATACAGAGAGATTGCAGAATAGACCATATACAGAGAGACTGCAGAATAGATCATATACAGAGAGATTGCAGAATAGACCATATACAGAGAGATTGCAGAATAGACCATATACAGAGAGATTGCAGAATACACCATATACAGAGAGATTGCAGAATAGACCATATTCAGAGAGATTGCAGAATAGACCATATACAGAGAGATTGCAGAATAGACCATATACAGAGAGATTGCAGAATAGATCATATACAGAGAGATTGCAGAATAGATCATATACAGAGAGACTGCAGAATAGACCATATACAGAGAGATTGCAGAATACACCATATACAGAGAGATTGCAGAATAGACCATATACAGAGAGATTGCAGAATAGACCATATACAGAGAGATTGCAGAATAGACCATATACACAGAGACTGCAGAATAGACCATATACAGAGAGATTGCAGAATAGACCATATACACAGAGACTGCAGAATAGACCATATACAGAGAGATTGCAGAATAGACCATATACAGAGAGATTGCAGAATAGACCATATACACAGAGAGATTGCAGAATAGACCATATACAGAGAGATTGCAGAATAGACCATATACAGAGAGATTGCAGAATAGACCATATACAGAGAGATTGCAGAATAGACCATATACAGAGAGATTGCAGAATAGATCATATACAGAGAGACTGCAGAATAGATCATATACAGAGAGATTGCAGAATAGACCATATACAGAGAGACTGTAGAATAGACCATATACAGAGAGATTGCAGAATAGACCATATACAGAGAGATTGCAGAATAGACCATATACAGAGAGATTGCAGAATAGACCATATACAGAGAGATTGCAGAATAGACCATATACAGAGATTGCAGAATAGACCATATACAGAGAGATTGCAGAATAGACCATATACAGAGAGATTGCAGAATAGACCATATACAGAGAGATTGCAGAATAGACCATATACAGAGAGATTGCAGAATAGACCATATACACAGAGATTGCAGAATAGACCATATACAGAGAGATTGCAGAATAGACCATATACAGAGAGATTGCAGAATAGACCATATACAGAGAGATTGCAGAATAGACCATATACAGAGAGATTGCAGAATAGACCATATACAGAGAGATTGCAGAATAGACCATATACAGAGAGATTGCAGAATAGACCATATACAGAGAGATTGCAGAATAGACCATATACAGAGAGATTGCAGAATAGACCATATACAGAGAGATTGCAGAATACACCATATACAGAGAGATTGCAGAATAGACCATATACAGAGAGATTGCAGAATAGACCATAATCAGAGAGATTGCAGAATAGACCATATACAGAGAGATTGCAGAATAGACCATATACAGAGAGATTGCAGAATAGACCATATACAGAGAGATTGCAGAATAGACCATATACAGAGAGATTGCAGAATAGACCATATACAGAGAGATTGCAGAATAGACCATATACAGAGAGATTGCAGAATAGACCATATACAGAGAGATTGCAGAATAGACCATATACAGAGAGATTGCAGAATAGACCATATACAGAGAGATTGCAGAATAGACCATATACAGAGAGATTGCAGAATAGACCATATACAGAGATTGCAGAATAGACCATATACAGAGAGATTGCAGAATAGACCATATACAGAGAGATTGCAGAATAGACCATATACACAGAGAGATTGCAGAATAGACCATATACAGAGAGATTGCAGAATAGACCATATACAGAGAGATTGCAGAATAGACCATATTTAGAGAGACTGTAGAATAGACCATATACAGAGAGATTGCAGAATAGACCATATACAGAGAGATTGCAGAATAGACCATATACAGAGAGATTGCAGAATAGACCATATACAGAGAGATTGCAGAATACACCATATACAGAGAGATTGCAGAATAGACCATATACAGAGAGATTGCAGAATAGACCATATTTAGAGAGACTGTAGAATAGACCATATACAGAGAGATTGCAGAATAGATCATATACAGAGAGATTGCAGAATAGACCATATACAGAGAGATTGCAGAATAGACCATATACAGAGAGATTGCAGAATAGACCATATACAGAGAGATTGCAGAATAGACCATATACAGAGAGATTGCAGAATAGACCATATACATAGAGATTGCAGAATAGACCATATACAGAGAGATTGCAGAATAGACCATATACAGAGAGATTGCAGAATAGACCATATACAGAGAGATTGCAGAATAGACCATATACAGAGAGATTGCAGAATAGACCATACACAGAGACTGCAGAATAGACCATATACAGAGAGATTGCAGAATAGACCATATACAGAGAGATTGCAGAATAGACCATATACAGAGAGATTGCAGAATAGACCATATACAGAGAGATTGCAGAATAGACCATATACAGAGATATTGCAGAATAGACCATATACAGAGAGATTGCAGAATAGACCATATACAGAGATATTGCAGAATAGACCATATACAGAGAGATTGCAGAATACACCATATACAGAGAGATTGCAGAATAGACCATACACAGAGAGATTGCAGAATAGACCATATACAGAGAGATTGCAGAATAGACCATATACAGAGAGATTGCAGAATAGATCATATACAGAGAGATTGCAGAATAGACCATATACACAGAGATTGCAGAATAGACCATACACAGAGAGATTGCAGAATAGACCATATACAGAGAGATTGCAGAATAGACCATATACACAGAGATTGCAGAATAGACCATATACAGAGATATTGCAGAATAGATCATATACAGAGAGATTGCAGAATAGACCATATACAGAGAGATTGCAGAATAGACCATACACAGAGAGATTGCAGAATAGACCATATACAGAGAGATTGCAGAATAGACCATATACAGAGAGATTGCAGAATAGACCATATACATAAAGATTGCAGAATATCTCCAGGCGGTATCTGTGTGCACTTTGCCTTTGAATGATGGGTTCTAGTTTTGCTCACTCTTCACTAACTATTGTGGAGACTGTTTTTGTATCAGGGCCCAGAAAATTAAATCCATGCCACAGACAGGCTACATACTTGGGTGTCAACCAATTAAGACATCTTGCCTTTGTTGCTGGTTAAACAAACAAAAATACAATTTTGTGAAATACTCACCTGTATTGGTATTATACGCATACAGTACGTCCTGCTCCATATATAATACTTACACGTGGGTAATCCTCCGCTAGATGGCGCTGTTCACTGCAGACATGCAAAAACAGGCTCCTCCCGGCCCCTCATATACCCAGGGACCTCCCACAAATCCCCAGTATTGAAAAGCAGTGAGAAAAAGAAGCCGGAAGAAACCAAGCACCAAAACTGGTAATAATAACCATGATAACAATGATAACAATCACCATACAGGGGATCCAGAACAAGGTGAAACCAGGGTGGGGTGGAGCAGGACGTACTGTATGCGTATAATATCAATTTTACAGGTGAGTATTTCACAGAATTGTATTATTCTAAGCATACAGCTCCATATATAATACTTACACGTGGGACATCCAATAGCAGTGTCCATAAAGTAGGGTGGGATCCCCAACAAAAAAGGCAACGGCACGTAGTTCAGACTACAACCGCCTGCAGAACCTTACGTCCAAAAGCAGCATCAGCTGATCAACCTTGTAAAACTTTGAAAAGGTGTGAACAGAAGACCAAGTAGCGGCCTTGCAAACTTGTTCAACAGAGGCCTGTTGCTGAAAAGCCCAAGAGGCACCAATGGGAGTGGAATGAGCCGTAAGATGGAAAGGGGGAGTCCTCCCCTTAGTAGAATAGGCCTGAATCACAGCCTGACAAATCCATTTACTGATGGTAGACTTAGCAGGAGCCAAACCTTTCCTAGGCCCCGAAGGCACAACGAAGAGAGCATCAGTTTTCCTGAAGCCCTTAGTGACAACCAGGTAATACTTCAAGCACCTGACTACGTCCAAGGAATGCAGAACCCTCTCCTTGTCGTTGCGAGGATTGGGACACAGAGAAGGAAGAACAATATCCTGGTTCAAATGAAAAGCCGACACAACTGTAGGCAGAAAATCCGGTTTGAAGCGGAACACCACCTTGTCCTGATGTCGCTCATAGTATGGAGGCTGAATAGATAGAGCGGCCAGCTCAGACACACGCCTAACCGAAGTAATAGCCACCAAGAGGACAACCTTGAGTGGGAGAACAGCCAGAGCAGCATCTTGAATAGGCTCAAAGGGAGCACCCTGCAAGGCAGACAAAACCAAGTTTAAATCCCAGACAGGGACCATAGGTTTTCGAGGGGGACGCACTTGAGTGACCCCCTGAAAGAAGGTCTTAATCAGGTGATGTTGAGCAAAGGTCTTCTGAAAGAAGATAGATAGGGCAGAAACCTGACCCTTCAGAGTACTAAGTTGGAGACCTAAGTCCAGACCATGCTGTAAAAACTCCAGAACCCTAGGGACGGAGAATTCCCGGCAGGGACTGGACTCACACCAGTCAATGTAGGAACGCCATTGTCAGGCCGAGGGACACCCGCCTTCAGAGTAAGCCCACAACCCCCAATCTCCGCTGCTAGCTTCACCTTTAGACAAGCCCCCGTTTGCCGGGACGCTTTACACGTCTCGCCGGACACGGTTGCCCCCAGGACTTAATAGCACAAAGTATGTGAGCTTACAGGGGTTGAAGGCAGATGAACCAGAGGCCAGACTGGGCAATGTCGGGTAAGTACTGGAAACAGTTCGGGTGCTTCGGAAACAGGTAATACTGGAAGCAATTTGGGTGCTCAGGAGAATTCAAGCGAAGTCAGACGTCAAGCCAGGGGTCACAACGGGAGGTCAGAGAGCTGCGCAGTACAAGGGATGAGACGAAGACGTGGTCGAGATTCAAGCAGATGATCAATAACGATATAAACAGGCAATCACAGGAACAATAGCAAGCCAGCTAAACGCTATCACAGGCACTGACACACTGAAGAGGTAATCCCTATATAGGACTGAACCCGGCTGGATTGGACAGGGAGGCAGTGACTGTGATTGGTGCACTTTGGATCTGTGTGCTGACTGGTGCACTTTGGATCTGTGGTTTGATTGGTGCACTTGGAGAGCTCTGGGCTGATTGCCCCAGCTGAACTCCAAAGGCATACTGCCCAGAACTGCACCTCCTAGGTTTAGCTCTTTTAAACAGCCTCCAGTGGCCACTCTGTGTATAGCACCACCGGAGGACATAAGCTGACTGTACTCACACGCAAGCACGAGCAGAATGACAGCGGACGAGGGAGGAGGGCGCGCTCGGCGACACGCGCGCCGCTGGAGCTGGCATCTGAGGCAGAAGCGGCTGCTGGGCAGGAGAAACCCTGGCCAGTTGCCTAGGGACACCACGGGCACGGACTGAAGGCAAGTTATTCATGACAGTACCCTCCCCTTCACGAGGGGCCTCAGGACCCTCACCAGACTTAACAGGATTATCACCCTGAATAGTTCCGGCGGACTTCAATAAAGATACATGAGGTACCCTCATGGATGGAGAGGCAGACGGACAAATAAGCTCTGAGACTTGGGTTGCTCCAACAGTGATACTACAATGTTCTGCACAGTGTGGGCTCCATCCTGTCAATTCCCCAGTTTCCCAATTAAAGGTAGGGTTGTGCACCTTTAACCAGGGGAACCCTAAGACAACTGGGGCTTCAGGGCAGTCTAAGACAAAAAACTCAAGGTTCTCAGAATGGGAAGGTCCCACAACTAGGCTGATTAAAGGGGTTTTGGAGGTGACAGTTCCTGCACGAACAGGAGTATTATTTACTGCAAAAATCTGAAGGGGCTTCCCAAGGGGGATTAAGGGAATGCCTAAGGCGGCTACTATGGATTTATCCAAGAAGTTGCCAACTGCTCCGCTATCGACAAAAGCAGAGACGGATTTCCTGGACAACTCCCAACCCACAGTAGCAGGTAACAACATTTTACTTCTATGAAGGGAAGTTACCTGACCATCCAGACAAACTTTCTCTATCTTGTCAGGACGTTGCAATCCCGCCAAAGGTCTTTTATTGGGGCAGGTCCTAACCAGGTGACCTGAAACCCCACAGTACATGCATAGGCCTAAGGTGCGACGTCTACTCTTTTCAGCCGGGGAAAGGTGAGTAGCACCAAGTTGCATAGGCTCTTCTGGGGGCGAAGATGAGACAACACCCATAGAGGATGACTCCTGGTGGGAAGATTCCCAGAAGTGAGAGTGATTCTTCTCTATATGTCTCTCCCGTAGCCGTCTGTCAATTTTAATGGCCATAAGCATGAGTTCATCCAGGCTTTTAGGGTAAGGAAAATTTGTTAGAACATCCTTAACACCCTCTGAAAGACCAATTCTATACTGACTACAGAGAGCAGGATCATTCCAACGGGATTCAATCGCCCAGCGGCGGAATTTGGCACTATATTCCTCTGCTGAGCGTTTCCTCTGTTTCAGGCTTCGAAGCTTGGCATCAGCGGTCGAAGTCCTGTCAGGGTCCGAATGTAGGATCTCCATAGCAGAGAAAAAGGCTGAGACAGATTGCAAGGCCTCATCTGTGGGCGCTAAGCCAAACGCCCAGGACTGTGGATCACCCTGGAGCAGAGAGATAACCAGACCCACCCTCTGCATTTCTGTGCCTGAAGAGTAGGGCCGTAGTCTGAAATAAAGTTCACAGGAGTTCTTGAAGTTGGAGAATCTTGTACGATCCCCATCAAATTTCTCAGGAAGGGGAACCTTTGGCTCAACAGGAGGTGAGGATACAAGTGGTGCAGGCAGCTGGCGATTTTCTTGATCAGCCACACGTTGGGCCAGCTGGTTAATGGCGGTAGCCATGGCCTGCACTTGTTGTACAAGTTCTTCCATATCAATTTTTTGGGCCTGTGATAATGTCAGGCCGAGGGACACCCGCCTTCAGAGTAAGCCCACAACCCCCAATCTCCGCTGCTAGCTTCACCTTTAGACAAGCCCCCGTTTGCCGGGACGCTTTATACGCCTCGCCGGACACGGTTGCCCCCAGGACTTAATAGCACAAAGGATGTGAGCTTACAGGGGTTGAAGGCAGATGAACCAGAGGCCAGACTGGGCAATGTCGGGTAAATACTGGAAACAGTTCGGGTGCTTCGGAAACAGGTAATACTGGAAGCAATTCGGGTGCTCAGGAGAATTCAAGCGAAGTCAGACGTCAAGCCAGGGGTCACAACGGGAGGTCAGAGAGCTGCGCAGTACGAGGGATGAGACGAAGACGTGGTCGAGATTCAAGCAGATGGTCAATAACGATATAAACAGGCAATCACAGGAACAATAACAAAGCCAGCTAAACGCTATCACAGGCACTGACACACTGAAGAGGTAATCCCTTTATAGGACTGAACCCGGCTGGATTGGACAGGGAGGCAGTGACTGTGATTGGTGCACTTTGGATCTGTGTGCTGATTGGTGCACTTCGGATCTGTGGTTTGATTGGTGCACTTGGAGAGCTCTGGGCTGATTGCCCCAGCTGAACTCTAAAGGCATACTGCCCAGAACTGCACCTCCTAGGTTTAGCTCTTTTAAACAGCCTCCAGTGGCCACTCTGTGTATAGCACCACCGGAGGACATAAGCTGACTGTACTCGCGCGCAAGCACGAGCAGAATGACAGCGGACGAGGGAGGAGGGCGCGCTCGGCGACACACGCGCCGCTGGAGCTGGCATCTGAGGCAGAAGCGGCTGCTGGGCAGGAGAAACCCTGGCCAGTTGCCTAGGGACACCACGGGCACGGGCTGAAGGCAAGTTATTCATGACAGCCATACTCTATAAGAGATAGCAGAAGAAGTCTTCTTCCTGGCCTGCACCATAGTAGCCACCAGAGAGGCAGACAAGCCCTTCTCCATCAAGATGGAGGTTTCAGCAGCCAGGCCGTCAAAGCCAGAGTTTGTAAATTGGGATGGCGTAAGGACCCTTGAGTTAGCAGATTTGGCACCCTTGGCAGATCGTACTGGTCTACTGCCATTTGAACCACGTCTGCGAACCACACTCTTCTTGGCCACCTGGGGGCCACTAGAATCACAGGTACCCCCTCCAGAGCAATCTTGCGCAGAACCCTGCCCAGAAGAGGGAACGGTGGAAACACATACAGGAGTCGAAACTCCCTCCAAGACATGGACAGGGCATCCGTGGCCAAGGCCAGAGGATCCTGAGACAGGGAGACAAAGGCCGGGAGCTTGTGATTGTGACGGGAAGCAAACAGATCCACATCCGGTAGGCCCCAACGGTGACACAGGGACTGGAATAGCTTGTTGCAGAGGGACCACTCCCCCTGATGGGACATCCCCCTGCTCAGGGCGTCCACCAGCAGGTTCTCCGCCCCCGGAATGTAGACAGCCGAAATGCATTGGACATTGGCCTCCGCCCACGTCAGAATCTGAGACACCTCTTGGAGAGCACTCTTGCTCCGGGTCCCTCCCTGATGGTTGATGTAGGCAACCGCCGTTCTGTTGTCTGAGCGTACCTGGACCGACAGACCCCTCAGGTGTTGGGTCAATCGCTCCAGTACCAACCTGACTGCCCGTAATTCCAGAATGTTGATGGGTAAATGGGCCTCCTGAGGACCCCACGTCCTCTGGAAGCGCAGGGACTTCCAGAATCCCCCCCCAACCTGACAGACTGGCATCCGTTGTGACCGTCTCCCAGGAGGGGGCCAGAAAAGACCTGCCCCCTATCAAGTTCCTGTGGTCCAGCCACCACGCAAGGGACTGTCTGACCGAGGGGGGAAGCACACAGACCCCGTCCAAGGACGCTGGGTTCTTGTCCTACACTGACAGAAGGTAAAGCTGCAGAGGTCTTAAATGGAACTGGGCAAAGGGCACCGCCTCGAAGCTCGCCAGCATCAGGCCCACCAGCTGCATTCCCTGCCGGATGGAGAGCTGTGGGCTCGAGAGCAGGAACCTCGCCTGCGCTGTCAGAGCTTCCACCTTCTGTTGAGGAAGGAATATCCTTGACTGAACCGTATCCAGAATCATTCCCAGGCACGGAGTCACGGAGGAGGGGGACAGGGAGGACTTGGGGTAACTGATCACCCAGCCGAAGGACTCCAGGGTGGACAATACCAGCTGAGTGTCCAACTCTGCCTGCCGCAGAGACTGAGAGGTGATGAGAATATCGTCCAGGTAGGGCAGCACCCGTATGCCCCTTAGCCTTATCAGGGACATCACCTGCCAGCACCTTGGTGAACACCCTGGGAGCCGACGTGAGGCCGAATCCACAAATTGGTAATGCTGATCTTTCAGTGCAAATCTGAGAAACCTTTGGTGTCCTGGAAACACCGGGACGTGAAGGTAAGCATCCTTGATGTCTACTGACGTCATGAAGTCCCCTGGGCGCAGTGAGCCAATGGCCGAGCGCAGAGTTTCCATGCGAAAGTGCCTGTTCTTGACAAATTTGTTGAGGATTTTTAAATCCAAAATGGGCCTGACTGACCCATCTTGGGTACTGTGAAAAGGTTGGAGTAGAACCCCGTGCCCCTGTCTCCAAAGGGGACCTTGCAAATGACCCCTAGATCCAGGAGACCCTGTACGGCCAGCAACAAGACCTGGGCTGAGGCAGGGTCTTGAGGGATTCGGGACCCAATGAATCTGGTGGGGGGCCGTACAGCAAATTCTATCTTGTAGCCGGAGGACACTACCTGCTGAATCCACCGGTCTCAGACGTGGTGCCGCCAGACGTGCTCGAAGTGCTGTAGACGTCCCCCCACCCTGACGGGTGAGGGCGCCCCCTCATGCCTGAGGGGTCTTGGGAGGGGCTTTGGGCTTGGGCCCCCAGGAGGAACCGGGACGGCATCCTCTGTTCCTGTGCCAGGAATCTGCGTGGGCCCCAGCGAAGGACACCCCTCTACCTTGTTTAGCCCCATGGTAGGGGGTCGATAGGGAGCCCTGGCCACGAAAGGGCCGAATCTGCCGCCTGCGCTGGGGTAACTTGCCTCCCTTGGCGAAGAGGTCTAATCGATCCCCAAACAAGCGCAGCCCCTTAAATGGAAGCCCCATAAGGGCTTTCGTGGCGGCATTGTCTGCGGCCCACTGGCGCAACCAGACCGCGCGGCGTATAGCTACCACCAGGGCAGACGACCTGGCACACATCTTAATAGCATCGTCCAATGCAGACAGGATAAAGTTCACAAACGCATCACAGCTGGACAGAGCATTGACAGTATCAGGAGGCAACTCATCTGTGCCATCGAGAGCACTCCTAACCACGGCCCTGAGCACTACTGCCGTAATGGCTAAGGCGCAAACCGGGCGCAGAGTCGCTCCCCCAAATGCAAAGGCATGACATGCCAGTTGGTCAACACGCCGGTCCTCAGAGTCCCGCAGCATAGTAGTGTCAGGAGAGTGCATAATAGAGGTGTTGGACAACCCTAGAATAGGAGCATCGACCTCAGGTGGCGATGACCAGCACTTAACCAAGTCAGCAGGGAAGGGATATTTCCTATCCACACTCTTAGGGACCCCATGAAGTCTGCTGGGATGTTCCCATTCTTTAAGCACGAGGCTATTGAAATGGGTTTGCTCGGGAAATTCCAAGCGAGCTTTAGCGGTATGAAAAAGATCACCCCTTTGCCGGGGAGCCGCAGCAGGGGGAGAGAGGGACAGAACCTCAAAGATCTGAAACATCAGTCTATCAATATCATCCGTGGACCAATGCTCGGAGCCAGACTCTTCCTGACCCCTGGACTCATCGTCATATGACCCTGAGTCAGAGAACAGTTCCCCTTCGTCCGAGGGGATATGGGCATAGGAATGCAACAAATCATCAGGTTCTATAGGGAAGAGAGCCGATTCAGGGTTCAAGTGCCGCCTCTTGGCGGTGGCTTTACGCGCTAAGGAATTAGCAAGCAAGTTTTCAACACTAGCCAGTCTAGTGGCCAAATCAGGATGAGAATCCCCGCTTGTATTGGGAGTTAGACTCAGGCTTGGGGGAGTAGGTGAAGAGCGGCGGGGTGCAGGCCCTGCCTCAGATGAGACGGGAAGCACCGATAGCGCCTGCTGTGCACAAGGAACACAGACCCGTGCATTGTCACCGCTGCTAGGTAAGACCCCACAAGCTACACACAGCCGGGCTTGTCCCGAAGGAACCCCGTTCACAATATCCTGAGATGCCTCCATATGGTGATTTTATCGGCACAGTATGCCCGTAGGGATTGACGCTGTAAGCTACCCTGGATTCCCCAATAACCCGCGGGGAAGTGGGAGTAAATTTTTAATGGTCACGACCGGGAGCTACACTGGGCCGGGAGAAGCCACCGAAATCCGCGGTCTGAAAGACAGAAGGGGGAACAAGGATGTCGCGAGAAAGAATAGAAACTAAAGAAGAGTCGCCCATGAGGGCACTTACAGACAGCGAGGAGAGGACGGTCTTCACCACGCGCGCATGAGAAAGAAATGGCGCCAAGCGAACCTCGAAGGGCAGGCCTGAGCCGACCGTGACGCGGAGCGCGCCAAGCCGGAACCACGCCCCTCCCCAGCGAGCGCGAAGCTCGGAAAACATCTAGCCAATCAGAGACAGTAAGGTCATAACGCCTGTGGAATTGGCACTCGGAGCCTATACAGGCACTGCTGAGATCTGAAACTCAGGATCTCCTGTGTCGTAGACAGGCGCTTAAACCAACTAAGCCAGCGCAACCACTAACGGCTAAGAAGGAGAGGGGAAGGAAGAAAAAGAAGCCGTGGCGTCCGCAAAGCCGCCGCCGCCGTACATGCGGTGCAAGCAGAAACATAAACTAAAGGCGCTGCGGCTAACAATACAGATAAAAGCGCGGCTCTGACCCCCATTCCCAGTAAAGCACAAACCAAGCCATAAGAGTGTAGGGATACACTGAGGCCGCCATACACACAACCCCTCCCCCCCCCTTTCTTTTCCCCCTGGCTAAGGGGGGAACGAGGGAGGAAGGCGACCCGTTACATAGGGTCCACCGCTACCTGGGGCATGGGGCAATGATGTGGGAGGGGCATCCCCTGAAGGCTCACCATCAGCCTTGACCGCCTACCCTATGGAGGGGGATTGCGGTGGAGCGTGGCTCCGTAAGCACACATGGTGCTGCCTACCTTCACCCGACCAGTGCAGCCCAGGCTGGGAGGCATATCACACAGAGGAGGGGTGGAAGTAGTCCCACAGGGCCGCAGGCTGTAATAGCCCCGCTCACCTGCGAGAGAGTGATACTTCATGTCTTTGCAGTCAGCACTGCAGAGAAATCTGGGGATTTGTGGGAGGTCCCTGGGTATATGAAGGGCCGGCAGGAGCCTGTTTTTGCATGTCTGCAGTGAACAGCGCCATCTGGCGGAGGATTACCCACGTGTAAGTATTATATATGGAGCAGGACGTACTGTATGCTTAGAATAAATGCTGCCGCGTGGGGTCTATTCCACAATATTTTTGTGCACTGGCAAATGCTAGATAAGATTATTATGTGTGGCTAGTGACATACAGCAGTTGTTGGGAATTTCTGGTGGACCATATGTTTGGCCAGCATAAGTAGTGCATAGCCTGTCTGACAAAAAATATTGCTTGATTTGTTGGGTTATTTAAAGCAGACTAATACCCTCTCCTTGGGGCAAGGGAGTACATACCATAGAGACAGGGGAGGCAGCTGCTACCAGACCTGTGGCAGAAGGGGGCCTGGTGCAATCTGCCTTTGAAACCTGTGCCAGTAACACTGGTAAAGCCTGTAGACTGCACACCACAAGCAGGTGTAGGGCACAGGGGAAGGATGAAAGGGTTTTCGTCCACTTGAAAACAATCCATGTTTACAGATTATTGTGATATCCCCCTCTGTAGGGTCTTTTCTTCAAACTCTTTGTGTACAGTCTATTCTGAGATCTCTCTGTGTATCAATGTAACTCTGTGTTTTCTGGGATGTGAGTGAAAAACCTCCAGTCAAGAAAATAAAGTTTAGTTATTTGTTCCCCTAAATCCCCCTTTGATGATCAGCGGTGTATGCTGCTTAAAGAGGGCTCTCACAGGTGTTGTGGAATAGCTGCACTCCTGTGGGAGCCGCCATCTTGGATTAAACCTGAAATCCCTGATTACACATGGGTGGGGGAGGGGGAGAACATTTGCTAGCACACAGACACAATGCAGTTGGCCTGGGAACTTTGCTATAAGCAGCCCACACCAAACTGAGAAATATTTATCTCAGCATCTCCCATTTTACACACACATACACATCACCAGCTGCTGGAGGGGATGAATGTAACCATGTATCAGTCAATGCAAGTCAATGGGCTCAGCTGCTGCAGAGCTGCTTACAATGTTGCTACAATGTTTTAAGAGTTTTCTACAGCTGATGAATTCATACTTCTGGCTAGAGATAAAGAATTGTTTAAAAGAGTTTTAGGATACTTTTAACTGTAGGACTGGGATTCAATAGCATAGAATCCCCTTGCTATCCCACAACATCTGAATAGAATTAAGGCCCCTCAAATATATTACATCACTGATTGCGAGAGGAGGTGTTTAGGGCAGCGACTTACTAAACTTTTTGACTGGAGGTCCGCTTTAAAAAGATCCAGTTAAATGATGGATATGCTTGGGTATTACACAGTTGTGGTGTAAAATTTGACTGTGTATGGCCAGCATAAAAAGTGCAATCTCCACATGCGGAGACAATTCTTGTAATCTCATTGGATGGAGACTATTCTGTAATCTCATTGGATGGAGACTATTCTGTAATCTCATTGGATGGAGACTATTCTGTAATATGTCGGTGTGGAGACTATTCTGTAATCTCTCTGTGAGGAGACTATTCTGCAATATCTTTGTGTAGAGACTATTCTGTAATCTCTCTTTGTGGAGATAATTCTGTAATCTCTCTGTGTGGCGACTATTCTGTAATCTCTTCATGTGGTGACTATTCTGTAATCTCTCTGTGTGGAGATAATTCTGTAATCTCTTCATGTGGAGACTATTCTGTAATCTCTTCATGTGGAGACTATTCTGTAATCTCTTCGTGTGGAGACTATTCTGTAATCTCTCTGTGTGGAGACTATTCTGTAATCTCTCTGTGTGGAGACTATTCTGTAATCTCTCTGTGTGGAGACTATTCTGTAATCTCTTCATGTGGAGACTATTCTGTAATCTCTCTATGTGGAGACTATTCTGTAATCTCTCTATGTGGAGACAATTCTGTAATCTCTTCATGTGGAGACTATTCTGTAATCTCTTCATGTGGAGACTATTCTGTAATCTCTTCATGTGGAGACTATTCTGTAATCTCTTCATGTGGAGACTATTCTGTAATCTCTTCATGTGGAGACTATTCTGTAATCTCTTCATGTGGAGACTATTCTGTAATCTCTTCATGTGGCGACTATTCTGTAATCTCTGTGTGGAGACTATTCTGTAATCTCTCTATGTGGCGACTATTCTGTAATCTCTGTGTGGAGACTATTCTGTAATCTCTCTGTGTCGAGACTATTCTGTAATCTCTCTGTGTCGAGACTATTCTGTAATCTCTCTGTGTCGAGACTTTTCTGTAATCTCTCTATGTGGAGACTATTCTGTAATCTCTCTGTGTCGAGACTTTTCTGTAATCTCTCTATGAAGAGACTATTCTGTAATCTCTCTGTGTGGAGACTCTTCTGTAATCTCTCTGTGTGGAGACTATTCTGTAATCTCTCTATGTGGAGACTATTCTGTAATCTCTCTATGTGGAGACTATTCTATAATCTCTCTGTGTCAAGACTATTCTGCAATCTCTCTGTGTCGAGACTTTTCTGTAATCTCTCTATGTGGAGACTCTTCTGTAATCTCTCTGTGTGGAGACTATTCTGTAATCTCTCTATGTGGAGACTATTCTGTAATCTCTCTGTGTGGAGACTATTCTGTAATCTCTCTATGTGGAGACTATTCTGTAATCTCTCTGTGTGGAGACTATTCTGTAATCTCTCTATGTGGAGACTATTCAGTAATCTCTATATGTGGAGACTATTTTGTAAACTCTGTGTGGAGAATATTCATCTGAGTTGGAAAATAAAAGACATTGGCTTTGATTCACTAAGACTTGAAAACAATTCTCATGGTAGTAAAAAATCCAGTTCATGAGGAAAAAAATCTATGATAATTTTACTGCTAGTGAATCACCAGATAAGAAGACAATGAAAGTCAATGGTACTTTTTTACTCCTGAAAAAAGTATTGAACTTTTTACCTGTAGTAAAAAGTGCCATTGACTTTCATTGTCTTCTTATCTATCACTAACAGTAAAATTCTCAGCCGTTTTTCTCAAAAATTGAATTTTTTACTGAGAGTTTTTTTTTCAACTCTTTGTGAATCGAGTCCTTTGTATTTGGTTAGTAGCACTTAAACCGAACCAACATCCTGGCACAGTTGGAAAAGAAAGGTAGCGGCCATTTTGGAACTTGCTGCTGCCTGCCTGAACGGACATAACTGACAATGCACAGTAACAGGAAGCCCAGCAGCACTTCCTGTTTGCAGGTGGCCTGCAAATGCATGAGCCGCCATTTTGTTTCTAAAATTTACTACAGCAGGAGTTAGAAAAAGGTAAATGAATTGTATGTTCAGCAATTTAAATTGCCCTGGGGAGGGATGCATATGTGCACTGTTTGTTGTGTTGGTCTGGTTTAAGTCATTTATGGTGGTTGGTCCACTTTAACGGTTGTTGGAGAAGTTCTGGGGGACCCAAATCTGTTTGTGGCCAGCATAGTAGCGCATAACTGTCATAACATATGCGCCAGTCATGAAGATGTTTTTGTCTGGTGTAATACTGACCACACATACACAATAACTTATTCGTTAAATTGATTATTTGAATAAATCACAATTTGAATCTGGGGACCAATATAAGGTGTGTGCATTGCCTGGCCACATGGCCAGTATCGCCCCGGGTCAGAAGGAGGTTTTTCTACGTCTAGTTTAAAGTGGAAGCATTCCCTACCACCTTCCCCTGGTGCTAAGGCAGGATGGGCACCAGGGGAAGGTGGTAGGAAGGTGGGAAGGAAGAAAAAAAACTCCTTATCTCACCCTCGATCAAGTGCTGTTCTTCCCATCCCCCGCAATGTGGTGTGTGGGAGCACTCATGGAGCCAGGGGAAGCCATGTTGTGCTTTCTCCCAACGGCGCTGGACCACGGGCGAGGCAAGTTTTTTTTTCTTTGCAACCCCCCTGTGGCAGGGTGAGGTGGGGGGGTTACCTCATGACTGGACTTCTACTTTAAGGCGAGGATTCATGAAGCATTATTTACTTGGGCCTTTCCATAGCCAGTTTCAATGAATTTCAATTAGATTACAATTTCTATGTAATGAGATATTTAATACATCAATTGTTTTGTTTCATTTCAGCAAAGGAGTCTTCCCGCTCCAAATTTCTTAATGCTCGCTTCAAGCACAACAATTTATCTGTTCACTTTTGACTCAGCTTCGGCCCTTGGCGCAAAGCATTGCGCCCTGTTCGATTTAATCCTCGGTCAAATCTTCATATTCAATTACAGTTGTTATGTTATTAGGAAAATAACATTTGACGGGCCAATGAACATTCTGTCAAATGTTATAAAAAATAAGATTGATCCAGTAGAGCTAATGACAATTATTATGACCCTGACACCCAAACACACAGATTCATTTTTATTTTTGTTCTGTTTGATCTGATCTTATGGAAATTGTTCTAGTTTTTCACACCTTATAAGTATCAAGTATCATTTGCCAACTCTTTTGAATATATTTTCATCACAGACAGTCCTCTGCCTCTCAGCTGATAAATTAATTTCATTCTCCTGCAGAGTAAATGCAGCTGACTGACCATTACATGGTCTGTGTTAACCCGGAAAAAATGTGATTATTTTATCAGTATGTAATGTACAATAATATTTATAATTATAATACTTTATGAATATTATAATGTAGCACAATTAACATTTAATTCCTCTTTTGACAGGAAATTGCTTTATCTGTACACAGTTTGAATTAAACTTGTTAAAATACTATGAATGGGCTTTCAGAAGTGATAATAAGTAAGAATAATAATTAAAATTATCAATCCAAGACTGAATCAAATTAGTATATCAATCAAAGAAGGTATGTAGTGCGAGCACACACGATTATTTTTTATTTTCAATTATTTAAGTCAATGTTTTAGATTGTGCGAACAGCAATTAACATGATAAACATCAGATTTAGATGAATTTTTTTTTTCTGTTGATCTGATTTTGATCTGATTACATGGGGAAAGAGTCTGTGAAAAAAAAAAATAAAACTAATCCTCTGTTCTTACAAAACATATCCCTATATTGTAGATTGTGGTGTTAACTCTTACTGCCCTACTCTGCAAAAATATTGGTTTAGTATACTCACCATAAACTATATTGACACTTTGGTGCACAGCTGTTTCATACATAAGGAGTTAAACTTCTCATGTGTACTGGAGAGCTGGGTATCTAAGTGACATCTAGAAAAAAGATTCTTTTAGTATACTCACCAAAAATTGTCTCTTGACATTTACTTTAGCTGTACACAGCTCTTCAGTACACATTGGGGTAAAGTGTCTGGCTAGCTGGGCTTTAACCCCAGATCTACTGAACGGCTATGTACTTGGGTAAATCATTTTATTATACTCACTGTAAAACCTTTTTCAACTTGGTATTCACTTAGTACACATGAGGTTAACGATCCTGGCTAGATAGGGAGAGCTGTGTACCAAAACAAAGGAAAGTGGAAGGGAACAATGCAGCAGACTAAAAATTCTAAAACAAGATATAGTCTCTAGTCATTGTGGTTTAACAGCTTTACCCCTAGAAGCCATCTTAATTCTGTTGAGCCTTCTTTTGTATCTTTCCTTATACACTAATAGATTGTAAGCTCTTCTTCCTTCTTTATCCTCCATTATATCCTAATAGAGTGTAAGTCCTTCCTTCTTCTCTATCCTTTCTTATACCATACTAGATTGTAAGCTCTTCCTTCTTCTGTATCCTCCCTTATACCCTAATAGATTGTAAGCTCTTCCTCCTTCTGTATCCTCCCTTATACCCTAATAGATTGTAAGCTCTTCCTCCTTCTGTATTCTCCCTTATACCCTAATAGATTGTAAGCTCTTCCTCCTTCTGTATCCTCCCTTATACCCTAATAGATTGTAAGCTCTTCCTCCTTCTGTATCCTCCCTTATACCCTAATAGATTGTAAGCTCTTCTCCTTCTGTATCCTCCCTTATATCCTAATAGATTGTAAGCTCTTCTCCTTCTGTTTCCTCCCTTATACCCTAATAGATTGTAAGCTCTTCCTCCTTCTGTATCCTCCCTTTTACCCTAATAGATTGTAAGCTCTTCCTCCTTCTGTATCCTCCCTTATACCCTAATAGATTGTAAGCTCTTCTCCTTCTGTATCCTCCCTTATACCCTAATAGATTGTAAGCTCTTCTTCCCTCTGTATCCTCCCTTATACCCTAATAGATTGTAAGCTCTTCCCCTTCGGTATTCTCCCTTATACCCTAATAGATTGTAAGCTCTTCCCCTTCGGTATTCTCCCTTATACCCTAATAGATTATAAGCTCTTCTTCTAAATCCTCCCTTTTACCCTAATAGATTGTAAGCTCCTCTCCCTTCTATATACTCCCTTATACCATAATAGATTGTAAGCTCCTCTCCCGTCTATATCCTCCCTTTTACCCTAACAGATTGTAAGCTCCTCTCCCTTCCATATCCTCCCTTATACCCTAATAGATTGTAAGCTCCTCTCCCTTCTATATCCTCCCTTATACCCTGCCATGTTGCAAGTTCCTTCCCTTCTGTATTCCTCCTTAATAACTATTTTCTGCCAGCCAAGAAAAGAGGATAATACACTCTAGTTTATCTTAATATTTATCGGTACGCGGCTCTTCGGCTCTTCATTGCGCATGGGTAAAAGCCCTGCTAGTCAGGAACTTTAACCCCACGTGTACTTAAAAGCTGCGAATGTCAAAGAAATAGGGTTTTAGTAAAGTCAACTTAAAATTGTATTCTCTTGACTTCACACAGATCTTCAGTACAAGACGGGATAAGACTCTGCTTGTCAGTACATTTAACCCCAGTACATAAGTAAATTATAGAAAATATATAGTGAGAGTTAAAAGAGAGAGAAAAGGCTTTAAAAGAAACTCACCATGAAATCTCTCTTGACATTAACTTAGATAAACCGTTCTTCAGTATACATGGAATCAAAGATCCTGGATAGTTAGGCTTTAACCCCATGTGTACTGAAAAATTGTGTACAAAATTATTGTAGACAATTGAAGAGAAAGTAAACAATTCAGAGATTTAACCCACTATGCTAATCGTCTAATAAAGTCAAATACAAGATATGGTCTCTAGTCATTATAGTTTAACTCATTTAGCCCTGGAAGGCATCTCAACTTTCCTAAGCCAAAAGATTCCCTCATAGAGGCTCCCTCTCACTTACCTCTTGTGTAGCCTGCAGCCCATGGAATATGGTGAGAGATGAGAGCAGGAGAGAGAGGAGTTCTGATTGTCAGAGCCTGGGAGGCTGTAATCCATCTGGGAAGTGTGAGTGAGGAGGAGGAGGAGGGCTGGGTGCCATGTGTGATAACGGAGAGTGGGAAGTGATGGAGGGAACACAGCAGGGGTCCGTAATGCCCTCTATGAGAAGTGCCAGTGGGGTGGGAAGAAGGGGGAGGAGAAAACTTCTCCCTCTCCACGTATCCCACTTTCCACGCATCTCATCGTTGACTTTAACTCACTTTCTATCACCTTCCTCCCACTATTGACAAAGCCTACTCTTCCACCTCCTCACTGGACCACTCACACCTGCCCCATGTCTGCATATTCTTACTGCTAGTTCCCACATCTCCTGCCTCCTGCGACAACAGCAATTTCACATACACACACACTAAGATTCTGAAAAGATGCAAATTCTTCCAGCATCCTGCTCTAGCAATTCCCATACAACAGGCAATTTTAGGGGGCAATCTAGGCAAAATAATACAATTCTGTGAGTACTCACCTGTAGAATTGGTATTATAAGTATACAGCACGTTCTGTTCCAGAATATTCCTTACACATGGGTAATACATCCACAAGATGGCGCTGGACTACAGAAAAGACTTGTGGCCACTCCCGGCCCCTTAAATAGCCAGGAACCTCCCACTAATTCCCAGTGTTGACAAGCAGTTATACAAGAAGCCGGGAGAATGAATAACATAAACTGAACAATCACCATACAAAGGTAACCAAGAATAATGATAACAAGGGCGGGATGGAACAGGGCATGCTGTATACTTATAATACCAATTCTACAGGTGAGTACCCACAGAATTGTATTATTCCAAGTATACAGCCCGCTGAGGCCCTAGCATCAACCTTGTATGAACAAGGTTCAAAAGGTATGAACAGAAGACCAAGTAGCGGCCATGCAAACTTGTTCAACAGAAGCTTGGTGCCAATAGCACAAGTAGAATGAGCAGTAAGGCGGAAGGGAGGTTCCTTCCCCTTAGCAGAATAGGCTTGTACCACAGCCTGACGGATCCACTTACTGATAGTGGATTTAGCCGGAGGCAGACCCTTCCTAGGTCCAGAAGGGATAACAAAAAGAGCATCAGTCTTCCTAAAAGACTCAGTAGCTACCAAATAGAACTTCAAGGTCCTGACAAAATCCAAAGAGTGTAAGACCCGCTCCTTAGAATTACTAGGATTAGGACACAGAGAAGGCAAAACAATGTCTTGATTGAGATGAAAAGCAGACACAACCTTAGGCAAGAAATCTGGCTTGAACCAAAACACCACCTTGTCCTGGTGTCTCTCAAAGTAAGGAGGTTTAATGGAAAGCGCCGCCAACTTAGAAACACGCCTAACAGAAGTGATAGCCACCAAAAAGACTACCTTAAGAGTCAAAATAGGCAAGGCAGCCTCGCAAATAGGCTCAAAAGGAGAACCCTGCATGGCAGATAAAACCAAATTCAAATCCCAGACTGGTAACAAAGGCTTACGAGGCGGGCGCACGTGAGTAACCCCCTGGAAAACAGTCTTAACCAAACGGTGGTTGGCAAAAGACCTTTGGAAGAAAATAGCCAAGGCTGAAACATGGCCCTTGAGGGTACTAAGTTGAAGGCCCAAATCCAAACCATGCTGCAAGAATTCCAGAATTCTGGGAATAGAAAACACCCTACAGGGAAAAGACTTAGACTCACACCAGGCAATGTAAGCATGCCAGACCCTGTAATAGATAAAGGACGAGGACTTCTTCCTAACCCTAATCATGGTATCAACCACAGAGGCAGGCAACCCCTTTTCCATCAAGGTGGAGGTTTCAGCAGCCAAGCCGTCAAAGCCAGCGTTTGTAAATTGGGATGGCACAGCTGCCCCTGAGTGAGCAGATCTGGGTCCTTGGGCAGGATGTACTGATCTACTGCCAACTGCACAATGTCTGCGAACCACACCCTTCTTCGCCAACAGGGGGCATCAGGATGGCTGGCACCCCCTCCTGGGCTATCTTGCGCAGCACCCTGCCCAGCAGAGGAAACGGAGGGAACACATGGAGGAGCTGAAAGCTCTTCCAAGACAATGCTAGTGCATCCATGGCCAAGGCCAGAGGATCCTGGGACAGAGAGACAAAGACTGGAAGCTTGTGATTGTGACGGGACGCAAACAGATCCACATCCGGCTGACCCCAGCGGTGACACAGAGAGCGAAACACCCTGCTGCTGAGGGACCATTCTCTCAGACAAGAAGTCCCCCTGCTCAGGGAGTCCGCCTCCATATTTTCCACCCCCGGGATATACACTGCCGAGATGCAGGGAACATTCTCCTCCGCCCAGGACAGAATCAGAGACACTTCCTTGAGGGCCCTCTTGCTCCGGGTCCCTCCTTGATGATTGATGTAGGCAACCGCCGTCTGGTTGTCAGAGCGGATCTGAACAGCCTAACCCTGAGGGTGTGGGGTCAATTGTGTGAGAACCAACCTCACCGCCCTCAGTTCCAGAATGTTGATAGGGGTATGGGCCTCCTGAGGGCCCCACTGACCCTGGAATTTCAGTGATTTCCAGAAGCCCCCCAACCTGTCAGACTGGCATCTGTAGTGACAGTCTCCCAGCAAGGAAACAGAAAGGTCCTGCCCACCAAGAGATTCCTTGAGTCCAGCCACCGCAAGAGGGACCGCCTGGTCAAGGGGGACAGAACAAACTCCTGATCCAGGGACACAGGGTCCCGATCCCATACCGACAGTAGGTGAAGTTGAAGAGGTCTCATGTGAAACTGAGCATAGGGAACCGCTTCGAAACTGGACACCATCAGGCCCACCAGCTGCATCCCCTGCCGAATGGAGGGATGCGGACAAGACAGTAGTAATTGGGCCTGAGTCTGAAGATTCTCCACCTTCTGTTGAGGGAGAAACACCTTGATCTGAGATGTATCCAGCGTCAGGCCCAGAAAAAACCTCACCAGAGATGGGAACAGAGAAGACTTGGGATCGTTGATCACCCAGCCGAATGACTCTAGTGTGGTCACCACCACCTGGGTATCCAGCCCTGCCTGATGGAAGGATTGGGACGAGATCAGAATGTCGTCCAAATAAGGGAGAATGCGAATGCCCTGAGCTCTCAGCAGAGCCATCACGCCCGCCAGCACCTTGGTGAATACCCTGGGAGCTGAGGTGATACCAAAAGGCAGTGCCACAAAGTGATAATGCTGATCTCCTAGAGCAAACCTGAGGAATTTCTGATGACCTGGAAAGATTGGTACATGAAGGTAAGCGTCCTTGATGTCTACTAGGTCATGAAGTCGCCTGGGCGCAGTGAACTGATTGCTGAGCGCAGCGTCTCCATGTGAAAATGCTTGAATCTGACAAACTTGTTGAGACACTTTAAATCCAAGATGGGCCTGGGGGGCCCATCCTTTTTGGGGACCGTGAAGAGATTGGAATAGAAGCCTCTGCGCCTTTCCCTGAAAGGTTCAGGACAGATGACCTCCAACTCCAGAAGGTTTTGGACCGCAAGGCGCAGGCCCTGAGCTGACTGGGGGTTTTGAGCCATCCGGGATCTGAGGAATCTTGGGGGCGGCCAGGCTGCAAACTCTATCTTGTAACTGGAGAAAACCACCTCCTGGATCCATCTGTCTGCTACACGTCGCCTCCAGACATGAGCAAAGAGCCGAAGCTGTCCCCCCACCCGGATGGGTGAGGGCGCCTCCTCATGCCTGAGGGGGCTTAGGGGAGGATTTGGGCTTGGGACCCCGGGAGAGGCCGGGGCGGCCACGTCCTCTGCCCCTGCCCCAATAATCTCCACGTGCTCCAGCAAGGGAAGCTCCTCGACCAGCCCTGGAAGCGCGGAAGGAGGGGAGAGAGGCACCAGTCCCCCGAAAGGGCCGAGACGGCCTCCTACGTTGAGGTAACCTACCACCCCTGGCAAACAAGTCCAAGCGTTCACCAAAGAGGCGCAGCCCCTTAAAGGGAAAACCAGTGAGAGCCTTATTAGCAGCGTTATCAGCTACCCACTGACGCAGCCAGACAGAGCGACGTATAGCCACCAACAGAGCAGAAGTCCTCCCACACATTCTAATGGCATCATCCATAGCAGATAGAACATATGAAACAAATTCATAGCAAAGCAGGAGAGATCTATACTCCTCTCCTCCCGCAACATCAGAAGCCCCATCTAAGAGACTCTTAAGCAGCCCTTTAATAGCAATAGCTGTAATGGCAGAGGCACAAACCGGGCGCAGCGCAGTCCCCACACAGGCAAAGACATGACAAGCCAGCTGGTCCATGCGCCAGTCCTCACCATCCCGCAGAGTAGTAGTGTAGGGAGAATGCATGACAGATGTATTTGACAACCCCAGAACGGGCGCGTCCACCTCGGGAGGACATGACCAATGCTTACTCACATCAGCAGGAAAGGGATACCTCTTGTCCCAACACTTGGGCACCCCAGGTAGCTTGCTAGGCTGTTCCCATTCCTTGAGCACCAGATTATTAAAGTGAGTCTGCTCAGGGAACTCCAAGCGTGGCTTCACTGTATGAAAAGGCTCACCCTGCTGCTGCGGAGCCACTGCAGGAGGGGAAATACAAAGCACTTAAAAAATGTGAGACAACAACCTATCAGTGTCATCTGAGGACCATTGGTCTTCTCCAAAAGGAGACCCGGTATCACCATACACCCTAGGTTGTTCCTCAGATGATTCTGAATCAGAGAATAGTTCCCCCTCCTCAAGGGGACCATAACCCGAGATGTCAAAAAATTCCTCAGCCTCAACAGGGAAGAGGGAAACAGCGGGGGATAGATGCCGCTTCTTCGCAGAAGCCTTACGCGGGCCGACCCAGCAATATGCTTTTCAATGCTGGCCACCCGTGCAGCCAAATCCGATTGAGACTCATTGCTAGTATGCCCCTCGCTGGGGGTCAAATGCAAGCGTGGGGGGGTAGGTGAAGCCAGAGGGGGCGCCGCACCAGGGCCCGTAGCGGGCGACCCAGACTGCAGCGCAAGTACCTGCTGGGCGCAGGTTACACATACCCTGACATCTTCACTTATAGGGGAAACCCCACACGCAACACACATCCGGGCTTGTCCCGAAGGAACCCCGAGCACATTATCCCCAGAAGCCTCCATATGGTGTTTTTTTACAAAAAGTATGCACAATAGTCAGAACAGGGACACAACTAAACAGCCACCCTATTTGGGATGCCCCCCAAAACCCGCTAGGGGAAGTGGGAGATTGGCAATAGGCAGGGCCGAGAGAACCACAGTCAAGGGACCCGCCTGCAAGACACAATAACCATAAGCATCCCTAGCCATACAATAATAACCAAAGATAAAAAACCCCGTAAGGGACTCACGGACCAAGCCGGCAAGCGCACAGATAAGCCCATCACCAACCGTGTCGCAGCACCGCAATGGAAGGGTCACAAAATGGCGCCGACAGCAGTACCTAGAGGCGTGGGCATGACGCGGAACACATCAAACCGCGGTACCCGCCCCCCCCTCCCCCCCCCCGAAGAGCACGAAAACAAGATCACGTGATGCGCCGGCGCCATGACAGTTAAACAAAAAAACACAGTAAAAGCGCCAACCACCGCGAAGCACAGTACAACAGCCTCCACACACACCAAACACACAAGTGACAAAAAAACACAGTAGTAAAACACAAGAGTGTACTCCCTGGGCGTCCCCTGCCGATCACGCGGAATGCAATGAGGTTGTCCTGCACAACCAACAGCGTGAAAAGGGAGGGGGGGGAGGAGGGATAAATATCCAGAGATAAAGGGCTGGGGGCATCCCAATGAGCTCACCATAAAAAGCCTGTCGCCGGCTACCCTTTGGTACAGGGTCTAGCGAGCCAGAGCAACGCTCCTTCAGCACCTGACCCTAGTGCTGTCCTACCTTCACCCGAACCGTCAGCCATGGCTGGGAGGCAGTGGGTCCAGAACGGGTGGAAATAAGCCTGCAGGGCCCTAGGCAAAGCCCACTCCCTGTGCAGAAGAGAGCCATCTTCATCTTCGCAGTCCAGACTGCAGAAAGACTCTGGGAATTAGTGAGAGGTTCCTGGCTATTTAAGGGGCCGGGAGTGGCCACAAGTCTTTTCTGCAGTCCAGCGCCATCTTGTGGATGTATAACCCATGTGTAAGGAATATTCGGGAACAGGACGTGCTGTATACTTGGAATAAATCAATCTTTTTTTATTCAGATTCATTTAGGAAGTGCCTCCCATACCGTGGAGGCTGATTCATTACTAACGCCAGGTATCGGCAGATGAGCGTCTGTATGGCGGTGCTTAGAGCGACCGCTAGAAGGCGCTGTAAGCGGGTATCGGGCGCTGTAACAGAGAGCCTCAGCCGCTGTAGTAACCTGGCCGGCATTGATGAATGTGATGTATGTTGGGTGCTCTAACACCAGTACATCGCTGCAGCGAGCAAAGTGCGACCAGTGCGACTGACTCTCGGTGCTCCACACCATACTTATCAAAAAAGGACACACACAGCGTCGGCGCTCTAAATCTGGTTGTATAGCATAGAGCGCCAGATGCTGTGTGATTAAAGTCTGTTTTTGAACACATATACACCTGTAACAAAGCGAAAACACATGGGATGACATTGTTTTAACACTGTGACATTAACACTTTAGTGCCAGACCTGTAATGACAATTCTGCATAAAAAGTTTCTAAAAATGTTTGTTTGCAGCCAGGAGAGGTCACACAATGATTTCGCAAACAAAAAAAGTCAAACACGCTGTTTAAACACAAGCAAATGAAGGGCCATTGAAATGTATGGGAGAGCGACAGTAAGCAAAAGGTAATGCCTGGCGCTCTGGAAGCTAGACCGTCGACGCTATCCGCTGTAATAATACAGGGTGCTACATGGCGTTGTTAGAGTTGCTCACCAAAATCACCTTCAAAAATGTGGTTTTGCGTACAGCGCCCAGGGTTCACCACCGCCTGCCGCTACGAGACACTACCTGTCGCTATGCCTTCATGAATAACCCCCATAGTTTCAGTGTGTATGGCCAGTACTGAATTCATGGCTTGGTTTGCCTAGGGCCCCATGTTTAAATACTCACCATAAAATCTAATTCAATCTCATTCTCTTGATATTCACTTCAGGCAGCTCTTCAGTACTGGCGGGGAGCTACATTAACAGCAGCGGCCCTGCCTGTTCTTGGGCTTGCTGTTAAAGAGGAACATTGGAGGCCCTGGAGTCAGGCAGGCTGATTTATTACTAGCGGCAGGTAGCAACAGAAGAGCGTCTGCAGAGCGGATTTCAGAGCGACCGCTAGTAGTAGCCATGGTTCGCTAGTTCAGAGCGTCTCAGTCGCTGTGCAGCATTGATGAATGCATTGTGGGGAGTCGCTATATGACCAGTACAGAGCTGTATGGGAGCGAATGGTAGCGACTGGTTATTGCGACCGACTCACACAATATTCATCAAAAAAACAGCCTTACACACCGCCGGCGCTCAAAAATGCTTCGCTGTAGCCCAGAGCATCGGAGGCTGTGTGATTAAAGGCTGTTGTTTAACATGTATTCACCAGTAACAAAGTGAAAACATATGGAATTACATTGTAATGACATTGTGACATGAACACATTAATGCCAGACCTGTAATGTCAATTCTGCATAAATATATAAAAATAAAAAATGGCTTTTTCAAGTCCAGGAGAGATCCCAACATTATTTGAGAATAAAAAAATAATAATAATAATAACACCCTGTTTAAAGAGAAGTAAAAGAACGTCCATAGAAATGTATGGGAGAGCGACAGGTAGCGAGGGGTAAGACGTGGCGCTTTGCAAGGCTGAACGCCGGCGCTGTACGCTAAGGCCAGAATAAATAATGAATCGGAAGCTACATGGCGTTATCCCAGTCGCTCAACAGAATCTGCATGATAAATGTGTAATTGCGTGCCGTGTCCGGAGTTCACCTGTCGCTACCTGTCGTTTACAAGGCACTACCTGACGCTATCCCTTTATGAATAAGGCCCTAAATCCCAATTCAGGATGCCCCGCTGTGTAAAACCCACCAGAAGCCCAGTTTCACTCACTTTGTCCTAGAGCCCTCTCTGCATCTCTGAGTCGTGGCTGCATCCTGGCTCTCCTCTAGCTGTAAGTGCACCCATGCCCAGCTTTTCAGAATGGGCGGCGCAGGCACGTGACGGCTAGGAGGCGAGCAGGGGATGCGGCTGGTGGCGCACTCGGCTCCCTTCAGCACCATCTGCTGCTTAGCTGTCTAGGTGGCTTAGCCGTCATTGGAGCTGAGTGAAAGAGAGCGTACCGATCAGTGCTCTCCTTCTCTCCAACTCTGCATCGAGGTGAGTGACCTAGGGGACATACACACAGCAGGGCAGGATGCCCCCACTGAGAGGATCAACACCATAAAGGTGAAAATCGGATCCGCTTACGCCCACTCGCCAAAGACTCTTGAGTCTAGTAGAGCAGAGCTTCGGTGGCCGCTTCCCCACTACCCTCCAACAAGGAGCTTGCCCGCGCCGGACATTTCCAAATGCCTGTTGTGCATCCTGCTAAAGGTAAAGCAGGCGGTCGCTGCTCTTGCATGCGGCGTTGGATCAGGGGAGAAGATGAGTTTACTGGGTGACCTGGAGGGTTTCACATAACATCCTAAATATGGATGCCGAAAGGGGAGGCAATCAGGCGGCCCAGGAATCTTATAGATTCCAGGGCCATCACCCATGAGGTGATCATGGCACCCCTTCCTTCTGACTCCAAATGACCCTCCACCACTCCCAGAAGAACCAGTAAACTGAACAGACAGGCGAGCAGTTGGTGAACCAGTAAACTGAGCGGGTGGGGGAGGATTAAGCTGGTGGGCGAGTTAGGGCACCGAGATGACAGGTGCAGCTACACGGCGCACCTCTGACCATGGCGCTCTGTGCGATAGCACACCTCGCACATCCCAAAGGCCGGCACTGATTCTGACAGCCTCAAAGCTACTGAAACTCTAAGAAATAAAGGCATATATCCAGGAGCGTATCTATGGGGGGTGCATAAGGTAAGGGAGGCCATCATTGTTGTTACTGCACCTTATTTATTACACTCTCATGTTGTTACTGCACCTTATTTATTAGACTCTCATGTTGTTACTGCACCTTATTTATTACACTCTCATGGCATCATGTACAGAAAAAGAAGCACCACGTGGCTGTTTCAGTCTTTTGTTGTCTAGTTGTATCCAATTTAGTTACATAGGAGGTCATGCTAATTATTTGGTAAAGACAGTGTAACTTCTGTTGTGCTTTGTGGTGTGGATTGCAACCTGCCTCTCAGTGAGATTTTTAGTGTTTGGACACAAAAAAGTGCCAAAAAATGTAACAAGCTTCTGTGGGAGGCTATTCTACAGATTTATAGTTCTTATGGTAAAAAAATGATTTTCATCTCCGGAGACTGAATTTGTATTGGCCATTTATATATTTATACAAGTTGATCATGTCTCCCCTCAGATGTCTCCTCTCAAGACTAAACAGATTTAATTCTCATAATCTTTCCTCATAACTGAGATCCTTTATTCCTCCTATCAGTTTGGTGGCTCTCCTCTGAACCCTTTCCATAGTCAGAGCATCCTTTCTATGAATGGGTGCCCAGAACTGGACAGTATACTCCAGGTGAGGGAGCACCAGTGCCTTGTAAAGAGGCAAAATGACATCCCTATCCCTGAATTCCATGCCTCTTTTAATGCATGATAATATCTTGGTCACCTTAGTTAAAATAAATGGAAAAAGGTTACTTTAAGAGACATGATGGGGCCCCATTTTAGGTTTGCACCAAGGCCTGTTCACATTTAGTAACCCGCTGCATGTTTCCAAGGTGGTTTCTAGATTTTGATTGGATAATAGCTTACACCCATGTTACAATATTATTGGCCACCTGTATTATATAATGTAGTTGTGGCCACAGAGCCAAAGAGCTATTTGCCAAGCATTAATATGCACAGCAATTGGATCTGATTGGACAGAAGCCCACATAGGACCAGAGAACGGTACATTTTTCTGGGCAATCTAGGGGGTTTACACACAGTGGGGCATCCCAAACTGAGATGCCCCAGGGACAGGAAACAAAACCTGGGGCAGTCAAAATCCTGGGTTTTGTTCTGCTTTAAAATAGATTGTCCAGTTAGGGCACTGTAGATACCCAGTTTTGGTATGATTGTATAGAGGGAGATGGCAAAAAGAAAGATACATAAAGACACAGGGTGATTATTATTATTAGTAGAGGATTCTTTGTCTGAATGAGTGTTAGTGCAGAGCACAGCACTATGAGCATAAGGCAAGCCATCTGCCATGTGAGCCATCACAAACGTTACACTCAATTTATATTTCCAATCTTTCAACTTAGCTCCATAACAAGGGCACACAACTGGAACAATACCCTCTTTCAGCTATTAAAATGGACCAAACACCATTGAACTTGTGAAATATATTCAGCGAAAGCCCCTGCTGATACTAAGCTGCTGATACTCCCTTCTTATGGTGTAGAACTGTAAATGGATATTTTTGCCCATCACATTTCCCTTGCTGCTCTTGAGATGTGCCATAGGAGTTTGCAAAATTCCGGTCCCTAGCCAGATCTCCCACATGCGCTTTGGCTTTACCTTGAGGAGTCTGAGAGGAGTGCAGAGAGATCTCTGCTGTGACAATGTTAGTTGACAGGTAATCAGTCCTTGCATAGGTGCAGCAATGACATCACTGCCACTCACAACAGTGGCAATGAATGGAGGAGGCTGGGCTTCTGGCTAAAACAGGTGACATCAGGGCCGGATTATTAGGGGGGCACGCGCCCCAGGGCCTCCACCACTTGCCCTGCAAAGGAGGTTTCCACCAACCTTTGGCTTATGGTCTGGTCCAGGAGACTTTTCAGTCTTTGGTCTACAGGGTCAGCAACAAACCTATCGGCAGCCTTTTTTTCTGCAAACCTGCAGCCCAAGCCACTACAGGGCAGGATGGAGAGTCTAGAGCAGCAAAGCCGCAGTCAGCAATGCTACAGTGATGGGTGGGTGCAGAGCTGTCACTGCACATAAGCCACCAAGCACAGCCGCTGGCAGCTCAATGCAGGGAGCTGTTTTCTGCTGGACCAGCTGGGTGACTACACTACCCCCCGCCCAGAATGGCAGAGCAGGAGTTCCCGAGCAGCACACACCCGCACAAGGGTGAACAAAGGGACGTTCCAGTAAGTAGGCGGGTGCCAGACAACCACCAATCAGTTACTTGGCTGGACTATAATTTTAAAGAATAAAAAAAATACTGTATCTGGGGCCTCCACCACACTTAATCCAGCCCTGGGCAACATTAGCGGGGAGCTATGTGAAGCAGAAGCAGCGAAAATGGCCAAAAGGTACTCCTCATGGGGAATGTGGGTTTTGGTCCTCTTTAAAAATCAAGTTAAATAATCAATAAAGAAAAAAGGAATAAAAAAGTTAATTCGAAAGAACAAAGGAGGAAAAAAAGAAGGGAATGAGGATTTCAGGTGTGTAGCTTACACTGAATATTTGCACTTAAAGCGGAACCAACCCGTTAATTCCCAGGTTTTGTTCCGTTCCCAATTCGGGATGCCCCGTTGTGTGAACCCCCCCCCCCCCCAGAACGTCCAGTACAACTCGCGCCTTCCTCGTACATATGGCGCATGCACGGGTGACCTGCCAATCAGAGCCACAGGTGATGAAGCATTGCGCACTCCCTATTGTAAACTATTAGAGCTGGTTGGCAAGCCCGCGCATGCGTCATTGGATTGGGGAACAGTAAGCGAATACTGGTGCCCTGGGGGGTTTCGCACAGCAGGGCATCCCAATTTAGGGAAAGCTAGTGGCCGGCCATGGAGTCTTTTAGATTTCAGCGTGGTGGGTTTTGTTCTGCTCTAAAGTAGGTCTAAATAAAGTGACCAGATGTCTCACTTTTGGTGGAACAGTCCCACTTTAAGGCCCCCTGTCCCTCCGAAAACGCTGGAAACACCTAAATGTCCCTCTTTGCTGACATGGGGAAGACTGTCCCACCAAATGCAGAATGCTGGAAGTCTTTGGTGGTTTACAACTGCTCTGACTCTTTGTTTAAATGGTGGTAATGCAATGCATGGACTTCTGGGCAATGGCTTAAACCGGACCAACAGCCTGGCGCAGTTGAAAACATTTTTTGAATGTTGGTCCACTGTAGAGACATCCCAAATCTGGATGCCCAGGGACGATTGTTTAAAGTCATTTAGGCCTAAACAGACTATTTTTGGGGTCCTCAAAGTGTGACAGTTTAAGCCAGTTTGTGGGTGTGGTTTAGTGTGTGGCTTAATTACAGATCACATGCTCTAAGAATATTTGGTCCATAAAAGCTGTTGGTGATTAAAGTGGACCAACTCCTGTTGAGGTATATTTTAAAATCAAGATGGCCGCTCATGGGCTTGCAGGCCACCTGCAGATAGGAAGTCATGCTGGGCTTCCTGTTACTGTGCATTTCAGTTATGTCACTTGGCAGAGGAAGCTCCAAAATGGCACCTGCCTTTCTTTTTCCACTGCGCCAGGCTGTTGGTCCGGTTTTAAAGAACCTTAGTAAGGCAAAATCAGACATAAAGCTCTTTATGATGGATCAGGAATCACCTGTGCACTCCATTGATGCATGTCACCTATTCGAGGAGGTGGGCTAAGAAAAGGTGGGTATCTCTCTAATGCAGGGCTCACTGTAGAGATTAGGTTAGGTTAGTGTGCCAGTAAACCAGGACCCTCCCTAACACAGAGTAACAAGGGAGGGTTTAGGTCTGCTTTAAACCCACCTGTCCAGGCCAGTTCCTATTACCGGATCCTAAGGGAAATCTGGAAAGCTGTCTGCACCAGGAGAGTAATACTCTAAGGTGCTGCAAGCTTTTCACCCCCTGTGGGGAACCTCATGCCTCTATAAGCTGAGCCTGTAATCTTGGATAGGCAGTATTTACTAGAGATTGGTGAGCTTATCTTATAGCTAACATAAAACAAAATGTATTCTCCTTTTCTTACCTATTTATTATGCTGTTTGGCTAGCGCTCCCCTAGTGGCTGCTTCTGGTTTAAAATGAAAGCTCTCTCAACTGCAGAGGGAAGAGGGAACATGGAAGCAGGTGAGTAGTTTGTTGTGGGGATCTCTAGACATTTTTTACTACAGGTCTGCTTTAAAGTGGACCATGTGTATTATATGTATTGCTGTCATTGTCAAATTTGGTCTTATCCCCTGTAATTTCTACCTTGTACAGCACCATGGACTATGATGGCACTTTATAAATAAACAATAATAATAGGGCCAGGTAAAACCTGGAATCTCATCATTGCCAGCAGCCAGTGGCATCCATGCTGTCTCTACCCTGCGCCAGCCATCCAGGTCTGCATGTTAAAGCAGGTTCCACGCACATGCTTTAGTATCGTGGCGCAGGGTGAGTATATGGCAATTCCATTGGGTTTTACACAGAGATGGATTCAAAATCTACTCAAGAGGAACAAAATAAAAGGGTTTGGGTTCTCTTGTAGGCAAAGCTTAACATCATTAAAAAAACATTAATTCCTGTAATAATTAACTAGCTCTCATCATGCTGTGTGGTGTAGAGTTAGTATAGACGGTTCTGAAGCATTGAGGACAAATCTACCCCACGGGGTAGCAGAGATGTAAACTGTGAGTTGATTTCAACCAATGGGGGGGGGGGGGGCACCGCAATGATGTCAGCTGGCATGAACGCAGGCTAAATACAGGGATACAGAGAATACAGAGAACGATCACCCTGATAGAACGGGTCAGGCTGATGCCTAGGAACATACTAAGCTCAGCAGAACAATCCCTGGCATTAGATGCGACTAATAAGTATGCCAATATGGCTGCTGGGATTTCCAGGAGGTCAGCAATGGCCACCCCATATGTCCAAGCCCAGGTTTACTCAGTAAAACTTGGCAGTAATTAAAATTTTGCTGCGCGGCACTCCCCCCCCCCCCCCCACATCGATTGCGCAGGGCGACGCTCTTCTGTGCCGCGTTTTCTCCCTCCTTCCTTTGTCTGAATTAGAAGTTGACTAATGGGAATAGGGAAAAGTGCAACCTGGCAGAGCGCGAATTAGCAGAAGCAGAGCAAAGCACATTTTCTTACTTGCGTTATTTCTCCAGGGAAAGCGACAGATCGAGGGACAGGCACGAGGTCAGTGCTCACGCACACACATCTGCAAGGACATGCTAGGGGTCACCATGAGAAATACAGCGAAAAAAGTCCTCCTGTCCACTACGCCATCACTGAAGATGGAGTAGATCATACAAGTTCAAGGCTCAGTCCTAGCACAATACTACTGTACCGAGTATTGTACATGATACTCTTCTTGTGTGCAGGAACAACAGCTATTTATTAACAATCAGGAACATGTACATGAACAGGATACATAAGCAACACAAAGAGCTCCTTTCTGTTAGCAGGTTAAACACATTATACACACAGTCACATGGTCTGCCTAAGACTTCCTGCTTTTTTCTTTAAGCTAGTTTTATCAATAGCATAACATGCAGACAGTTATGTACAGGATGTAGTTATTGCATTACAACTTGTCCAACACCCACACTCAGCAACTACTGTTAGTGTGTGAATTGAATCTACTTCTTTTCTTTTCGTGGACAGGCAGTTGTTGGATCTGCTGCCAAAACAGTGGCTCTGGTTCTGTAAGTGTTTGGGCCATATACAAAAGGCGCTTAGCTGGGATTCCTTTGTTTGGCCTCTCTGATCTCCTAACGGGGTTGACTTGTCTCTTTTGCAAGAGTGTGATGCTCCTTATGAAGCTGTCATCTTTAAAAGTGACACACATTCCCGTTTAGCAAGCTTTTTTTACTAACAAAAGATTGCTTTCAAAGCTGTGAACATATAACACATTCTTTACAGGATCTTTCCAGTTTGCAATGGGGAAACAGGACAGTGGATATAACTATTCCCCAACTATTAGCAAAGATAACTCTTTCTGACTTGCTTTCATCGAGGTTAGAGAAAATGTTTTTGTTGTTTGTCATATGGCTGGTTGCACCTGAGTCTATACACCATGCATTCCTTGCAGCTGTGCCTGTGTTTACATTAAATGCAGCTTTGATACATTAAAGTGGACCAACACCCAGGATTTTGGTCCACTTCGGTGGGGCACCCCGATCGGTGTGTGAAACCCCCCAGAAAGCCCCGAAAACTCACCTCACCCCGCTCCCATGTGACCGCTGCAGCCAATCCCCGCAGACGGACAAGCAGAGCGTGTCCGCCGCCGCCTCCCGCGCGTCCCTCTTACAGGGAGCGCACCCGCGCCGGCCATTCACAAACGGCCGGCGCGGGAGCGCGCCCTGCTAGAGGGACGCGCGGGAGGCGGCGCACGCGCATGCGCCGCTGGAACGTGGAAAAGGTAGGATTGTGGGCTTCCTGGGGGGTTTCACCCCGCGGGGCATCCGAAATCGTATAGATTCCCAGGCCGATCCCCCCTGGGTGTTGGTCCGCTTTAAGGAGCAGAACTTTCTGCTTTTGAAGATGACTCATTCTAGCTTTTCAAACTCTTCAGCTTTTATTTAGGTAGTTTTTACACACAAAATATTCACAAGTTTCATTTAGAAGTCCTTTGCCTTGATTCAGTAAGAGTTGAAAAAAATCTCATGGTAGTAAAATATTCAATTCATGATAAAATTGATGATAAGATTTTCACTTTTAGTGACTCACCAGATAGGAAGACAATGAGAAGGAGTTTTCCTATCTGGTGATGCATGAAAACTGAAATTCTGAGGCTTTTTTCTCATGAATTGATTTTTTTACTACCATGAGAAATATTTTCAACTCTTAGTGAATCAAGGCCATTGTCTTGTAATGCTGCCTCTGCTCTGGATGAATTAATGTCGCTTAGAGACTCTGTTTTTCTCTTGTACTCATCATCAAGTTTGCCTTTAACTTTTACTCTAGTGTGAGCACACTATCTGGCTGGACATCTAATACAGTGACAAGTGTGACATTACTTTCTGGAAGACCCCCTGAGTAGAAGTTCAGCATCATGAAAATCTTTAATTTCTTGCCCAATGCCTCTGAGGGAGCTCCACAATCTCTAGGGTGTCTCTTATATAGTCCTGCATATTCTGGCTCTCAAATTCAAGGTCAAGATGTTACTGATATGAGAAGATATGAGAACATTTATTTAGGAGCCTACGCCTAATCCATTACCAGATGATTGGCTAGAAAAGGATCAGAAAGCAGAGAACACTATTTCCCTCAGCATAGATGATAATCAGATTGTACATATATGCAAGTGTGCTACTGCAAAGGAGAAAGTGCATAAAAACTTTATCTGGGCCCTAGTGCAGACTATGGCAGAACTGGGTGACAGTGCAGGCTATGGCGGAGCTGGGGACCGAAAATGAAACAAGATGCACACGGCTAAGACACTGGAAGTGCTGTAGGCCCAATACAATCTCCTAAATTTAGACTGCAAGAATATGTCTGCACCACAATAAACACAAATAAGTGCGTGACACTCCCCACATATACAACATCAAGACTGTAACAATAGATCAAAAACAAATGTTCTACAGTACCAGCCTGAGACATCCCTGTTGAGGCCCCGACAACCATGATGCTGGGGCTCTTCGGCTTGTGGGTATAGTGGGGCTTGGGTACAGGAGGCTGAGAGGGAGACTAAGGGAACAGAGCCTGAATATAGGTGTTAAAAGTATCAGCCCAAATGACCCCAAATCAGCGCAGCCCACCAGGAATTTTCCTGGGTCACCTGATGGCCAGTCTGAAGTATAAAAATGTAATTGTCAATATACAACAACACAACAGACACAGTAAAATCAATTAACAAAACATACAACAAAACCAAAGGTGAGGGGGGGGGGGGGGAGATCTGGAAATGTATAAATGAAAAATACACTAACATAAAACTTAAAAACTCATCAATACAATATCAACTACTATGATAAGTGTGCTGCCTAAGACTCAGATCTAAATATAACTAACAAAAAAAGTCTACAGTGCTAAATATATATATATATTGTATGCAAGTACTGCCAGTGCACAGGCCAAAGGGTGCTGTGGGCTGCAGTGGTTGCAGCTTCAGTGCTGTTGGCTCTGGAGACAACAGCTTACTGCTGGCATAGCCTCAGCCTTAGCTACAGGCTGAAAACTATGCAACCAGACTGGGTTTAAAAGGGATAGACCTTGCGGGTTGGAAAATTAGTGAGGGATGGGTAGGAGATGAATGAATCATTTATTGATGCAGATCTACATATTACACCTCAAATAGGAACAGATGGGAACAACGAGGGGCAGGGGAACATGGACTCAAAAGAAAGACAGTCGCTCCAAATGAGGGGCAATTGGAAGGTATGCAAACTACTCCCTATTACTATTATAACTGACATTACTTTAGTTCCTACTGTGCATAAGTCATGCTCTGTAGAATAGTGACATCAATCGTTGGGGGCCACTGCCTCCAATAGCTTTGTTGCTGGCCCCCGCGGCCCATCAGACCAAAGACTGAAATGCCTCCTGGACCAGAACATAACCCTTGGTTAAGTGTTGGTGGAGGGCAGTCAAGTCATTCATAATCGGGCCCTGTATATACATACAATCGAGGGTGCAATTCCTCCACAGCGCTCTCGACACCCATCAGCCTCCCATGAAAGGCATTTCCTTCTTGGCACATCAGGCGGTGTTAATTGGATTCTAAAATGTGAGAAAACAATGTTCTTTAATGAACTGCTTTCACCACTGGTCATTCACCACTGACAGGCGCTGACAAAAACACCGGGCTGCTGGGAAGCAAATACCAAGCTTAAGTGGGACTTCAGCCAAAACTTTCTTTTCGGTAAGGAAAAGGAGAGGTGCTTTCCTGTACAGTGACACGTGGCTGTGCTGTGAGATGCCTCATGAATGTGACTTAGCACAGATAGAAAATATCTATAAATATAGTGCTCTGTGCATTAGACACTGACTGATGGGTATCAGAGTTCCCTGTACCTGAAACAGACAAGTGGAAGCTCATTTACAATTCAGATGAAGAAGGTTAAATATCACAGCTAGCTGGTGTCAGGCAAACACTTCATTCACACCGTGTCCTGCGTAGGATGCCTAAGCACTCTGCTGACGTTCCCGCATTAAGTATTTCCAATCTAATCCTAGTTATTGGATGCTTTAAAGTGGACCTAGACCAGTGAAGCCTGCTCCTAATGCACATGCTTTACAAGCTTGCCCAAAATGTTCCCATTGACTCATTTTTACAAATAACAGCTAAATATTCTGGCAAGCCACAAGGGTGCCCAGAGTAATCAGCTGGATTCATACTGTTTTCATACAATTCCTTGGCACCCCACCATAGAAATACAGTGGCTCAGAGTGCTTGATGCTTCTTCCTTGAGGAAGATGCATCTCTGTTAGGATCAGCGTTATTGGAACATGAGGTAGCGACAGTTTTATCTAGTCTGGGTTAATTTTTTCTGATGTGCTACTGTTTAAGCTTTCCCCTGCTTTCATTTTATGTTATTAAGAGTACAGACAATGTGCGGCATCTCTCATTACAGGCAGTGTGGGGGATCCCCCTTACAGGCTGCGTTGGGCATCCCGCCTCCCTCACCCTATAAAGCAGCGGATGGGCAAGGTAACCGATTCATGCCTGGTCACCACTGCTGCTGTTTTGGCACCGGCCCAGGGAAAAGGCCACTGATGCCCCTCAAATGCCGGCCCTACCCCCACTCCGGATTGCTCTATGGAGTGTAGCTAAACGTCTTGGTGGCACCTTTCTGTAGTTTGCCTCAGGCAGCAGAAAGGCTAGGTTCACCCCTGCTCCAAAGCCCTTACTTACAATGGCTGAAACCTACAGGAATGTAAAGTGATTGTCCTGGTGGAGACAAAAAAAACCTCTATACTCGCCTGCAGCTCTTCTGTGCAGGTCCGGTGTTCCCCCACAGGTCCTGCATGCAGTGCTGGCATCTTTATAATTCTCAATAGTAGGGAGCAAGTGGTTCCATCTTCCAGTGCCACTGGCCTTATGGCCTCAAGGCATCCATGGAGCCTTGTTTACAACCCCACAAGCCTACTTCATTCATTGCAATGGAAGGGTCATCCCAAAGCAGGTTCAGCACACCAAGTATGAAGATGCCCATGCTGCGGGGAAAAGGTGAGTACAGACTTTATTATCGTCTGGACAGGAACTTTAAAGGGACATTCAAGGCAAAGGGATATATTAGCCTGTTTTCTTAACGCTCCATTTTGAATGTGAGGGGCGGCATCTTTTACTTAGCCTGCTTTATATTTCTTAAAGTGGACCAACACCCAGGATTTTGACTATCCTGGGTCTTGGTCCACTTCGATGGGGCACCCCCGATCGGGGTGCCCCGCTGTGTGAACCCCCCCCCCAACCCCCCGAAAAACTCACCTCTCCGCGCTCCCAGCGCCAACGTACAAGGACGTCTAAGCGGCTGCCGCCGCCGCCGCCTCCCGCGCGTCCCTTTTGACGCGCGCGCGCCCGCGCCGGCCATTCGCAGACGGCCGGCGCGGGCGCGCGCACGCCTGCAGGGGCGCGAGGGAGGCGGCGGCGGCCGGCCGCCGCCGAAGATCAGGTAGGGTTTTTCGGGGGTTTTGGGGGGGTTACACCCCGCGGGACATCCCGATCTCGGATGTCCCGCGGGGTGGGGGGTGATCGGCCCGGGAATCTTATAGATTCCCGGGCCGATCACCCGTGGGTGTTGGTCCACTTTAAGACCCGGTGACCTCCCTCCCTTCTGCTGGTCCTCCATGCATTCTTATGTGCGACAGTCCCCCCCAAAGTGAATTCATTCTGGGAACTGAGAAAGGAGTCAGCAGTACATGACCCTGTGGGTGAAATCTCTGGCACCATAGCAAGAGTTTTTTGGTATATTTAATTGTATGATTAGAATTGGTAGGTGTTTAGCTGGGTTGGGTATTGTAAAAATGGCTATAATTTGGGATTGATGGGGGATGGGCTATAAATATGGGAACCAGATATTTGGAGAGGTAAGGCAATCTACATATGTATTGGTAGCATGTCAGCAATGGTGGACTGGCCATAGGAAGCACAGGGAAAACTCCCACTGAGCTGCACTGATATGGGGCCAAATGGGCTAGCACCTCACCCAGATCCCTTGTAAGGAATGCTCTCCATCCCCACCACTGCCACAGTATTTGCCTCTACAATACTAATGCGTCAGTACCATCATATCAAGAGTGTCCATTTCAACCCATAACCAGCTGGGAGCCAGCCGGTCTGTTACTTTAGAGCTCTATGGGGGAGCGTGCAGTGTGTATTGGCTGTTGCACTTTGGAAAGTGGAAAATAAGGTATTTTAAAGTTATACAAAAGGCAAGCCCGATTGTTGTCCCATTGTCTTGGGCTACACATTGCACTTTCCTTAACTTTACTGTAAGTAAAAGTGGACTAAAACTCCAGGGCAGGCATACTCGCTCCCCCCGGGGCACCCTGATTGGGGCTGTCCCACTGTGTGAAACCCCCCAGGTCACCCGAACACTCACCTTCGTTTCCAGTCCAACAGCACATGCGTGAGCAGCGGCCATATCCCCACTATCCCTTTAGCAGCGGGCATGCCCATGCCAGGCATTTGTGGATGGCCGGCGCGAGCACGCTCCCTGTTAAAGCTCCACTCAAGCTCCTGGACAAAGGGGCTACCTGAGGGGTTTCACACAGATTGGGGGTGCCCTGAGGGCAAGGACCAAAACCCAGGTTAGTTAAAATCCTGGGTTTTGGTCCACTTTAAGATACTGATATTTATTTTTTAGATTGGCTTGCCAATCCCTTTAAAGTGGACCAACACCCAGGATTTTGACTATCCTGGGTTTTGGTCCACTTCAGGGGGGCACCTCAATTTGGGGTGCCCCGCTGTGTAAAACCCCCCAGAAAGCCCCCAATACTCACCTCAACACGCTCCCACGTGGCCACGGACAAGCGGGTGACAGCGGCGGACAAGACAGTGCGCCCGCCGCCGCCTCCCGCACGTCGCTCTGACAGGGCGCGCGCCCGCGCCTGCCATTCACAAACGGCCGGCGCGCGCACGTCTAGAGGAGCGCGCGGGAGGCGGCCGATGAGGTGAGTTTATTTGGGGTTTTGGGGGGGGGGGCCCTCACCGCGGGACATCCCGATCTCGGATGTCCCGTGGTGAGGGAGGTGATCGGCCCGGGAATCTTATAGATTCCCGGGCCGATCACCGGTGGGTGTTGGTCCACTTTAAAGTGGACCAACACCCAGGATTTTGACTATCCTGGGTTTTGGTCCACTCCGGTGGGGCACCCCGCTGTGTGAAACCCCCCAGAACGCCCGGAAACACTCACCTCACCATGCGGGCGCTCATCCAATCAGAACGCTCAGAGCCGCTGTGGTATGCACGTACAAGCGGCGTCCAACCACAGTGGCTCTGAGCGCTGGAGGCCGCGTCTCGTGCTTCCCTCTAACAGGGAGCGCGCCCGTGCCGGCCAGCGCGGGTGCGCGCCCTGCTAGAGGGAAGCGCAAGACGCGGCCCGCGCATGCGCCATTGGAACGGGGTTAAGGTAAGGTTTCTGGGCTTCCTGGGGGGTTTCACCCCGCAGGACATCCCGATTTCGGATGCCCCGCGGGGAGGGATCTGATTGGCTTGGGATCTGATCGGCCCGGGAATCTTATAGATTCCCGCCGATCCCCCCCCTGGGTGTTGGTCCACTTTAAGTAAAAAAAGTGTGGTTAAACTTGCATTTAACAAGACCACGCCCACTATAAGATCACACCCACGTGCCCAGCCCATGAAAAGGCGGGTATTATTTGCATCCCTGTTCCCAGCCCATTCTGCAACTCGGTAAACCCACAACCATTCTTCTGCACCGCAGCCAACCTGCAGAGTGTTCTTGTATATCTCAGGCGACCCACAGCCCCATGTTTTCCTGTCACATTCTGGCCACACATTCTCAGAAGAGCGCTTCACGCTCCACGTCCATATGAAATGACGGCGGGTCAGGCACGTACACGCAGGGGGCGGTGCTAAGAGGATCATGTGATCAGCGAACTGGCCCTGGTTGCCGGGTAACGCTTGGGAGCTTCCAGGGCCTTCGGAAAGATGGAGCAATACAGCTTGCTGGGCCGGATCGGGGAAGGGGCTCATGGCATCGTTTTTAAAGCCAAACACATCGAGGTAACGGGAAGAGCGGGGCGAGAGCGCACTACCAGGGCCGGGCTGTTATCTTTCTCTGGAATGGAATATCCCGGGAAGCTTGATCACTGCCTCTGCCAATCAGCGTGCTCAGGGACTACAAGTCACAGCGTGTCCTGCCAAACAGAGAACCGAGGCTTGCTGGGCAGAAGATGGGTAGGGCAATCTGGGAGTTCTACCACTAGGGGACTCGCAAAAAGCTAGCACCCGACCCTAAAGAGGGCCCTTAAACCGGACCTTCACCATGATTTAATGAAAAGCCCAAACTCTTAAAAAACAATTCCTCAGCATATAAAATTAATATATTTTACATGTTTAGTCACTAATTTATTATACTTTCCCCCACTGGGCTGCAACTCTGTTCGGGAATTTAGGATACGGGCGCCGCCATCTTGACTCAGAAGCATCACACTTACTGAGGAGAGGAGAGTGGGATAAGGTACAGGGGGGCGGGTTATAGCTGTGCTTTGCTCAGACAGAGTAGAGCTGGGGTCAGGGAAAGGTCAGCAGTCCCAGAATGCAGAGCAGCACAGTCACTTTCTGTTTGCAGGCACTTCCTGTTTGCAGGCTGCCTGCAAAAATGGCAGCTTCCATAAGCCGCCATCTTGGATGTTTAAAGGCTTATAAAATGCAGTAGATGCAGGTAGGATGATTTTTTAATGTGAGCAATCTGTATGTACAGGGTGTGGGAAACATATAAGATAGACTCTTATTTAGAGTGAAGGTCCGCTTTAATTTTGACCCTAGATCGTGACCCCTGAACAAGACACTTAACCCTGACCTAATTTTCTTTTTGCTAAACCTGACCTCTGAACCTGGTACCTAAGCTTGAGCTTTGCACCTGAACGTGGCACACAGTCCTAAATTAGACCCTAACACCTGCCCCCTGAAACTGGTACCTAACCCTAAACCTGACTCTAACACCTGGAACCTTAACCTGACCCTAACACATGACCCCTAAAACTGGTGCCTAACCCTAAACCTGACTCTAACACCTGGAACCTTAACCTGACCCTAACCCTGAATGAGACCCTAGCACCTGCCCCCTGAAACTGGTATCTAACCCTAAACCTGACTCTAACACCTGGAACCTTAACCTGACCCTAACCCCGAATGAGACCCTAACACCTGGCCTCTGAAACTGGTGCCTAACCCTAAACCTGACTCTAACACCTGGAACCTTAACCTGACCCTAACCCCGAATGAGACCCTAACACCTGGCCTCTGAAACTGGTGCCTACCCCTAAACCTGACTCTAACACCTGGACCTGGAACCTTAACCTGACCCTAACCCTGAATGAGACCCTAACACCTGCCCCCTGAAACTGGTACCTAGCCCTAAACCTGACTCTAACACCTGGAACCTTAACCTGACCCTAACCCCGAATGAGACCCTAACACCTGGCCTCTGAAACTGGTGCCTGACTCTAACACCTGGAACCTTAACCTGACCCTAACCCCGAATGAGACCCTAACACCTGGCCTCTGAAACTGGTGCCTACCCCTAAACCTGACTCTAACACCTGGACCTGGAACCTTAACCTGACCCTAACCCTGAATGAGACCCTAACACCTGGCCTCTGAAACTGGTGCCTAACCCTAAACCTGACTCTAACACCTGGACCTGGAACCTTAACCTGACCCTAACCCCGAATGAGACCCTAACACCTGCCCCCTGAAACTGGTACCTAGCCCTAAACCTGACTCTAACACCTGGAACCTTAACCTGACCCTAACCCTGAATGAGACCCTAACACCTGGCCCCTGAAACTGGTACCTAACCCTAAACCTGACTCTAACACCTGGAACCTTAACCTGACCCTAACCCTGAATGAGACCCTAACACATGACCCCTGAAACTGGTGCCTAACCCTAAACCTGACTCTGACACCTGGACCTGGAACCTTAACCTGACAATAACCCTGAATGAGACCCTAACACCTGGCCTCTGAAACTGGTGCCTAAACCTGACTCTAACACCTGGACCTGGAACCTTAACTTGACCCTAACCCTGAATGAGACCCTAACACCTGGCCCCTGAAACTGGTACCTAACCCCAAACCTGACTCTAACACCTGGAACCTTAACCTGACCCTAACCCTGAATGAGACCCTAACACATGACCCCTGAAACTGGTGCCTAACCCTAAACCTGACTCTGACACCTGGACCTGGAACCTTAACCTGACAATAACCCTGAATGAGACCCTAACACCTGGCCTCTGAAACTGGTGCCTAACCCTAAACCTGACTCTAACACCTGGACCTGGAACCTTAACCTGACCCTAACCCTGAATGAGACCATAACACCTGGCCTCTGAAACTGGTACCTAACCCTAAACCTGACTCTAACACCTGGAACCTTAACCTGACCCTAACCCTGAATGAGACCCTAACACATGACCCCTGAAACTGGTGCCTAACCCTAAACCTGACTCTAACACCTGGAACCTTAACCTGACCCTAACCCTGAATGAGACCCTAACACCTGGCCCCTGAAACTGGTACTCAACCTAATCCTGACTCTAACACCTGGAACCTTAACCTGACCCTAACCCTGAATGAGACCCTAACACCTGGCCCCTGAAACTGGTACCTAACCCTAAACCTGACTCTAACACCTGGAACCTTAACCTGACCCTAACCCTGAATGAGACCCTAACACATGACCCCTGAAACTGGTGCCTAACCCTAAACCTGACTCTGACACCTGGACCTGGAACCTTAACCTGACAATAACCCTGAATGAGACCCTAACACCTGGCCTCTGAAACTGGTGCCTAACCCTAAACCTGACTCTAACACCTGGACCTGGAACCTTAACTTGACCCTAACCCTGAATGAGACCCTAACACCTGGCCCCTGAAACTGGTACCTAACCCCAAACCTGACTCTAACACCTGGAACCTTAACCTGACCCTAACCCTGAATGAGACCCTAACACCTGGCCCCTGAAACTGGTACCTAACCCCAAACCTGACTCTAACACCTGGAACCTTAACCTGACCCTAACCCTGAATGAGACCCTAACACATGACCCCTGAAACTGGTGCCTAACCCTGAACTGAACATCTGGACGTGAAAACTAAGCCTGGCCCTAAACACCTAACACTGGACCCCTGAACCTGGTACCTAACCCTAAACCTGACTCGTAACACCTGGACCCTACACCTGACCCTAGCTCCTGGCACCTAACTCTAAATGAAAACCTAACACTGGACCCCTGAACCTGACTCTTAACACCTGGACCTGGAACCTTAACCTGACTCTAACCCTGAATGAGACCATAACACATGACCACTGAAACTGGTACCTAACCCTGAACTGAACATCTGGACTTACCTAAACCTGGCCCTAAACACTTAACACTGGACCCCGGAACCTGGTACCTAACCCTAAACCTGACTCTTAACACCTGGACCTGGAACCTACACCTGACCCTAGCTCCTGGCACCTAACTCTAAATGAAAAACACTGGATCCCTGAACCTGACTCTAACACCTGGACCAGGAACCTGACCCTAGCACCTGACACCAGACCCCTGAACCTGGTTCCTAATCCTTAACCTGACTCTTGACACCTGGACTTGGAACTTAAACCTGACCCTAGCTCCTGGCACCTAACACTGGACCCCTGAACCTAACACCTAATCCTGGCACATAAACCTTACCCTGAAATGTAACCCCTGAACCTGGCACCTATTCAGTCAAGTTAACCCTAACACCTGTCCTGTCCTCTGAACTTGGAACTGCATGTGACCTGAACCCTAAATGTGACACCAAAATCTGGCACCCAACCCCAAACATGACCATAAAACCTGAACCTGGCACCTAACCCTTAAATGTGACCCTAAGTTCTGAACCTGGTTATCTAAATGCTAAAGCTAGCCTTAACATCTAACCACTAAACCCGATTTTAACCTCAAACCCCCCAAACATGATTCTAAGCCCTGAACCTGGCACCAAACCTGTCTATATCACCAACTGCTAAACCCGACCCTTACAACTATTACCTAAAACTGACTAACCACTAATTATGACCCTCATACATAACCCTAACATCTATCCACTAAGCTTGGTCCTATGTCCTATATATTCTAAAATTGATACAGAATGACCCTAACCCCAGAACCTGGCACTTTACTGAACTCCTGTTCACCAAATCTGTCCAAATCTTCTAACCACTGAACTGCTCCTCACACTTGAAGTGGAACAAAATACAGGATTTGGACTATCCTGGGTTTTGGTCCTTGCCCCGGTGCCCCACTGTGTGAAACCCCCCAGGATTGACCGAACAAACTCACCTCTTCCCAGTCCTACGATGCATGAGCGGTTGCTCGTCCAATCATCGTGCTCGGATCCGCTCGAGACCCTGCATCCAGGATCTCGTCTAATGTGAGCAGATCCAAACGCACTGGTGGCCGCTTCCCTCTAACAGGGAGCATGTCCGGCCATTAACAAATGCCTAGCACAGGCACGCACCCTGCTAAAGGGATATCGCGGATAGTTTCGCGGGTTTCTGGGGGATTTCATACAGTGGGGCATCCCGATTCTGGATGCCCTGGGGGAGGAAATCCAGCAGCCCTGGAATCTTATAGATTTCAGGGCCGATGGGGAGTGGGCTTTGGTCCACTTTAACCCTGACCTGAACATCTAATTGTTAAACGTGACACTCACACCTAACTTCAACAAACAACCACTAAACTTGAAGCATAGATTCAACCCTAACATTTAACTGCTAAACTTGACCCCCACATTTAACTTTCACATCTAAATGCTAAGCATTTTAAAGAGGAACAACACCATGATTTGGTGGTGCAGTTTTAGCATACTACTGCAGATGTTTGTCGCCTTAGTCCTCTGTTTTTTATTACCCAGATTAGAAACCGATTATAGGTTTGGTTGCAAGCTAACAGGGTTGAGTGCTGCGGCCCCTTATTAAACCCAACCCCCTAACATCTAACTGCTAAACCTGACCATTACACCCAACTGACACTTACACCAAACCCTAACATCTATCTGCATTACACCCAACTGACACTTACACCAAACCCTAACATCTATCTGCATTACACCCAACTGATCTAACTTTTTACCTCACCTAACCACTAAACCCGATCTTTAGTCCAAACCCCAAAATGTGATTCTAAGTCCTAAACTTGACAGTTACAAAAATATAAACACCTTGCCTCGCTCAGGATCCAGCACCGTTCTCCCAAGTATCTCAGGTCCTGGGTGCTGCCATCTTGGAGTGAACTGCACAGAGTGACAGGTCATTCACCCAATCCCATACAGCAGTGTGACTATATTGGTCATTCACTTAATTCCAGCTTTCACTCAGATCTATAGCTGCCATTCAGAGCCCCTCCCCCCCCAACAAAAAAACAGGAAAGGGTTGCAGTGATCAGGTGAGTTTTATTATTTTAATGTCCAAATTGGGCTTAGCACAGGGGGGGGGGCTGCGGGGTCACAAAAAGCTTGGAGTTCCTCTTTAACCAAACTAACTTCCTAAACTTACTAACTGCCATCAATGCTTGGCTGGGCAGCATTACCCTGATGCCTGACAACTGTCTGTGACCCATCATGCCACAGCTGACGGCATTAGGATATGTAGCACTATGTATCAGTTTGACAACTTTCTCTATAGAGAATACTGTGCAATCATTTTGTATTTAATCACTGAAAAAATTGATGATCTAAGGAAGATTGTAAGAGAGAGATAACCTGGTCGGAAGGCCAGCAGTTTCAGTTGGGGGTGTCATACCACAATCCACCACTGTATGGCGCCACAGCTCCATATAATGCACACAACACATATCTTCTTTCCAAACAGATTGCTGAACTAAATATACAGAACATCAAATAGGACGGGTCTGGTAATCTGCAAACTACTAGCATCATAGATCATAAAAAAGACTCCATGGCCTTGATTCAATAAGAGCTGAAAAAAAATGCTCATGGTATTAAAAAATTCACTTTATGAGAAAAGGCGTGACTATATCACTGTTACTGAATCCTGAATCACCAGAAAGGAACACAATGAAAGACAATGGCACTGTTTTCTACAGTGTAAAAAGTTCTCTACTTTTCTTAGGAAGACAATGGCACTTTATTTTACCCCTATCTGGTGATTCAGTAACAGTGAAGCTTTTTTCCTCTCTTACTGAATCGAGGCCCATGTTACTACTACATCCTATACAATTATTAGCCTTTTGTTCGTTACACTATAAAAACAAGACAATACATACACAAGGGAAGCCTGAATGAAAGCCCACAATGCGATGGAACACATGAAATCACCCTAGGGTTAACCAACAAGTGCAGAACTCTAATTAATACTGTAGATCCCAAAACGTACATATGTGCAAAGAAATAAAGGCGGGTTATGCATCTGTAGGCCATATGCAAACAGGAAGTGCTTCTGGGTTTCCTGTTACTGTGCGCTGTCAATTGAATCCAGGCAGCAGCATTGCTGAATTGCTGGCAGAGGAAGCTCCAAAATGGCCACTACCTTTCTTTTCCAAACTGCGCCAGACTGTTGGTCCGGTTTAATTGGGTGCAGCTAGACAACTAATGACTGAAACAGCCGAGACAAATGATGTTTACTTTCTCTAAATGATGCCAAGTGAATACAAATCTGATAAATAAGGTAGAGAAGCAACAATGATGGGGATCGCCTTCCCTGCACCCCCTCAAATTGCCCCCCTGGCAGAATTCTGAACTGCCCCGGGGAGGGATGCATATGAGCACTGTTTGTTGAAAGGGTGTTGGTCTGCTGTAAAGAAGACCTAAACTCTCACTGACAAGTTTGTTTCCTTACCTCACTGGAAAAAGTATGGGCCTCATTTGTGAAAATGCCCCATGGCAGGTGCAGGTGATTATTGGGGAAATTCACACCGCAGTGTAATGTAATATGTAATGTGTGTGTACAGTGACTGTGTGTTTGATGCATTTGGCTGAATGATTATACAGCTGAGTCTATTTTAGACGGGGGAAGCGGTTGCCCTGAAGAAGGTGGCGCTACGGAAGCTGGAGGAAGGCATTCCCAACCAGGCCCTGCGAGAGATTAAAGCTCTGCGAGAGATCGAAGACAACCCCTATGTGAGTGTTACAGCAACACGCCAGACTCTTGCAGCCACATTATTTTTATAAAGCAGAACTACAACCAAATGACTAGCGGCTATGGATACCTGCCTAACATGATAAACTGTGTCTTTTAAGCGGACCTCCAGTCAGAAAGATCAAAGCTTAATAAATTGCTCCCTCTCTGGCAATCACTGACATAAGCCTATTGAGAGGGAATAACACCATGCAGATGTTTGGAATAGCAGGTAGATTTTGCACTCTTAAACATGCATGGCAGCGCCATCTTGCTAAACACATGAAAAACCTGCTTCTGAAACAGAGTCCTTCATCCAAAATTGCCCCATAGCTCAGTGTAATCATCTCTTATTTTTAGCCAGAAGTAGTAAGTCTTCGGGTGTAATGACTCCTCATTGCTTTGTTTATAGCTAAGATCTTCTAAAGACATTGTATTCCCTGACTGAATGCTTTTGCAGCCGTTGCAGCGATAGAGATACATTGTAATAGCTTCCCTCACACAGATTTATTTTGCTACATTAGCTGTTTATTCAGTATTCGTGTGTATGAAAAATGACAGGCAAGCTTCTCCTTGTTTCTGAGACATATATCTCAATTTGGTTTGAATTGCTGCCGACACAGCACCCCCCTAATTCTCATGTGTACGCAGGACTATCAGGTGTATCATGGCCGCCCCATGTAATTCAAGAGTGAACAATGTTTATGCCATTCCACAACACCTGCATGGAGTTATGCCCTCTCACACTGCTTATGCCACTGATCATACGAGGGGAAGCAACTAAACTTTCTTTATTTGACTGGAGGTCCGCTTTAATATATGGATCCAAAAGCATTTCTGGAAAGCAAGCTGCCACCTGCACATATCTGTCAAAATACCCACCAGATTTTGGCTGATTTAGCACCATGATAATTTTCTCATGTTTATTTTGTGAGAAAAAAATGTTATAATGATTTTTTCCTTAGTGCAGTTCAGCGCCATTTTAGTTTAATCTGTTTTATTAAGGTTCAAAACACATGGTACAGGTATCGAACATTAATACAATACAATACAATACTATGAGACACAATGGTACCCAAGGAGAACCGTGTCACAATGTGTCAAACCTAGAGACCGCCACGTGTTTGGACAACATGACCACCCTGGCCAACCCGACATGACACGTAGCCTGTTTTCCAGCAAGGACCGCCTCCTCCAAATTAGGGGAGGGATCACCAACCTGTTACTCAGCACCAAGCTACACGTTGTTAAGGAAGAACCTGACCAAGTGCGTGATAGATGCCTAAAGGGAAAAGAAAAAAGAACACCAGGAAAGAACGGAACAGAGACACACCAAGGAGGAGGGAAAGGAGGGGGGGGGGATGACCCAAACTGGACCGACTATACCAATCTTACCCATCCATATTTCCGAATCTTGAATCAGTCCGTCGCTAAACCGTTCGGAGTCCCGCAAGTCTTCCCAGCAGGCCCAAGTCATCCTATATTTATATCTATGTCCTTTATCCTCTAAGATGAGCTCTTCCATTAGCCTGATACACTCGAGTTCTGCCACCCATTCTGCCACAGTTGGGATCTCCTGTGTTTTCCAGTGTCTGGGTATTACCGTCCGTGCCGCCACCAGAAAGTGTCTAAGTATGTCCTTCTTACACTGGAATATGGGACCCTCCATAAGAGGTTCAGCGCCATTTTAGCTGTGCACATTTTTAATTATTCACAGAGGTAAAAAATGGTGCTAAATTGTACAAAGAAAAAAAAACGTGAGAAAAATAAATTCTCAAACCTCCTTCTACAGTCTAGATCTTGCCCCCCTAGCAAACTTTTTAAAGTGCAATTTCATAATTTCCCTTCCAAGATGGGCTTAGGGTAGTAAAACCAGTGCTATTCCCATCCATCATTGATCCACTGCTAAAGATGGGGCTACTGAGTCACTTACAGGCTCCTATTGGCACTTCCACGATTTATTTCCTTTGGTCCTCTTTATAGAAGACACATGTCGGTAATTCCAATGAGGAGAGGAGGGGTGCCAGCTCTATTATGTATTTTATTATACAGATGTTTTAAATCAATACTATAAGTACATGTTTGTAGTTGGAAGCCGATTTGGGCTAAAAAGAGGAGTTGGGGATGCGGCAGCTCTCGCTCCACATGCTTTACAGCACCTAGGGAGTTTTATTAGGTGAGTCCAGAGGGGTTCACATAGCGGGTGTTGTGGTAGAATGATTTTTAATAGCAAGAGAAAGCTAGGAACAATCTTGGCTTTAGGTCTGCGTTAAATATATCAATATTGAGTTTTCAGTTACATCACAGAGCCCATTACCCATAATTCCATCTTCTAATCTTCAACACTGAGTGAACACAGTTGACTAATTACCCCCAACACTATTTCACTTTATCATAGGACTCCAACATTCCTAAACCTCCACTCCCTCTCCCGTCCATGTGTTGACTCCCTGTGGACTCTACATCTCTCCAAACCTGACTTGGCCTACTACCTTACCTGAACTGACCGACTACCCTACTCTCTGACACAGGTCTCCTGCAAGTCTTGCCTTAGAACAAATGGCTGCCTGGGCTGGTTGCTCCTGGTTTCAGGGTATATTCTTTAAGGCTAGGTTCAGACCTGTCCGATTGCGCAGCGCTTGCATTTTCAACTGAGCGCCTCCCATGTGAAGGGCGTTCTGCGCTCGCAGTCTCCATTCACATGAAGGGGGGTCGTGAGGACTGCACCCTCAGGACGCTCTGCAAACGCCCAAATGACATGTGAAAGCACCCATAGCATACTCTGGGCAGCTTTTCACAGGCAGATGCGGGGCACTCCGTCTGAAAGCGTGAGCACTGGTGTGAAACCAGCCTATGTTGTAGTCAGGTGGGGCCTCCAAGGTATCCTCCTGTTCCAATCCTTGTTGTTCCTCTTTTCTTTATTCATATGTTCTGAGCCTAAAATCCAATCCCTTGTATGTATTTAGTATAACTAAAGATTGTGTTTTCTGGTCATCTCATTGTACTTCAGGTGGTGAAATTGAGAGATGTCTTCCCGCATGGCACGGGATTTGTGCTGGTCTTTGAGTACATGCTCTCTGACCTGTCTGAAGTCATCAGGAACTCTGACCAGCCACTGACCGAGGCCCAGGTGAAAGGCTACATGATGATGCTGTTGAAAGGTGTCAAGTTTTGCCACGAGAACTCCATCATGCATCGGGTGAGTATAGGAGAGAGCTCTGATAATCCAAACTCATGACACCTCCCTGCTCACCAGCTTCTGCCTTTATTCTAGGACCTCAAACCAGCCAATCTGCTCATCAGCTCCACTGGCATCCTGAAGATCGCAGATTTTGGTCTGGCTCGGGTTTTCGCTAACGATCGAGGGCGCTTGTATAGCCATCAAGTGGCCACCAGGTCAGTAGAGGGAGTTGTGTGATAGTCTGTAGGTACTCACCATATGTTTGATCCCGACCTTTATCCAAACATGTAGTTGGGCTTTCTGACATACATATTATTTCAAAATTGATTGGGACTTATAGGATCTGTATATTTTTTATACATTTTGGGCACATTGATTTGTTTGTATGTATTTTAGGTGTGGGTTAGGTGTGGATTGTATTGCACTAGGACAGATGGGATGCCCCTACTGTGGATGTGATTTTAGATATATGTTGTTTGTCACGTTTTTAATTTAATAAATTCATGGTGATGATTTGATCTAATTAATATGTCATTTATTTAATGGGGTGATTGGTGCCGAGTCTGGTTATTGCCTGTCTTGTGTTAGCTAGGGCCACATAATTGTGGACATTGATCTCTGTTGTTGTAGGGGCACCTTCATTGGCACACCATACCCATTTATACAATAATTGTTTTAAATTTGGAGGTGCAGAGTCTTCTTTCTCTCTTCTGAACATTAGGAGCCTGGTAGTACAGAGTTAGTATTGCTGCTGGAACCTAACAGTGCCCACATTTATGACATCTGTCTTCTCACTTTTCCCTGCAGGTGGTACAGAGCCCCTGAGCTGTTATACGGAGCCCGCAAGTATGATGAGGGCGTGGACTTATGGTAAGTAGACCCTCTGCACAGGTCCTGGCATAGACAAGCATTCCCTTTCCTCTTAAAGCAGAGGTCAAGGCACACAAACAATATAGCATACTCCCCTGTACTCTCCCAGTCCAGTGTTTAGGGATGTACTGGTTTCTGAGATCAGGTTCCTGTTGCTACAGAGGGTGTGCGCCAGGCAATCCATCACAATGAATGGGCAATGCTCCTGTAACTGATGCGGGGAAGCACATCCCCTCATGTTGCCAGTGGATGGTGTACAGTTGCCTAAGTAATCCCAGGACAGGACTAGATCTAATAAACAAGTATGTAGTCATGGAAAATGACGCAGCAGCTGCAAGGAAGAAGGGGTGCATATATATTTTATACTTTAGCATTTACTGACCTTTTCTAAATAGCAAAAACTAGTCTGCCTTGTAATAAGGCCACAGGTAGTACAAAACATTACTTTTCCTTTTCACTTATCCTCCATCCTCACTTTACCATTAAAATATTTTAGTTGGCATTCAGTGAATCTATACTCCCAAAATGCTGCTTGGCAGTCCCTACAGTCTGAAAGATTTTAGGCCAGGCAGATTGCATGTCCCTGTGGCATCCCAAATAGGTGTGTGTATATGAATGGCCAGTATGGGCATGCACCAATTTAGTGGAGTGGCTGAAGGGATGCCGCCTCTCCCATCACTCTGTCGGGCTCTATGTTGATTCATTGTTCTATGCTATTGATTAATATGCACGGCATAGATTGCTCATTGGAGTAGAGCCCACACATGCATCATGGAAGTGAGGAGGAGAGAAGCAGAGCCGGCAGCCCAGGGGTTTCACACAGCGGGGCAACAGGAATGCGATTTTATTTACAATAAGGGTTTTGGTCTTTTTTTTTTTCAATATTTTTATTGAGTTTTCAACGATACAATTTGTATGACATGTAGCATAATACTGCCACCCTGTGCAGGGGAGGTATAAAAAATATAAGGACTAGCAGTTTGCGTTACACAAAGTAGTAGGTTAACCGTACTCGTGTTTAGACAATTCACAGTAGAAATGCAAGAATGATAGAGCAATGGCCATACAACATATTCAATGCAGCTAGCACAATCCACTCTACACCCTGTTCTCTTTTGGAGCCGTGCGGGCTGCGGGGCCGCGTGGTGCCCGCAACACCTATTAGCTGATGATCGTTATGTTAGGCGTGTTAGGGTGCGCCTTGAGAACAGGCATGTGTACGTGGAGGGTGAAGCCATTGAGAGCGCAGAAAACATTTCGAACCATGATATTACAAGGGTTTTGGTCCTCTTTATGGTGAATCTCAGCCGATATGGATATTGACTAAACACCCACACCCCACTACATAGTGTTCCCTGTGTACCTTGCAAATGGGATGAATTGCTTACCTGGTTCATGCTCTCCTGTCCCATTTGACTGCCATCGGCCAACGCTGAACTGAGAAATAGATGAAGAAGGGCTGTGGCTGCCATAGCAATAAAATGCGGAAGGGTAATAAGTAATTCGGAGAAATTCTACTTTAACTATAGGTCTGATTTAATCTGCACAGCATAGTCCACTGACAACCACACCTTTCTATTGACATCCTCCCCCATTGGTGACAAATCCTTTTTGTAAATTAATTTTCCCAAGTGATCATCCACTAGGACAAGGCATCCTATTGGACAAGGCATCCCAATGGACAAGGCATCCTATTGGACAAGGCATCCTATTGGACAAGGAATCCCAATGGACAAGGCGTCCTATTGGACAACAGACACACTCAAATCTACGTTTTCAGTGTAAATGTGAGGGTCTGCTTCATGAAATCTGTCACCCATGCAAGGATTTGAGCATGCCCAAATTTAGTTAGGCGTTATATAGATAGGCGAGTTCTGGGAATCGTGTTCGTAATGGAAGGTGTCTGCTGAAATATTGCCCATAAATTGTAGTAGGTGTTTTCCAAACTGAATAATCTCCTACTTTCCGTTAGGGCTGTTGGATGCATATTCGGGGAGCTATTGAATGGTTCTCCTCTTTTTCCTGGAGAGAACGACATCGAGCAGTTGTGCTGCGTCCTGCGTACATTGGGGACCCCCAATGCTAAGACCTGGCCTGTGAGTATTAGGAAACTTTGCCACTTGTCCCGATCATAGTGCCCCCTGTAGACCCACACTCTCTTTTATTTCCTCAGGAAATCACGGACCTCCCAGATTATAACAAGATTTCATTCAAGGAGCATTGCCCTCTGCCTCCTGAGCGCATCGTCCCTGACACCTCCCCTGAGGCCCTGCAACTTCTCATGCGCTTTTTGGTGTACCCTTCCAGCCTAAGGATCCGAGCTGCTGAGGTAGGTCCTGCCAAAAGCGAAAGAGTTTTCTACATATAAAATGGTTACAGGTAAGGAGCTGTTAAATATTTATTCCAGCCATAAGTGATGCCTGCAGCATGGCCAAAGTAACAACATCTTCAAGAGGAACATTGGAGGCCCTGGAGTCTAAAAGACTTTTAGTCCTTGTCCGCTGTGTGAAACCCCCCAGAACACTCACCCTTAGACGGAGCCCTTGCCACGTCTGTGCGTTCCGGCTGCATCCTCGCTCACCCCTGGCCATGCGGCTCGCTCCCTTCGGCGCCTCTCAGGTGACAATGTGTAACTGTCGAGCAACAGTGAGCGCGCTGATTGGTTGAGCGACACGGCATGGCACTCACCTGAGTCTGCGCTGTGGGAGCGGAAGGTGAGTGAAACTGGGTGACCTGGGGGCTACACACAGCGGGGCATCCCATCTAGGGATGCCACCGCAAAGAGGAACAACACACAGGAAAGTCAAATTCATGTGTGTTGTCCCTCTTTAAAGGGATTGTCCAGGCTAAATGTAAAAACAAATCTCTGCTTGTATGCCTGCCATGCAGAAGATTCGTCCAGGTGTGCTGCTGAATAAAGCTTTTGTTGTTGTGTGTCAACACTAACAAAAAGGTGGTCATAAAATACGGAGGCTAGGCTTCAGAAAAGGGGGCTGAATTTCAGAAGCAACATCTTTATTCAGCTGTACAACAGCATGAATCCTCTTCATAGCCAGTACGCAATGATTTATTTTACCTGGACAGTCCTATTAAAGCAGACCTCCATTCAAAATTGAAGATCCTCTTACTCCCCAATATGGGATGCCCTGTCGGTTAAAGGAAAATAAAACTGAGCAAAATAACTTGCCAAGTCTGTGCTTCTACACTGTCCCATGTGAACATCGGAGGCCTGTGGGGTTTGCCAGATGGGAGTATGCAGAACTATGCATATTTTTTACAGCTGCCTTCAAACAGTATTGGTTGCTGGAGTGGGATATGCAATAGCGGTGCAGAAGCCGGCACTGTGGAAGGGTAAGTATTATGCCCTATCCTTATAGTTTTTTTTTAACTGGTTGGGCAGTCTGGCATTTCTGGAGGCCAGTCTATAACTGGAGAAGTGCTTCATTTTTGCACTTTACAGTGGAACTGAGAGTGTATAATGCAAATCTATTCCCAGTGCTCCAGAGGTTGCCTGTTATTTGCTATGTTTCTGCTAGTAAGTTATTTGTATTAGGTTTCTGCATGAGCATCAGCCATCCCTCAAGCCGCCTTTATTTGGAAAGTAAAGGCCAAGGCTGGACAATTCTTTCTCTTTGTCTCCCACAATGCATTGCAGTAGGCAGAAAATACTCCAGGACATCTGATATGTGCAATCTACTGATCCTGTGTCGCCTTCTTTTTTCACACAGGCACTCCTGCATCCATATTTCTTCCTGGAGCCCCTTCCTGCACACCACTCGGAGCTGCCCATTCCCCAGAGAGGTGGCAGGAGGAACCGGCAGCTCCAGAGAGAGTTTCATACGGAGACGCCGGTGAGCGACAGCCTGCTGGATCCTGCACTGCTGAGCGACTACCTGCAGGGACTATAATGGTGGGACCAACTGTCTTTGTGCTGCTGTCTACACCAAGAGCCCATCATCCAAGGACTTAGTTTTGCATTGAATGCAAGAGTAGTGGTTAATAATGGTGTTTAGCCTGATAGGGACATGGGCTCGCGTACAAGGCTAAGACTAAGGGGGATACAAACAAGATACCCCCGAAATGCCTCAATGAGGCTTTTTTTGCGCACCAGTCACGTGAATATCTTCTATTTTTAATGCCGAGTTACATTTTAGCTTGGTCGTGGATGCTCCATCTGCAGGACTTCTTTTCCTTGTTTGCATACAAAGCTGTCTGACCTTTGTATGCTGGCGGATTGGTGATGATGGTGGGCATGCACTCCTAATAGTGGTAGCCAGTGATTTTCATTGGCTCCCGCTTGCCAGTCACAAGACCTGACTGCCAGTATGAGAGAGAGTGTATGTCTGCCATCGCCACAGCCCATAATGATAATGGCCATTCTTTTTGTAAACTAGCCATACTGGTCTATAAATGGCATCTATGGGCATGTAAAGCAATCAACACTCAGGATTGTTAAAAATGCTGCAATCCCGCCACTGCACATGATTGGGAGGGCACCCTGATCGGTGTTGCTTCCTTTGGCGTGACTACCCTGTCCTCGCTCCTCTTCCAGGACTTGGCCCATATGTGACAGCCGGAGACCAATTGATACCTCCACCTCCGCACGGCCACCATGATTGGCTGCAGGCAACCAGCCGACGGTAGAGGAAATCGATGAAGAGATAAGTATCTGGCGTCCAGGGGCACAGGATACGAGGGTCTGTGTGTGGGGGGTCATCTTCATCATTAGTATCCCCTCTCTTCCAGTTATAAGTTGCAGTTTTGCAGTGATTTTTAGGATGTGGGTACACTTTAAAGGTCTGTCCAGGATAAACATTTTTTTTTACCATACCTCACTTTTGTCCTCCACAGCGGTCTTCTTTAAAGTGGACCAACACCCACGGTGATCGGCCCGGGAATCTATAAGATCACCTCCCTCCCCGTGGGACATCTGAGATCGGGATGTCCCGTGGGGTGAAACCCCCCCAAACACCCAAACCCCCTTACCTTATCTCCCTCGCGCCCCTCTAGGCGCCCGCGCCGGCCTCTGTGAATGGCTGGCGCGGGCACGCGCGCGTCAAGAGGGACGCACGGGAGGCGCCGCTTGCCCGGGACTGTCAAATGCCTTGTCCGTCGGCGCGGGGAGAGGTGAGTTTTTCGGGTGATCGGGGGGGTTTCACACAGCGGGGCACCCCGATCGGGGGTGCCCCACCAAAGTGGACCAAGACCCAGGATAGTCAAAATCCTGGGTGTTGGTCCACTTTAAAAACATACCGGTTCCCCTGACATCAATGTGCTCAGTAGAGCCTCCTACAGAGGACACCCTCTTCTTTCCCTGCACTGGAAAAGGTGTGCCAGGCACTGCGCCTCGGTACACCACCTACTTTGCTGAGAATGGAGTGGGACAGTCCAACATCCGTCATTTCAGCTTTGAATAGGGGACAGGCTGGGTGCGGGGATGCACACGGCCAGAGATGCAGGGCCGGTGGAGATCGCGTCACGGGACCTCCTGGAATTAAGTAAAATCATCCATGCCCAGGGGCGTTTCACACAGCAGGGCATCCGGGTGTAGCATGCCGCAGGTGCATGCTAGCGGCCAGGCCTGAAATCTTTCAGATTCCAGGGCCCAGCCCTGAGGGATTTGACCTGCTTTAAATCAGAGCAAACCCTACGTTGCTGCCTTCCCTCGGGACATCCTGATTTGGGATGCCCCGCTGTGTGGAACCCCCCCAGATCATCAGTAACAGTGCACCTTTCCCTGGTCCAACGGCGCATGCTCGTTGTATCGTCCAGAGTAATTTGCCATGCCTATGTTATTTGGGAAACAACTCGGATTGTTTGCAGTGAGGAGCACAAGAGGTGCATCTTCTGGCTGGGGCCGCGCTGCTGGGGGATGCACCTGCTTGGACTTCCCATTGCACAATATCAGAGCCATGTAAATCAGAGCCGAATTATATAAGCACAGCAAATGGCTTTGATTAGACTACTGGACCAGGGAAAGATAAGCTGCCAATCTACGGGCTTCACACTGCAGGACATCCTAGCTCAGGATGCTGCGGGTCACGGAACAAAACCCAGGATAGTCTAAATCCTGTTTTTTTTTCAGCTTTAACTTTAAGGTTGGCTATGTGTCAGTTCGAAACCACAAGTGTATGTGTGTATATACCTAGATATGTAATCTATTGTTTGTTACTATAAAATAAATAAATGCAATTTTTGATTATTCAATTCCCATGTTTTTCAAACCTGGGTAAAAAAAACAGGAGTGCTCTGGGCAGTTAGCTCTAAATAGCCAACCTTTTTACCAGATGAGAACCTGTTATTTGCCTAATCATAGAGAGCCTCCCTGTCCCACTTGCGAGTGCTTCTCCAGCCTAAAGCCTTCCTTGTGAACTCTGAACCAGGAAGGTGGGAGGGACATCTTGATCCCGCCCACCAGGTGAATAAGTATATGGTGAACCTGGGGAGTTTGACACTGTGGGGCATCCCACATCGGAGGTTGAAGATATTAGTCATAGTCTTGGTCCACTTTCAGTCTTCCAAAGGGTGCATCCCTATTAAGATGCTCTGCAGTGGGAAAAACCAGAGAAATCTCGGGTCCCACGCCATATACTCACATTCTCCTGCGTTCTTGGGGTTGTAACTGGCTGAAATGTTGATGCTTTGACAGTAAGCCCTGCTGATTGCTGCACATTAGAAACAAATTATATTGCATGGCCTGATTAATTAATAACCCCTAATTTACAACCACAAAGAGCAAGTAAATAAGAGCTGATTACCTGCAACAAGGAATGCACACCCAAAGGCTGCTTAAAGTGGACCAAAATTCAAAAGTTTTGACTATTCTAGGTTTTGTTCCTTTCCCCGGGGGCACCCTGATCGGGTGTGCCCCACTGTATGAACCCCCCCAGATCGTCGCAGCCAGCTCACCTCTTCCCGGTCCCGTGGCGCATCTAAGAGCAGCGGCTCTGACGGCTGCATCCTCCTTCTTCCACTTACAGGGAGCATACTTGGCCATTCACAAATGCCTGGCGTGGGCACGCGCACTGCTAGAGGGAAGCGGATGCGCTGTGGGACCGGGATAAGGTGAGTTGGCTGTGGCGATCTGGGGGATTTCACACAGCGGGGTGCCCCCGGGGAAAGAACTTAAACCCAGGATAGTCAAAATCCTGGGTTTTGGTCCACTTTAAAAAATCTGAAGTTTATTGTTACAAGAGTACCAAAATATAAAACACATGAAAATCACAATGACCGACACACACGTTAAAATCAAGGCTAGAGGTCCTCCCGACAGCAATTGGACCAGTTAATCTGATCTCTAGCTGACTGTGAGGTCAGTACAGAGGTATATATAATGCACACCCAGCAGACCAATACATCAAAAAGGAGAGCCAGTGCATAGAAGAATATTGAATCGCCAATACAAAATATCCCACATCATAGAGTGGGTAAAGTGCTGGTGCATAAATATCAATATATAAAATATTGCAAAAGAAACATAAACACTGTGTAAAAAAAAATACAATTCTGTGAAACTCACCTGTAGAATTGTTTTTGAATATATCCAGTCCAGGTCGTCCCAGAAGTAATGACAGTTGGGTAATGACTGCAGGATCAAAAGCTGCAGCTCCCCCCGGCCCCCTATAAAAACAGGTGTCTCTCTATGATCCCCAGTGGTTAAACAGCAGTAAGAAAAGAGACAGGCCGGGAGGCCAAGAAACCATGTTATTTCACATAGTTTCAGCATGTACTCTCTCCATCAAAGTTAAGGCCAACGGCCCAATACAAAAAGGCAATCACCATAACAGGCAATCCAGATATAATGAATAAGGGAGGGGTGGGACAACCTGGACTGGATATATTCAAAAACAATTCTACAGGTGAGTTTCACAGAATTGTATTTTTCACTATATCCAGTCCAGGTCATCCCAGAAGTAATGACATGTGGGACATCCAAAAGCAGTGTCCATTAGGGCGGGATCCCCAGTGCGGAACAGCATGTAGTTCATTTCTCTACCGCCTGAAGCACTTTCCGGCCAAAGACAGCAAAAGCTGAGGCCCTAACATCAACCTTGTAAAACTTTGTAAAGGTATGAACTGAAGACCAAGTGGCGGCCTTACAAACTTGCTCAACAGAGGCCTGGTGCTGAAAAGCCCAGGAGGCACCAATAGCTCTAGTAGAATGAGCTGTAACACGAAAAAGGGGGTTCCTTCCCCTTGGCAGAATATGCTTGCACCACCGCCTGTCTGATCCACTTACTGAGAGTGGACTTGGCCGGAGGCAAGCCCTTTCCTAGACCCCTCGGAGAGGACAAAAAGACAATCCAACTTCCTGAAGGACTCAGTCGCAACCAGGTAGTACTTAATGGCTCTGACCACATCCAGGGAATGGAGGGTCCTTTCCTTAGAGTTAGTCGGAGCTGGACACAAGGAAGGCAAGACAATTTCCTCATTAAGGTGAAAAGGAGACATGACTTTAAGCAAAAAATCAGGTTTAAGCGAAACACCACCTTATCCCTATGCCGTCCAAAGTAAGGAGGCTTCACACAAATCGTGCCCAGCTCTGACACGCAACACACCAAGATGATAGCTACCAAAAATACCAACTTTAGGGCAGAATAGACAATGCAGCATCGCCAAAGGGCTCGTAGGGGGGACCCTGGAGAGCAGAAAGCACCAGATTCAAGTCCCACACTGGTAATACAGACTTATGCGGTGGGCGTACATGGGTAACCCCTTGGAAAAAGGTCTTGATCAGTCTATGATTGGCAATGGATTTCTGGAAGAAGATGGCTAAGGCCGAGACCTGGCCCTAGAGGGTGCTCACCTGGATACCCAAGTCTAAGCCGTGTTGTAAAAAACTCCAAAATCCTAGAGATAGGTAAAGTGCGACAAGGAAGGCTCTTGGATTCACACCAAGCAATGTAGGCATGCCAGACTCAGTAGTATATCAAGAAACTTCTTCCGCGTCTGAATCATGGTCTGAACAACCGTGGCTGACAGCCCCTTGTCCGTCAGGATTGAGGTTTCAATAGCCAGGCCGCCAAGCCAGTGTCTGTAAATTGGGGTGACCCCTGCGTGAGAAGCCCTGGATCGTCGGGCAAGACGTAGCGAACGACTGACATCTGAATTATGTCTGCGAACCAACTCCGTGTCGGCCAGCGAGGAGCCATCAGGATGGTTGGTACCCCCTCCTGGGCTATCTTGCGCAGCACTCTGCCCAGGAGTGGAAAAGGAGGGAATACATAAAGGAGCCTGAACTCCGTCCAAGGAATCTCCAGAGCGTCTGTGGCAAAGGCCGGGGAATCTCTCGACAGGGAGACGAATCTCGGGAGCTTGTAATTGTGTCTGGACGCAAATAGGTCCACGCCCGTCTGACCCCAGCGGAGACACAGAGCGTGAAAAATCTTGTTGCTGAGAGACCATTCCCCCAGACATGAGGCACTCCTGCTCAGGGAGTCTGCCTCTTGGGTCTCTATCCCAGGAATGTAAACCGCCGAAATGCAGGGAACATTCTTCTCTGCCCAAGTCAGAATCTGGGTCACCTCCTTGAGGGCTCGCTTGCTCCGAGTTCCGCCTCGTGATTGATGTAGGCGACCGCCGTCTGATTGTCCGAGCGAACCTGAATCGCACGACCCCTTAGATGGGGAGTCAAATGAAGAAGCACCAACCGGATCGCCCTCAACTCCAAAATATTTATAGGTAAGTGGGCCTCCTGTGGCCCCCACTGACCCTGGATCTTCTGAGTCAGCCAAAAGCCTCCCCAGCCGGTCAGGCTGGCATCCGTGGTGACAATCTCCCACCGTGGAGTCAGAAATGACTTGCCTACCAGCAGATTTCTGGAGTCCAGCCACCACAAAAGGGACTGCCTGGCCGGGGGAGACAGTGAAAACTCCCGTTCCAGTGACTCCTATGTCCGATCCCAACCGGTCAACAGATTCAACTGAAGATGTCTCATGTGGAACTGAGCAAAGGGCACTGCCTCGAAGCATGACACCATCAGGCCCACAGTTTCATCCCAAGACAGGCAGATGGTTGCTGACAAGACAGCAAGGCCTGCACCTGCGTCTGAAGACCCACCACCTTCTGCTGTGGCAGGAATATCCTGGCCAGAGAGGTGCCCAACGTCATGCCCAGAAAAGACCTCAGGGAGTCTTTGAAGAGGGAGTGATTTAAGACTTGGGATAATTGACTACCCAACCGAAATCCTCGAGAGTGGACAACACCGCCCGGGCGTCGCTCTCGGCCTGAAGAAGAGACTGAGCCGCAATCAGTAAATCGTCCAGATAAGGCAGCACGCGAATGCCCTGGAGACTCAGGATAGCCATGAAGCCCGCCAGCACCTTGGTGAACACACGGGGGGCTGAGGATATCCCGAATGGCAACGCCACAAACTGGTAGTGCTGATCCTCCAACGCAAACCTCAGGAACTTCTGATGCCCGTGGAATATATGGATGTGCAGATAAATATCCTTGATGTCCACCGTGGTCAAGAAGTCGCCAGGTCAAAGCGAGCTCACTGCGGACCGTAAGGTCTCCATGTGGAAATGTATGACTCTGACAAACCTGTTGAGACCCTTCAGGTCCAGGATGGGTCTCAGCGTTCCGTCCTTCTTGGGCACCGTGAACAGATTGGAGTAAAAGCCCTAACCCCGTTACCTGCCAAGGCACGGGACAAATCACACCTGTCAGCAGAAGGTGTTGGACGGCCATCCGCAGGCCTTGTGCCATCAATGGGTTCTGGGAAATCCGTGACTGAAGAAATCTTGAGGGCGGCCAGACTGCCAGCTCTATTTTGTAACCGGAGGAAACCACCTCCTGAATCCACTGATCCGAGACGTGCTGTCTCCAGACGTGAGCAAATAGCAGAAGCCGTCCCCCCACCCGGATGGGTGAGGGCGCCCCCTCATGCCTGAGGGGCCTTGGTAGGGGGCTTGGGCCTGGATCCCCAGGAGGGATTGGAACGGCCGTGGGACCTACTTCGTCCCCAGGAATCTCTGCGAGCACCTGAAATGAAGAGCCTCTTCCTCCTCGAAGAAGCGATAGACAGATGAACCCCGAAAGGGCCGCGCAGACTTTCGTCGCTGAGGGAGTCTTCCATTCTTGACCAGGAGGGCCAGATGCTCCCCAAACCACCTGTGACCCACAAAGGGGATACTAGTGAGTGCCTTCTTGGCTGCAGCATCAGCCGACCACTGTCGCAACCAGAGCGAACGGCGAAGCGCGACCAGCAGGGCAGAGACCCTGGCACCGAGCTGGACACTATCGTCCATGGCAGAGACAACAAAGGAAATAAACTCCACGCAAGCCTTGAGGTCCTTGTACTCCACAGCCCGCTTGCGAGACTTGGCAATATCCACAAGGCCTTTTTCCTAATGGTCAGGGAGACAATAGCCGCGGCACACACAGGGCAGAACCAAGCACCCGCAAGGTGAAGGCATGACAGACCAACTGATCCATGCGCTTGTCAGCTGGATCACGTAAGCAGTATCGGGTGAAGGCATGACCGTAGTGTTGGACAGACTCGACACGGGGACATCCACCTTGGGAGGACGGGGCCAGCTCCTCGGGAAAGGGATACCACCCGTCCAGGCCCTTGGGCACCGACGGTAACTTGTTAGGTCTTTCCCATTCCTTGAAAATCATGTTAGAAAAAAAAGGGCCTGCTCAGGAAAGACTCGTCTGTCTCTCAGGCCGAAACAAATCACCCTGCTTCCTTTTAGCCACTCTAGGGGGGACAATGTGCAGCGTCTCAAAGATCGCAGTCAGCATCCGCTCCGTATCATCAGGGAGTCATGTATCCTCATCCGAGGAAGAACCAGGCCCACTATCAAGGCCAACACCTCCAAAGAGATCATCATGATCAGAGGGCTAGCACCGCACCTGGGGCAGAGCTTCACCCGCCCAGATGGGGTCCCATGGCATGGATCAGCCAACAGCACACATTCCTCGAGGGGCGGGCCGCATGACCGTGACGCGAAAGCGTAACCCCCCCCTGACGGTGCGAAAAATCGCGCCCGCCCCCAGGATGGTGGAGGGCCCAGGAACCTCAGGCAGCCCACGGAGGAGCCCAGCAGAATCACCAGCCCCTCGCGCAGCCAGGGCCGGTCGGCAGCATGCACGCACCCGGCGGCAGAGCCCACAGCCCCAGACATACACCGCCCATGCAGCACCGACGTCCCCCCCCCCACAGAGCGGCAACATGAAGGAGAGGGAAGAGAGCGGAGTGACGAGGGAGGGGGAGAGGTAAGTATGTGAGGTAAAAAACACAGGAGTGTAAATATGTGAGGTATAAAGTCAGTAAAAAACAGGAGGGTAAATATGTGAGGTAAAAAGTCAGTAAAAAACACAGGAGGGTAAATATGTGAGGTAAAAAGTCTGTAAAAAACAGGAGGGTGAGTATGTGAGGTAAAAAATCAGTAAAAAACACAGACATGCAAGGGGCGGCAGTCCAGTCAAGTAAACACCGGCACAATACAACAATAAAGCTTGTGGGGCAGGGAGGGCATGAACCCCGTGGGCATAAGGTGGTTCCTCTCCCCCCTATATAGGCTCACCATCAGCCTATGGCCGGCTACCCTTTATGGAGGGTCTGCGGCCCAGAGCCTAGCTCTGCCAACGCCTGACCCTGGCGTTCACCCTACCTTTACCGTCCTGGTCAGCCGAAGCTGGGAGGCAGTAGTGGGTCCACGGGAACGGTGGCAATAAGGATACAGCGGCCGACGGGCTAGGAGGCCCCGCTCAGCTGCAGTATTCCAGGAGAGAGTATCCATACGATCCTTATGCAGCAGACTGCAGGAAGAACACTGGGGAATTATAGAGAGACACCTGTTTTATAGGAGGCCGGGGGGAGCTGCAGCTTTTATTCCTGCAGTCAGGCGCCGCCTAGCGGTGGTTTACCCAACTGTCATTACTTCTGGGACGACCTGGACTGGATATAGTGAAAAGTTAATGAACTGCTTATATAGTAAAGTAAGTAAATTGTTGAACATTGCTAAACATTACCATTGTAGGAATCTGGAAAAAGGTGAGTATATTGCATGAGTATATTTCATAGGTGTCTAGTGATTCCCACTTCTGGGCATCCCAAATTGGAGGGTTAAAGGTGAACCAAGACTTAAATTATAGTTTTGGTCTGCTTTAATGGGTACCAACTTTACGACTCCAGGAAGGACAACTTTACCATACCCGGGCATTCTGATTTGGGAAGTCCCACTGTGTAAAATCCGCTGCATTGCCTACTATACCCACCTAGCTTACATTTCCAGGGCCACAAAACAGAAAGGATATCACATGTACGCAGGGGAGTGGGCAGGGGCTCGTGCTCCATCCAGCTTACTAGCTGCCCTGATGTCAGATTGGCTCAGAAGCAATAAAAAGCAATGGAGCTCAAGCTGCTGATTGGATGGCAGGCTGTGCATGCTCCATGGGATTGCCAGAGAGGTGTGTAGAGTAAGCAAACCAGGGGACTTGCTCACATGTGCCAGCTCCAATAACAAAAAATATATTTCCTGATCCCCCATCATACATGGCTACATGAGGATATGTGGACTATCCTCTAAATTTGAGGCTCATGGGCAGTGGGTGTAGCTGGGTTAGGGATCTAGAGTCCACCTGGAGTTGCTTGGGGTTTAGGTTCACTTAAAATAAAGTGTCAATCTTGCCAGTGGCAGGGCTTCCCTTCCCATACACATAAGGCATAGGATAGTGGTTGCAAGGATGATACAAAACCCCAAGGGGCATCTAGGGGTAAATTATTCAACAAGGGGCAACCCTGATTGGTGTCATTTTGTGACACCACATGGAGTAGGAGTAGTACCATAGTAAATTAAAATGGAATTACATGAGATGATTTAATTAGTAAATGTTTGTGTGATTCAGACTGGTGTTGAGCTGAGGACGGGGAGTCGGCACTGGTGAGTGGGATGGGACTGGGACGGGCGCAGCTTAGCGGGTTATCTGGGTGCCAGAGATAAGGACTGCTAGTCACTCACTCTGGGTGCAGGGGCGTGTGGCGGGCTTCATGTCTCAGCACTTTGTGACAGCCGGAGACATGACAGGGACCAGGGATGGAACGGCACCCATTAACCCCTGCCTTGCCAGAATGCTGATGGGCATTTTTACCATTAAAAGGCCAGCAATGACAAGCCGCTCTGGGATCTGAGTATTGGCTATGATCTGTGGTTATTATGGGTATGATCCACTAGTTATAAAAACAAAGGCCTTGTAAGAAGCCAGGCCTGTAAATTAGTAAAGGGGCTCAGGTTACAACAGGGCCCAGAGGAGAGAATACAGCTTATATGAGCTCACAATCTAAAAGGTAAGCTTTACAGCTAAAACAAGCGCCATTATCTGGGATTAGAGTGATGCGGGGGGAACAATTGAAGTGATGCTAGTTAAAAATGTGGGGTTTGGTCCGCTTTAAGCTAAGAGCAGAAGTTGTCATTTAAAGCAGACCTGAACCCTTCGTGCAAATCAGGACCTAGGACTTTTTTGGTCCACAGGGACACTAAATTAACCTATCCAATCCCCTCAGGACATCAGTGAGCCCTGCATTGAAGAGATACTCAACTTCTAGCAGTATTCCATGCAACTGGGGACAGGAAAAGGCAGTGGACGTGTGCAGCAGCTGCACCTCCTTTATTTGGGGGTGTGCGGCACTGCTGTGTACACCTGTTTCCTGGTTCCCCTTTGGAGATCGCTCAAGTAGGTGAGTACGAGTCTTAAATTCAGGGCTCACTGGCAGAGGGAGTTAGTTGGTTTGGATACAAGCAGAACTGGACCCTATATGGTAAACTGTTGCCAAGGGAGTTTAGGTTCCCTCTAAATTAACTTCTAATCTAAAGGGCTGTGTGAGGGAAAGCTGAGGGTTGAGGTTACTTCAAAGTGATGACTGGTGATGATGAATTGGGGGGTTCTCCATTTAGGCCTGTATTGAGAAAGAAGGGGCATAATTTAAAGGGCATTTGTGGGTACTGTAAGCGGGCAAACAATCAGCAGTGACGACAACGGATTTGAATGGCAAAATGGCTTTTATTCAGCAAAGTTCAGTAGATAGTCCAAAGATTGCAGCATAAATGCAGAAAACAAAACGGGTTACTTCACCAACCAAATAGTCCTGGGCTGGGTACTCCAGCAAGCTGATCAATTCCAGTCCACTTTACAGGGCGTATCAGCCCTCTGCTCAATGTCCAGTGCTATCCTTCACCACGGTGCAGCTCAGCCTGGGCTCACTCCAACAGGCTGGTCATCAACAAAGGAAAGGCCGTGTGCTCTCTTCGTATACAGGCTTCCCCTGTAATCAGCGTGCACACTTGTGGAGGCCTTAGAACATGTAACAACCCATTATGGAATTGGGGAAGTGACCCGGGTCCTGAAAACCCGGGCCGGATTGTGCTTTATACAACCAAGCAGGGAAGAAACAGACATTTTGATACAATTTACCACATATCCCCCCCTCTTCTTCAGACCCATGGTCTGACAACCTTCAGCGGCCATACAGTGGGTTTGGGACACAGCGACTACATTCCCCGGCTTATGTTCCGCTTTAAAGTTCACTTTTTCAGCCAGGGGTACTATTCTCCGCACTCGGTCACCCTGATTACAGGCCCTCACCCTGGTCGGCCTATTACATAATGTGTTGGGGACCACACGTCTAACGGACTTAACGGGGAGGGTTACCCGTTCTGTCGGGGGTACTCCATTGTTGGCAGGAGGGATACACCTTTCCCACAAGGGCCAGAACAAGGGGAAATCCCACCCAACCATGACATCATAGCCCAGGCGTTTTACTACGCCAACCTCATGGGACAATGTTCCCGCGGGGGTCTCAAACTTACCCACTGCAACAGGGTAAGTCACGATATCCCCGTGGATGCAAAGCACGCTCAGCTTTTTCTTTGGTTTGCAACCACCATGCACCAGGTTGGCCCGGACCAAAGTTACCCGGCTACCTGAGTCCAATAATGCCTTTACTGGGCAACCATTCATCTTTAAAGACACAACCTGCGTTTCAGATTTCGACCGCTGACTGGCGGCACAACCGGGGTCTGCCAACAGGGATCTTCTGCAACCCGCGTCACACTCCATGGGTTCAGGGCCGAGGGGGCAATCCGCGGCTATGTGCCCCCACTCACGGCACCTCCAACACTGGGGACCCCGGAACCTCCTTGCCTGGACGTCTTCCCTAGGGTTAGGGGGCCTCTGGGGGTCAGGGACAGTCTTTTGCCCTCTCACAGCTCTCCACACACTTCCCAGGGGAACTTGTTTACTCACTGGTCTGCCGGTCTTGTCAGGGGCATCCCGAAGTTGGTCCTCCGTCGCGACAAATCGTTCCACGACGTTAACTAGCTGCTCAACAGTCTGTGGGTCGCCCTGTCCAGCCCATTGCTGTAGCTTCGGCGGTAGTGCCCGAACAAAATGGTCCACCACGACTTTTTCGATGATCTGCGCAGGGGTCAAACGCTCTGGCTCCAACCACTTTTGGACCAGATGAATTAGGTCATACATCTGCGATCGGGCAGGTTTATCAACAGAAAAAGTCCAGTTGTGTACTTGCCTTGCCCGAACCGCTGGCGTGACTCCCAGGCGAGCAAGGATCTCCATTTTTAGCTTGGCATAGTCCCGCACATCCTGCTCCCTGAGATCAAAATATGCTTTTTGCGGCTCACCTGACAGGAACGGTGCAATCACGTCAGCCCATTCCGTGACTGGCAGCTGCTCTCTTTCAGCCATGCGCTCAAACACCGTGAGGTAGGCCTCCACATCATCCTCATGGGTCAGCTTTTGTAGGACCCGCTGTACGGCTCTCCTCGCACCCTCCGACTCAACTGAGCTTCTCTTCAGTTGTGAAACTTTAGCACCACCAGTCTCTCTAATCGCAGCTATCTGTTCCATCAACAGGCGATTTGTCTCCTGCTGCATTTGGAACTGTTGTGCCAGGGCCTGTTGCTGGGCTTGCTGCTGCTGTGCGAGGGCCTGCTGCTGGGCTTGCTGCTGTTGGGCCAGAGCTTGCTCATGCCGGAGGTCAGCTTGTATTAGGTGTTTTATCACCTCCTTCATTTGCTTTTGTTGAGACATCTTGATTGCTGCCTTCGCCAACGACAAGCATAATGCAGTGCGTTTTGTCACTCCGTTGCCTCTAGCAACAGTCACTGTGCCCCTCGCATCCTCCACCAATTGTAAGCGGGCAAACAATCAGCAGTGACGGACAACGGATTTGAACGGCAAAGCGGCTTTTATTCAGCAAAGTTCAGTAGATAGTCCAAAGGTTGCAGCATAAATGCAGAAAACAAAAAGGGTTACTTCACCAACCAAATAGTCCTGGGCTGGGTACTCCAGGAAGCTGATCAACTCCAGTCCACTTTACAGGGCGTATCAGCCCTCTGCTCAATGTCCAGTGCTATCCTTCACCACGGTGCAGCTTAGCCTGGGCTCACTCCAACAGGCTGGTCATCAACAAAGGAAAGGCCGTGTGCTCTCTTCGTATACAGGCTTCTCCTGTAATCAGCGTGCACACTTGTGGAGGCCTTAGAACATGTAACAACCCGTTAGGGAATTGGGGAAGTGACCCAGGTCCTGAAAACCCGGGCCGGATTGTGCTTTATACAACCAAGCAGGGAAGAAACGGGAAAAAACAGACATTTTGATACAATTTACCACAGTACAAAGAAAGCACAGCTATACTCGCCTAACCCACTTCACCCAGCCCTCAGAACAATGGCTTGTGAAATACTTCTAATGTTTGGACAGCACTCTTTCTTGCTGGGCCTCCAATTACCAGCGAGCAGGCATCCTCACTAATTGGAGGGAGGGGTGCACGCCATGATGGACCACCCTGACCTTTTCTGGAAACAGCAGAGGAATGTGCAGTGCAGTGAGGGATCAAGGCTGCAGGGAGTTAGGTCAATATGGTGTCTTTTTTTGTTGTAGCCCACAGCTGCCCTTTGAAAGTAATGGTAACCATTGTACCTGTATACAGAGGCATTGTTTTTAACCCTTAATATACCCATGATGAATGATGAGGCATCGTACTAACATAACCTATACCCAGCACTATAGTCCATATGGAGGTCAGGCTGCAGAGTAGGTGTACCTGATGTACCATAAAGTAGTCATAGCACACATAGGTGCAGGTGACGACTTGCAATGTTCTGCATTATTTTTCTTTGATGTATCGATCAGTGATACACGCCTTCCAAAATTCAGTGCAAGGGATATGGGCACCTCTCGTGTCCCATCCTGTGTCACTGTGCCCTTGTCTCCAACCATTCACCAGCACATTATCATCGGGTTTAGGTATGTTTCAAATCCTAAAAGTTTAGCTTCCTGCTTCTGCATCCCCTTATTACCCTAATATTATTAAGCTCTTCCTACTTCTGTATTCTCACTTATTTCCTATTCCTTACCTCCCAACTGTCCCTGCTTTGGAGAAACTGTCTCTTTTGTGTCCATGTCTTTCTGTCCCTCGTTCTTCTCTATTGAAGCAGATCTGCTTCAATAAATAAATAATTTGCCTATTTAAAGTGTTTTTATTGTTGTAACTGTTATACGCTATCTCCTATCAATCCCTCCCTAGGGGGCCTGGCTTAATTTAACAACTGTCCCCCTTTCCTACCCTGAAAAGTTGGAAGGTATGCCTAATACTGTAGATCAGGAGTCCATAGCCTTTCTTACCATAGGAGCCACATTTAGCAGTTAAAATGGTCGGGGCACATTTAATGTGACAAGATTGTAGAAACAATTTAAACTTTACAGAACAGCAAACTATGGGAACAGAAAATTGTCAGGTCAGTGTGTATACAGATTCTCCCCCCAGTCCCCAAGAAAGTAAAGACCACGCAGTGCCCACAAATCCCCCTCATCTGCATCTCTGTAAATTTGAGTTCCAGTGTCCATCCTCCATATGGCCCTTTATCACATGCCACTGTGTGGGAACACTGGGAAACAGAGTGTGATGGATGCTGCCAAGACAGGTAAGCCAACATGCTTCTTTGCCTACCCAATTCTAAATTAACCCCATTTATGGTGCTGACAGCATGTACAGTGTGCTAGAGCTCCGCAAGTGTTTTGGGCTACGAGACAGCAGGCAAGCCACACGCTAGGGGCCTGTGAGCCAACTATAAGTTGGGGGCCCCTGCTGTAGATTGTAAGCTCTATCCTCCCTTCACCCCTGATAGTAAGCGCTTACTCTCTATATCTTTCAATATACCCTAGATTTTAATCTCTTCCTCCTTTAGCCTTCCCATGCCCTACAAGGTCTAGAGGTAAGGAAGCAGCCTTTTGACCGAAGGATGGCAGGTTTCAGCCCATGGGACTTGACTGAAGAGCTCAAGTGCAAGGCACCTATCCCCCAACTGCTTCCCAGTTCTGTAATTAGGGGAACCCACCACTCCAGGCATGTGTGTACTTACTGCTTGTGTTTGCCTCATAGCACTGATGAGATAGTTGTGGAGGAAAAATGTGCGCGCAAGCATACAATGGCCATATATGTCCATCCAAAATGTCCTAATAGATTGTAAGCTCTTCCCCATTTTGTATCCTCCCTTATGCCCTAATAGATTGTAAGCTCCTTCTGCTTCTATATCCCCCTTTATACCCTAATAGATTGTAAGCTCTTCCCCATTTTGTATCCTCCCTTATACCCTAATAGATTGTAAGCTCTTCTTTCTTCTGTATCCTCCCTTATACCCTAATAGATTGTAAGCTCTTCATTCTTCTGTATCTTCGCTTATACCCAAATAGATTGTAAGCTCTTCCTTCTTCTGTATCCTCCCTTATACCCTAATAGATTGTAAGCTCTTCTGCTTCTATATCCTCCTTTATAACCTAATAGATTGTAAGCTCTTCCCCATTTTGTATCCTCCTTTATACCCTAATAGATTGTAAGCTCTTCTTTCTTCTGTATCCTCCCTTATACCCTAATAGATTGTAAGCTCTTCCTTCTTCTGTATCTTCCCTTATACCCTAATAGATTGTAAGCTCTTCTTTCTTCTGTATCCTCCCATATACCCTAATAGATTGTAAGCTCTTCCTTCTTCTGTATCTTCCCTTATACCCTAATAGATTGTAAGCTCTTCCTTCTTCTGTATCCTCCTTTATAGCCTAATAGATTGTAAGCTCTTCCTTCTTGTGTATCCTCCCTTATACCCTAATAGATTGTAAGCTCTTCCTCCTTCTGTATCCTCCCTTATACCCTAATAGATCGTTAAGGTGGGAGGAGGTGTGTGAGTGAGCTCTGCAGGTGCTGTGAATGTCTGGCTCTAGCCCAGGGCCTGGCTGCCTTGGGTGGGGTCGCTCCCCAGGTGAGCTCCAGGCTTCTGGGTCTGAATCTGGAGTCCATGTTAGAGACCCTCTGGCTACTGAATATGCTGCTGACCGGCTGACCGCGGTGGATTACAATGAAGGTGTAAGATTCTTTATGGAAGAAAGTTACAGTAAAGTAAGTGAAGCTGGAATGGAAGTGGTGGATAATAATGATGGGCCGTGTAGCAGTGTCTGTGTGCAGCATGTAATGGAGGGAGGGCGGCAGCCCCAGCAAAGTGACTGTGCTGATCCAGGCCTGATCCAACCTGTTGTGATGGACACTCAGCAGCCAGCTCAGGCCGGCAGTGGGAAGCAGCACAAGCTGAGGAGGACATCTTTGGAAAGACTGACAATGCAGGAAAACATGCAGCAGAATGTGTGTGTGAGCCAAGAGTCCCGGGCCCTGCGATCCAAGACCCAGCCGGCCACCGGTGACCCCATAACTGGGGGTAAATCTGCTAAATCTGCCACTAGTCATAAATCTGGCAAGTTATCAGACAATGCAAATGCTGAGTTGGGGGCAAATGGCCACAAGTCTCCCAGGACTGAGGCAGCAGAGACATTCAAATACCCAGCAGAAAAGCCAAGGCGAAAGGCAAGTCTTAAAGAGACAGAGCGCGCACCAGAACTGCAGCTTGCAGACAAGATTCCAGATTTAGTCAATAAAATGAACAGCTTAAGAGCAACCAGGACACAACTGAAAATACAAATAGATCATGCAAATAAACAAAAAGCAGCAAACCCCAATAGCGCAACCGCCTATGGTGTGCTGATAGAGACTTTACGCACACAGCTTGCTGAAATTGTTAGTGACATTGAGACACTTGAGAAACAAATGGGGCCCATGGCAGAGAGATACAAGAACCTGGATCGGTTTGAGGAGTCTCAGAAGCTCCTAAAACACAGACAGATACCTGAACCCAGCTCAGCCACCCCCTCACCATCAGGGAAGGAGACATCCTCACAGGAGCTGCTGTACAGGACCCCAGTGCTGCAAGATTCTGCCCCTTTTCGTGATACCAGCCAAGTAAGCCAACCACCCCCAGGGGGCAGCAGTGAGCAATCCCTGAAAGGTTCCAGCAATGGACTCTGTGTATCACAAGGCGCCCTCCCCCAGCCTGAGAATGGATGTGATGCAGCCAGTGACACTATGGAAGTTGGAGAGACCCCCCAAATTGCAACCCTGGGGTCACATCCGGGACATAGTGACACCTCTGAACTGTCCCCCAATCGAGGAAACAAGCAAGCAAGTCCCAATGCATTGCAATCTGTTTGGGACAATGAACAGCCTGCGGTTTCTGATAGTAATGGGACTGAATCGTCTGCATGCACTAATAATGTTTTTCCTTCCGCAGGTGACCAACCACAGGTAGCGGGTCCCCCTCAATCCAGACCCCACAGTGATATTACTGGCAATGCATCTGGCCACGCTCCTCCTCAGAATGCCTGGAGCCGCGGTGCCCCATCTTTTAGCCCCGGCTTACATTACACCGGTCAGGCATTTAAGAGGAGGAACGTGGTAAGATTTAAGAATAAGGGGGCAAAGGAAGATCTGCCAGACAGGAGACATGTGATCCGGGAGCTCCTGTGTAACCAGATGGGGTTCACACCCGCAGATATATTGGCCGTCATAAACCTCCCAGACAGGCAGGGCTACGATATAAGCTTCAAGCTCATGGCCAGCTTGGACAGGTTCTGGGCAAGTGTAACAAAGTTTAGGGGCGCTGAGGGATGGGACCAGTTTATCCTTATCCCGGTATCAAAGCCGGGCACTGTGAGCGTTAACATCTTGTTCTGGAATGAGTCCGTCCCCCCGCAGGATATTGTGATATGGCTGAGGAGACATTGTGATATGGTGTCTGACCTGACAAAGTGTCTTGATGATGATGGGATCTGGACGGGAGGCTGGAGGGTGCTGGTGAAGCTCAGGCAGCACAGTAATGTTACTTTACATTTGCCCAACTCCTTCTTTATCGGCCGTGAGAGGGGGGTGTGTTTCTATGCCGGTCAGCCCCGCTTGTGCTTTAAGTGTGGGAAGGCCGGTCATGTGGCCGGAGTGTGTACTGTAGTGAAGTGCAACCTGTGCGGGGAGATTGGTCACACCAGCGCCATGTGTACAAATGTCCGGTGTAACTTGTGTGGCCAGATGGGTCATTACCATAAGGACTGCTCGGAGGCCTTCCATAACCTCTATAGCCAGGCTGCGGAGGAGCTGGAGGCATCAGGTGAGGTTACAGAGGAGGAGGCTCTGATGTCTGGGCAGATAGTAACAAGGCCAGGGTCTGAGACAACTGAGATAAGAGATCAGACAGATGTAACCCCACAGCCTGTGGCCACCATCCCACGGCCAGCACCGGAGCAAGCTGATAGCCCATCTTCCCCTGTAGCCCCTTCCCCTGCTATGGCCCATTGCCCTGCTCCAGCCTCTGCAGATAGTAAAGCCCCTGGTGATAAGAGAGGGAAAAAAAAAGACAAGTCCACCCGCAGACCAGAGGGCGCATGGTCCCTAGTCCAAAAGCCAGGAAAAAAGCCCAAGAGCAGAACAGATACAACAGTGACAGTTACATCCAACCGATATAACATACTGTCTGAGTCAGGTGCAGATCTTTCTGGGCACGATACTATGGAGCTGGAGCAAGAGTTAAAGCGTATAGCCAGAGAATGTGACTCGGGGTCAGAGGAGGACCCACCGACTAAGAAAAAGTCACCAGCAGCTATAGACCCTATAGACTCTGATATGGAAGTGACTGGCAGGCAGGGCGACTCTGATGATTCAGATCTATGATGGTGTTTAATGTGTTACTGCTCTGCATAATGATGGCACCTAACCCCTGATCTGTAACCTGATGTATCTGCACTGAGTAATCATTAGAAGTATAGACACGATAGATAATGTATAGTATGTAGTATTCTGCTGTGTTATGTTTATTGTATACAAGTATACGTTATCTTTATATTATGTATTAATGCTGATTAGCTGAGTTTTGTTTGTTTGTTTACCAATAAAAATTCCCTTATACCCTAATAGATTGTAAGCTCTTCCTTCTTCTGTATCTTCCCTTATACCATAATAGATTGTAAGCTCTTCCTTCTTCTGTATCTTCCCTTATACCCTAATCGATTGTAAGCTCTTCCTTCTTCTGTATCCTCCCTTATATCCTAATAGATTGTAAGCTCTTCTCCTCCTGTATCCTCCCTTATGCCCTAATAGATAGTACGCATTTGTCGTTGGACCTGGGAAAGGTGGGTTAGACCTGCGGGGTTTCACACAATGGGGCATCCTCGATTGGGGTGACCCAGGGGACAGAACCAAAACCTAGGTTAGTCAAAATCCTCGGGTTTTGGTCTACTTTAAGTACAATACTGCTCCAGAAGGTGATAAGAACTATTGTATGCATATCCTCCCTTATACCCTAATAGCTCACAATCTGTTTGTTTCTTCTATACCCACCTTTATACCCTAATAGATTGTAAGCTCTTCTTCCTTCTGTATCCTCTCTTATACCCTAATAGACTGTAAGCTCTTCTCCTTCTGTATCCTCCCTTATACCCTAATAGATTGTAAGCTCTTCTCCTTCTGTATCCTCCCTTATACCCTAATAGATTGTAAGCTCTTCTCCTTCTGTATCCTCCCTGATACCCTAATAGACTGTAAGCTCTTCTTCCTTCTGTATCCTCCCTTATACCCTAATAGATGGTTAAGGTGGGAGGAGGTGTGTGAGTGAGCTCTGCAGGTGCTGTGAATGTCTGGCTCTAGCCCAGGGCCTGGCTGCCTTGGGTGGGGTCGCTCCCCAGGTGAGCTCCAGGCTTCTGGGTCTGAATCTGGAGTCCATGTTAGAGACCCTCTGGCTGCTGAATATGCTGCTGACCGGCTGACCGCGGTGGATTACAATGAAGGTGGAAGAGTCTTTATGGAAGAAAGTTACAGTAAAGTAAGTGAAGCTGGAATGGAAGTGGTGGATAATAATGATGGGCCGTGTAGCAGTGTCTGTGTGCAGCATGTAATGGAGGGAGGGCGGCAGCCCCAGCAAAGTGACTGTGCTGATCCAGGCAGGGAGATCCAACAACCTGTTGTGATGGACACTCAGCAGCCAGCTCAGGCTGGCAGTGGGAAGCAGCACAAGCTGAGGAGGACATCTTTGGAAAGACTGACAATGCAGGAAAACCTGCAGCAGAATGTGTGTGTGAGCCGAGAGTCCCGGGCCCTGCGATCCAAGACCCAGCCGGCCACCGGTGACCCCATAACTGGGGGGAAATCTGCTAAATCTGCCACTGGACATAAATCTGGGAAGTTATCAGACAATGCAAATGCTGAGCTGGGGGCAAATGGCCACAAGTCTCCCAGGACTGAGGCAGCAGAGACATTCAAAGACCCAGCAGGAAAGCCAAGGCGAAAGGCAAGTCTTAAAGAGACAGAGCGCGCACCAGAACTGCAGCTTGCAGACAAGTTTCCAGATTTAGTGAACAACATTAACAGCTTAAGAGCATCCAGGACAGACCTGCAAGGACAAATAGAGGAAATGAATGAACAAAAGACAGCAAACCCCAGCTTGGCAGCCTTCTATGATGGGCTGTTAGAGACTTGCCGCACACAGCTTGATGCAATTGATAGAGACATTGAGACACTTGAGAAACAAATGGGGCCCATGGCAGAGAGATACAAGAACCTGGATCAGTTTGAGGAGTCTCAGAAGCTCCTAAAACACAGACAGATACCTGAACCCAGCTCAGTCCCCCCCTCACCATCAGAGAAGGAGACATCCTCACAGAAGCTGCTGTACAGGACCCCAGTGCTGCAAGATTCTGCCCCTTTTCATGATGGCAACCAAGTAAGCCAACCACCCCCAGGGGGCAGCAGTGAGCAATCCCTGAATAGCAATGAACTCTGTGTTTCACAAGGACCCCTCCCCCAGCCTGAGAATGGATGTGATGCAGCCAGTGACACTATGGAAGTTGGAGAGACCCCCCAAATTGCAAACCCGGGGTCACAGCCGGGACATAGTGACACCTCTGAACTGTCCCCCAATCGAGGAAACAAGCAAGCAAGTCCAAATGCATTACAATCTGTTTGGGACAATGAACAGCCTGCGGTTCCTGATAGTAATGGAACTAAATCGTCTGCATGCACTAATAATGTTTTTCCTCCCACAGGTGACCGACCACAGGTAGCGGGTTCCCCTCAATCCAGACCCCGCAGTGATAATACTGGCAATGCATCTGGCCACGCTCCTCCTCAGAATGCCTGGAGCCGCGGTGCCCCATCTTTTAGCCCCGGCTTACATTACACCGGTCAGGCATTTAAGAGGAGGAACGTGGTAAGATTTAAGAATAAGGGGGCAAAGGAAGATCTGCCAGACAGGAGACATGTGATCCGGGAGCTCCTGTGTAACCAGATGGGGTTCACACCCGCAGATATCTTGGCCGTCATAAACCTCCCGGACAGGCAGGGCTACGATATAAGCTTCAAGCTCATGGCCAGCTTGGACAGGTTCTGGGCAAGTGTGACAAAGTTTAGGGGCACTGAGGGATGGGACCAGTTTATCCTTATCCCGGTATCAAAGCCGGGCACTGTGAGCGTTAATATCTTGTTCTGGAATGAGTCCGTCCCCCCGCAGGATATTGTGATATGGCTGAGGAGACATTGTGATATGGTGTCTGACCTGACAAAGTGTCTTGATGATGATGGGATCTGGACGGGAGGCTGGAGGGTGCTGGTGAAGCTCAGGCAGCACAGTAATGTTACTTTACATTTGCCCAACTCCTTCTTTATCGGCCGTGAGAGGGGGGTGTGTTTCTATGCCGGTCAGCCCCGCTTGTGCTTTAAGTGTGGGAAGGCTGGTCATGTGGCCGGAGTGTGTACTGTAGTGAAGTGTAACCTGTGCGGGGAGATTGGTCACACCAGCGCCATGTGTACAAATGTCCGATGTAACTTGTGTGGTCAGATGGGTCATTACCATAAGGACTGCTCGGAGGCCTTCCATAACCTCTATAGCCAGGCTGCGGAGGAGCTGGTGGCATCAGGTGAGGTTACAGAGGAGGAGGCTCTGATGTCTGGGCAGATAGTAACAAGGCCAGGGTCTGAGACTGAGACAACTGAGATAAGAGATCAGACAGATGTAACCCCACAGCCTGTGGCCGCCATCCCACGGCCAGCACCGGAGCAAGCTGATAGCCCATCTTCCCCTGTAGCCCCTTCCCCTGCTATGGCCCATTGCCCTGCTCCAGCCTCTTCTGCAGATAGTAAAGCCCCTGGTGATAAAAGAGGGAAAAAAGACAAGTCCACCCGCAGACCGGAGGGCGCATGGTCCTTAGTCCAAAAGCCAGGGAAAAAGCCCAAGAGCAGAACAGATACAGCAGTGACAGTTACATCAAACCGATATAACATACTGTCTGAGTCAGGTGCAGATATTTCTGGGCACGATACTATGGAGCTGGAGCAAGAGTTAAAGCGTATAGCCAGAGAATGTGACTCGGGGTCAGAGGAGGACCCACCGACTAAGAAAAAGTCACCATCAGCCATAGACCCGATAGACTCTGATATGGAAGTGACTGGCAGGCAGGACGACTCTGATGATTCAGATCTATGATGATGTTTAATGTGTTACTGCTCTACATAATGATGGCACCTAACCCCTGATCTGTAACCTGATGTATCTGCACTGAGTAATCATTAAGAGTATAGACACGATAGATAATGTATAGTATGTAGTATTCTGCTGTGTTATGTTTATTGTATACAAGTATACGTTGTCTTTATATTATGTATTAATGCTGAATACCTGAGTTTTGTTTGTTTGTTTACCAATAAAAATTCCCTTATACCCTAATAGATTGTAAGCTCTTTCCAATATGTACCCTCCCTTATACCCTAATAGATTGTAAGCTCTTCTCCTTCTGTATCCTACCTTTTACCCTAATAGATTGTAAGCTCTTCTCCTTCTGTATCCTCCCTTTTACCCTAATAGATTGTAAGCTCTTTCCAATATGTACCCTCCCTTATACCCTAATAGATTGTAAGCTCTTCTCCTTCTGTATCCTACCTTTTACCCTAATAGATTGTAAGCTCTTCTCCTTCTGTATCCTCCCTTTTACCCTAATAGATTGTAAGCTCGTCCTCCTTCTGTATTCTCTCTTATACCAAAAATGATTCTAAGCTCTTCTCTCTTCTGTATCCTCCCTTATAGATTCTAAGCTCTTACTCCTTCTGTGTCCTCCCTTATACCCTAATATACTGTAAGCTTTTCCTCCTTCTGTATCCCCCCTTATACCCTAATAGATTGTAAGCTCTTCTTCCTTCTGTATCCTCCCTTATACCCTAATAGATTGTAAGCTCTTTCCAATATGTACCCTCCCTTATACCCTAATAGATTGTAAGCTCTTCTCCTTCTGTATCCTACCTTTTACCCTAATAGATTGTAAGCTCTTCTCCTTCTGTATCCTCCCTTTTACCCTAATAGATTGTAAGCTCTTTCCAATATGTACCCTCCCTTATACCCTAATAGATTGTAAGCTCTTCTCCTTCTGTATCCTCCCTTTTACCCTAATAGATTGTAAGCTCGTCCTCCTTCTGTATTCTCTCTTATACCAAAAATGATTCTAAGCTCTTCTCTCTTCTGTATCCTCCCTTATAGATTCTAAGCTCTTACTCCTTCTGTGTCCTCCCTTATACCCTAATATACTGTAAGCTTTTCCTCCTTCTGTATCCCCCCTTATACCCTAATAGATTGTAAGCTCATCCTCCTTCTGTATTCTCCCTTATACCATAATAGATTGTAAGCTCTTCTCTCTTCTGTATCCTCCCTTATATCCTAATAGATTCTAAGGTCTCCCTCCTTCTGTGTCCTCCCTTATACCCTAATAGATTGTAAGCTCATCCTCCTTCTGTTTCCTCCCCTATACCCTAATAGATTGTAAGCTCATCCTCCTTCTGTATTCTCCCTTATACCCTAATAGATTGTAAGCTCTTCTCTCTTCTGTATCCTCCCTTATATCCTAATAGATTGTAAGTTCATCCTCCTTCTGTATTCTCCCTTATACCCTAATAGATTGTAAGCTCTTCCTCCTTCTGTATCCTCCCTTATACCCTAATAGATTGTAAGCTCTTCCTCCTTCTGTATCCTCCCTTATACCCTAATAGATTGTAAGCTCTTCCCCTTCTGTATCCTCCCTTATACCCTAATAGATTGTAAGCTCTTCTCCTTCTGTATCCTCCCATATACCCTAATAGATTGTAAGCTCTTCTTCCTTCTGTATCCTCCCTTATACCCTAATAGATCGTTAAGGTGGGATGAGGTGTGTGAGTGAGCTCTCTGCAGGTGCTCTGAATGTCTGGCTCTAGCCCAGGGCCTGGCTGCCTTGGGTGGGGTCGCTCCCCAGGTGAGCTCCAGGCTTCTGGGTCTGAATCTGGAGTCCATGTTAGAGACCCTCTGGCTACTGAATATGCTGCTGACCGGCTGACCGCGGTGGATTACAATGAAGGTGGAAGAGTCTTTATGGAAGAAAGTTACAGTAAAGTAAGTGAAGCTGGAATGGAAGTGGTGGATAATAATGATGGGCCGTGTAGCAGTGTCTGTGTGCAGCATGTAATGGAGGGAGGGCGGCAGCCCCAGCAAAGTGACTGTGCTGATCCAGGCAGGGAGATCCAACAACCTGTTGTGATGGACACTCAGCAGCCAGCTCAGGCCGGCAGTGGGAAGCAGCACAAGCTGAGGAGGACATCTTTGGAAAGATTGACAATGCAGGAAAACCTGCAGCAGAATGTGTGTGTGAGCCGAGAGTCCCGGGCCCTGCGATCCAAGACCCAGCCGGCCACCGGTGACCCCATAACTGGGGGAAAATCTGCTACATCTGCCACTGGACATAAATCTGAGAAGTTATCAGACAATGCAAATGCTGAGCTGGGGGCAAATGGCCACAAGTCTCCCAGGACTGAGGCAGCAGAGACATTCAAAGACCCAGCAGGAAAGCCAAGGCGAAAGGCAAGTCTTAAAGAGACAGAGCGCGCACCAGAACTGCAGCTTGCAGACAAGATTCCAGATTTAGTGAACAACATTAACAGCTTAAGAGCATCCAGGACAGAGCTGCAAAGACAAATAGAGGGAATGAATGAACTAAAGACAGCAAACCCCAGCATGGCAGCCTTCTATGATGGGCTGTTAGAGACTTGCCGCACACAGCTTGCTGCAATTGATAGAGACATTGAGACACTTGAGAAACAAATGGGGCCCATGGCAGAGAGATACAAGAAGCTCAGAAGCTCCTAAAACACAGACAGATGCCTGAACCCAGCTCAGTCCCCCCCTCACCATCAGAGCAGGAGACATCCTCACAGAAGCTGCTGTACAGGACCCCAGTGCTGCAAGATTCTGCCCCTTCTTTTCCTGATGCGAGCCAAGTAAGCCAACCACCCCCAGGGGGCAGCCGTGAGCAATCCCTATATGGCTCCAGCGATGGACTCTGTGTTTCACAAGGAGCCCTCCCTCAGCCTGAGAATGGATGTGATGCAGCCAGTGACACTATGGAAGTTGGAGAGACCCCCCAAATTGCAAGCCCGGGGTCACAGCCGGGACATAGTGACACCTCTGAACTGTCCCCCAATCGAGGAAACAAGCTGTCAGGAACCGCTTACCTGATCCCCGTTCCAGCGACGTCTCCAGGCGGCCAGCTGCAGCTGTCACTGTGCGGCGGCCGCGCCGAGCGGCGTCGGCTCGAGCAGCGTCGGCTCGAGCGGCGCCCAGCTCAGCCACGCCCCCCGCTTCCTCCTCCAGGAGACGTGCTCGCGCGCGGCCGCGAGCACGTGTCTGTTATGCCCTCCGGCGGCGCTGTGCTGCGCGCACCCGCCGGAGGATCAATTAAAGGGTTAATGAATCCTAGGGGATTGAGGGCTTCGCCCTCTTCTGCTCTGCAGCCAATTACCCTTGGAATCCTATGTGCTCCAATCAGTACACTGCTTCCCTCAGACCTGTTCCTATAAAGGCAATTCCCTCTCAGTTGTGAATTGCCTGTGATAGCGCTCAGAACCCTGTGTTACCTACTCCTGTGAAGTCTAGCCTGTTGCCGATTTGATTGTACGACCATTCTCGATCCTGAATCCTTGTTGCCGACCTCTGCCTGAATTGACGCCTCTCGATCCTGAATCCTTGTTGCCGACCTTTGCCTGAACTGACGCTTCTAGATCCTGATCCCCAGTTGCTGACCTCTGCCTGAACCCCGACTACGTCTTGCCTGACCCCTGGTGCCGCTACGATCTCTGCCTTCCTGTTATCGACCTATTGCCTGTCTCTGGACTTCCGTCACTCACGCTCTTGCTATTGGTTCTCCAGTCCTCCCACATATAAGCTTACATCCTTTGAGCCATTAAGTCCTGGGGGCAACCGATCCCGGGTAGGCGTATCTTGCGTCCCGGCAAGCGGGGGCTCCTACAGGTGAAGCTGGCTGTGGAGATTGGGGGTTGTGAGCTTATTAAGAGGGCTGGAGTTACCCCGAGCGTGACATTATCACAGGCCCTAAAATGGATGACCTGGTACAGCAGGTGCAAGCTATGGCCACAGCGATCAACCAACTCGCTCAAAGAGTGGCCACTCAGGAATCTCGTCAAGTGCCAACTTCCTCTGTACCACCTCATTTCTCCGAACCTAAGATTCCACTGCCTGAGAAATTTTTTGGAGAACGAGCAAAATTTTCCAATTTCAAGAATGCCTGCGAACTATATTTTAAGTTAAGACCTATCTCCTCTGGCACAGAGGTCCAACGAGTAGGCCTAGTCATTTCCTTGCTTCAAGGAGACCCACAGTCCTGGGCCTTTAGTTTACCGTCCCATGACATTGCTCTACAATCAGTGACTGCCTTCTTCAATGCTATGGGCGTTTTATACGCCGATCCAGATATACAGTCTACCGCAAAGAATAGGCTTCGGGCCTTAAAACAAGGACGGAATTCGGCTGAAGACTACTGTGCTGAATTCCGCCGCTGGGCTATTGAAGCTAGGTGGAACGATCCAGCTTTGTGTAGTCAGTTCAGGGTGGGACTGTTGGATAGCATCAAGGATGCCTTAGTCAATTTTCCCCCGCCAGCGGACCTAGATCAATTAATGCAGGTCTCCATTAAAATAGACCGACGTCTTAGAGAAAGGGCCAGGGAGAGAGTCGGGGCTTCCACGTCCTTTAGACCAGTCCAGAGTCATAGATCCCCGGTTCCCCGTGGAGAAAATACCTCATCATCTTCCCAGGAAGAACCTATGCAATTAGGGAGAACCCACTTATCCCAAGAGGAGAAACAGCGTAGGCGATCCGAGGGGTTATGCCTGTATTGCGGGAATTCTGGTCATTTTGCAGGGTCCTGTCCCAATAAGGGGAAACCGGCGGAAAACTTCCGCACCCAGACCAGGTAGAGAGTACTGATCTGGGTGAGTCAGTTTGTAACTCTCGCCAGAATAAGATGCTTGTACCTATTGATTTGTTTTGGGGGTCCTCTAAGCAGACAGTTTCCGCCTTCATAGACAGTGGTGCGGCTGGAAACTTTTTGGACAGGAGCATGATCTCCACCTTAGGGATCCCTATAGTTCCTCTTGAAAGATCCCTACAAGTTTTAGCTATCAATGGAAAGGCAATCCAGGGAGGTCCTATAAATACCAAGACCCCACCTCTCAGACTAATTGTCGGCTCTTCTCACTCTGAATTCTTAGAATTCTTTATTTTTGATTGTCCGGAAACTCCAGTGGTTTTGGGATACCCCTGGTTACAACTCCATAACCCGGTGTTAGATTGGCGGGCTGGGGAGTTGGTCAAGTGGAGTGACCACTGTAAAGGTCACTGTTTTAATACAGGCCTCAGAAGCGTTCAAGTCTTACCACAGGAATTACCTCAGCCATACGCTGATTGGATCGATGTATTCTCTGAACGCTCTGCTGATACTCTTCCTCCACATCGGTCCTATGACTGCCCCATTGACTTGCTGCCTGGCACAATTCCCCCGAGGGGAAAGATCTATAACCTTACCCTGCCCGAGGAACAAGCAATGAGGGAGTATATTACCGAAAATCTTAGGAAAGGATTTATCCGTCCCTCTACCTCGCCTGCTGGGGCCGGGTTCTTTTTTGTAGAGAAAAAAGATGGTGGCTTGAGACCGTGCATAATTATCGAGCCTTGAATAAGATCACTGTAAAAAACCGATACCCCTTACCCTTGATTGGGGATCTGTTCAATCAAGTCACAGGAGCTCGAATTTTCTCCAAATTGGATTTGAGAGGGGCTTACAATCTGATTCGCATCCGACAGGGGGACGAGTGGAAAACTGCATTTAATGTGAAGGATGGGCACTATGAGTACCTGGTCATGCCCTTCGGTCTTTGTAATGCGCCAGCCGTTTTCCAAGATTTTGTTAATGATATATTCAGGGAATATCTCGGTAGATTTGTAGTCATCTACTTGGATGATATTCTAATTTTTTCTAATTCTTTACCGGAGCACAGACACCATGTTAAGTTGGTGCTACAAAAATTAAGAGAGAACAACTTATTTGCTAAACTGTCTAAGTGTGTGTTTGAAGTCACTACAGTTCCCTTCCTAGGGTATGTTATTACCAACCAGGGTTTGGAGATGGACGCGGGGAAGGTTTCAGCAGTTCAGGATTGGGTCCAACCCAAAACTTTAAAGGAATTGCAACGTTTTCTAGGTTTTGCAAATTTTTATCGGCGTTTCATAAAAGGCTTTTCCCATGTTGTTGCACCCCTTACCAACCTTACCCGCAAGGGGGCTTTTACTGCTAACTGGTCCCCCTCTGCCTGTGAGGCCTTTCTAACCTTGAAACGGGCCTTTACTTCGGCACCTGTCTTAGTGCATCCAGATATTCATAAAGCTTTTATTATTGAAGTGGATGCTTCTGAGCTGGGAGTGGGTGCAGTTTTGTCACAATATTCTGGTAACCCTGAGCGTCTCCATCCATGCGCTTATTTTTTGCGTAAATTCAGTACCGCGGAACAAAATTATGATGTTGGCAATAGGGAACTATTAGCTATTAAACTGGCATTTGATGAATGGCGACACTGGTTGGAGGGTTCATTACATCCTATAACTGTGTATACCGATCATAAAAATCTCGAATACATAGGTTCTGCCAAGAGGCTGAACTCTCGTCAGGCACGTTGGGCATTATTCTTCTCGCGCTTCAATTTTATTATTACTTTCAAGCCGGGTGTAAAAAATACTAAAGCTGATGCTCTATCTCGCATGTTCGGTGAATGTAAGGATCGGGGTGATTCTGGTGAACCAATTTTACCCACAGGTTGTGTGGTGGGGGCGTTACTTCCTGATCTCTCCAATACCTTGGCGCCGTTTCAAGATGAATCTCCTAGTGATGTACCCTTGGGGTGCCAGTTTGTTCCGCCGCACCTGCGTTCGGATGTAATTCGCGAATTTCACGATGCCAAAACTGCTGGTCATTTGGGTAACCGTAAGACGTTTATGCTTGCCCGTCGTCATGTATGGTGGCCTACCATGAGACGCGATATCACTGCCTTTATCGACGCTTGTGCTATTTGTGCTCGAAGTAAAGGAGTTCACAAGGCTCCTAGTGGCAGTTTGGTTCCTCTTGAAATTCCTGCTGAGCCATGGACCCATATTTCTCTGGATTTTATTGTAGATTTGCCTCTCTCACATGGTAATACTGTCATTTGGGTGGTCGTAGATCGTTTCAGTAAGATGGCACATTTCGTTCCTTTGGCCAAACTTCCTTCTGCACCTGAGCTTTCGCGGCTGTTTACTTCGCATATTTTTCGTATTCATGGTATTCCGTCCAATATAGTCTCTGATCGGGGTGTTCAATTTACTTCCCGTTTTTGGAAACACTTCTGTTCGCGGTTGGGAATACAGATCTCTCTTTCTTCTGCCTACCATCCCCAGACTAATGGGCAGACGGAAAGAACTAATCAAACTTTGGAACAATACTTAAGGTGTTATGTTTCTGATGCCCAAGAACAATGGGCGGAATTTATTGATTTCGCCGAGTTTGCTTACAATAACGCGCCTAGTGAGAGTACCAAGGTATCTCCTTTTTATTGTAACTTAGGGAAAAATCCTAGAGCTTCTTCCCTTTCAGGGTCACCTTCCAATCTGCCGGCGTTGGAGGAGTGGCTTCAAGAACGGAAGAATATCTGGACACACGTTCAGGAGATTCTTAAGACCACTGGTTTGAGGTATAAGAAATTTGCCGACCGCCGCAGATCACAGGAACCTACTCTTCGAGTAGGCGATCTAGTTTGGGTCTCCACTAAAAATATTGCGCTCCGTCAGCCATCTAGCAAATTAGGTCCAAAATTTATTGGTCCTTTTCCAATCGTCAAGAAGTTGAATAATGTGTCTTTTAAAGTTCAACTCCCGCCAACTATGAAAATACCTAATTCCTTTCACGTTTCATTGTTAAAACCGGCGAAGAATGCTCCTCTTGCTGGTCCTGCACCAATTCTTCTTAATAATGAGCCCGAGTATGAAGTGAATAAGATCTTGGATTCACGTAAAGTGCGTAATTCTTTACAGTATTTGGTGGATTGGGTTGGCTATGGTCCGGAGGAAAGATGCTGGGTGGCAGCGAGGAATGTTCATGCCAAGGCTCTTGTAAGAAGGTTCCATCGTGACAATCCAGGGAAACCGGGTTTGGGTCCGGAGGCCCCTCGTGAAGGGGGGGGTAGTGTCAGGAACCGCTTACCTGATCCCCGTTCCAGCGACGTCTCCAGGCGGCCAGCTGCAGCTGTCACTGTGCGGCGGCCGCGCCGAGCGGCGTCGGCTCGAGCAGCGTCGGCTCGAGCGGCGCCCAGCTCAGCCACGCCCCCCGCTTCCTCCTCCAGGAGACGTGCTCGCGCGCGGCCGCGAGCACGTGTCTGTTATGCCCTCCGGCGGCGCTGTGCTGCGCGCACCCGCCGGAGGATCAATTAAAGGGTTAATGAATCCTAGGGGATTGAGGGCTTCGCCCTCTTCTGCTCTGCAGCCAATTACCCTTGGAATCCTATGTGCTCCAATCAGTACACTGCTTCCCTCAGACCTGTTCCTATAAAGGCAATTCCCTCTCAGTTGTGAATTGCCTGTGATAGCGCTCAGAACCCTGTGTTACCTACTCCTGTGAAGTCTAGCCTGTTGCCGATTTGATTGTACGACCATTCTCGATCCTGAATCCTTGTTGCCGACCTCTGCCTGAATTGACGCCTCTCGATCCTGAATCCTTGTTGCCGACCTTTGCCTGAACTGACGCTTCTAGATCCTGATCCCCAGTTGCTGACCTCTGCCTGAACCCCGACTACGTCTTGCCTGACCCCTGGTGCCGCTACGATCTCTGCCTTCCTGTTATCGACCTATTGCCTGTCTCTGGACTTCCGTCACTCACGCTCTTGCTATTGGTTCTCCAGTCCTCCCACATATAAGCTTACATCCTTTGAGCCATTAAGTCCTGGGGGCAACCGATCCCGGGTAGGCGTATCTTGCGTCCCGGCAAGCGGGGGCTCCTACAGGTGAAGCTGGCTGTGGAGATTGGGGGTTGTGAGCTTATTAAGAGGGCTGGAGTTACCCCGAGCGTGACACAAGCAAGCAAGTCCCAATGCATTGCAATCTGTTTGGGACAATGAACAGCCTGCGGTTCCTGATAGTAATGGGACTGAATCGTCTGCATGCGCTAATAATGTTTTTCCTCCCACAGGTGACCCCGCAGTGATATTACTGGCAATGCATCTGGCCACGCTCCTCCTCAGAATGCCTGGAGCCGCGGTGCCCCATCTTTTAGCCCCGGCTTACATTACACCGGTCAGGCATTTAAGAGGAGGATAGTGGTAAGATTTAAGAATAAGGGGGCAAAGGAAGATCTGCCAGACAGGAGACATGTGATCAGGGAGCTCCTGTGTAACCAAATGGGGTTCACACCCGCAGATATCTTGGCCGTCATAAACCTCCCGGACAGGCAGGGCTACGATATAAGCTTCAAGCTCATGGCCAGCTTGGACAGGTTCTGGGCAAGTGTGACAAAATTTAGGGGCACTGAGGGATGGGACCAGTTTATCCTTATCCCAGTGTCAAAGCCGGGCACTGTGAGCGTTAATATCTTGTTCTGGAATGAGTCCGTCCCCCCGCAGGATATCGTGATATGGCTGAGGAGACCTTGTGATATGGTGTCTGACCTGACAAAGTGTCTTGATGATGATGGGATCTGGATGGGAGGCTGGAGGGTGCTGGTGAAGCTCAGGCAGCACAGTAATGTTACTTTACATTTGCCCAACTCCTTCTTTATTGGCCGTGAGAGGGGGGTGTGCTTTTATGCCGGTCAGCCCCGCTTGTGCTTTAAGTGTGGGAAGGCTGGTCATGTGGCCGGAGTGTGTACTGTAGTGAAGTGTAACCTGTGCGGGGAGATTGGTCACACCAGCGCCATGTGTACAAATGTCCGGTGTAACTTACCATAAGGACTGCTCGGAGGCCTTCCATAACCTCTATAGCCAGGCTGCGGAGGAGCTGGTGGCAGCAGGTGAGGTTACAGAGGAGGAGGCTCTGATGTCTGGGCAGATAGTAACAAGGCCAGGGTCTGAGACAACTGAGATAAGAGATCAGACAGATGTAACCCCACAGCCTGTGGCCGCCATCCCACGGCCAGCACCGGAGCAAGCTGATAGCCCATCTTCCCCTGTAGCCCCTTCCCCTGCTATGGCCCATTGCCCTGCTCCAGCCTCTTCTGCAGATAGTAAAGCCCCTGGTGATAAGAGAGGGAAAAAAAAGACAAGTCCACCCGCAGACCGGAGGGCGCATGGTCCCTAGTCCAAAAGCCAGGTAAAAAGCCCAAGGGCAGAACAGATACAGCAGTGACAGTTACATCAAACCAATATAACATACTGTCTGAGTCAGGTGCAGATATTTCTGGGCACGATACTATGGAGCTGGAGCAAGAGTTAAAGCGTATAGCCAGAGAATGTGACTCAGGGTCAGAGGAGGACCCACCGACTAAGAAAAAGTCACCAGCAGCTATAGACCCTATAGATTCTGATATGGAAGTGACTGGCAGGCAGGACGACTCTGATGATTCAGATCTATGATGGTGTTTAATGTGTTACTGCTCTGCATAATGATGGCACATAACCCCTGACCTGTAACCTGAGTAATCATTAAAGTGGACCAACACCCAGGATTTTGACTATCCTGGGTATTGGTCCACTTCCCCGGGGCACCCCGATCGGGGGTGCCCCGCTGTGTGAAACCCCCCAGAAAGCCCCCAAAACTCACCTCTCCCCGCTCCCACGTGGCCGCGCCGTCCAATCGGCGCCGACGGACAAGCTGATTGACAGCGACGTACAAGCAGCTTGCCCGTCGGCGCCTCCCGCGCGTCACTCTTGACGTGTGCGCGCCCGCGCCGGCCATTCAGAGACGGCCGGCGCGGGCGCGCGCACGTCTAGAGGAGCGCGAGTGAGGCGGCGGCGGCGGAAGCAGCGGCTGGAGAGGTAAGGTTTTTCGGGGGTTTTGGGGGGTTTACACCCCGCGGGACATCCCGATCTCGTGAGTGAGGTGATCGGTGTGTGAGGTGATCGGCCCGGGAATCTTATAGATTCCCGGGCCGATCACCTAAGGGTGTTGGTCCACTTTAAGAGTATAGACATGATGGTTAATGTACAGTATGTAGTATTCTGCTGAGTTATGTTCATTGTATACAAGTATACGTTTTCTTATATTATGTATTAATGCTGATTAGCTGAGTTTTGTTTGTTTGTTTACCAATAAAAATTCCCTTATACCCTAATAGATTGTAAGCTCTTCTCCTTCTGTATCCTCCCTTATACCCTAATAGATTGTAAGCTCATCCTCCTTCTGTATTCTCCCTTATACCCTAATAGATTGTAATATCTTCTCCTTCTGTATCCTCCCTTATACCCTAATAGATTGTAAGCTCTTCCTCCTTCTGTATCCTCCCTTATACCCTAATAGATGGTAAGCTCTTCTTCCTTCTGTATTCTCCCTTATACCCTAATAGATTGTAAGCTCTTCTCTCTTGTGTATCCTCCCTTATACCCTAATAGATTGTAAGCTCTTCTTCCTTCTGTATCCTCCCTTATACCCTAATAGATTGTAAGCTCTTCTTCCTTCTGTATCTTCCCTTATACCCTGATAGATTGTAAGCTCTTCTTCCTTCTGTATCCTCCCTTATACCCTAATAGATTGTAACTTTTTTTATTAAGTAAAATCAAGCAATCATATACAATATATACAATATATACAAAGTTACAATAATAAATAAATAAAATAAATAATAACTAAACAAAAAGAAACAGGCCTAACAATTCGGCATATAATATCCATTATTGTATATACAATCCTATCTACAACCTAACACTACACTATACACAATTCAGCAGGAAGACTAAGAGACCCCGTCACCTGTGCATGCAGCCATTCTTCAAAAATCTGTCGTTGTTATAAAAAATCTATGGGTGATAAGAGACAGAAAAGCCCACCCAGAGGGAAGTCATGAGGACTAAGGAGGCCTGATGTTCCTCCACGCCTTCATCCAGGCCCCCCGTTCCCACCTGTCCCTCTCAAGCACCCGGATCTTACCCACCTCATGCAGGATGTCATGCACCACCACCGGGACAGGGAGGACTTTCTTCCTAATGCAGAGCTGGCACCGTGCATTCCACGTGAAATAGCGAATCACTAGACTAACTAGATACAAAGTGTCCAAACAAAAATCCCCTCTGTTCTTGAATGCCCCGTACACCCACTCAGCATAGGAAAGCTGGGAGAAGAAGGGGGCACCGAGGGCCAACCCCACCTGTTTACACACATCTACATTAAAGGGACACCGGAGCAGGAAGTGGTCCATAGTCTCCACCTCATCCTGACACTCCTCACGGAGACAAATTATCTCTGGCAGGCTGCGACTCTTCCGGATCCCCCTAAGGTAGAGTTTTCCTTGGAAGGAGAGCCAGGCTATATCCCGGTATTTCAAAGGAATTCTTGAGGAGTTAATAAGCCTCAAACCCTCCCTCATGATGGAGCCTGGGCAATCCCTGAGGGACAATGGCTCATGAAAAGCCAGACCCAGGACCCGACTCACCAGAAGCTTCCTCGGAGTAGATCTCATGTCCTCTGCCGTCAATTGCCATTGCCGAAGTATTTTCAAGCACGGGGCAACATAGGCCGGGAGCTGAGCCTGAGGAACTCGAGGGCTTTTCACCCGGCCACCATTCTCCCAGTCTCGCAGGAAGGGCTTAAACCAGGACTGGAAAATACCCACCCAGCCAGGCGGGCTCTCTGCCAACATGCTTCCAAAATTATGTTTCAGAAACAAGAGAGAGAAAAACACTACTGGGTTGACCATCCCTAGGCCACCCTCCCGCCTGGATAGGTAAGTGACATTTCTTTTCACCAGGTTCATGCGGTTTCCCCATAACATCTGGAAAAACACGCTGTAGACCCTGGTGTAGAGAGATACTGGCAAAACACAGACGAAGCTGACGTATAAAAAGATGGGGATCAGGTAGGTCTTGATAAGGTCAACCCTTTCCCTGAGAGACATTTTCCAGCTCTTCCAGACTGCAACCTTGGCATTGGCAATTTCCAGCCTGCTCTCCCAGTTTTTTTGGCCATAATCACCAGGACCGAAATTAATGCCAAGGATCTTAATTTTCTGCTGGGGCATTGGGAAGGCGTCCGGAAGTTCGAAGCCCTCACCCTCCTCACCCATCCAGAAAACTTCACTCTTCTCATGATTGACCTTGGAGCCCGACGCTTCTGTATACTGTGCTATTAGAGAGGCCACCTCCTCTGCCTCATTTGTCCCAGAGACAATCACAGATACATCATCAGCATAGGCAATGACCTTCAGAGGAGGCTCACCAGGCACACCCAGAGGAACCCCACATAACATGCTGCTCTCGACCCTCCTTATAAAGGGATCGATTGCAAACACATACAGTAAGGGACTCAGAGGGCATCCCTGTCGCACACCAGAGCCAACTTTGAAAGGCCTTCCAACCCAACCATTAACAAGAGGGAAGCTCTCAGCCCCTTCATACAGGGTTTGTAGCCAATTAATGAACCGCCCTGGCAGGCCGTACTTACCAAGAAGCAGCCATAGGTACTCATGATTGACCCTATCAAAAGCCTTTGCCTGATCTAACGCCAACAAGTACTTTCCCCAGCCTGCAGCCCTGCATCGCTCCAAGGCCTCCCGGACAGCTAAAACCGCAGAGAAGGTGCTTCTACCTTGGATGGAGCAGTGCTGATGACGGGAAAGCAGTTGCTCCGCTACTGACGACAAGCGCCAGAACAAAATCTTTGCCAGTATCTTTCTATCGACATTGAGAAGGCTGATGGGGCGCCAGTTCTCAATCATCGAAGAGTCCTTTCCTTTTGACAGAAGGATCACAGCCGAGCGCCTCATGGAGGGAGGGAGGGAACCCTCTGCCAGACAGCAATTAAAGACCTCCACCAAATGTGGTGCCAGGATGGTCTTAAAACATTTATAAAATTCAGCTGTCAGACCATCTGACCCGGGCGACTTTTTGATGGCAAGGTGATCAATCGCACTTACCACCTCATCGGCAGTGACCGGCTCTGTCAAGCTAGTGATAGAACGGTCACCATTTTCCAATCCTGGAGTAGAATCCAGGAAACTTTCCATCTTTGCCCGGTCAAGAACCTTTCTGCCCAGGAGGTCAGCATAAAAGGACCTAATAATCTCCAGGATCCCAGATTTAGATCTTACCAGGGAACCTGTGCTATCCTTCAGACCAAGGACAGTCTTGAGAGCTGCAGCCTGTCTGCAATTCTGATAGGGATCGGGTGAGTGGTATTTCCCATAATCCCTTTCCAGAACCAGAGAAGCATGCCGGTCATACTGACACTTCCTGAGGAGAAGCTTGACTTCAGAGATTGCCCCTTGATCTCCACCATTCGAGACAAGGATGTCAAGTTTCCTCCGCAAGCGCTGGTAGGCAATGTATTTATCAAGCTGTTTTCTTTTTCCTAGGCCCCTGAAAAGCCCAGCAATTCTCATTTTGGTCAGCTCCCACCACTCAGACCTGCTGCTGCAAAAATCCTTAATGGAAACCTGTGCCTGAAAAAAAACCTCAAAAGATTGTCTTACCCCCTCCTCCTCAAGGAGAGCCGAATTCATCCTCCAGATGCCCCTTCCTCTAGGGGGTGTGTCAGAGGCATTCAAGACCATCGATAGTAAAAGGTGATCGGAGAACTCGACCGCCTGCAGCCGCGGAGGCTGAGAAGCCGAGCCCTCCTTCAAAAAAAACCTGTCTATTCTACTCTGACTGCTACCTCGCTGAAAAGTGAAGCCCGTGAGGTCTGGGGAGTGCTTAATGTGCACATCTTCCAGACCTGCCTCTCTAACCATGCTATTCAAAAAGAGACTATCGTAGCCCAGCTTGCCTTTGAAGCCTCTCCTGTCCATGGGCCTAGTCACGGTGTTAAAATCACCTCCAAAGACTACTGGCCGGGCTGTAAAAAGGAACGGCTTGATCTTTGTAAGGAGGCATTTCCTGTCCCACTTAGTTTGGGGTCCATAGATATTTATTAGGCGCAGGTCCTGCCCCCTTACAATGACGTCCAAGACCATGCACCTCCCGATCTCCACCTCAATGACTCGCCGACAAGTTACCATGTCGGTTTTAAAAAGCACCGCCACTCCGCTGTAAGGCTCGGCCGCAAGAGACCAAAAAGAGGGTCCGTGCCTCCATTCCCGCTTCACAGCGTGAATGTCAGCCAGACTGGCCAATCTGGTCTCCTGCAAAAACAAAATGTCAGAATCAAACTGGCTGAGAAAAAATAAGGCCATAAAACGAGCGCTTACTGATTTAATGCTGGCAACATTAATGGTTGCCACCTTTATCGGAGGGGGAACTGCCATCAGAGTCATTCGGGAGAATGTCTCTTAGCCTTCCCTCCGGCCTCACTATCGGATCCCTCACGCTTACTGGAGGAGACTGGTGTTTCCTCCTCCATATCTGAGGCCTCAGAATCAAAGGAAGAAATCTCTATTGAGTCCTCAGAAAGTACCTCAAACCGGTTGAAGAGCTGCACCCCATGGCTCTTCCCCGGTTCTGGCACTCCATTGTCCTTTTTTCTTTTCTTTTTGGTAGCAAACCTGAGAGCAAGGTAATCCTGATCCTCGGGGGAGAGTCCAGACCACGCTGTCTTGGGATCTGAACTCCCACCCTGCTCAGAAGGGGGTGCAGGATCAGGATCACCTAGCCCCAGCCTGCGAGGTTTTACAGCAGGGGCCACAATTACTGGGACCCCCTTGGTACTTGCAGTGCCAGCCCCCCGGGCCGCCTCAGCTATTAAATTACTAGATCTTACATTGGTGGTTGCTGACTTGGGGGCAGACTGGGGTTTCACCTTAGGGACCCCTGCAGATGGTACAGGAGCGGGCGCAGGGGCCTCAGGAACCCCCAGCTGAGTGGGGGGAGGGACTGTAGACGGGACAGCATGGGAATGTTCCTCCCTATCCAGCCGCAGCATTTCCTGCACCACTTCCCTGTCCAGGTTGTGCCAGGCCTCAGGACACTGACTATAAGGGTGGCCGAGCTGGTTACATAGATTACATCGGATTGTATTGCAGTCCTTAGCCAAGTGTCCCAAGCCCTGGCACAACGAGCACCTAAGAAGCGAGCAGGAGGAGCTGAAGTGACCCTTGGCCCCACATTTATGGCAAACCTTGGGCTGACCAGGATAAAAGATGGTCAGCCGGTCACGGCCAATATAGGCAGAAGATGGCAAGTGGGTGACCTGGTTGCCATTCCTGCGGAGCCTCAGGGTCACTGACCAGCCCCCAGTCCAGATATCCCGATTGTCTAGGATCTTCTTCAGGGGAGTGAGAACATCACCATAACGCTTCAGCCAGACAGTCAAATCAGAAGGGGGAATGGACTCATTTCTAACCAGTATGGTAACATTTTTCACGAGCTGCTGTCTGGAGACCTGGATGGGAGTTAACCCCTTCCAGGCAGGGTCTTGCTTCAGCAGCTCGTACCGCTCCCAAAATAAATCCATCCCTTCTGGTCTGACGAAACTCAAGTCATGTTCTGCGCTCCCCACTGGACTGATCAGGGCAAAAATGTCTGCGGCTGCGAATCCCATGCCAAGGATGAGATCCACCACCGCCCGCCGGGTGATAACTGGACCCTCCCCCTCCCACCTAAGCTGGACCAGGTTGCGCCTATTGAATCCGCTGGCAGGGGCGTTGGCCTCACTGGGCACAGATGCCCTTTCACCAGCAGCTTCTCCACCACGCCTGGCAACCTGGGCATAGGACACAGGGGACTGCACTGCAGCACCAACAGCATTATTGGCCCTACTCCCTGTGCCACCTCGCTGGATAAAATACAGGGCAGGGCGGACAGCAGGGGCCCCAGCATTAGGTGGCACAGTCTTCTTATTGTCCACCTGAGGTGCAGGTGAGGGGACAGTCACAACATCAGCAGCAGTCACAGCATCAGTCACAGCAGAAAGTCCAACAATAGAATTAACCCCTGTGGACTCAACCCCAGACACAGCAGCAGTAACAGGAGCAACAACATCAGTAACAGCACCCAAAGCAGCTGAAGCAGAAACAATAGAAGCCCTGCCAGCAAGACCCAAACCTGCGGGTGAGTCACCCATGGCCCCAGGCCCACCAAGTTCGGCGCACCCAGGAACCCGGATGGGTGCCAGGATGGTACTTACGGCTGGCGCCACCTCACCCTTTTCAGAGCAAGGAGCGCCACAGTCTTCTATACCCCCTGACACAGCGCCTATGGCGCACTCCGCAGGCTGGCAGGACAGATGGACGTCGTCCTTAGCTGGCATGGGCTCCTCAGGCTGGCGGCTGTCCTCTGGAAGATCTGCTCCAGTAGGGGCTTCCTGGATGCCCAGCGATGTCACGCACTCCTGATGTGTTGCCTCAGCAAGAAAGTCTTCCAATGCTGGTTCCGGGGCTCCCGGCTCTGCTACTGCTGCAACTTTGGGTGGAGGTACAGCTGGAGAATCCTCCACCATCGGGGTCTCATCCACATGGTCGGCCTCTTCCTCCTTCACAGTGGGGCCTGAGCGCTGCATGGACTTAAATCGCTCCTCGTTTTTATATTTTTCTTTAAAGGCCCCACTGCTTGCTTTAAGGGACGAAACAAGCTTTTCCTGCTGCCGGCATGCTGATTCAAGCTCAGCTAAGTCTGCTTTACTTGCCCGCCGATCCAGTCCCCAAGCCTTGCTGGTGTCCATTTTCTTTTTCTTTAATGAGATTTTCATCTTACACAGCTTCTCCTCCTCCTTCGCCACCATGCACAAATTACTGCATACACGGCTGCGAAAAGCTGACAAACTCTCACCGGGCTGGGGCACCGTGGTGTTACTAGCGCCGCTAGTGGAAGCAGTCCCGGGATCCGGAGGTTTAATATTCCTTCGGGGGTACCGGCGCGACTCACCCCCGGAATCATCCATGCTGCCTGGGGAGGCACTCCCAGGAAAGCCCCAGGCTTCACAGGCCTCTGGTAATTAGGAGCAGTTGTGTGCTCTGGCTCTCACAGTGTGTGACCACACCCACCTAATTACCCTAATAGATTGTAAGCTCTTCTCCTTCTGTATCCTCCCTTATACCCTAATAGATCGTTAAGGTGGGAGGAGGTGTGTGAGTGAGCTCTGCAGGTGCTGTGAATGTCTGGCTCTAGCCCAGGGCCTGGCTGCCTTGGGTGGGGTCGCTCCCCAGGTGAGCTCCAGGCTTCTGGGTCTGAATCTGGAGTCCATGTTAGAGACCCTCTGGCTACTGAATATGCTGCTGACCGGCTGACCGCGGTGGATTACAATGAAGGTGTAAGATTCTTTATGGAAGAAAGTTACAGTAAAGTAAGTGAAGCTGGAATGGAAGTGGTGGATAATAATGATGGGCCGTGTAGCAGTGTCTGTGTGCAGCATGTAATGGAGGGAGGGCGGCAGCCCCAGCAAAGTGACTGTGCTGATCCAGGCAGGGAGATCCAACAACCTGTTGTGATGGACACTCAGCAGCCAGCTCAGGCCGGCAGTGGGAAGCAGCACAAGCTGAGGAGGACATCTTTGGAAAGACTAACAATGCAGGAAAACCTGCAGCAGAATGTGTGTGTGAGCCGAGAGTCCCGGGCCCTTAGATCCAAGACCCAGCCGGCCACCGGTGACCCCATAACTGGGGGGAAATCTGCTAAATCTGCCACTGGACATAAATCTGAGAAGTTATCAGACAATGCAAATGCTGAGCTGGGGGCAAATGGCCACAAGTCTCCCAGGACTGAGGCAGCAGAGACATTCAAAGACCCAGCAGAAAAGCCAAGGCGCAAGGCAAGCCTTAAAGAGACAGAGCGCGCACCAGAACTGCAGCTTGCAGACAAGATTCCAGATTTAGTCATTAAAATGAACAGCTTAAGAGCAACCAGGACACAATTGCAAAGACAAATAGATGAAGCAAATAAACTAAAAGCAGTAAACCCCCATAGCGCAACCGCCTATGATGTGCTGATAGAGACTTTACGCACACAGCTTGCTGAAATTGTTAGTGACATTGTGACACTTGAGAAACAAATGGGGCCCATGGCAGAGAGATACAAGAACCTGGATCGGTTTGAGGAGTCTCAAAAGCTCCTAAAACACAGACAGATACCTGAACCCAGCTCAGCCACCCCCTCACCATCAGAGCAGGAGACATCCTCACAGGAGCTGCTGTACAGGACCCCAGTGCTGCAAGATTCTGCCCCTTTTCATGATACCAGCCAAGTAAGCCAGCCACCCCCAGGGGGCAGCAGTGAGCAATCCCTGAAAGGTTCCAGCAATGGACTCTGTGTATCACAAGGCGTCCTCCCCCAGCCTGAGAATGGAAGTGATGCAGCCAGTGACACTATGGAAGTTGGAGAGACCCCCCAAATTGCAACCCTGGGGTCACATCCGGGACATAGTGACACCTCAGAACTGTCCCCCAATCGAGGAAACAAGCAAGCAAGTCCCACTGCATTGCAATCTGTTTGGGACAATGAACAGCCTGCGGTTCCTGATAGTAATGGGACTGAATCGACTGCATGCACTAATAATGTTTTTCCTCCCACAGGTGACCGACCACAGGTAGCGGGTCCCCCTCAATCAAGACCCCGCAGTGATATTACTGGCAATGCATCTGGCCACGCTCCTCCTCAGAATGCCTGGAGCCGCGGTGCCCCATCTTTTAGCCCCGGCTTACATTACACCGGTCAGGCATTTAAGAGGAGGAACGTGGTAAGATTTAAGAATAAGGGGGCAAAGGAAGATCTGCCAGACAGGAGACATGTGATCCGGGAGCTCCTGTGTAACCAGATGGGGTTCACACCCGCAGATATCTTGGCCGTCATAAACCTCCCGGACAGGCAGGGCTACGATATAAGCTTCAAGCTCATGTCCAGCTTGGACAGGTTCTGGGCAAGTGTGACAAAGTTTAGGGGCGCTGAGGGATGGGACCAGTTTATCCTTATCCCGGTATCAAAGCCGGGTACTGTGAGCGTTAACATCTTGTTCTGGAATGAGTCCGTCCCCCCGCAGGATATTGTGATATGGCTGAGGAGACATTGTGATATGGTGTCCGACCTGACAAAGTGTCTTGATGATGATGGGATCTGGACGGGAGGCTGGAGGGTGCTGGTGAAGCTCAGGCAGCACAGTAATGTAACTTTACATTTGCCCAACTCCTTCTTTATCGGCCGTGAGAGGGGGGTGTGTTTCTATGCCGGTCAGCCACGCTTGTGCTTTAAGTGTGGGAAGGCCGGTCATGTGGCCGGAGTGTGTACTGTAGTGAAGTGCAACCTGTGCGGGGAGATTGGTCACACCAGCGCCATGTGTACAAATGTCCGGTGTAACTTGTGTGGTCAGATGGGTCACTACCATAAGGACTGCTCGGAGGCCTTCCATAACCTCTATAGCCAGACTGCAGAGGAGTTGGTGGCAACAGGTGAGGTTACAGAGGAGGAGGCTCTGATGTCTGGGCAGATAGTAACAAGGCCAGGGTCTGAGACAACTGAGATAAGAGATCAGACAGATGTAACCCCACAGCCTGTGGCCACCATCCCACGGCCAGCACCGGAGCAAGCTGATAGCCCATCTTCCCCTGTAGCCCCTTCCCCTGCTATGGCCCATTGCTCTGCTCCGGCCTCTTCTGGAGATAGCAAAGTCCCGGGTGATAAGAGAAAGAAGAAAAAAGACAAGTCCTCCCGCAGACCGGAGGACACATGGTCCTTAGTCCAAAAGCCAGGGAAAAAGTCCAAAGGAAGAACGGATACAGCAGTGACAGTTACATCAAACAGATATAACGTACTTTCTGAGTCAGGTGCAGATATTTCTGGGCACGATACTATGGAGCTGGAGCAAGAGTTAAAGCGTATAGCCAGAGAATGTGACTCGGGGTCAGAGGAGGACCCACCGACTAAGAAAAAGTCATCAGCAGCTATAGACCCGATAGACTCTGATATGGAAGTGACTGGCAGGCAGGGCGACTCTGATCTATGATGATGGGGTTTAAGGTGCTGCTGCTCTGCATAATAATGGCAGGCTTCTCTTTAAGTATAGTCACCAGCAATGTGAACAGTATAAAGAATAAGAAAACCCGACATGCTGTGTATGAACACCTGAAGTATCTAGATGCAGACGTCGTCTTCCTGCAGGAACATCACTAGTCCTCCATCCAGCAGATCCAGGAGGCACAGCGGGAATGGCAGATGGGCCCATCCTTTTGGTCACTGGCTGTGGAGCCTTTTGCAGGCGTTGCAATACTCTTTAAGACCCAAAACGTGATTATTCATAGACTGACTGAGGTCTTGATGGGCAGGTGTCTAATTCTGGAGGTCACAATCCAGGGTAGAAGGCTCAGGCTCATCAATATCTATGGGCCACAGACAGTGACCAGAAGGATCAGCTTATTTAAGGAAATTAAGCCATATCTGTTCACCTCTGTGCCAGTGATATTTGCAGGTGATTTTAATGTAGCCAGGTCATCAAGTGATCGTTTATCTGGCAGAGGAGTAAGCACTGATGCAAGAACACTGAACAGCATTATCCTGCAGGCCGGACTTTGTGATGTCTTTGCCCAAAATGGCCGGAAACCTGGCTTTACTTACTCATGCGCAGGAAGAAGGAGCCGAATAGACTTGGCACTTGTGAGCCCGGCGGAATCTGTTCATTCCTTAAGCGAAAAGTTGGTCCCTTACTCTGACCACGTGGCCTTGTGCTTCTGTATAGGGGATAGTAAGCGCCCAGACGTCGGCAAAGGACTGTGGAGGCTCAATACAAGGCTCCTAGAGGAACAAGAAGTCCAAGAGCAGGTGGAGGTCCTGATAGAACAGCAGATGGACAGAATAGATTTTTATGAAAGCAGCGCTGAGTGGTGGGAGGACATGAAGAAGGACATTGCCACACTGCTGAGGAAACTATCAGCTAAGAGGGGACAGAGCAGCTACTGCCAGTATATGAAGTTGAGGAAACAACTAGAGTCACTTTATTCACAAGGGCTGGAGGCAAGGGGAAAAATAGATGATCTGAAGTCCCAATTACAGCAACACCAGTATAATCGTTATAAGTCCCTAATAGTGGAGCGGGATTATGGACCCCAAGGGACACCCGACCCTTTCGAAAGCTGCAGGGACAAAGTGGCCAAAAAGTTGGTAATGGCCCTTCGTGATACCCAGGGTAACATGCAAGAGTCCCAGGCAGGTATTTTGGGAGTTGTTAAGACCTTTTATGAAGATCTTTTCCAGAAAAAGGCGCTAGATCAAGAAAAAATGTTGCATTTTTTTGGAATCCTCTCCAAAACCAGACACCAGAGATGTGGACTTTTCCCTTTTAACAGCAGATATAACGATGGAGGAGGTGAAAGAAGCCATAAGTAGCTTGCACTTAAAGAAGACCCCTGGGCCCGATGGCCTACCAGCGGAATTCTATAAGAAATTTAAAGATCTCCTGGCTCCCATCTTGGCTGATGTATATAGTAGTTGTTTTAACAGTCATATGATGCCGAAGTCGATGAGAGAATCATCCTTGATCCTGCTTTTTAAGGGGAAAGAAGCCAATGATATAAAGAACTGGAGGCCCATTGCCCTCCTTAATGTGGACAGGAAGATCCTGGCAAAAATTCTATTCTCCAGACTCAACTGCTTGTCTCCTGCCCTGTTGTCAACTTGCCAGTATGGGACTGTGAAAGGCCGGAACATCACTGGGGCAGTGATATCGCTTAGAGAAATGCTAGAGAGGTGCAGAGCTTTTGGCCATAGTAAATATGTGGTTAGCCTTGACCAAGCCAAGGCTTTTGACCGGGTTGATCACCAATACCTGTGGATGACTTTACTTCGATACGGCATTCCTGCATCATTCGTGGAGTGGTTAAAAACCTTATACCGTGGGGCAGAGGCCTTTCCTTTAATAAATGGGTGGAAAGGAGACACCTTTAGTGTTGAAGCAGGGGTGAGGCAGGGCTGTCCCTTGAGTCCCCTGTTATATGTTTTCGCCATTGACCCCTTTTTGAGATCTCTGCAGGAGTGTGACTTTCAGGGAGTGCCAGTGCCCCGTGCTGAACCATTTACCGTTCTGGCCTACGCAGATGATGTGACAGTGGTGTTGTCTGACCCAGGTGAGACACAGAGGTTGTCCCAGGTCATCTCATGCTACTCGGAGGCTTCAGGGTCTCTAGTAAACCTCGAGAAAAGCAAGGCATTCTGGACACTGCAGGGTGACCCAACATTTGACCTCCCTCAGTTTGCAAAGGCAGAGACTGAAATCAAGATCCTAGGTATCAAGTTTGGGAGAGGGGACAATGCCAAACTAAACTGGGAAGAGAAGCTAGAGATTGCAAGTTCCAGAGTCCAGCAGTGGAGAAACCCTAAGATCTCCTATCTAGCAAGAGTCAAGCTGATAAAGACTTACCTAGTTCCCATCTTCCTGTATGTTGCAGTCATCTTCCCATTGCCAGAATCCCTATCAGCCAGGCTCTACAGTCTGTTCTTCCGCATTCTTTGGGGTAATAGACTGAACCCAGTAAAGAGGGGGGTGACATATCTAAAAAAGAAGGAAGGGGGGCTGGAAATGCTGAACCCTAAAGTCCTGTATGACTCTCTCTTTTTAAAGACCAATTTTGGAAGCCTGAGCCCTAGTAGCAGTTCCCTGTGGGTTAAAAGCATAATAAATTGGATTATGCCCTTTGCTGAGTCCTGGATGCGGGATGGAAGTCTTAAGCGGGGGAGGTGGACCCAGACTCACCTTCCTACATACCTGGAGGGGGGTTTGAGGTCTTTAAGAACGTGGAAAATTGGGAAGTCCTACTTAGAGGGCAACTCCAGAAAGCAGGTATACAATAGAGTATGTGAGACTTTCTTTTGTTCACCACTCGAGATCACGGACTGCAGCTGCTCAACCCTTCAGGACGGCCTGAGGTTCCTGAATGGGGCCAGGTTACCCCCTAAATTCTATGACACTGCCTGGCTTTCCTTTCACAGGAAGTTATATGTTCGCGGGAACATGAAGTGGTTGTGCCAGCCTGAGCGGAGCTGCCCTTTAGGTTGTGGCGTGGAGGAGACAATGGAGCACTTTCTGGTTCAGTGCTGGGGGGCTTGCAGAATCTGGGAGGAGGTGGCCAATAGGTTAAAGATTAAGAGGTTAAAAGATCTGACCTACCTAGAAAGAGTCTACGGAGTGTCCCCACTGTGTCCAGAAATCCACCCAGAGACCCTGTACCTCATTATAACCACCATAAAGTATTACCATTGGCACACCCGAACCCGCACCTCCATGTACCGCGAGCCTTTCCAGCACAAGGAGGCCGCAGACCTGATAATCTCTGAGTTACGCTGGATCCGAGGCCGAGAAAACAGGAGGTTATGGCATGATGTGTCCCTGTGATAACCCGGTACCTACCCCCCCCCCCGACCTGTAGCCTGATGGGTCCTTACTGACTAATCATTAACAGTATTGACATGATGGATAATGAATAGTGTGTAGTAGTAGCAGTAGTTCTGCTGTGTTATGTTTATTTTGTATACAATTATGTTTTTTCTTTGTATTCTGTATTAATGCTGATCAGCTGAGTTTTGTTTGTTTGTTTACTAATAAAAATTCCCTTATACCCTAATAGATTGTAAGCTCTTCTTCCTTCTGTATCCTCCCTTATACCCTAATAGATTGTAAGCTCTTCTTCCTTCTGTATCTTCCCTTATACCCTGATAGATTGTAAGCTCTTCCTCCTTCTGTATCTTCCCTTATACCCTAATAGATTGTAAGCTCTTCTTCCTTCTGTATCCTCCCTTATACCCTAATAGATTGTAAGCTCTTCTTCCTTCTGTATCTTCCCTTATACCCTGATAGATTGTAAGCTCTTCCTCCTTCTGTATCTTCCCTTATACCCTAATAGATTGTAAGCTCTTCCTCCTTCTGTATCTTCCCTTATACCCTGATAGATTGTAAGCTCTTCTTCCTTCTGTATCCTCCCTTATACCCTAATAGATTGTAAGCTCTTCCTCCTTCTGTATCCTCCCTTATACCCTAATAGATTGTAAGCTCTTCTTCCTTCTGTATCTTCCCTTATACCCTGATAGATTGTAAGCTCTTCCTCCTTCTGTATCCTCCCTTATATCCTAATAGATTGTAAGCTCTTCCTCCTTCTGTATCCTCCCTTATACCCTAATAGATTGTAAGCTCTTCTTCCTTCTGTATCTTCCCTTATACCCTGATAGATTGTAAGCTCTTCCTCCTTCTGTATCCTCCCTATCCTAATTGTAACCTTGTCTTTCGTATTTGTATACAGCACATGCAGACTGTAAGCTGTACACTACTATATACCTCAACAGACTGTAATTGTATCTACCTGTTCTATCCTCTCATATGTTACGGGCTGCCTTTTTCCTCTTTAATATTCCACTGTAGGAGCTTTAGTATACTGTAGTCATCAGGGTGTGAGAGGTGTGCAAGGAAGAGGCCTTATCATCTGTAGTGCTGGCTGTGTCAGGCCAGGGAGGCATAATGGATCCTTGTAAAGTATAGATTACTAGTGTCAGTCTTGGTGCAGTGCTGGACAGCCATGGCAGAGGCCCAACATCTCTGAGCCACCCCTCCCATAGCGGACCTAAAATGTAGGTTTCTGTGTAACCAGGAGAAGGTTAACTGTCGCAGCGGGGGATCGTGGAGCCGCTTTCGCCATCCTCTGTGGCTAGGCCAGCGGCTGGTCCCTTCTCCGCCCGCTGGCTGCTTGGAGGTGATAAGATGCTATCTGATGGTGAGGGACGTGTTTGGCAAAGTCTGACATCAGTTACACAGAGGAGGGAGTTGTGGTGATGAGAGGAGGGAGAGCCGGGCCCGGCCCTGTGTCATAGCTGACACGACTCAGGCCCTCACAGTGGCCATAAACAGGCAGATCAGTGACCCATCTCTATGGTCTCCCAGTGATCAGTGAGGGCCCACCATTCACTTCCCCTCTTTCCTCCCAAAGATAAAGGCAAAGGGCCCTTTATATGACACTCACCAGCCTTATGGAACTACCTCTACCACTGAGAAGTCTTGTCCAATCACCTGCAAGGGATTTAAAGTGAAATAAAACCTGGGATTGTCACAACCCCGTGTCTTGTTTCCTTGCTTTGGGGGCATCCCAATTTGTGATGCCTCACTATGTGAAACACCTCAGATCCACATGCATACTCTCATCCAATCAGCGCCATAGGATGGCATATTAATGATCGGCATTATGGCTCTGTTTAGACAAGAGCTCTGCAATAATGAGCGGAAGAGGCCACATCCCGGATATTCCTGATATTGCTGTGGAGTGTGCTCCCACACCTGTCCTATCTGAATGACTGCATTCGGGAGCGCACATATGGGAACTAAGTCCAGAGATGTGCAGGATGCAGATACTGCTGTTTATATCGCCGAGGGACCCACCAGCAAAGGAGAGTTTTGTAGGAGAACCCCGGGGCTTCACACAGCGAGGCATCCTGATTTGGGACGCCCCAGGGGAAGGCCAGCATCCGGCCGTGGAATCTTTTATATACTCCAGGGCCAACCACACTGGGTTTTGTTCTGCTTTAAAGGGACAGGAAAAGCAAAACAAAAAAAATGACTCCCTTCCCAGTCCAGGCTCAATCCATTAGTGCTGTGGGATGTTTCAGGGCTATAATCTTCAAAGCTGAGAGAGTGTCCCCTCTAGAATGCCTATCAGTAGTGGGGGCTCATGTGATGCACCCCTTGCAGACAGTCAGGGACTGGACCTGCTCCCTTGTGACTGGCAGCAAGACATGTCAACCAAGACCAGCTGGGGAGTGTTCTTTTTGGCACTGGCATTTTTAAAACTGGGACTATTGCAGCCTGCAGGACTCCATGTGATCATGCCTGCAGGTGGGGAGGTAAGTATAGTGAAGGCTGGCCTAAATTCTCCCTTCCAAGTAGTATTCAGGACTATGGGTGCTTTTCCCCACCTACTTTACAGCTGCCCTGTCTTTTCCTCAAGAAGCTCTGTATGATGAGAGACAGGAAACAGCTGCACACTGTGGTTTCCTGTCCCCCATTATATGGTATTCCACTAGGAAAAGGTGAGTAATTTTCGAATGCAGAGCTCACTGATGAAGTGAGCAAAGGGTTAGGTTAGGTGCCCCTGTGGACCAGCACACTGCACATAGGAGAGATTAGGTTGACAATAAAGGGTTATTTCTCCAAGAGCCTTTCCTGGCATTAAAGGACACCTATCTGCAATGGATTCTGTCTCACGCGCACAACACAGAACACAGTCTCAGAAACAGGTACATTTCTGAGCCTTGGACCCAGATAGAGCAGCTGTGAGGGACAAAAAAGTGAGGGCTTCTTAAACAAAAAAGGGACTTTTTTAACAAATTATCCCTGGTACTGAAAATTGACCTTGTGCTTGATCTCATGTACTTCCATAAAACATAAAATCTATGAGAGCCACCAGGACTTGAGGGATATCACCAGCACAGGATGCCTGTACCAGTGACACCCATGGCATTTTTATTAGCTTATGGTCCAGTTTAGTTTATTTAAAACACTTTTTGCAATGTAGTGGAATCCCAAACACAGCAGGGTGTGGAAAACTTACCCTGAGACCGACCCAGAGACTTTCAGGGACCTAGGCAGTAGCAGCAAAGACCAGAGGTGAGGACTAGAAGACCATCATGGACCAAGGTGGCAGCAGCAGAATACTGTTAGGGACCCGGCAGGCAACAGTGGGGACTAGTGCCAGCAGCAGATACCAGTGGCAAGGAATGGGAGATAGAAAATGAAAAGTAGCAGACATATGGACACTTGGGCCTTTAGCTGCACTGAAAAAAAATGGCAGCTTACATTCTGCATACCTCCCAAGTGTCCCTGATTTGGAGGGACTGTCCCTCTTTTACGTCCATGTCCCCCTGTCCCTCATTGTTCTTCCATGTCCTTCTTTGAGGTGTAACTAGCAGATCTACATCAATACATTTTTCCATATATGTCCTATATAAAGTGTTTCTATTGTTGTAACTGTTACATAATATCTCCTATCCATCCCTCAATGAGGGGGCGTGGTCTAATTTAACAAATGTGCCTCTTTCCCACATGGAAAAGTTGGTAGGTATGCTAGTGGTTAAGGAAGCTGTCTCTGACCAGAGGGTTGCAGGTTCAATTCCCGGCAAGGACATGAATGTGCCCTGCTTAAGTGCAGCTACCTTCCCCACTGCCCCCGTCACGGCAGCCCTCCATTCCTGCATTTGCTGCTTGTGTTTGTCTCACTGCAGGAATAGGTTAAATGCAGAAGAAAAATCCCTATGTGTGTGCAAGTAAATAATGAAAAATCCAGCAATGAGAGCCCAGACCCCTTCATGCACCCCCATCTCCTGCTGATGGCTGAGCTGTTAAATACTTTGAATGGTGAGACCAGCAGGGATCTAGGTGGAAGCACTGGAGTCTAAAGGCAGCAGCAGCAGAGATCAGATGGTGAGGACCAGAAGAAAACCCAGGCTAAATGCTGGCCTGCCCCGCTGTGTGAAACCCCTCAGGTTGTCCACCTTTCTCTGGTCCAGCGGTGCATGCGCGGGCTCTTGTCCAATCACTGCTGTTTGCCATGCCTATCTAATTCATCAAATGGCTTGGATTGTTTACAATGAAGAGTGGCGCATCCTCAAGCTGTGTGGACGCTCCCACCCTGACCATTCAGATAGGCTGGGGTGGACGCTCTTGCTCCCTTATTGAAGCCCATCAGACCCATTTGCCAAATGAAATAGACACGGCAAACAGCTCTGATTGAATGAGAGCCCACACATGCGCCATTGGGGTGAGTTGTACTGGGGAGTTTCACACAGTGGGGCATCGCAATTCAGGTTTTGTTCCACTTTAAGGGACCCAGGAGGCAGCAGCAGCAAAGACCTGTGTCAGTAATAGCGACTGGCAGCAACGATCTGAAGACAATCATGGATCCAGGCAGCATCAGAGCCTGGTGGCAAGAACTAGGAAACAGTCAGGGACCCAGGTGGCAGCAGTGGAGATTAATGCCAGCAGCAGAGACTGGTAGTGAGGACCAGGAAGAGACCATCAGAGAACTAGGAGACAGTCAGGGACCCAGGCTGCAGCAGTGGAGATTAGTGCCAGCAGCAGAGACTGGTAGTAAGGACCAGGAAGAGACCATCAGAGAACTAGGAGACAGTCAGGGACCCAGGCTGCAGCCGTGGAGATTAGTGCCAGCAGCAGAGACTGGTAGTGAGGACCAGGAAGAGACCATCAGAGAACTAGGAGACAGTCAGGGACCCAGGCAGCAGCAGTGGAGATTAGTGCCAGCAGCAGAGACTGGTAGTGAGGACCAGGAAGAGACCATCAGAGAACTAGGAGACAGTCAGGGACCCAGGCTGCAGCAGTGGAGATTAATGCCAGCAGCAGAGACTGGTAGTGAGGACCAGGAAGAGACCATCAGAGAACTAGGAGACAGTCAGGGACCCAGGCAGCAGCAGTGGAGATTAGTGCCAGCAGCAGAGACTGGTAGTGAGGACCAGGAAGAGACCATCAGAGAACTAGGAGACAGTCAGGGACCCAGGCTGCAGCAGTGGAGATTAATGCCAGCAGCAGAGACTGGTAGTGAGGACCAGGAAGAGACCATCAGAGAACTAGGAGACAGTCAGGGACCCAGGCTGCAGCCGTGGAGATTAGTGCCAGCAGCAGAGACTGGTAGTAAGGACCAGGAAGAGACCATCAGAGAACTAGGAGACAGTCAGGGACCCAGGCTGCAGCCGTGGAGATTAGTGCCAGCAGCAGAGACTGGTAGTGAGGACCAGGAAGAGACCATCAGAGAACTAGGAGACAGTCAGGGACCCAGGCAGCAGCAGTGGAGATTAGTGCCAGCAGCAGAGACTGGTAGTGAGGACCAGGAAGAGACCATCAGAGAACTAGGAGACAGTCAGGGACCCAGGCTGCAGCAGTGGAGATTAATGCCAGCAGCAGAGACTGGTAGTGAGGACCAGGAAGAGACCATCAGAGAACTAGGAGACAGTCAGGGACCCAGGCTGCAGCCGTGGAGATTAGTGCCAGCAGCAGAGACTGGTAGTAAGGACCAGGAAGAGACCATCAGAGAACTAGGAGACAGTCAGGGACCCAGGCTGCAGCCGTGGAGATTAGTGCCAGCAGCAGAGACTGGTAGTGAGGACCAGGAAGAGACCATCAGAGAACTAGGAGACAGTCAGGGACCCAGGCTGCAGCCGTGGAGATTAGTGCCAGCAGCAGAGACTGGTAGTGAGGACCAGGAAGAGACCATCAGAGAACTAGGAGACAGTCAGGGACCCAGGCTGCAGCAGTGGATATTAGTGCCAGCAGCAGAGACTGGTTGTGAGGACCAGGAAGAGACCATCAGAGAACTAGGAGACAGTCAGGGACCCAGGCTGCAGCCGTGGAGATTAGTGCCAGCAGCAGAGACTGGTAGTGAGGACCAGGAAGAGACCATCAGAGAACTAGGAGACAGTTAGGGACCCAGGCGGCAGCGGTGGAAATCAGGAGCAGCAACGACTGGTAGTGAGGACCAGGAAGAAGCTGGAACTAAGAACCATGAGAGAACTAGGAGGCTGGAAAAGAGAGGCTTCAATACAGGGACTTAGACAACAGCAGTAGAGACAGTGGTGAGCACTGAGCTGCACTCCATTACATGTGATGTATCTGCATTGCCCATCTATATTGAGGTGGAGAGGTTAAAGGAAATCTCCCCTTTTGCCAGGTTTTTGGGGTTCTGCCTCATTTTTTTCCTCTGCTGGAATGTAATATAAACATTTGTGTTATGATTGTGCCCCCAGACCTGTGATATACTTATCAGCATGCTGCTTCTGTACATTCCTATGACTCTGTCTTGGTAAAGTAGGAGCAGCTTTCCTTTAGTAAAGCTCTTACTATACTTTCTGACTACAAGTCCCAGAATCCTTTCACTGTAACAGGTGACTTCATTAGCAACTTTGGCTAAACAAAGCAGTAGTAATGACCTCTCCAGGTTGAAAAAATGCTGCCAGTAACACTTTAGCTACTGGCGCACAAGACTGTGATCCCCTCGCCTATTTGAAGAGGTTGAATTAATGCAGAAGGGGTTAAACCTGTTGTCTCTGCTTTAGCCAATCAGATGATTAGCAAGCCAGAGTCAATGAGTTTCTGATATGTGCTGTAGAACAACACTTTGGTGTACATTGCTAACATAAACACATTGTTGCTGGGAAAAGTGTTTTATTTTAAAACATGGAGTTGCAAACAAATAGAAAAGAAAGAAAAACAGATGAGCTCAGCACCTTGAGCACGTCATTTCTGCACACGATAATGGAAACTTTTTAAAATTTAAGTGAGAAGTTCTCTACAGTTAGTGAATAATCCTATTAAACTAGCTGCCCCCGAGGCATCTTTACTATCTTGGCCAACTGATAGGACCCTCAGCCAAGCTTAGGGGCATTATCTATTAAAATGTGCCCCCCCACCTCATTGGAGAATCACTCTGCTTAAAGTGGACCAAAACCCAGGATTTTGACTATCCTGGGTTTTGGTCCCTGCCCCTGGGCACCCCCCAGGTCGCCCGATTTCACTCACTTTTCCCCAGTTCTACGGCGCATGCACAGCCCTCTTGTCCAAACAGCACACTTGGAAACCGTTCCCACCCCCTTCATCTAATAGCTTGTCTAGGTTGAGCGGATCCAAGCACGTTGGCGGCCGCATCCCCTGCTGCCCTCTAACAGGGAGCATGCCCACACTGGCCATTCACAAATGCCTGGCGGGAGCACGCACCCTGCTAAGAGGGTAGCAGGGATGCGGCTGCAGCTCGCTCATGCGCTGTTGGACTGGGAAAGAAAGTGAGTTTCCAGGCAACCTGGGGGGTCTCACACAGTGGGTCATTCCGATTCCGGATGCCCCGGCGGAAGGGAATCCAGCGGAACATGGGTTTTGGTCCACTTTAAAGTGGACCAAAATCCACCCTGGCGTCTATGAGACTCCAGGGCAGACATACTCACTCCCCCCCTGTGTCAACCCCCCCCCCATGTCGCCCAAAAACTCATCCCCACTATCCCTTTAGCAGGGAGCGTGCCCATGCCAGGCATTTGTGAATGGCCGTCGTGGGAATGCTCCCTGTTAAGGGACGACATTGGATTGGACGAGAGTGCTGCACATGCGCCACAGGACGGGGGAGGGTAAGTGAGATCGGGTGAACTGGGGGGTTTCACACAGCGTGGCACGGACCATAACCCAGGATAGTCAAAATTCTGGGTTTTAGTCCACTTTAAAGTGGTGAGCTTTCCCTACTTATTAAATGCCTCATGCCTCACCCAGAAAACTTCTCTGCCAAAGTCAAATCAAAACCCAAGTGCTACAGCCTATGTCAGTGCTATGTCAATATACAAATTGTACAACTGTAATAAATAGACGGTGGATAGCTCGATGGGGGCTTTTCCACCATCCTGGTGATGTCTTTCTTCCTAGTCATTCCAGAGAGGAGAAATGCCAACTCTATGACAGCGGTCATCCATGAAAGTAGCTGCTCCTGCAATTCGGCAGCCTCATTGTGCAATACTTTCTCTGTGGAGAAGTTATGTGCGAGTTATATCTGGGGTGGGAAGATCTTATCTAGCAAGTTTCTTTTCATCTGACTTGATAAGGAAGAGATCACCCTCAGCTCCTGATTACCAGCTCATTATCTGCAATAGGGAAGAGTCCCACAACTTGTTCTAAACTAGGTATGCTGTGAGATTACCCTGGTCATATGCAAATAAAACATGTAAGTAAGCTCCAGTTAGAATTTTTTATTGTGATTTTTTGGGGTATGACTTAGTGATAAGTTTTGTACACCTAGTACCCTTCTAGTTCCCATCTGACTCCATCCTGTACCCCTAATATCTATTCAGTTTCCCCCTGACTTCATCCTGTACCTCTAATATACATCTATCTCCCTTCTAATTCCATCCTGTACCCCTAATATCCTGACTCCATCCTGTGCCCGTAATATCCATCCAGCTCCCCTCTGACTCCATTCTATACCCACAATATACATCCAGCTCCTCTCTGACTCCATCCTGTACCCCTAATATCCATCCAGCTCCTCTCTGACTCCATCCTGTACCCCTAATATCCATCCAGCTCCTCTCTGACTCCATCCTGCACCCCTAATATCCATCCAGTCTCCCCCTAACTCCAGCCTGTATCCCTAATATACATCTATCTCCCCTCTAATTTCATCCTGTACCCCTATTATCCTGACTCCATCCTGTGCCCGTAATATCCATCCAGCTCCCCTCTGACTCCATTCTATACCCACAATATACATCCAGCTCCCCTCTGACTCCATTCTGTACCCACAATATACATCCAGCTCCCCTCTGACTCCATTCTGTACCCACAATATACATCCAGCTCCTCTCTGACTCCATCCTGTACCCCTAATATCCATCCAACTCCACTCTGACTCCATCCTATACCCATTATATCCATCCAGCTCTTCACCCGGACTCCATCCTGTACTCCTAATATCCATCCAACTCCACTCTGACTCCATCCTATACCCATTATATCCATCCAGCTCCCATCTGACTCCATCTTGTACTCCTAATATCCATCCAGCTCTTCACCCGGACTCCATCCTGTACCCCTTATATCGATCCAGCTCCCCTCTGACTCCACCCTGTACCCCAAATATAGATCCAGTTCCCCTCTGACTCCACCCTGTACCCATAATATCCATCCAGTTCCCCTCTGATTTCATCCTATACACCTAATATCTGTCCGGCTTCCCTCTGATTTCATCCTATACACCTAATATCCGTCCGGCTTCCCTCTGATTTCATCCTGTACCCCTAATATGCATCCAGCTCCCCTCTGACTCTGTCCTGTATTCCTAATATCCACCAAGTTCCCCTATGACTCCATCCTGTATCCCTAATATCCACCCAGTGTACCTCCAACTTCATCCTGTACACCTAATATCCATCCAGCTCCCCTCTGACTCCATCCTGTACCCCTAATATCCATCTAGCTCCCCTTTGATTACATCCTATACCCCTAATCCAGATAGACATTTGTGGTGTAACAGGAACCAGCTTTACCAGAACATGCAAGCAGTAAGAGAATTTCACCTTCACATGGTGGCTAACACAGACAGGAAAAGAAGTCACAGAGCAGAGCAGAATATACAGGAAACACAACACATCAGAAAAATGCATAGAGAGACTACAAAAAAAGCAAAACAAGGTTTGTTAATCTGGGCAGATCAGGTTGGAAAACAGACCAGTCTGCAACCTGGCAGAGTACCAGTTCCCCTCTGACTCCACTCTGTACTTCCCTCTGATTTCATCATGTACCCCAAATATGCATCCCGTTCCCCTCTGACTCCATCCTGTACCCCTAATATTGATCCAGCTCCACTTGACTCCATCCTGTACCCCTAATATCCATCCATCTCCCATCTGACTCCCCCCTGTATCCTTAATATCCATTCAGTTCCCCTCTGACTCCACCCTGTAACCATAATATCCATCCAGTTCCCCTCTGATTTCATCCTATACACCTAATATCCATCCTGCTTCCCTCTGATTTCATCCTGTACCCATACTATGCATCCAGCTCCTCTCTGACGCCATCCTGCATTCCTAATATCTACCCAGTTCCCATATGACTTCATCCTGTACCCCTAATATCCATCCAGCCCCCCTATGACTCCATCCTATACCCCTAATATCCATCCAATTTCCCTCTGACTTCATCCTGTACACTTAATATCTATCCTGATTCCCTCTGACTGTATCATGTACCCCTAATATGCATCCAGCTCCCCTCTGACTCTATACTGTACCCCTAATATCCATCCAGCTCCCCTCTGACTAAATCCTGTACTGCTAATATCCATCCAGCTCCCCTCTGACTCAATCCTGTACCCTCTATATCCATTTAGCTCCCCTTTGATTACATCATGTACCCCTAATCCAGATAGACATTTGTGGTGTAACAGGAACAAGCTTTACCAGAACATGCAAGCAGTAAGAGAATTTCACCTTCACACAGTGGCTGACACAGACAGGAAAAGAAGTCATAGAGCAGAGCTGAATATACAGGAAATACAACACAGCCGAAAAATGCACAGAAAGACTACAGAAAAGCAAAACAAGGTTTGTTAATCTGGGCAGATCAGGTTGGAATACAGACCAGTCTGCAACCTGGCAGAGTACCACCTACTCGTACCACTGGTTAGGAACCACTCTTCCAGAGTATCACTGAGTAATCTACAGTGTTATTAATTAAGACTATTACTGAGTAATCTAGCATATCAATGAGTAACATAACATATTACTAAAGAATCTGTCGTATATCTATCGTCTATCAAGTCACTTACAATACAACTGAGAAATGTAAAGTATTATTGTGTAATCTATCATATCATTGAGTAATCTAGATCAGGGTCTCCCAACCTATTTTAATCAAGTGCCACTTTCCGTTTTTTGATTATATCAGATATCACCCTTAAACAGCCATTTAAAGTGAATGAATCACCAAAAAAGTTTTATTACAGTTTATTTTTTATTTACGGTGCAAATCAGACCTGGGTGTAGTATAGATGGCAGCAGATTAGGTTGGGGTAGGGAAGAGATCTCAAGTACCACCCCTGTTTTAGACCATATATACTCTAAAGTTTGCAAACTAGGTCTGGCCTTTGCTCCTCTTTGAATCCTGGTGGTTGTTCCATGTAGATGTCTTCTGTTATCTCGCCATGTGCCAATGCTGTTTTTACAAAAAACTGTTTCACTTGCATTTTCCCTGTGAAAGCTACTGTCAGCAAAGTCCTCTATGTAGCATGCTTGCCTACTGGAGCAAATGTCTCTCCATAGCCCTCTCTATATTTTTGAGAATAGCCCTTGGTTAGTATAGTTCTTGCTTTGTATTGCTCCACTGTGCCATCTGCATTATACTTCACTTTAAAAGTCCATTTGCAACCTATGGCTTTCCTTCCAGGTGGTAGTTTTGTAAGTGTCCATGTTTTAGTGTCATACATGGATTTTATCTCTTCCTTTGCAGCTTTGATCTGTTTTCTGGCTTCCCCTTTTGAAAGCTGAGATATATCTTCCCAAGTTGCAGGTTCATTGGTACTGGCAGTGTTTGCCTTGTATGAGAGACGTACAGGTGGTTTACCTCTGTTTTCTCTCGTTGAGCATCTTGGTTCAGGGTCTGAGCATGCTTGTGTCTGCTCTTCAGTACTGGTAGGTTCTGCACTCACTTCAACTGTTTGTTCAGAAGAAAAGAGTCTGTTCTGCTGTCATTGCCGCCATATCCCAATATTTCTGTGGTAGTCCAGAGTCTGTCAGCATACCTCTGATCATTTCAGTCATAGTTATGTTCTTTCTTTCACTACCCCATTTTGCTCTGATGTGTATGGCACTGTCTTTTGATGCACTATTACACTCAGCTTTAGGTACTCTTGTTCTTTGTGTCCTATGAATTCACCTCCATTGTGTCACCTCGAAGAGAGGCTTCCTCTGAAACTTGTTACTTGTCTTTACTACATAGTGCTGTCATTTGTCAAGAACTTCACTCTTGTGCTGCATTAGGTAAGTGACTGTATATGTTGGAACAGTCATCTATGAAAGTCACTATGCACTTGTTGCCTCCAGGTGTAGGTGGGTTCAGGGGACCACATACATTAGTGTGATCTAGGTCATGTGGTCTTGAAGCTCTGTTCTGACTGGGTTTAGGAAGTGTTGCTGTTGTAGCTTTGGATTTGATGCAACACTCACACTTAACAGTAACTGGACAAGAGGATACTGTTAGATCTTTCCTCAGATTTCCTTGTTGTAGTTCTTGTATGCATTCTGGGTGTCTAGATGCCTGTGCCACATGTGTATACAGTCATTGTGTTTATTCCTTCACTGTGTTCAGGGGATACAGATGGTCATCTAGTTTGGCACTCTCTATGGTCTGCTTGCCATCCAGGGTAGAGCACTTGTCACCTTGGAAATTTACAGTCTTTTGGCTGTCAGACACTTCACAGATAAGTTCCCTCCTTCAAGATCAGGAACATAAAGCAAGTCCTTCACTGGTATGGCTATGTTGTGTCCCGCATCATTGGTGCATACAAGGGTTCCATGCCCATACCCCTCTGCATGTATTTCACTTCCATCTGCAAGGTAAATAGTCTCTGTTATTCAGAACTTCTGTCAAAAAGCTTATATCACTTGCCACGTGATTGAGTCAATGCACCAGCCTTGAAATGTATGGCTGTCTGTCAATATAAATGTGGCATTCCAGTTCCCTTCACATGGATTCGAGATTGTGGCTTTGACTTTCTGTTTAGTATAAAGAGGGACGCTGTCTTATTTGCTCTGCTTTCCATATAGTACAGTCTCTATTTATGTGTCCCTGTTTGTTGCATCTAAAGCACACCATGGTTTCATTCCTGTGTATTTTTGTGTCTGTAGCTTTAAGAGCGGTTCTGGTGTTGGCTTCAGTGGAGTCATGCACAAGCTCCTTTATTCACTGATACTCATCTATGAGCCTGGTGTTTACAAATGCTAGTGTCAGATCTGTCTCAGGCCGTGTCTCCAGCGCATTAATCATTGAGGTGTATGTATCGGACATACTTAGTTGCTTATTCCTATGCTTATCCTTCCTATTCAGTACCCTTAATATGCAGCCATTGCTTAGCTGAATCAACAGTAACTATGTCTTCAGTTTCCATCTAGCTCCTTTGCAGGGATTTGGGAAGACTAATCTGAAAACATCTCCCTTATTCCTCCTATTCCATATATTTGGTGCTAGGGAAGAGGATTGGCTGCAGGGAAAATCCATACCAGCTGCTTTTGGTCTAATTTGGTTAGACCTCAAGCTCAAGTTCTTTAGACCTGAACTAGCTCCTGACTCATAAAGTACCTCTTAAATGATCTGTAACCTGGGACAAAACCCAACTCTCAATAATTAAACCTGAAAGTCAACTTAATACTTCCCACTTCCCCTCAGAGGAACTCTAGAGCATTCTACTTTGGACCTGACCCTACCCACAGAACCTGATATGCTACCGACAACCGAACATGCACCTCAAAGTGGACCGAAAGTCAAAAGAGCCAGCCCTGAAATCTAAATGACTCCAGGGCCGGCCGACTCCCACTCACCAGGGCATCCCAAATTGTGGGAAATCCCTCTTTGGCAAATCCACAGCGCATAAGTCAACTGTGGCTGATTTACACTAACCCATTAGATCTGTCTAAATGGCTGGCACGGGCATACACAGCTGAAGTGAAGCATGTAGAACAGTACCCCACTTGGTAAACGTAAAACCCAATCGGGGCCTGAAGTTTTTTGAGGTAAAGAAGCTCTCTGCACTTTAGTAAATAACCCCTATAAGCATTAGACACCCACTTATCGTAGCTAAGGGGTTATGTTGGGACTCAGCACACAAGAGAAGGCCCTTTCCTGTTCATTACTGGTTTTTGTGATGACGGACTCCAGCATGTTCGATGATAAGAGGGGTTATGAATTACCGGCCACACCACTCCACCCCCAAACAGCAAAACTTTTTTCTGTTTTACAAGGGCGGGGCGACAGGAGGGACACCAGTGTATCAGAAGGCACAAGTGACAGAGGGCTGATGATGCCGAACAGAGAAGACATCTGTGAGGACTCCCTGTAGTGCAAAGGGTTAAATGACAAGATAAAGGGGGCTAGTTAGAGATACGGTGGGATGCTAAAGGGTTAAACACCCCAGAAAAAAGTTCTAGCACTATTCTTCAGCTACAGGTATGTTGCATTTATTTAATATTTATCATTCTATTCTTCTCCTTTTTCTTAATTAATAGTCTGTAGAGAATATCTCGCATTCCTGAGAGTAGCTTTAAGGTAAAGCGGGATCTTGCGAAACACTTTGAGCCACTATGAGATAACCTCAGCAGAGGGCACTCCCAGCATTTCCAAGGAACAAAGTATTTTCCAAGTATCTAGTATTATTATATTATGATGATGATGATTATTATGTATAAAGTGTAACTTTGCTGTAACACAAATTAAATATGTGAACTAACACTGCCAGCATGCCCAAAGAACCCTCTAAATACATTCATTTTTTAATGTTTATTATTCAGTAGTCTACAGAATATATGATCGTGACTTTGCTGTAACACAAATAGTTCACTATTGGTGAACTAATGCTTCCAGCAAGTCCAAGGGATTTCCCAAGTAGTATTAAGGGCCTAATTTATCAAGCACTTCTGCCAGGCAATGCCATTTCAGTGAAAATTACAGTAGTGCAAACCATCATTTCTAAAATGATCAGCATGCTGCAGGACCACTAATGTTTTAGTAAATGTGCTTTTTGCAGTGTAGCAACATGCGCAAGTGAGAAAAAGAATTATAAATTATATTTATCACCACTCTAATTTGCACCAAACTGTCTGGCATAAGTGCTTGATAAATCAGGCCCTTAGTATTCATATATTCTTAAATATAATAAGAAAATGTTAGTAAAATCATTTCTATATTACACATCTCCCTCATTTCTGGGTGTACCTTTGCACATAGAAGATTCCCCCCCAGCTCCCGGTGAACTATAATATTTCCAGGGGGCGCCATAAAAATGTTTAATATATTTAATATGAATAGATTATTATTGTATAAAGTGTATAGAACATATCTGCTTTATATCTAAATGTAGCTTCCTGCTAACTGAGATGTTACTAAACATGCCGATAACTTCTGCGATTGGTGAACAAACGCTCCCAGCATTCCCATATGGACCCAATCAAGAAAGTTTCATATATTTAAAAGTATATATATTTTTTAATTATCATTGCTATTGCCTTTCATTGGCGTCCTAGTTGGTGATTCAGCAACAGTGCCATTTTTTGTTGACATGTTGTCTCAGGTTTTTCCCTCTTAAAGTGATTTTTTTACTACCATGAGAATTTTTTTCTACTCTTAGTGAATTGAGGCCATCATCTTTGCTTTTGGTGAAGCCATTTAGAGGCCAGTTTATCACTATCGCCTCATAGCTCCACTTGAGTGTCTGTGGAGAGACGCTATTAGCGCCTCGGCTGCAAGGCCGGCCATAGGCAGACAGCGCTGTTCGTGTTTAACGCTGTAGGCTACCCGTGACTCTGTGTTTTGTTTGTTTTTTTGCCAATGGAGATAGCGACAGGTAGTGGCGGTGGGGAGAGCCAGAAATTGAATTTCATTGGATTTATCATGCAAATTAACAGCGCCAACATGGGCGCTCTGAAACCACGATACTCAGGCATACATCACCATGTGCAATACAACTGGGGATAGCTGCACAGTGACCAAGCAAAAACACATGGAATGACATTGGGGACATACAAACGACATGACACATGATTGGCAGGCATGAAAACGCAAGTTAGCCGCCGGTAAGTACAATAATGAACAAAACCATTAGTCCAGGGATCCTGTGTCAAAAAATCTAAATAGGCTAACCACAAGTTATTAAAAAAAATGGACTGGATTGGCTAATTGAAGTCAATGAAAGAATGAGCGTCTGATATGATGTGGTGCTAACAAAGCACCCGGTGCTCTTCATACATGGAAAGTTACATGGCACTAGGTGAGGCGCTAAGTTTCTTTGCCTCATAAATATGACTTGCTGTTGGCACTCACGAAAAACATATGTGGCTACGTGCCGCTACGTGGCGTTAGCGTTTCTTAAATTAGGCCCTTAGTAGAGCTAACAGACCATAATGTATTATAATATTATTCAATAAATATATATTTATATATATTATAGTATATAAACAAATATACCATATTATCATATTATTTTATAAAATATATATATTTCTTGAGCTAAAAAAATGTAAAAAAAATGTATCAAATTACTTTTCGGTATGAGAGGTGGTGAGATATTGTGAGTGTTTTTCCTCAATCTGAACACCATAAAATTATTATTTTTATTTCTTTTCAAAAAATAAAAATACCTGTGATAGGGCAATAGTACAGGGGAGGGGGGGTGTTTTTTAATGAGTTCTTTTATTTTAGAAGTTTGGAAATACCGTGTTTCCCCGAAAGTAAGACACCCCCGTTTGTAAGACGTATGGGGTGTTTCAGAGGGTTGGCCTAATATAAGCCGTACCCCGAAAGTAAGACGTATGTCTTACTTTCGGGGAAATAACATTGTTGTCGCACGGGACCTACCTGAGAGGAGGAGAGGCGGCGGTGGATCCGGGGCTGCGAGCAGAAGACGAGCGGCGGTGGATCCGGGGCTGCGAGCAGAAGACGAGCGGCGCCGGGTACAGAGGCTCTCACTGCAGCTGCGGGTGCTGCGAGGAGCCTGACGTGGAGATCATCCCTGCGCATGGGGCACGCCCACCGACCTTCGCGCAACACCCAGGAAGTGCCGGTAAGTGCGCGCGTGTGTGTGTGTGTGAGAGAGAGCGGCGTCAGGGGCCCAGGCTGACCCTCTGCTGGTGCTGTGCTGTCAGAGGCCGGGGGGAGAAGACGGATTCACAGCGGAACTCGCAGGTGGGTGATGTGAGGGGGACGCAGGGGGTATGACGAGGGGGGCAGCTTGGGCCGGGGGTTCCCTCCATGCTGCCCTTGTGTCATCTGTAAACTACTGCAGCACCCTTACTTGTCTGACCCACACAGATGCTGCAGTACTACAAGTCCCAGCATGCCTTGTTTATCCTCTGTAAAGGCAAGGCATACTGGGAATTGTAGTTCTACAGCATCTGGGTGATCCCTACTTTACAGTCTGACTGTGGAATCTTTGTGGTGGCCATCTTGCACAGACAGGACAAGCAAAGGCTCCAACATTTAAAGCGGAACCCCAGCCAGAGCTGATCAATTTGAATTAGGTCCACTTAGATGTGGGCAGGGTTACAACCCTTTATCTGTCTTTGACTCCTCTGGGGAGATCTAGGGGCTCATGTACTATCATGATCACCCTATGGGGTGAGCTTGTCATTTTTTCCAATATAAGACATACCCCGAAAGTAAGACGTAGTGGGGCTTTTGGGGATAAAAAGAAAGTAAGACGGTGTCTTACTTTCGGGGAAACACGGTAAGAGTTGCCCACCAGGACTAACAAAGTGTTGATACATTTCCATAGGCTGCTGTTATTGCTAGACTTAATGAAATAACATTTTTAACTTAAAAAAAAAAAAATCTAACTTGTTAAAAATAATCGGCACCTTACCTGTAAAATTGCCCCATCACAAGTGAAGGGGGGTTTTGATCTTTAAATAAAATAAAACTATTTTTTTTTTAATTTTATAGTGTGAAGAATGAGGGAAAAAACGTCTCTAATACTTATAAATCACTTAAATAATCCAACAAAATGTAAACTTACCACTGCTGTTAGTGAATATACATATATATATATATATATATATATATATATATATATATATATATAAATATATATATATAGCATATAGTATATGACAGTGTATAAGCTTACCTTGGTATAGAGTGCTTCAGTGTTTGTGGGTCTCGGGTTTTTATCACATTATGGGCCCTATTTATGATGTGCGCTGTTTAGCATCTTTCTTGTGGCTATAGCGCCAGATTTGGAGTGCCGGCATTTTTGCCTTTTTTGGTGCTGCTATTTTGACTACAATGGCACTAGAAGTCGCAGTATCAGATGTTAACGGGCAGGCGGATTCATTACTAGCGGCAGGTAGCGACAGATGAGCGTCTGTAGCAGGCATTTCAGAGCGCCCGCTAGTAGTCGCTGTGCTCGGCCGTGGGTCGCTAGTTCAGAGCGCCTCAGTTGCTGTGCAGCATTGTTGCATACAATGTGGGGAGTCGCTATATGAGCAGTACAGCGCTGTATGGGAGCGACTGGTCAGTGCGACCAACTCACACCACATTTATCAAAAAAACAGCCTTACACACCGGCGCTCAAAAATGCTTTGCTGTAGCCCATAGCACCGGAGGCTATGTGATTAACCTTTTAAGTGCCAGCCTACCTGGAGTTTTTGTCACCCTTTGTTGCCAGACCATTTTGCACTATTTTGCGCTCCCCATGTTCAAATGTGATTTTTGAAGGGATTTCCAGGGATTTCCCAGGAAAATGATATATTGTTTTTTTCAGCATAGTCTGGGCTTTAACATGAAATGTCTTGTTTGTCATTTCTTAGGTGCATTCTTAATATTTTTGGGTGAAATATGTGCAAAAAAATAAAAAAAATCTATTTTTTTACAATTTGTAGTGTTTTTTTGTAATAAAAAATGTAAGTTTGTCAATAAAATCTTATTGCGTGTGAAATCCCAATTTCTCCCGGTTACAGCAGTACCACATATGTATAGATAGACACCCTTTCCTGCCCAGGAGACTCCCCCAAACTGAAATAGCGCTTTAGGGGATTTTCAGATAAAATACAACTGTGATATGCGCTATGCGCACCTTGCAGTTTTTCCAGAAAAACAACCCTTTACATTTGAAATACCCCCCACAAACTATATATTCTCTGGAAGTACACACCTCAGGCTTTCAATTTGTACCAGGCTTGTTGATGTGGCCACAGTTTTCTGGAAGTAATTCCTCAATGTATTCTTTGGTTGCAAAGAGTTTCCCTAAAAAAAGGATAAAAAAGCAGAATCAAAGCCACATTTTCCTAAAAAAACTATTTACAAACAAGCAAAAATTGACTTGCAATCGTCCCAGCCTTGTGAACTGGTATAGGGATCTCTTGGACCCCTTACCAGTTCACAAGGGGTTAAGTGTAAAAAAAAACACACCACACACAGAGAAAAAAAATATATATATTTTTTTAATACTTACCTTCCATCCATCCTGGAGCACTGTGTCCCTCGGCAATCATTGGCTTCTGCTCACCTGCTGGAAGCCTTTTATAGCTGCTGGGCGAAAGAACATAAGGGGTTAATTTAAAAAAACGACATAGGGTCCCCCCTCCCGGGGGGGCATTTTTTTGGAATTTTAAGGGTTAAAAACCCTTAAAAATCCCCCCAAAAAATGAAATGGGGTCCCCCTTAACCAGCATTACCAGCCCGGGACCAGCTATGGGGGCTGGTAGGAACAGAGTGGAGGGGCCAGCTTTTGTGGCCCCCCACCCTGCAGCCTACAAGCCCACATAGCCTATGTGGGCCCGGGCTCTTCTGCCCCCCCTGGGCTTTGGGGAGGCAGGTAATAGGGGGGGGTGCCGGGGTTAATGGCAAGTCACCTGCGGCTAGCAGGTGACTTGCCAGCCCCCAGCCTTGTGAACTGGTATAAGGGGTCTCATGGACCTCTTACCAGTTCACAAGGGGTTAACAGTAAAAAAAAAAACACACTGACACATAAGAAAAAAGGACTTTTATTAAAAAATAAAAACTTTTTTTACTTTACTTACCTCCGATCGTCAGCTCCTTTGTCCCTCGATGTGATGACAGATGCGATCATGCTGGCTACAGTAGCAGAGGGGCAGGTGATGACCTGATCACCTGCCCCTCTGCTCCTGTGGCCAGCATGATCGCATCTGAATGAAGATCAGCAGGGAGCCAGGACGAGACCCGGTGAGTGACGTCTTAACGGCAAGATGGCGGCGCCCGTCGGGAGAGGAGGGGGAGAGCCCTTTCATGCTCTCCCCTGAAGCTGAAGAGCCAGGGGGGGCAATCGGAGGCCCCCCCAGTGAAGAGGAGACCCGGAGGGAGGCGGCGCGGCTGCAGGTAAGTAAATGTCATTTTTAATTTTTTTTTTTTTACAGTTAGCAGCTGCTGCTGCTGCCGAAAGGGGGGGGGGGGGCGCTATTCCGCTCTCCTGGAGCCATCCGAGCCCCCACGGGGGATCGGATGGCGCCAAATTAAAGAGGAGACCTGGCCAGATCCAACGAGGGGGGAATTTTACGTGGCTGGCACTTAAGTGGAGGAGAAGCAACCACGTACATTTTACGTGGCTGGCATTTAAAGGGTTAAAGGCTGTACCCACCAGTAACAAAGCGAAAACATATGGAATTACATTGTAATAACATTGTGACATGAACACATTAATACCAGACCTGTAATGTCAATTCTGCATAAATATATAAAAATTTAAAAAATGGCTTTTTCAAGGCCAGGTCGAGATCCCAACATTATTTGTGAAAAAAAAATGAATAATAAAAACACCCTGTTTAAAGAGAAGTAAAAGAACGTCCATTGAAATGTATGGGAGAGCGACAGGTAGCGAGAGGCAAGACATTGCGCTCTGCAAGGCTGAACACCGAAGCTGTTCGCTGAGGCTGGGATAATGATGAATCGTACGCTACATGGCGTTATCCCAGTCGCTCAACAGAATCCGCTTGATAAATGTGTAATTGCTTGCCGTGTCCGGCGTTCACCTGTCGCTACCTGTTGTTTACAAGGCACTACCTGACTCTATCCCTTCATGAATTTGCTTTGATTGATTTATTGTCCACCATGTGTCAGTGCCTGTTGGACCCTACTGCCGATTATCCCAGCACCAGTGAGAGCCAGTTTGTAGCGCCGTCTTTTCGGCGCTGCACAGCGTATTTAAGAATTTTTTTCCTCCTTAAAAAGATTGGCGCTGTATTTTCTTGGTGCTGGTCAATGTTTCATCAAGCTGCGTATTAGTTGTTGTTTATTACACAATGGTAAGTAAGAGAAGCCATGAAATGTTAAAAAATTTAATATACACTAAAAAATTGGTGACATCTAGGTCCTGCGTTTCCATTATTGACAAGTCACAATGCAAGTTCTGTACCAAAAAATGTGCGTAATATGAATTATAAGCATAAAAACACTTCAAACCAGTACTACCCAGTGTGCTCTATGGGATCTTGACCTACATCCCCTACTTTCAACTGGCGCTGCTTCAACCAGAGCACTTGGCGCTGCAACCATTTGAGCGCTAGTGTTGAATAAGCCCGCCGAGGCAAAAAAGTGGCGCTGTTTGGCATTTCATAAATAAGGCTCCAAACTTTAAATGAAAACCATAGCCTTTAAAGCTCAATATATTTATAGAAGTGAGTCCTATAGATCGGTGCTTGGAGTCCCCAGCAGGCTAAACCTGTCCTTACACCTAACATTGCTCAATGAGTGCCCATATACAGTATCTGCACACAAGGGGCAGCCCTGTATACACCCCTCCATATAGCTGTCCTCCAATAGGCAGTTTATGTTAGAATTTTGTTTTGAACTACATTAGTTAATGCTGTAAATTAAAGTCCTTGTCCAGATTCATACTTTCCTCCCCCTTTATCCCCCTGGGAATAGTTTAGTAGATTATATGCAAGTACCTATCTTAAGCATAAACACTTTCTTTGCTTGCCGTGGTGCAGCTTTATGATTAATGAGCATGCTGTGCTGTGGACCACTCTGGCTTACTGTGCTTGCTCACTCTGAAAGCATCAAGGTGACAGACCACTTTTTGCAAGGTTCAGGAGGAATTAAAGTAAAAGGAGGGCAAACTTTGGAACCCTGCTACAACTTCTACCCTGCTCTGCAGGAACTGAAGCAGAGGCACATGGGTCATTCATCAGGTGAGCTGCTTGCTGCCATATTATTCCTGTTGGCTTTACAGTGCCTTTAAATTCTCCATCTGGGTAGTGAGACCCCGTGGCATAGCTAATTGTGACAGGGCCCTGGTGTGAACATTAGATGGGGCCCTTTCACGCCTCATACAGTAAACTTTTTCTGTATTTTAATTCAATTGGATGCAGCTAGACACCTAAAGACTTTTAAATGATGCCAAGTGAGCACAAATATGATAAATAAACTAGAGGTGCAACAATGATAGGGCCCCCCTGACCTTCTGGGACCCGTGCAATCGCACCCCCTGCACCACCTCAGTACAGAGGTTTTGGACCCATAACAGCTGAAATGTGTCCTGAGGCTGGAAGAATGAGGCTTTTGCATTGACCTGGGTGTGTAATATTCACAGTTTCAGTTTCTCTTATCGACCAAAATACAGAAGTGCTGCAGCTTTATTATCTCCTCTGGCAAATAGTTTAGTTATCACCCATGCCGAACACCATTGATGAATCACTGCTCCTCCACTTTATTCCATCATCTGCCCCTCCCAGGTATTTCCAGGTGCCTCCTGACACATAACATTTGATGGACAGACCTCCCAATGGAATGCCATTGTAATCAGGGCCGGATTATGAGGGGGGCGCAAGGGGCGTGAGCCCCGGGGCCTCCACCACTTGCCCTGCAAAGCGGGCCTCCACCAACCTTTGGGTTATGGTCTGCTCCAGGAGGCTTTTCGGTCTTTGGTCTGACAAGCCAGGTACGAAACCAAAGCTACCACAGGCAGGAGGGAGAGTCTAGAGCAGCAATGCTACAGTGATGGGTGGGTGCAGAGCTGTCAATCGGGGGTCGCTCACTGCACATAAGCCACCAAACACAGCCGCTGGCAGCTCAACTGTTTTCTGCTGGACCTTCTGGGCGACTACACTAATGGCAAAGCAGGAGTGGGCAGGTGCCAGATAACTACCAGTTACTTGGCAAGGAAAAAAAAATACTGTATCTGGGGCCTCCACCAGATTTTGTGCCCAGGGGCCTCCACCACACTTAATCCGGCCCTGATTGTAATATATCATACTTTCCTATAGAGTGTATTGGATGGACTGCACAATGCTCAGGCCCAGCCAAATGCACATCACCCTATCATTCTTTGTACCCTAATAGATTGCAAGCTCTTCTCCTTCTGCATTCCCTGTATACCCTAATAGTGTGCAAGCTCTTCAACTTCTGTATCTTCTCCTATACTCTAATAGATTATAAGCTCTTCCTCTTCTGTATTCTCCCTTATACCCTAATAGATTGTAAGCTCTTTCTCCTTCAGTATCCTCCCTTATACCCTAATAGATTGTAAGCTCTTCTCCCTTCTGTATCCTCCCTTATACCCTAATAGATTGTAAGCTCTTCATCCTCTGTACTTCCCTTATACCCTAATAGACTGTAAGCTCTTCTCCTTCTGTATCCTCCCTTATACCCTAATAGATTGTAAGCTCTTCTCCCTTCTGTATCCTCCCTTATACCCTAATAGATTGTAAGCTCTTCTCCCTTCTGTATCCTCCCTTATACCCTAATAGATTGTAAGCTCTTCCTCCTTCTGTATCCTCCCTTATACCCTAATAGATTGTAAGCTCATCCTCCTTCTGTGTCCTCCCTTATACTCTAATAGATTGTAAGCTCTTCCTCCTTCTGTATCCTCCCTTATACCCTAATAGATTGTAAGCTCCTCTCCCTTCTATATACTCCCTTATACCCTAATAGATTGTAAGCTCTTCCTCCTTCTGTATCATCCCTTATACCCTAATAGATTGTAAGCTCTTCTCCTTCTGTATCCTCCCTTATACCCTAATAGACTGTAAGCTCTTCTCCTTCTGTATCCTCCCTTATACCCTAATAGATTGTAAGCTCTTCTCCTTCTGTATCCTCCCTTATACCCTAATAGATTGTAAGCTCTTCCTCCTTATGTATCCTCCCTTATACCCTAATAGATTGTAAGCTCTTCCTCCTTCTGTATCGTCCCTTATACCCTAATAGATTGTAAGTTCTTCTCCTTCTGTATCCTCCCTTATACCCTAATAGATTGTAAGCTCTTCATCCTCTGTACTTCCCTTATACCCTAATAGATTGGTTCCCAGCTTTCTTTCATCAACTACCATTTATCTCAAGTACTACCTGAAATGTACATACTGAATATAAGTCATCCCATTTAGGAGTAGTTTTGTATTCATAGAGCAGTCCAGTCTTGGATAAAGTATTGCTGGCAGCAGATTGGGTACAGGTCTGTCTGCAGTCTTGGCAAGTGCCACACGCACCATTAGTGGTACTCGTAACATTGCTTGGACACCAGCCCTAACAGATTGCACACTCCACTTCTGTCATTTCCCTTATATCCCAGTCAAGCGTTAACTCTTCCCTATCGAGATCCACCCTTATACCCTAATAGATTGTAAGCTCTTTCCCCTTCTGTATCCACCCTTGTACCCTAATACAGGGTTACCCAACCTTTTTCTTTTTTCTTCATTTTGCAATTATTGCAAGTACCACCCTACCACTAGTACTATTTGTCAGGGAAGGGAATTATACTCGGTGTGGTCCAACAGATGTTTTGCCAGCAATACCATTTTCCCAAGATGCTTAGTGGCCACCCAGCAAATATTAGAGCAGTAGTTTGTCTGCAGTGCTCCATGTCCCCCCACCACCACTTTTACCACTAGTAGCATTGAATACCAGCAAAATAGCTTGGCTACCACCAGGGCACTAGTAGCACTGCCCTAATAGATTGCTAGCTCTTCCATCTTCTGTAATCTATTTAATTTCTGAAACGCCTAATGCTGGCCTCACCCCTATACTGTCTCATCAGATCTCCAGCTAAATGAAATGTGAATATTCAGCCAGCATTTCAATATTACAGGGATTGGGTAAGATTGTACAGTAAGTAAGTAATATGGTGGTCTGTGGTGGGTCCAGACAATGTCGTGTGTCATAACAGACCTTGTGACCACTGTGATAAGATTATTTCTAATAAACCAGATCATATTTCTGCAATATCTGTCATAAAAATTGGCTGGACTGATCACACACAGTCACTATTGTATTATTTGGTGGTTGGACTGGGGGGTTTATGTTTATCCTTATATTTTGAAGCACAAGATAAGTGGTGGTAGCGCTCAAGTCATTTTTCTTATTGGGCCACCTCGGCTATATGCATTAGGGAATAACTGTGACACATCAGCAGCCTGTTCTAGGGGCGATTCCTACTTCCCTTTTCAATTGAACTTGCGTCTTGTTACTGTTACAGCATCGCTTTTGTAGAACTAAATCCCCGCCACCACTTCCTCACTAATGCCCTTATTAATGATGTACTCCATTCAGCATCATTTGTGTGACTATAGCGCCAGCATTCCCGTCTGCTGTACTGTTGACTACATTGGCGCTAGCAGTCGCAGAGCCGAACGCTACTAATTAGCTTTGATTGTTGCATTGAGGTATTGGCCAGTCTATGTCAGCGCCCGCTAGACCTGCTGGCCTATAATCCCAGCGCCAGTGAGTGCCATATTGTACTGCCGTTTTTTCCAGTGCTCCCCAGCATATTTATGATTTTCCCCTCCTTGAAATCTTTGGCGCTGTATTTTTCCGATGCTGGTCAGAGTCTTTTCATTACAGTCACAAGAAATCACTACTGGGGACAAACTTTATAGTACGTTTAGGCTGAGTTCTATTTGTTGGTGGCCAAATTACATATTGTTAAGCAAATAATAATGATGAAATCAAAGAAATCAATTTTAATAGCCCCCCAAAAAACCTTTTGTCCCATCCAGGTCCTATGTTTCCATTATTCCAATATTCTATTTCTATTATAAACATTACGCACTACAATCCCGTTCTGCCCATTGTGCTCTATGGTGCAGTTTCTCAACCTGCAGTATACATACCCCAGGGGGTAGGTTGCAGTGTTCTGGGGCAAACCTTCAGGGGGTGTCTGACTGGTCTGGTATATTGTTTTGCAAGTGAAACCTAATCTCCCCTTTGGGGGGACTTGTTTGAAACTTCTTGTCGCTAGGGGGTATTTGGCATACAAAGGTTGAGAACCACTGCTCTATAGGATTTTGAGGTACAGCACCAGGTTTCATCTGGCGCTGCTTCAACCAGAGTGCCCGGAACTGCATCATTTTTGATGCTAGTGTTAAAGTGGACCAACACCCACCCCTGATCGGCCTGGGAATCTATAAGATTCCCGGGCCAATCAGCTCCCTCCCCGCGGGGCATCCGAAATCGGGATGTCCCGCGGGGTGAAACCCCCCAGAAAGCCCCTAAAATCTTACCTCTTAGGCGACGGATAAGCTGCCGCCGCCTCCCGCGCGTTATTAAAATAATAACTAAACAAAAATAAACAGGCCTGAGAGTTAGACATTACAATAATTATTCTATATACAACCTAACACTACACTATACAGTATTCAGCAGGAAGACTAAGAGACCCCGTCACCTGTGCTCGCAGCTGTTCTTTAAAAATCTGTAATTGTTATCCAGAATCTACAGGCGATAAGAGACAGAAAAGCCCACCCAGAGGGAAGTCATGAGGACTAAGGAGGCCTGATGTTCCTCCACGCCTTCATCCAGGCCCCCCGTTCCCACCTGTCCCTCTCAAGCACCCGGATCTTGCCCACCTCGTGTTTTTTCTTTGTGTTAATCCTGAAATCCAGGTAATCCTGATCCTGATCCTCAGGGGAGAGCCTGGACCATTCTGCCTTGGGGTTTGAACTTCCACCCTTCTCAGAAGGGGAAGCATGATCAGGATCACCCAGCCTCGGCCTACAAGATCTTATAACAGGGGATTCCAGCAGGGGCCACTATTACTGGGACTCTCCTGGTACTTGCAGTGCCAGACCCCCTAGCTGCCTCAGCTCAGCTAAAAGTTACTGACTTGGGGAATTCACCTTATGGCCACCTACAGATGGCACAGGGGCCTCAGGAACCCCCAGATGAGTGGGGGGGGGGGGGCATGGGAACACTCCTCCTCATCCAGCCACAACATTTCCTGCACTACTTCCTTGTCCAGGTTGTGCCAGGCCTCAGGACACTGACTATAAGGATGGTCGGGCTGGTTACACATATTACAAGGGATGGTATTACAGGCCAAATGTTCCAAGCCCTGGCACAACGAGCACCTCAGAAGGGAGCAGGAGCAGCTGAAGTGACCCTTGGCTCCACATTTATGGCTAACCTTAGGCTAACCAGAATAATAGATGGTCAGCCTGTCACGACCAATATAGGCGGATGATGGCAGGTGAGTGACCTGGTTGCCATTCCTGCGGAGCCTCGAGGTCACTGACCAGCCCCCGGTCCAGATGTCTCGACCATCCAGGATCTTTTTCAACTGTTGAAACCGCTGTCATTGGCATTGGCCTCATTGGGCACAGATGCCCTCTCACCACCAGCTCTTGCACCCCTGGCCACCTGGGCATAGGACACGGGGGGCTGCACTGCAGTACCAGCACCACTCCCTGCACCACCCCGCTGGATGAAGTGCAGGGCAGGGCACCTTGCAGCAGGGGCTCCAATATTTGATGACACAGTCTTGTTAAAGTCCACATGAGGGGCAGACACAGGGAGGATAACTAGAAAGTCAGAGGCCTCATCCACAGCAATAACAGTCACAGCTGGGAGTTCAACAACAGTAACAGAATTACCAACCTCAGTAGACATGGGGGAAAGTTCATCAGTAAGCACAGGGGAAAGTTCAGCAGCATTAATTACATTGGATAGGCCAGCAGCAGTAACCAGGGGCAGGCTAGCAACAGGAAAAGGGGACAATCCAGCAGCAGGCACTGAATGCTGGCAGGCACTAAACACAGGGGGCAGATTGGCGTCAGACACAGGATTTTTGCTAACATCAGTCAGAGGACAGGCTAGCAGCAGCAGTAGCAGTGACAAAGTGCAAGCTGGCAGCAGTGGTGATAGGGGGCAGAGCTGGAACACACACAGGGGGCAGGCCAGCAGAAGACTAAGAGGCTGATTCATTAATAGCGACAGATAGCGACAGATAGCGACTGTTGAGCGACTGTAGCTGTAAACAATACTAATAATAATAATAATATTATTAATATTATCTCCTGGCTGGCGCAAGCCAAACTGTAAACAATATTAATCTCCTGCCTGCCGCTCGGCCAAATGTAAACAATTGGATATTAATATTAATAACTAGATATTATATCAATATCTAGATATTAATTTATAACTATAAATCTTCTGCTTGGGTATATTAATAGCTAATATTAATAATACCTCCTGGCTGGCGCAAGCCAATTATGTAAACAATATTAATAGCATAAACAACTAAAATATTAATAATATTATGTATATATTTATATCCTGCCCGGCTCGACTAAAATAGGCAACACATATACCAATATTATCAATATCCGGCCAATGATCACACAATGGATACACGCATAAGACTATAAGACTGTAGTTCTTTTGACTTCTGGTATATGCAAGAGACACTGAGACGCGTAGTAAATAAAGAGATATATTGTTGACAAAATAACACAATAATGCAATCAAATCTCAAATCAATACACAATACAATCCAGTTATGAGACTGGCATACAGTTATGAGACTGGCATACATATATACAGGGAAAGACACATTACCCTCCTGATACGGCACTCACAAGCTTCTCATGTGCAAGCAGTGTCCGCTCCAAGCCGTCTCCCCCGTCTTGCCTCTCCTTCTGCCTCCTTCCCCGGCTGCACTCCTCATCTCCTAATTATACTAAAAGTGGGCTTCTGGTATTCCTTTGATCTTTTACGACCCTAGTCTTCTCCTCCCTTGGGCTTGACCCACCGGTTATGCAAAAGAGGGTGCATCTGCTATTTCAGGTCTATATGTCTATTTACAACATATTTATGGTATGGTCACAGAATGTTGATATTATCTAGTGCCCTCTCAGATGTCTTTTGTTCTATTTTCTGGTTTTGGAATGCAGATATTATCTAGCTCGTGCCTTAGGCCTTCCCACTTCATGTCATGCCCTGCTGTATATTCAAATATATATATATATATATATATATATATATATATACCATTATTAACAATATTGATTTCCCATAAAGGCCCATTATTTACATATCGCCCACTTGAGACAGAGATATATATATTATATTTATATGTATACATATATATCGAGGTCTCACAAATATATAAAATGTAAGTGCTTCAAATTTGCTGAGACCGATGGGACCCGATATATTACCGCACAATGTTATCACAACCCCCAGTATCTCAAGTTACAGCCTGCATCCTTCAGCCACCACATACTGTTTTAATGCCACACCTTCTTCAACAGATCATCAAACATATTTCATATTTTTACACCATCCATAACCGCTTATGTGATTTTGGGTGACCAAATCTGGTGACATCCGGATTTATTCACTGCTGCTGGTATTGACAGACATCCGTCGACTTCCATTGTATGTTGCAGACAATGCTTTATCAGCTGTCACTGAGTGTCCAAGGCCAGTATTATCAACGAAGTGGGTGCACAAGGTGACAGTCCATACTATACTGATTGCACCGTGTGACAGTCCATATGGTTATGAGTGCACATCATCAGAACTGCCCATTGTTTCATGGTGCACAACATCCGAACTGCTCATGGTTTCATGGTGCACAGCATCAGAACTGCCCATATTGTCATGGGTGCATATCATTAGAACAGTCCATATTGTTATGGGTGCAAATGTACTCTGACAGTTCACACAGACCATAATGAGTTACAGCAACAGTACATCTGCAATATTAGAAGCACTCGGTGATATACTCTCCAACACAGTGATACACAGCAGACTCCAAGAAATAGATTTTTGGTCACAGAGCATAAACATAATGCAACATAGCAAACGGCGTATTAAGGTGGAAATGTCTGAAAGAAAACCTTGAACAAAAGAAAGTGTGACTCTGTAGATGTGGCTTTGAGGATTCAAGCTATAACCCAAGAAAAATAAGGGTGCCACTATGATATATCAATAATCCCCCTCCGTCTCCGCAAACTCAAATCAAGGGCATATCTGGGCTATCTATGGAAAAATACTGTTTAAAGGTTATTTTACAACAATATACAACATATTATAACACACATCCATAAGATAATAGGTCCACCTAATGCAGACCTAGTATGTTGACCATATTGAACAATCCTAAGCACTAAACCGCGCCCACTTCATAACATTTAAATTAAAACTTGTGAAGAAAATGGGGAGAAAAGCTGCTCGCCCACTTCATACCATTCAGAGTAGGAAAACAAACAAACAGATAGTTTCAAATTGTGTGCCTGTGTACCAACTACAAAAAAAAAGTTCCTTAGGAAAAAAAATAATGGTTCCCACTCCAATAACCTAACAGGAAAAATAGCTTACAAGCACACAATTTAAAATGATTGATCCAATGAACAGGCTAAAATATGAATTTTAACCTTTCCATTGTTCATTGTAAAAGGAAAAAAAAAGCTTAAAAACCGGTTCCCAATGCATTGTCACTGGAAAGACACTGGCGGTATAGAAATGCTAAACAGCCTGGAATGACACTGCAGCCCCAGCAACAGAGCATTCCACACAGCCTGCCAGTGACACCTGGGAGCAAAACCTACAAACACTAGGCTGGCACTAGTTACTAAATATGCGCAATCTGTAAAATATAGCGCAATCATAAAAAAATACTAAATTTTCACTTTAATGGAAATCAGGGATATCCGAAACCCTGTCCCTGCCAGCTTAGCAGTTCAGGTCTTTTAACTAAAAGAACAAAAATGAATTTAGATTTTTGATAACCTGACTGCTTAAATTAATCTTTGAGGCTTATCCTAAACGTGTGCACATAAAAAAAAAAAAAACACAAAAAAGCCCACGTTAAGGTCCTCAAAACCTAATGGAAAAATAAAAGCGTTAATCGGAGACTTAGCCGGGATTTTATCCAATGGACCTGAAAGACAAAGCACACAGAGTTAATAACACCTAACTGGGTGCCTCTCTATAACCTTTTGTGCAAGCCTTGGCTCAGCCGACATTCTTATGTTCCCCGTCATACTTACCTCTTCACTTATGGCCATAACCTGTTGTATCAGGGAGCTCATATCACTCCTCAACTGCAGATTTTCTGCCATAAGGTATTCATTTCGTGCTCTTAACCATTTTACTGGGACACACTTTACAGGTTTGCTTTGACTATAATGTTCCCTAGCAAATTTCTTTTGGTTAAAGCTTCCTGTCCCAAATCTAGCAGAGTAAACCATTGTCTGCCTTTTGTGGGTTCTATAGGTCTGGACTTTATTACTACACATTGGTTTCGCAGAGGGGCAGAGCCTGGAAATGTGACCTGCTTGGCCACAAGAGTGGCACGTCACCCTTCCAGCTCTCTTTACATTGTCTCTGCACGGTACAGCAGAGTTAATTAGTCTAGGCATTGCTTTTTGTAATGGGGGCCTTGAGACTGCCACTGGAGCTTGTGTGACTGCACTAACCTTTGGGGCTACCTTTGGGTAATTTTCACTCATACAATTACCCTGCACCCCCGAATCTATATGCTTATTTGGTGAGGACCCACATGAAACCACCTCAGCAACACTAGGAAAGGCGTCTCCCTGTCTCCTGGTATCCACAGACACAAGTTCAATTTCTTTTTCTGTGGCTATCAGCTTTTCTGACATTATCTGATTGTTTCTGCGCAATTCTCTGCTCTCAGCTCTCAGCTGCTCCACAATTGCGCCCAAACTTTCAGTGGATGCCCTCATGGCTCCTAGCGCTTTATCCAGGGAGTTTACCTCCTCTTTGAGGCTTTCATTTTGTATTTTCACCAAAACAAACTCCTTTGCAATCCAAACTGCCCCATAAATCAAAAAGCGTTTGCCCTCTGATTTCGAGATTTGCTTAGCAGCAATGCATTTAGACACATAATCCTGGGCTTCAGCCCATGGGTTACTGGATCCCTGCATTGCTCTAATAATCCCCTCTGCATTCTTTACCTTGTTAATCTTTTTTGCAAGACCCTCCATGTCTATACAATAAGGCACTTCAAACCAATTGCAACACTTTAAAATATTCTATGGTTACCAATAGCAACAGCGGTCTGTGAACTATAGAAATTGAATTGCACAATGTATTATATACCACAATACACTCAATATTCACCACATCCCAGCGCTCCGCAAACACACAAGATGCCTCGTGCCTGGCTTAGCCAAACTGTAAACAATACTAATAATAATAATAATATTATTAATATTATCTCCTGGCTGGCGCAAGCCAAACTGTAAACAATATTAATCTCCTGCCTGCCGCTCGGCCAAATGTAAACAATTGGATATTAATATTAATAACTAGATATTATATCAATATCTAGATATTAATTTATAACTATAAATCTTCTGCTTGGGTATATTAATAGCTAATATTAATAATATCTCCTGGCTGGCGCAAGCCAATTATGTAAACAATATTAATAGCATAAACAACTAAAATATTAATAATATTATGTATATATTTATATCCTGCCCGGCTCGACTAAAATAGGCAACACATATACCAATATTATCAATATCCGGCCAATGATCACACAATGGATACACGCATAAGACTATAAGACTGTAGTTCTTTTGACTTCTGGTATATGCAAGAGACACTGAGACGCGTAGTAAATAAAGAGATATATTGTTGACAAAATAACACAATAATGCAATCAAATCTCAAATCAATACACAATACAATCCAGTTATGAGACTGGCATACAGTTATGAGACTGGCATACATATATACAGGGAAAGACACATTACCCTCCTGATACGGCACTCACAAGCTTCTCATGTGCAAGCAGTGTCCGCTCCAAGCCGTCTCCCCCGTCTTGCCTCTCCTTCTGCCTCCTTCCCCGGCTGCACTCCTCATCTCCTAATTATACTAAAAGTGGGCTTCTGGTATTCCTTTGATCTTTTACGACCCTAGTCTTCTCCTCCCTTGGGCTTGACCCACCGGTTATGCAAAAGAGGGTGCATCTGCTATTTCAGGTCTATATGTCTATTTACAACATATTTATGGTATGGTCACAGAATGTTGATATTATCTAGTTCCCTCTCAGATGTCTTTTGTTCTATTTTCTGGTTTTGGAATGCAGATATTATCTAGCTTGGAAAACGTGCCTTAGGCCTTCCCACTTCATGTCATGCCCTGCTGTATATTCAAATATATATATATATATATATACACCATTATTAACAATATTGATTTCCCATAAAGGCCCATTATTTACATAGCGGTATTTTGACAGCGACCGCTAGTAGTCGCTGTGCTTGGCCATTGTTCGGTGGATGATAGCGACTCAGTCGGTGTGCCGTAATGTTGAATACAAGATGCTGAGTCGCTATTTGACAGGTTCGCTGTTGTATGGGAGCGCATGATAGCGACTGGACATAGCGACCGGCACCCACCATATTCATTAAAAAATCAGCCTTAAAAATTCCTAGCGCTGTGAAATGCATGTTTAAATCCCAGAGCGCAGTAGGCGATGTGTTAAAAGTAGTTTTTTAACCCCCTAACCACCCAAAAAAAAAAAATGGAATGATTTTGAAATAATATTCAAACCTGAATAGTTTAAAATCAGACCTGTAATATCAATTCTGCAAAAAAAAAAAAAAATTTTAAAAATCCCCAAAAAATACATTTTCAAAGGAAGAAGTGTTCACAGATTTTTTTTTTGAAATTTAAAATAAAAAAAATATATTAAAAAAGAATTATTAATTAAAATACATTCTGCCATTGAAATGCATTGGAGAGCGCCGGGTAGCGAGAGGTCATACCTGTCGCTGTTCAAGGATGTTCGCTGGCGCTGTGGGATGAGGCTGGGATAATGATGAATGAGTTGCTAGGTGGCGCTATCTCAGTCGCTAAGCAGTATCGGCTTGATAAATGTGTGATTGTGGAGGGGAGCCGGTGTTCTAGTTGCGGTACCTGGCTTTACTGGCCGGCTCCCCAGTCGCTATTCCTTGATAAATAAGGCCCTTAGTAAACACAGGAGGCAGACTAGAAGGAGACAGAGAGCTCAAGCTGGCAGAAGACACACTAGAGCAGGGGTACTCAACTACTTTCAGTGGAGGTCCACTTACCAGGGTCTGCCGTGGGATGAAGGTCCGGGGGGGGGGGGTGTAAGTAAGAGTGCATGTCAGCTGTTAGCTGAAGAGCTTGCACTCTACAAGAAGCAGGAAGTAAATGACAGAAGCAGGAAGTAAATGGGGGACAGGAATCTCACCTCCTTGCACTTTCTCGGCCACTGGCCCGGTTCTCCAGCAGCTCGATGAACTGGTCCCGGGTAATGGCCTCCTCACCCCGGGCCAGGGGGAGGAGGAATGGAGTAAGAAAAGAAACAGGGAGGGAAGGCAAGGAAGTGAGAACTGAAGAAAGGGAGAGAGAGAAGAGCCAGAACAGGGAATAAGAAAGAGGAAGGGGAGTGAAAGAACAAAAGAAAGGAAGAAGGCAGTATGGGAGTGAGGGAGAAAGAAAGAGTGAGGTGGAAAGGGAAGAATGTAATGAGGAAAGAAAGGGTAAGGAAACGAGAGGGGGAAGGGAGGAGTGGGGGAAGAAAAAAGAGAGAGGAAATGCAGGAAGGAGGGGAGAGAGGGAAGGGTGAAAGGAAGGCGTGAGGGAAAGGATGAAGGAAAGAGCACAAAAGATAAAGAGAGAATGAAAGTTGAGAAAGAGGTAGAATAAAGCGTGGTGGAGAGAGAGAAAGAGAGAGACAGGGAAGAAGGGAGAAAAAAAGAAAGAGAACACAGTGAGAAAGGTGCGGAGGGAGAAAGATAGAGGAAGAGAAAAAGAAGGAAGGAATGGACAAATAAAAGCAGCAAGAGAGGACAAAAAAAGGAAAGCAGGGAGAAAGAGAGAGATAGAGATGGGGATGTAAGGGAGAAAGAAAAAGGACAGTGATAAAGAAGTGAGAGAGGGAGAAAAAGACAGAGAATGGAAAGGAAACACAGCATAGAAGTGAATGAGGCAGACTGGCCACAGCTAATTCATCACGGGTGGGACACTGGGACTTGCCTTTTCTCTCCTTTATTGTTGTGTCCTGCCAGTCCATTACACTGATGATCGCAGCGTGGGGGAGGAGAGGGGGACACGAGAACAGCCTCACTCTGCAAGCCCCCTCCCCTGTGCAGTCATGTGGAACTGACAGTCAGGGGAGGGGAGGGGGGAGGCAGAGGTCAATCAGCTCCCGGACAGCCTGACATGAATAAATAAAAGTCCCGCCGGGCTAGTGACAGCGCTGCGGGCAGCGGGAGCCTTTACCTTATCTTCCTCCTTCCTCTCCAGCCATCCTCAGCCATCCTATCTTCAGCAAAAGCCCGCTGGCCACAGCGTAATTATGCCCCGCCCACTCCTCCATCATTGGCCCAGCCGTGATTGGGCCTCCCTCTGCCTCCACAATGCACCTCTGCTGGCCGGAACTTCTGATGCTGCCGCACAGCAAATTACCCGGGCACACCGCTCCACCGTGGAGCCAGCAGCAGCCGGGACACTACACCAGCCCTGGGCAGCGGTCCGGACAAATGGCGTCTGCGGTCCGGATTCGGACCGCGGTCCGCCATTTGAGTACCCCTGCACTAGAGGATGCAGGAACATTTGAAGCCTTCCCAGCCAGACCCAATCCTGCCAGTGAAACACCCATGGTCCTGTGCCCACCAATTTTGGCACACCCTGGACCCGGGATAGGTGCCAGGACAGCAGCTGAGGCCAATGTCCCCTTATCCTTTGCAGTACAAAGGAGCACCAAACTCCCCTCTACCGCCTGACACAGCGCTCTCATCGCCCCCCTAAGGATGGCTGGCTAAGGAAGCATCATACTGAACATCAGTTCCTCACATACCTGCTGGTGGTTGCCCTCTGGCAGATCTCCTCCACTGCACACCAATGCTGCACACACGGTGAACTGCTCCACCAGTTCTAGGATTCCTGACTCTGCCACTGCAGTGGTCTGGGTTGAACATGTAGCCGGTGAGTCCTCCATTGGGGTCTCCACCACATGATCAGCCTCCTCCTCCTCCATGGCCTAACCTGAGTGCTGCATGGTCTTAAAGTGCTGCTAATTCTTGCATTTCTCTTGAAATACACCCCTGCTTTCCTTTATTGACTTTACCAACCTCTCCTGTTGCTTCACCTGTGGCTCCAAATCTGCCAATTCCGACTAGGCAGTGCAGCGATGCGACCCTTTCACCCTGCTTACATCTGCATGCTTCTTCTTTAATGCCAACTTTAAATTGCAAAGTTTCTCCTCCTCCTTAACCACAGCAATAAGACTATTGCAAACACACTCCGAAAGGCCGATAAATTCTCACTGGGCTGGGGCACAGCTGTGAAAATAGTGCAGCTAGCAGATGGAGTCCCGGGATCCGGTGGTTGGATATTGCTCCAGGAGTACTGGCAATACTCTCCACCAGAATCGTCCATCCTGTCTGGGGAGGCCCCAGGCTTCACAGGCCTTGGGTAGTCAGCTATGGGTAATCAGGCTCAGCTCTCCAGGCACAGCAGCAGGTGACCGCACCCTCCTGATTACCCTAATAGATTGTAAGCTCTTTCCCCTTCTGTATCCTCCCTTATACTCTAATAGATTGTAAGCTCTTCTTTCTTCTGTAACCTCCCTTATAGCCTAATAGATTGTAAGCTCTTCCTCCTTCTGTATCCTCCCTTATACCCTAATAGATTGTAAGCTCTTCTTTCTTCTGTATCCTCCCTTATACCCTAATAGATTGTAAGCTCTTCCCCCTTCTGTATCCTCCCTTATACCTTAATAGATTGTAAGCTCTTCTCCTGATATATCCTCCCTTATACCCTAATAGAGTGTAAGCTCTTCCCCTTCTGTATCCTCCCTTATACCCTAATAGATTGTAAGCTCTTTCCCCTTTTGTATCTTCCCTTATCAAGTTGGGTCTCTGTGTGTTTTGGGGTCAGAAAGCTCAGCACAACCTGTGGTGGCCTTCCTGACAGCTGTACAGCTGTTTCCTGACCATATCATACAGAGCCTCATCCTGATTTGACTTTCTAGGAAGATCTGCAATGCAGTTTAGTCAATTGTTCAAAGGATCCTAAAGTAATTTTTTGACTTTAGGTCATAATTAGGTGGATCCTCTCATTACAAATTAAATCATGTGTATCTGACAGCTGAAGACCTGCATCTTTTTAGAAAAGGATCAATACCACTTGGGGTTCGGGGGGCACAGGTGTTTTTTTTTAGCCCACAAAGCTCATTTAACTAAGAGTTTGGGGAACTTTACATTGTTGTTTTGCTAGTGATAGTTTCCATTGTGAAAGTGCTTTACTTTTCCGCCTGCTACGCAGCGCTCTCCCAGCCTGTTACAGGGCCCATGCGCCTAATCTCAGCACATATCTTGTCTCTGGGGGAGCGGACGTATGACAAGAGCACTGACCAGTTATTTTGACATTTCTCGAGATCGGGAGCTGATAAGTCTATGAAGGAAATCGGTGGCGGCTTCCTGTTAACGGCACAGCGCATGTCGTTATGGTCTGATGTCTGACAGCTTGAACACCTCCCTATAAACTGCTTCTTGTACATTTCTTCCACAGCTCTCCCCATGGCCTCGCTGGGATCTTCCATTCCCATACAGTCTGCAGTCCTCTACTTTGCGGCATTGAACGCTTACAATTTCTGAAGCATAAAAAGGGAAGGAACTGTATTACAAAACTGACAGCAGAGGCTTTGCAGGGGGTGCTGGGAGCTGTTAGGAGAAGTTGCTGTTTGGGGTCAGGTAAAGAGCAGCCATCATGGTGAAAACAGATTTGTTTTTAAAGAATCTGTCCAGGCTAGGTGTTTAATGAAAGCCAACACATCTCACCTTCCAATTAGCCATTTTCTGCCGAATGTCGTTGCTGAATTATAATCTCCAGTTGTAAAGCTATGGCTGCAAATGCCTCTGCAGCATGAGCACAAATTACATTGTAGTTTCTGAATAAAGGGGGGCTCATGTCATGGTTCCTCTCTGTTTTTATTTATGTTTCTGATCAACATACAAACATCAAAACAAAAATGTATGCCACAGGTTCTTATTATTTTGCTGGCAGTTTAGAGTAAACTAAATGAAACAAAAATGCAGAGGAGTGAGTTAGATCTCCCGTGCAGAAACAGGCAATAGTGTGCCCCATACAGGCTAACGCAAGCGATGAGGATAGGACCACCTCTCAGTGCTAAAAAAATCTAGGGGGCTAGATCACAGCTTTAGCAGCTTTATGCAGCAGCATGTATTATTAGTCAGCTGTATGGCAGGTAAGAACCCTTTCCTCGTCAAGGAAATAAAAAAATAAAAAAGAAAACTGCCAGCCCACAGATACCTGTGCATGCCCCTCCTGCAAACCCGTTGTTCTATTAATCCATTTGAAACCAGGCCCTGTGATTGGCTGGCAGCAGTCCCGGTCCTCCTCTGCGCTTCTGAATGCTGGGAGCTAATCATAGGACCTGGTTTTGCTGAGGGAGCGAGGAGCAGGTAAGAGAAAAAAGGATGTACGGGGTAGATCCACAGGGGGAAATTCGGGTGCCCCTTCGCTCTGCGATCAACACCCATTTTGTAAAAAATGTATGTTGGTTGCAATAAAGTGGGTCTAACTGTTCCCTGTTAAATGCCAGGCCATTATTTACTTACTCCTCTAGCCTGTGAAATCCCAATTGCTCAGCTTTTTCTCACAGAGCTCTGTATAATCGTGGGTAAGAAACTGCTGCACACTGCTGTTTTGTGTGCCTCCAGTTGAGGAAGGGGGGCGAAGTGGCTGCTACATGCTGCTTGCTGTCCTCAGATGGAGCTCTGCTTGGAAAAGGTGAGTATATCTCTAACGCAGGACTCACGGATGGTGTAAGGGGATAGGCTAGGTTTGGTTCATGGAGTTGCATAGGAAGGTTATCGCTTCGAGGCTCGCTGGCAGGGGACCAGGAGCTACAACACATACTACAGTAGCCAGTATGGTCTCCAACAGAGGGCACAAGCTGCTGTAGGGTGTGTTGAAGTTTCCGGTCCCCTATCAGACAAATCCCAGTAGGTTAGAGGTACCCAAGATGTCTATACACTTACTTAAAGGAGCACTATCGCGAAATTTGTAATGTTAAAAAATACAATTCTGTGAATTACTCACCTGTAGAATTGGTATTATACGTATACAGTACGTCCTGCTCCAGATATAATACTTACACTTGGGTTATCCTCCGCCAGATGGCGCTGTGCACTGCAGACATGCAAAAACAGGCTCCTCCCGGCCCTTCATAAACCCAGGGACCTCCCACAAATCCCCAGCATTGAAAAGCAGTGAACCAGAAGCCGGGAGAATCCAACCACCAAAAAACAACTGGTAATGATAACAATAACAACAATCACCATACAGGGGATCCAGAAAAATGCAAAAAACCAGGGTGGGGTGGAGCAGGACGTACTGTATACGTATAATACCAATTCTACAGGTGAGTACTTCACAGAATTGTATTATTCTAAGTATACAGTACGTCCTGCTCCAGATATAATACTTACACTTGGGACATCCAATAGCAGTGTCCATAGAATAGGGTGGGATCCCCAACAAAAAGGCAACAGCAGACAGTTGAAAGCACTGTCACCTGCAAACCTCGCTACAAAAGCGACACGAGCAAAAGCTCTAACGTCAACATCAAAACAACTTTTCAAAGGGTACGAACAAGAAAACAAGTAGCGTTCAAGCAAACCTGTTCAACAAAATCTGGTGCTGTAAAGGCCCAAAGATACCAAGGCACCAGTGGAATCGGAATAGAAGGAGAAGAACTCTTCCCCTTAAGGAATATGCCTGAGTAACAGCCTAACAAGATCAAAGACTAATAGTAGCCCAGGAAGAGGCCAAACCTTCCCAGGACCAGAAGGAACATTTATCCAAGTAAAAGCTAGGTCCAAGGCCGCTTAACCCCTGGAGGCAGACGAGATCAGGCACATCCAGATGTAGGTGCCCACAACCCCAAGGCGCATCAGTCCCCCTAAGGGACAAGAGACAATCCAGGAAAAAAATTCCAGCACTTATTGAGGGAAAATAGATTCCCTTGCCTCAGCGTTACAAGGAATAAGGCCCAGAAGAAGGACAATGTCTTAATACCTGAGCCTAAGACACCACCTTAGGCAGAAGATCCGGCGTAAGGCGGAACACCGCCTCATCTCGGTGTATATACATCAAAGAAGAAGGACAATGTCTTAATACCTGAGCCTAAGACACCACCTTAGGCAGAAGATCCGGCGTAAGGCGGAACACCGCCTCATCTCGGTGTATATACATCAAAGAACGAGGGCTAGCTAAACAGAGCCGCACAGGCCGACTGAAGTAACAGCCCCAGAAGGACAACCTTATGGATAAGAACAGTCAGACAGCATCCGGAATAGAGCCAAAGGGGAACACCCCGCAAGGCAAAGAGAATAGAAATCAAATCCCAACAGGGACCACATCTGCAACCCACACTCCAATTGGCCACCCAAGGGCCGCCAGTATCACTGGTTCCCCCTTCCAGAGCAAACTTGCACAGAACCCTGTCAAGCAGGGTGAATGAAGATAAGACATACAGAACAGAATGTCCAACATAAAGTTACTAAGCCTCATGACCAAGGTCAGAACAATCTGAGACAGGGAAACAAGGGCCTAGAACCCATGATAGTGACGGGCCCAGAAAGATCCACACTAGACGGATCACATAGAGACACAAGAATTAGCACATCCTGTCGCAGAAGGACATCCACCGGAGCGAATATTGCAGGTATGCAGGAAACGCTGTCCTCCACCCAGATCAGGGTCAGATACCTTCCTGGAGGATCATCCTGCTTCCGAGTCCACACAAATAATTAATACAGGCCACTGTCGTCAGACAGACAAAGGAGCCCCCAAATAGCCAGATCCCGCAAAGGAGAAGTCCAGCGAGATAGAGTCAACCTGAAAGCCTACCGCTTCAAGAATAGACAGGTGAATGGACCCCTAAAAGGCCCCACCTCCCCCGGAACCACAGGGGAATTTAGAAGAAAAAAGTCCCCCCTCCGTCAACCATATAGATTTGGTATCCAACTACAGGGAGACGCAAGAAAGGGGGCGCCCCCTGACTGGTACCTCTAGTACAAGTCTCAGGGGTAACCACTGTACCAAGGTGGAAGGGTACACAGACCCAGCTCCAGGGAAGCTGGAACCCAGTCCAGCATTTACAATATGAGTTGCAGAAGAGCCCAAGGGCACTGAGCATAAGGGACAACCTTTGAACAGCCACCAACAGGCCCACCAGACCGGGCGCAGAGTCGTCCCTGCACAAGAAAAAGCGTGGGAAGTCAGCCTATCAATGCGCCAGTCCTCAGCATCCCGAAGGGTACGATAAGTAGGGGCTGCAATAAAGGGGGGGTTAAGAACCCCAATGATCGGTGCATCCACCACGGGACATGACCAGCAGTTAACCACATCAGGGGGAAAAGGGTATTTCCAATCCCAGTCCCCTGGAACCCCTGGAAGTTTACTCGGGCATTGCCATTCTTTGAGTACAAGAGCCTGGAAGTGATCCTGCTCCAGAAATTCCAAACACGGCGGCGCTGTATGGCAACTCTCCCTTCTAGGCCTGGAAGCCTCACCAGGGAGAGAGATAGACAAGACCTTGAAGATCTTTATCAGTAATTCATCGGTGTCACACAGGCCCCAAGAACCGGGGCCCGAATCATCATGACTCCTCAGCCCCTCGTCAGATGAGCCAGAGTCAGAGAATAGCCGACCTTCATCATAAAGAGCAAAACCCTGCTCAGCAGTGAGCTCCTCAGATTCAGAAGGAATGGGAGAAACCGGAGGCGTCAGGGACCGCTTCTTACCTGGGCCCAAGCGCTCTGCCAACCTCGAAATCACCTGATCGGCCTTGCTGGTCATTCCCGCTCGAGTGCGACTCATCAGGAGTGAGATTTAAGCATGGGGAGAGAGGTGTATTGAAACGAGGCGCAGCCACTGGCAACCCTGACTGCAGGGCCAGTACTTGTTCAGCACAGGGTCCGCAGACCCGTGCTCTGTCCGCATCAGCCCCGGTCACATAATAAGGAATGTGGGAGAATTTTGTAAGCCCGCTACAATATATGTTAGGCCGGGAGAAGCCACCGGAATCTTTGACGTCTGAAAGACAGAAGGGGAATAAGAGGTGTCAGGGCCATGAGCAGCAGAGAAAATACTAATGATGAAATCGCCTGCGAGGGCAACTTCCCGACCTGGGGAGGAGAAGGACCGCAACCATGCGCGCGCGCGAAGAGCAACAAAATGGCGCCAACCGAACCTCGAAGGACGGGCTCAATCTGGGCGTGACGCGGAGCGCACCATGCCGGGTCCCCGCCTCCCCCAAAGAGCGCAAAGCTCTGAGTTAGCCGTCCAGACTTGACAAGCCAAGCATAGGAAATGCCAGTTAAAAGCATCTGCTAATGGATACTAGTAGTCTGATGACGCCGCCACCCAGCCAGTAAATATTAATGAAAAGAGAGAAGGCAAAGACGGTGACGGCCAAATAAAAAGAGCAAGCAGCGCGGCTCTGACACCCGGTTGCCATCAAGGGCAAAACTACGGCCATAAGCATAACAATGCAGTACACTGAGGCCGCCACACACACACACCCCCCTTCTTTTCCCCCGAATACGGGGGGAAACGAGGGAGGATGGCGACCCTTTACACAGGGTCCACTGCTACATGGGGCATGGGGCAATAGTGCGGGAGGGACATCCACTAAAGGCTCACCATCAGCCTAAACCGCCTACCCTTTGGTTTGGGACTGCGGTGGAGCGTGGCTCCGTTAAGCACGCATGGTGCTGCCTACCTTCACCCGACCAGTGCAGCCCAGGCTGGGAGGCACATCACAGGGAGGACGGGTGGGAATAGTCCAACAGGGCCGCAGGCTGTAATAGCCCCGCTCACCTGCGAGAGAGTGATACTTCATGTCTTCGCAGTCAGCACTGCAGAGAAATCTGGGGATTTGTGGGAGGTCCCTGGGTATATGAAGGGCCAGGAGGAGCCTGTTTTTGCATGTCTGCAGTGCACAGCGCCATCTGGCGGAGGATAACTCAAGTGTAAGTATTATATCTGGAGCAGGACGTACTGTATACTTAGAATATCCATATAAACAAATTGGTTAATGAGAGGAGGGGTCACTTATACACCCGAACTGAATAAAACTCCCACATAGCTTGTGGTTTATTCTTACATGGTAGGAACAAAATACAGGGATGACAGGTTTAGTCTATGAGGGGTGACAGAGCCTGTCACCCCGGCTGTCCTTTTCCTTCCAATAAAATAAAAGAAACAAGCCTGGCTTGATATTTCATGGTGTCGTGTGTTTAAGTGACCTGTCCTCTCGCCATCGTGCATATTTATATGGATTTTTATCATTGGTCCATTTTTTCGCAATAGTGCTCCTTTAATTAAAAAGGGCTCCCTCTAAGCTGCAATCCACCTAGACAATGCCCCCAGTGCTTCTGGGGCCTATAGCAAGTGCATGGTCTGCCATGGCCACATGACTTGTATGGATGTAGCTGCAGTTGTTCAGATACATACCCGTGCTTTACCTGTGGATACTCATGACTTACCTATTTCCTGGTTTGGTTTGTATATTCAGTAGCTCAATGTACTGTATATGTCTCAAATTCCCCCATAGCTTTTTTTCAGCACCTTGGAGAGCAGCCATGCCAGATAATCCCAGGAACACATTCCGTCACTTCCTTCTTATGTGATCAATCTGTTCAATCTCCATACAATCTTACCCAAACCTTTTATAGTATAAAAACACGTATTTATTGTAATTTCAATAGCTCAGTAACTGCTGTTAAACCACTTGTACAATAATTAAAACGAATAAGGTCCAGCATATATAGTGCATAGGCAGGGGCACATATGTGTGTCTGGGAGTGCACACATGCGCGTCTAAGTGTGTGTGCAAGAGCATCAGTGTGTACATCTGCAGGTCTGCACATCTGTGGGTGTGCAAGTCGAGGGTGTGCACATGCATATTTGGGAGTGTGAGCATGTATGTCTAGGGACTCTGCACATGCTTCTGGGGGGGGATGCACATCAGGGGGTTTGTGGAGCTGGTGGTAATTACATGTGCATTTGCCGATCTTCGTGCATGTGTGTCTGAGGACTATGGGTGCAAGAGCAGGTGCTGATGTCAGCTCACTTGCCGGTATGAAAAGCCCCTCCCTGCAATGGGAGTGAGAATCAGAAGCCGGGAGTGAGAGAACTGCCACTGACTTGCCAAAAGCCCCTATCCCATTCCCTGCATCCCCAAAGGCCAGGGGGTTCAGAAGAGCTTGGTGCCTGTGTGGGCTGGTAGCCTTTACAGTTAGGCCTCTGTGCCCTAGTCTACCAGGGCAGGAAAGGGTGTCTACCGATACATTAGTAGTACTACTGTAATCAGGGCGAATGGGACTTTTACAAGCAAAATGGCTTTCTTGAAAAGGGTACGTATTTTATTAAAAGGAAATGCTTTAAAATTAAAAATAGAAAATGTATTTTTTTACATTTTTCCCACATATTTAACCCATAAATATTGAAAAAGCACTGAAAAAATACAAACAATACATTTGATGTTAAAGCCCAAAATAACATATAACGTATATAGTGCAAAGTGCTTAAAATTTGCTTGGTAACAATGAGTGACTGCCAGTTAAGAGGCCAAGCCTAAATTTATTAAAAAGTACCAATCCACTCTAAAAATACATAGTACACCTCTCAGAGCCAAGAGCTTCCAAACGCAGCATCAACCATGTTACTACGTTCAGCAGATGTTAGTACCGCAGACATATTGTTGTTTAGTATCAGGCACATGGAAATTTGCATAGGGTAGGTGGGTTTCCCTTCCACCCTGGACATCCATGTACAGTATCTGTGACAGAATGTGTAACAATCAATAGTGTTCTTCAATTTCAGCCATGCAAAAGTTTGTATATATGAGATCAACATTAGAACCCATTGCCATGACCTATTGTTGGAAAACTATCATCTTTGTTTCTTAGGTGTGACATCTCTGCAAAGTGGCGGACTGGGGCCAAAAATCAGCCCGGGATTTTACCAGCAGCTGGCTGGTCCAAGACATCCCTGCTGAGGCCCCCCCAACCATGATGCTGGAGCTATAGCATTGAGGACTGGGGTTCCTTGGCTTGTGGACAGGGCCGGATTATGAGGGGGCGCGCGCCTCAGGGCCTCCACCACTTGTCCTGCAAAGGGGGCCTCCACCAACCTTTGGGTTATGGTCTGGCCCAGGAGGCTTTTCAGTCTTTGGTCTGATGGGCAAGCATCAAAGCTATCGGCGGTAGTGGGGGCCCCCCTCACTTGGGCAAGCTTTATTTTCATTTTTGCAAACCTGCAGCCAAAGCCACCACAGGGCAGGATGAAGAGTCTAGAGCTGAGCAAAGCCACCCTCAGCAACGCTACAGTGATCGCTTGATGCAGAGCTGTCAATCAGAGGTAGCTCACTGGACATAAGCCACCAAACACAGCCGCTGGCATCTCAGTGCAATGCAGGTTTTCTGCTGGACCAGCTGAGTGACTACACTACCCCCCACTCAGAATGGTAAAGCAGGAGTTCCCGAGCAGCACACACCTACACAAGGGTGGCACAAGGGACTCGATCTGACGTTCCAGTAAGTAGGCGGGTGCCAGACAACCACTAATCAGTTACTTGGCTGGACTATTATTTTAAAGAAAAAAAAAATACTGTATCTGGGGCTTCCACCACACTTAATCCGGTCCTGCTTGTGGATACAGTGAGGCTGTAAAAGCAGCAGCCCAACTGGCCCCAAAGCAGTGTGGCCCACCAGGCATCTCTATGGCCAGTCCGACCCTGGCTCTGCATGCATGCTTTTCTTCAGTCATGCCGATTTTGGCATAGCCTGGGGCTATTCTAGAGCACATTGTTGTACCCTGTTGTTAGAAATATAGTTGTCCAGCAAACTAAAATCGTTCAAAGAATACATTCTAAAAGTTGTATGAAAGATTGAAGGGAATTTTTTTGATAGATTTAGGGAGGGGGCATGCCACAAGGCTCACCACAAGCCTATAACGCCTACCCATGTCAAAGCAGGGACTGCGGTCAGAGCAGCGCTCCTCAGCACCCCGGTGCTGCCTACCTTCACCCGAACCAGTCAGCCGAGGCTGGGAGGCAGTGGGTTCGGAACGGGTGGGAATAGTCCTACAGGGCCGCAGGCTGATAAGCCCCGCTCACCTGCGCAGTATAAAGAGCCATCTTCTATCTTCGCAGTCCAGACTGCAGATAAGAACTGGGGATTTGTGGGAGGTCCCTGGCTTTATATGGGGCCGGGAGTGGCCACAAGTCTTTTTCTGCAGTCCAGCTCCATCTTGTGGATGTATAATCCATGTGTAAGGAATATTCTGGAACTGGAGGTGCTGTGTACTTGGAATATGCTATTTTGCAAATACAAATACTAGTCACTTTATTGAAAAATAGACCAAAAAAACCTCCTTTCCAGCTTATAATAGGAGTTGGGGTACAGATTAGGTTTAAAGTGGACCAACACCCACCGGTGATCGGCCCGGGAATCTATAAGATTCCCGGGCCGATCACCTCCCTCCCCGCGGGACATCCGAGATCGGGATGTCCCGCGGGGTGAAACCCCCCCAAACTGCTTACCTTAGTTTCGGCGGCGGCCGGCCGCCGCCGCCTCCCTCGCGCCCCTCTAGACGTGCGCACGCCGGCCGTCTGTGAATGGCCGGCGCGGGCACGCGCGCGTCAACAGGGACGCGCGGGAGGCGGCGGTGGAGGAGCCGCTTGTCCGTCGCCGCGGGGAGAGGTGAGTTCGGGGGGTTCGGGGGGGTTTCACACAGCGGGGCACCCCGATCGGGGGTGCCCCACCGAAGTGGACCAAGACCCAGGATAGTCAAAATCCTGGGTGTTGGTCCACTTTAAAAGGGGTAGAATTCTTTTCTAATATCTATACTCTAAAACATGTAATGGAAGTCAAACCAAAAGTTTGAAAGAACCTCTTATTCTAAACTGAGTGACTGAACCCCTCTGTCGTATGGCATCAGCATGGGTTGCTTGGCTAAGCTTATAATTACTGATGACTTTACAACATGTCAGAATTGTTAACTTTTTATTACCTTGTTTTGGTCTCAGAATATCCACCATGGACTTTACAACACTGACCAGTCAGGAGCCTTTACCCCAGTTCCCAGAAGCAACTTTAAACCACAGCAATGAGGAACCAGACTTTTTCTACAACCTGGGCAGCAATGAAGGTAGCCCTTCTCATTTTGGAGGAGTGGTGACCTCTCGAGGGGTGACAACATTTCGCCATTCTCCAGGTAAAAGCTCTTTGAATTGGCCTAGCCCTAATTATCGGGACCTGTCCAAAATAAGAACTCGTATTTGTACTTAACCACTTCCAACCTAGTGAGCTGCCTTATTGTCATGTATTTCAAGTGGGCCAATCACCCCCTGCGACTATCTAAAAGCATAACAGCATAATCTGCCTGCCCCTGGGGAATCCTATATTGGATGCCCTGCTTCGTAAAACCCCCTGGGAGTGTGCACTCCACAGGGGAGCCAGGGATGCACCCACTGGCGTGAAGCTCAATTTAGCAGCTTTATGCTGCGCATTAGTATGTGCCGCATAAATCGTTGAATGGATGAGCGCCAGCGCATTCTCCATGGGATTGTCAGAAACACACAGGGGGAATCCCAGATCAGGATTCCCCTGGGGCAGGGAACAATCACCAGGATAGTCATAATCCTGGTTATTGGTCCACTTTAAAGACATCCAGGCTAAATTAAACGTTGCAGACTCACCATTTGTCCCCCAGCAGATGATCGCTCCTAGTCTGGCACTAGGTGCCTTATCTGATCGTCAGATCCTTGTCTCACAATTCCTGCTTCTTGACATGGTTCCACCCCCACCATCAGTCATATTAATGCTGGTGTCCCCCATTGCAGTCAATAGAGGGGCACACTGGCATCATGTTCTGGCATTGCCATGTCAAGAAGCATGTAGGGCCCAATAATCGTGCAAGGCAGTGCGGGACATGGATCAGCCAATCAGATAGGGCAGCCAGCGCTGGACAAGGAGTGATCATTTGTGGGGGGGACAATGGGGTAGATTCAGAACCTGGTTAATAAACTCACTTCTTTTTTAGGAGAGAAATCTGCCATTGATGCTCATTGTCTACCGGATATACATTTTCACCTGGCTCTGAACCAGTCCCAAGGTAGACAATAAAATTAAAAGGTTGTTTTCTCTGCTAAAAAAGGAGTGACAATTCTCACCCCGCTCTGAATCAACCCCAATGTATTTAACGGTTGGATAAGTTACTGGGCTCCTGTAGGCATTATATTTGGGTCACAATATCCTATTTTAATACATTTTTTTAATTGGGACTTCCCTTTGATTTAAAGGTGTATTGCAAAATATGTGATATTAAAAACCCATATAAACACTTTGGCTAATGAGAGGAGGGGTCTTTTACTAATTATTTAAGAGTAATTAATCAGTCCTCGTTAATGATGGACATTGTTATTTGTGTAGCCTTAGGAAAACTTTGTTGTTTTATGCTGTCTGTGGCCCCACAGCAATAATGGCCAAAGTCCCCCGATAAGGGCATAAGATCTATTCAATATTTGCTGTAGAGATTACTGTATATATGTATTTCCCAAGTACTTAGATCTGCTTTTATTTCAGTACTTCAGCCTTATCCGTCTCACTGGCCTGACAGCAGCCCCGGACTTGCTCACAGCTTGGCCGCCTATGGAAGGAGCCCAGGTGCCTTCCCCCTCTATACCTCAGGGGCTTCCCACTTGGCTCCCCTTTCTACTCCAGCCTTATATTCTACTACCCCATTCCTGCTGACCCCAGCTCCCTTATGTGAACGTGAAGGGAGCCCCAAACTCCTGGAGACTCTAAAGACAGAGAGGATGAGCCCAATGAGCAATGATCTTCTGACTCTGGAGCCAAAGAGTCCTGGAAGCCAAGCTTTTACCTCCATAGGATACCTAGGAACAATGGCAGACTACAACAATAGCATCTTTCAACAAACAGGTAACCACTTCCCTTTTATATAAATGCAGCAGAGTTTCCATCAGCACTGTGTGAGCCATGGCCTAAACAGTGTCCTAAAGACTGACTCTCAGGTATGCTGTTTTCTCTTATTGCAGAAGACCGTGAATGTGTAAACTGTGGAGCAACAGTGACGCCGCTGTGGAGGAGGGATGTCAGTGGCCATTATTTGTGCAATGCCTGTGGCCTGTATCACAAGATGAATGGCCAGAATCGCCCACTGATCCGACCCAAGAAACGCCTGGTGTGTATTGCTGGGGGACAAGTCTTAGAGTGCAGAGCCTAGGTTCACTTTTGTATCCAGGTCCCATACAGGAGTCATGTCTGTACTGCCCCAAGGGTCATCCAATATGACCAGATTTCTGTTATTCTGATGCTACAGTTAATTGAATCTCATGGCCAGGCCAAGCAACAACCATCCAATGCACAGGCTACTGGCCATATCACTGGCCAGTGTCAGTAACCTATTCAGGCCTGACTTATGAAAGGGAAGCCATCCACACCCAAACCCAGCAGCAGGGTCCATCATAAACATAGAGGGTTGATGGCAGAAGGAGAGCATACGGTCCATCTAGTCTGCCTTTATGTGTATACTGTATGTACTCTATCTTAGGATAGATGTGTGCTTATCCCGGGCATGTTTAAATTCAGTGACTGTTGGATCATCATCTCCAGTGGCTTGTGTGGGACATCAGCCCTCTGTGCTGGGACCTTTGTTGCTACACAATTGTTGGCCACAGCAGTCTGGTGGCAGCCGTTCTTGGGGGCACTTCATGTTGCTATTGGTACTCATAATGGGGGCTGATGTCTCCAAAAGCCACACGGCCATTGAAAAACCTCCTGGAATAGAGTGGAAAACTCCCAAAATGCATGCGGATATGCAAAATGGAACCATGTAAGCCTATAGCAGGGGGAGGGGACAAAGGAGACAGAACAAAAAGTCACCAGGGGATCTGGCGGTACAATGCAACTATTAATGCATTGTATGATCCTTTATAGAGAACATTTATAAAGAAAACAGGCTGACATTATATATAAAAGTAACAAGTATAAGCTATATCATGGAAGCACTTTAGAAACAACTGATTTGCACATGAAAAATAAATATGAAAATTAGAAAAATCCAAAAGAATACAACAAGGTTCTGTCCCCTCCTCTTGTGGGCCGAGGTATTTGTTCTATTACTATGCCCCTAATGTCCGTAAAGTACAAAGTGGGTCATTGCGGCTTTTCTTGATCAATCAGAGAACGCTGGTGATTTTCAATATAAATCTCCACATCACTCCTATGCTGTTGAAAATTGTCTCTTGAAGGGGCCGATTGTCTTCCCTACATGCCACCACCGGCAACAATAATAATAAATAATTACAGAACAATATGCAAAAATATGGCAAGTTGCTTATAAAATAATTATGAGATATAAATAGAAAATCCTTTACCTCAGATGAAGACAGACAGCTGTGAGAGGTACATGGATGATCATAACAGTCTTCTTAGAGAAGCCACACCTGATATGTTATGCTCATCTGTCCCATCTCTCATTTTTAAACTGATAAGAAGAGGAGGCAGCAAACTATATGCAGTCAATTGAGTCTCAGGGGCTGTTCCTGACTAGGGACATGGCCCTTAAAATATTTCTGTGGGTTTCGCTGGTTCTGATACCGGGGCTGAAAGTCATATTTTTTGAACCTGCTCCTTTCAGGTACGGTAAGTCTAAATATTCCTTACTCCCTATTCTCTGAGCTCATGTAACGATTTATTGGTATTTATGGGCCCGCCAGATATGCAAGTTTGGTATCAGGATGAGGCTTGTCTGCAATCAGGTCAGCTGATCATCATATCTAGACAACCCAGATTTCAAAAATTACACTAGAATGCATATTGTCTTTTGAACAGCAACTGTTCAGACAGTCCGGCACCATACATCACCATGACTGCTTTGGTAGATTACCTCCTCCCTGAGCCAGCAGCCAGAGGCCAGATAGCTAGCAAAGCAATGTAAAGACAAAAAAATGTGGTCTGTCCTGTGTAAATGGGTTTCCTATAGGTAACCTCCAGACCAAAACACTAACTTACATCTGATATTTCCCAAGGTGTATTTTGGCATGTCCTAAACAACCCATAATCCTAATCATTATTTTTACTCATAAACTACATTTTGTGAGGCCCTTCCTCAAGCCAGGCAAAAATACAATTCTGTGAAATACTCACCTGTAGAATTGATATTATTTGTATACAGTACGTCCTGCTCCAGATATACTTACACTTGGGTTATCCTCCGCCAGATGGCGCTGCACTGCAGAGACATGCAAAAACAGGCTCCTCCCGGCCCTTCAAATACCCAGGGACCTCCCACAAATCCCCAGCATTGAAAAGCAGTGAACAAGAAGCCGGGAGAATTAAAACCACCCAGAACAACTGGTAATGATGACAATGATAACAATCACCATACAGGGGATCCAGAATAATGCAAAAGCCAGGGTGGGGTGGAGCAGGACGTACTGTATACAAATAATATCAATTCTACAGGTGAGTATTTCACAGAATTGTATTATTCTTAGTATACAGTACGTCCTGCTCCAGATATAATACTTACACTTGTGACATCCAATAGCAGTGTCCATAAAGTAGGGTGGGATCCCCAACAAAAAACGACAACAGCAGACAGTTTAAAACCACTGTCACCTGCATAACCAAACGGCCAAGACAGCATGAGCTGAGGATCTAACATCAACCTTGTAAGAAACTTGCAAAAGGTATGAGCAGAAGGCCAATGGTAGTGGCCTAGCCAACCGGTTCAACAGAAGCCCGGTGCTGCAAAGCCCAAGGGGCAACAAGCACGAGTAGAAAAGAATCGAGGCGACAAGGAAAAATCTTCCCCTTGCTGGAATAGGCCTGAGTAACAGCCTGACGAATCCAATAGCTACAGTAGACTTGGCAGAAGCCCAAAGGACCGAACCAAGGACTAGGAGGAACATCCATTAAGGTAATAACCAGGACCAAGCCGCCCAACTCCCGAGAGCAGAAGGGATCAAGCACATTCAGGATGTAATGACCACAGGTCCCAAGGAACATCAGTTCCCCTAAGGACCCAGAGACTACCAAGGCAAACTTCCAACACCTGATTAAGGAAGGCAGAACCCTTTCCTCAGCGTTGCTAGGAAAAGTGCACAGCAGGGATAGTAATATCTCGAATCAATGAACAAAAGACACCTCCAGATGCAGATAGTCCCGGCTTCAGGCGGAACTCAACCTTATCCCAGCGTGTCTCAAGGAATGGGGGCTAGATAAACAGAGCCGCCCGCTAACACATGCCTGACCAAGGTAATAGTCACCAGAAAGACAACCTTGAGGGTAAGAACAGCCAGACAGCATCCTGAATAGGACCAAGGAACAAAATCCTGCAGGCAGACAGAATGAATTCAATTTCAATCCCAATAGGATTACATGGGGGACGCACATGAGTACCCCCTGAAGGAAGTTTAACCAAGGAAGACTGAACCAGAGGTTACTAAGGCAAGGTGGACAGGGCAGAACCTGACCCATCAGAGTACTGAGTTGGTGAACCAACTCCAAATCATGCTGCAAACAACACTAGAATCCTGGGAACCGAGAACGCAGAACAGGCAAGAGACCTAGACTCACCACCAATCAATATGGGTATGTCATACCCTACAACAGATGGAAGAAGAAGAGGAAGAACTTGCTCCTAGCCTTCCCATAGTCTCAAAACACCGAGACAGATAAGCCTGTCTCCATCAAGATGGTTGTTTTAGCAGTCAGGCCGACTAGGCCAGAGACTGTAGACTGGAGTGACGTAAAGGGAGCCCTGAGTGAGCCTAGCTAGCACTCCTGGCAAAAAGGTACAGAACTACTGTCCTTGGTACCATAACCACCCTCTACTAGGGCACCTGGGGGCCACCAGAATCACTGGTCCCCTTACCAGAGCAATCTTGCGCAGAACCCTGCCTAGCAGGGGGAATGGAAAAAAGACATACAGAACCGAACGTCCAGTCATGACGTTACTAAGGCATCCGGACCACTGCCAGAGGATCCTAGGACAGGGAAACAAAAGTCCGAGAGCCTGTGATAGTGACGGAACACAACAGATCCACAGCTGATTGGACCCCACAGCAACACAGGGATTAGCACATCCAGTCGCAGAGGGGCTGCACTGGGGCGAATATCAATGATATGCAGGGAACATTGTCTCCACCCAGATTAGGAACCTAGACGCTTCCTGAAGCGTCCACCAGCTCCAGGCCCCTTCCAATGGTTACTGCAGGACACTGTCGTCAGACAGACCGAGCGCTCCCGAACTGGCAGGCCCAGAAGGGAAGTAGTCAAGCGAGGCAGAGCCATTGCAAAAAGCTCACTGTTTCAAAATCAATAGGCATAAGGACCGTCTAAGGGCCCCACCACCCCCCGAATCGCAGGGAGTTTCAGAAGAAAAAACCTCCCCCTTCAACCTGATAGTTTGGCCTCCATGGTGACCGTTTCCAGGAATGGGTAAGAAGGAACTGCCCCCAGACAGATTCCCCGAGTTTATCCACTCCAAGAGAAATCTTCTTACCAGGTGGGAAGGCCCACAGACCCTACTCCAGGGATGCCGGATCCCTGTCCTGTATTAACAATAGAAGTCGCAGAAGGGCCCAAAGGGAACTGAACATAAGGGACCTCTTCTGAGCAAGACACCAACGGCCCACCAGCTGCATCTTTGCCTGGTGAAGGGACCGGGACAGCAATGAGGGACTAAGCCCATGTGACCAGATTGTCCACTTCATTGCGGAGAAGGGAAGATTCTCGTTATAACCTGATCCAGATTCATTCCTGGTAATGGGATTACCAATTAAGGGGACAATGAGGACTTGGGGTGAAGGTCCCCCATCCAAATGACTCCCAATGGATGCCATCAGCCGGGCATCCATCCTGACGCAGACTGGGAAGTGAGAAAGGGCGTCCAGGTAGTCATCGTGCGGACGCCCCTAGGTCTCATCAGAGACATCACCATCGTCCGCACCTGAGAGGTCACTCCAGGAGTTGAAGAGAGGCCAGATAACAAGGCCACAATTAGCAGTGTTGGACTACCAACACGAACCTGAAGAGCCTCGGGGACCTGAAGGGATGTAAACATAAACATTTTAGAGTTCCCCAGACGGCAAGAAGCCCACTGGGCGCAAGGTGCTGATGGCCCAACTCAGAGTTTCCAGCAGAAACTGCCTGTGATGAGAGAGTTGCTGTGAATCCAGAATGGGCCAGCCCGACACCTCCTTTTTAGGGAACTGTGGAAGGTTGGTATAGCGGCCCCTGCCTCTGCCTGTTACGGGCAATCTGCAAGAGACCCTCAGCCCTCGTAGGCCTAGCATGGCCTGTGCCAGCAACTGAAGAGCGGCAGGGACCAGGAGTACCTGGGACCTGATAAAAATGGGGAAGGCAGCGCAGCAGACTCTATCCTGTACCTGGAGGACACAACCTCCTGAATCCACCAGAATGAGGCGAGAAGCCTCCTGATAATAGCAAGGTGCTGCAGCCATCCCCTCACCCAGACGGGTGAGGGCGCCCCATCATGCCTGAGGGGGTTTGGTGGAAGATTTGGGCTTAGCCCCGCCGGAGGGGCCACGGCGATGTCTGCTACTCGTGGGGCAGGAGTCAGCACGAAAAAGCCGGAAGGACACCCCTGGTTCCTGTTCAACACTAAGGTAGGGGGGAGGAGGGGTGCCTCTGCCCCGAGGGGGCCGGGACGGCCGTCTGCGTAGGGGTGATTTCCCCTTTTTACCAAATGAAAGTCATAAAACAAGCTGTAAGGTAAGTGGTTGCATACTTCACCTGCTGACTGCCAGTAGTTCATATAAAAGATTTATGTTTGTGACTTTTTTTTTTTATAGTCTTAGTATTGAGCATATGTGTTTGAAAGAGGTGCTGGACTAATGTTAGACTCCTTTGTACCTTTAAGATTGTCAGCAAAAGAGCCGGGACCCAGTGCAGCAACTGTCACACCAGCACCACCACTCTGTGGAGGCGGAACGCCAGTGGAGATCCCGTGTGCAACGCTTGTGGCCTCTACTACAAACTGCACAATGTAGGTTATGTCCCAGTTCACTGTACAGGCACTTCTGCAACCCAGACAGTGATTACCCTACCTACCGAGTCTGGCCATGTGATCCACCAGCAAAAATGGCCTTTGGCTGGTGAACCCCAAGTACCGGCTAGCCAAGGAGACCTGGAAACATGGAGCCTAATTTGGGGCATTCACAAAGGAGTTTTATCCCTAATCATGATACTGATTGACCAATAGATTGTCTATACTGAGTGTCAAGCTTCTGGGTAGCGGGTGGTAAGAGCTCCCAGTGGTGAGGACTGCTGAACCTAAGGAAATGGTGTGTAGTCATAGAGCAGAGCTGAGATCGGGACAGGCAATGAAGGTGTGTAGTCATAGAGCAGAACTGACGTTGGGGCAGGCAATGAAGGCATGTAGGCAAAAAACAGAGCTGAGGTTCGGACGGGCAATGGAGGCATATAGTCATAGAAGAGAGCTGAGGTGGGGACAGGCAATAGAGGTGTGTAGTCATAGAACAGGGCTGAGGTTGGGACAGGCCATGAAGGTGTGTAGTCATAGAACATAGCTGAGATCAGGACAGGCAATGAAGGTGTGTAGTCATAGAACAGAGCTGAGGTTGGGACAGGCCATGAAGGTGTGTAGTCATAGAACATAGTTGAGGTCAGGACAGGCAATGAAGGTGTGTAGTCATAGAACAGGGCTGAGGTTGGGACAGGCCATGAAGGTGTATAGTCATAGAACATAGCTGAGGTCAGGACAGGCAATGAAGGTGTGTAGTCATAGAACAGAGCTGAGGTTGGGACAGGCAATGAAGGCATATAGTCATAGAAGAGAGCTGAGGTCGAGACAGGCAATGAAGGTGTGTAGTCATAGAACACAGCTGAGGTTGGGACAGGCAATGAAGGTGTGTAGTCATAGAACACAGCTGAGGTCGGTACAGGCAATGAAGGTGTGTAGTCATAGAAAAGGGCTGAGGTTGGGACAGGCCATGAAGGTGTGGAGTCATAGAACATAGCTGAGGTCAGGACAGGCAATGAAGATGTGTAGTCATAGAACAGAGCTGAGGTCGGAGGTCGGGACAGGCAATAAAGGTGTGTAGTCATACAACAGGGCTGTGGTTGGGGCAGGCAATGAAGGCATGTAGGCATAGAACAGAGCTGAGGTTGGGACAGGCAGTGAAGGTGTGTAGTCACAGAACAGAGATGAGGTCGGGACAGGCAATGAAGGCGTGTAGTCATAGAAGAGAGCTGAGGCCGGGACAGGTAATAAAGGTGTGTAGTCATAGAACACAGCGGAGGTCAGGACAGACAATGATGGTGTGTAGTCATAGAACACAGCTGAGGCCAGGACAGGCAATGAAGGTGTGTAGGCATAGAACACAGCTGAGGTCAGGACAGGCAATGAAGGTCTGTAGGCATAGAACACAGCTGAGGTCAGGACAGGCAACAAAGGTGTGTAGTCATAGAACACAGCGGAGGTCAGGACAGACAATGATGGTGTGTAGTCATAGAACACAGCTGAGGCCAGGACAGGCAATGAAGGTGTGTAGGCATAGAACACAGCTGAGGTCAGGACAGGCAACAAAGGTGTGTAGTCATAGAAGACATAGGTGTATAGATATAGAACAGAGCCAAAACTGACAAATCCAAGAAGCCAAGGTTGATGTCAAAAAGAAGAGCTGGGTCACAATGAGGTCCATAACATTCCTTTCCCTACCCTATCCAACAATAAATTAGTATGATACCTACATGTCGAACCCGACACTTTGACCCTGTAAATTTTTCAGGTCAATCGCCCGCTGACCATGAAGAAGGATGGCATCCAGACCAGGAATCGCAAAGTGGGCAGCAAGTCCAAGAAGAAGAAGCAGCAGCAGCAGCAGCAACAGCAAGTGCAGGAGGGTCTCTTCGAGACATACAAGACAGGGCCAGAAGAGATGACCATGTACCAGTATCCACCCATCCTCATGTCTGGTCAGATCCCCTCTCTTGGTCACCTGGTGCCTGGTACACCTCCGCATCACCTGATGTCTCCTCCCAGGATCCCTCACTCCCCTTCTGCCTACAGGTCGCACCTGGTTTCTGGGGTCACATCTGCTCTCAGCTAAACAGCTCAGGGACTGCCACCCAACCCTTCCCCCACTCTGAGAGCATGGCACCATCACATTGAGTAGGTTGAAACTTTAGAACATTTTGTAATCATTTACTCCTCTGTGACATCACAACTCCTTCCCATTGTCCCTATGTGTCCCCTGCCCACAATCCCAACCACCATTTAAGAAGGACAACTCATGTGGCCTGCAGCCGGACTGGTGACCACTGTCCACCTTGCCCCTCGATTTACACAGCCGAGGTGGAATGACTGAAGGGCTTTTGGAGACAGGGCATGATTAACTTTTTTGCTGCAAAAATATTTAACCATAGCCTCTCTGACCTCCAGGCTCCAGGGGTTAAAGCCCCCCCGAGTTCTCTTTGCTGTCTGGGGCTCCACTGGGGAGATCGAGGTGTACTTCCTGTCTGGTCATCATATTCGCTCTTAGTACACTGTTATTCTTTTATCACCACTGAATATACACACATGGAGATGAACAACACAACACACTTGTTTGTGACTACATAGTTATCTTGCGAACTTTGGTCCCAGCTCCTGCCCCCAAGTTAAAGAATAACTCCGACAACATGTTTAGTCTCTGAAATGTACTACTGTATAGTGTAATAAATACAAGTAATTCAAGGCTGGGTGTCACACTGAGCCGAATAAACAGGTTTCTTTGCTGAATCAGTCGTCTTTATTGAGGTCTAGATGTGAAAGAGGAACAAATGAAGAAGGATGAGAACGCGCAGAGGGACAGACCATTCAATGATTTCATCTAACAGAATTGATGGCTGTGATCAGGATTGAAAGGCGCTACCTATGCCGTGGTTTGCCTCTATCCCTGTCCCAATCTTTTGAAACTCAAATCAACTCATCAGTACAAAATGGAACCAGCACAATATATGGGCTATGAAATTGGACCTAAACCCTTGCTGCAACTCTGCCCCAGGCAGCATCCTGTTTTGCTTGGAAGCTAAACAAACCCATCCTCCCGCTGCCTGTCATCCCTCCATTAGGGAAGATACTTACCTTTTCCTCATGAGCTCTGTCTAAAGATGGGCCCATAAATGGCTGCACACATGCAGAAGCTGCGCTTCATCTAATAGGAGGCAAGGACTGCTTCCTGGTCCTTCATCAGACAGAGCACCACATAACCATATGATATCCCTACTGAACAAAACTTGGGATTCTCACTATCCTGGGTGTTGTTCCTCCTGCCTGGGGTATCCCGATTTTGGAGCCCCCCCCATCCTGGAATACCTCGTAAACTCACCTTTTTTTTGTTGCCACAGCGCATGCAGGGGCTACTGGCCAACCATAGGGTGTGTTCCATTTAGCTTCTCTGGACCCCCTGTACTTTGCGTAGCCATGCCAGGCAATCACAAATGGCTGCTGGGCATACAAACAGATAGAGAGGAGGAGGGATGCTGCACGTGCATGCACCATGGGATGGGCGTATCTATTCATTTTTCGGGCAATGCCGGGGGGTTCAACAGCGAGGCATCCCAAACCGGCATGCCCCACAAAGAGGAAAACCACTGACCTGTGGTTGGCCCTCTTTTACACTCATTCTTACCTCACTCATTGTTACAGGCTGCTGACACATTATTCTGATATGTTGCCTCACTCATTGTTACAGGCTGCTGACACATTATACTGATATGCTGCCTCACTCATTGTTACAGGCTGCTGACACATTATACTGATATGTTACCTCACTCATTGTTACAGGCTGCTGACACATTATACTGATATGTCGCCTCACTCATTGTTACAGGCTGCTGACACATTATACTGATATGTTACCTCACTCATTGTTACAGGCTGCTGACACATTATTCTGATATGTCGCCTCACTCATTGTTACAGGCTGCTGACACATTATACTGATATGCTGCCTCACTCATTGTTACAGGCTGCTGACACATTATACTGATATGTTGCCTCACTCATTGTTACAGGCTGCTGACACATTATACTGATATGTCGCCTCACTCATTGTTACAGGCTGCTGTCACATTATACCAATATGTTGCCTCACTCATTGTTACAGGCTGCTGACACATTATTCTGATATGCTGCCTCACTCATTGTTACAGGCTGCTGACACATTATTCTGATATGCTGCCTCACTCATTATTACAGGCTGCTGACACATTATACTGATATGTTGCCTCACTTATTATTACAGGCTGCTGACACATTATTCTGATATGCTGCCTCACTCATTGTTACAGGCTGCTGACACATTATACTGATATGTTGCCTCACTCATTGTTACAGGCTGCTGACATATTATTCTGATATGCTGCCTCACTCATTGTTACAGGCTGCTGACACATTATACTGATATGTTGCCTCACTCATTATTACAGGCTGCTGACACATTATACTGATATGTCGCCTCACTCATTGTTACAGGCTGCTGACACATTATTCTGATATGTTGCCTCACTCATTATTACAGGCTGCTGACACATTATTCTGATATGCTGCCTCACTCATTGTTACAGGCTGCTGACACATTATACTGATATGTTGCCTCACTCATTGTTACAGGCTGCTGACATATTATTCTGATATGCTGCCTCACTCATTGTTACAGGCTGCTGACACATTATACTGATATGTTGCCTCACTCATTGTTACAGGCTGCTGACATATTATTCTGATATGCTGCCTCACTCATTGTTACAGGCTGCTGACACATTATACTGATATGTTGCCTCACTCATTATTACAGGCTGCTGACACATTATACTGATATGTTGCCTCACTCATTGTTACAGGCTGCTGACACATTATACTGATATGTTGCCTCACTCATTGTTACAGGCTGCTGACATATTATTCTGATATGCTGCCTCACTCATTGTTACAGGCTGCTGACACATTATACTGATATGTTGCCTCACTCATTATTACAGGCTGCTGACACATTATACTGATATGTTGCCTCACTCATTGTTACAGGCTGCTGACACATTATACTGATATGTTGCCTCACTCATTGTTACAGGCTGCTGACACATTATACTGATATGTCGCCTCACTCATTGTTACAGGCTGCTGTCACATTATACCAATATGTTGCCTCACTCATTATTACAGGCTGCTGACACATTATTCTGATATGCTGCCTCACTCATTGTTACAAGCTGCTGACATATTATTCTGATATGCTGCCTCACTCATTGTTACAGGCTGCTGACACATTATTCTGATATGCTGCCTCACTCATTGTTACAGGCTCACATTGTTACAGGCTGCTGACACATTATACTGATATGTCGCCTCACTCATTGTTACAGGCTGCTGACACATTATTCTGATATGCTGCCTCACTCATTGTTACAGGCTGCTGACACATTATACTGATATGTCGCCTCACTCATTGTTACAGGCTGCTGACACATTATACTGATATGTCGCCTCACTCATTGTTACAGGCTGCTGACACATTATTCTGATATGCTGCCTCACTCATTGTTACAGGCTGCTGACACATTATACTGATATGTCGCCTCACTCATTGTTACAGGCTGCTGACACATTATACTGATATGTTGCCTCACTCATTGTTACAGGCTGCTGACACATTATACTGATATGTCGCCTCACTCATTGTTACAGGCTGCTGACACATTATACTGATATGTTGCCTCACTCATTGTTACAGGCTGCTGACACATTATACTGATATGTCGCCTCACTCATTGTTACAGGCTGCTGACACATTATACTGATATGTTGCCTCACTCATTGTTACAGGCTGCTGACACATTATTCTGATATGCTGCCTCACTCATTGTTACAGGCTGCTGACACATTATTCTGATATGCTGCCTCACTCATTATTACAGGCTGCTGACACATTATACTGATATGTTGCCTCACTCATTATTACAGGCTGCTGACACATTATTCTGATATGCTGCCTCACTCATTGTTACAGGCTGCTGACACATTATACTGATATGCTGCCTCACTCATTGTTACAGGCTGCTGACACATTATACTGATATGTTGCCTCACTCATTATTACAGGCTGCTGACACATTATTCTGATATGCTGCCTCACTCATTGTTACAGGCTGCTGACACATTATTCTGATATGCTGCCTCACTCATTGTTACAGGCTGCTGACACATTATACTGATATGTTGCCTCACTCATTGTTACAGGCTGCTGACACATTATTCTGATATGCTGCCTCACTCATTGTTACAGGCTGCTGACACATTATACTGATATGTTGCCTCACTCATTGTTACAGGCTGCTGACACATTATACTGATATGTTGCCTCACTCATTATTACAGGCTGCTGACACATTATACTGATATGTCGCCTCACTCATTGTTACAGGCTGCTGACACATTATACTGATATGTTGCCTCACTCATTATTACAGGCTGCTGACACATTATACCAATATGTCGCCTCACTCATTGTTACAGGCTGCTGACACATTATACTGATATGTTGCCTCACTCATTATTACAGGCTGCTGACACATTATACCAATATGTTGCCTCACTCATTGTTACAGGCTGCTGACACATTATACTGATATGTTTCCTCACTCATTGTTACAGGCTGCTGACACATTATTCTGATATGTTGCCTCACTCATTATTACAGGCTGCTGACACATTATTCTGATATGCTGCCTCACTCATTGTTACAGGCTGCTGATACATTACACTTATATGTTACCTCACTCATTGTTACAGGCTGCTGACACATTATACTGATATGTTTCCTCACTCATTGTTACAGGCTGCTGACACATTATTCTGATATGTCGCCTCACTCATTGTTACAGGCTGCTGACACATTATTCTGATATGCTGCCTCACTCATTATTACAGGCTGCTGACACATTATACTGATATGTTTCCTCACTCATTATTACAGGCTGCTGACACATTAAACTGATATGCTGCCTCACTCATTGTTACAGGCTGCTGACACATTATTCTGATATGTTGCCTCACTCATTATTACAAGTTGCTGACACATTACACTTATATGTTACCTCACTCATTGTTACAAGCTGCTGACACATTATTTTGATATGCTGCCTCACTCATTGTTACAGGCTGCTGACACATTAAACTGATATGCTGCCTCACTCATTGTTACAGGCTGCTGACACATTATACTGATATGTCGCCTCACTCATTGTTACAGGCTGCTGACACATTAAACTGATATGTCGCCTCACTCATTGTTACAGGCTGCTGACACATTATTCTGATATGTTGCCTCACTCATTGTTACAGGCTGCTGACACATTACACTTATATGTTACCTCACTCATTGTTACAAGCTGCTGACATATTATTCTGATATGCTGCCTCACTCATTGTTACAGGCTGCTGACACATTATACTGATATGTTGCCTCACTCATTGTTACAGGCTGCTGACACATTATTCTGATATGCTGCCTCACTCATTGTTACAGGCTGCTGACACATTATACTGATATGTTGCCTCACTCATTGTTACAGGCTGCTGACACATTATACTGATATGTTGCCTCACTCATTATTACAGGCTGCTGACACATTATACTGATATGTCGCCTCACTCATTGTTACAGGCTGCTGACACATTATACTGATATGTTGCCTCACTCATTATTACAGGCTGCTGACACATTATACCAATATGTCGCCTCACTCATTGTTACAGGCTGCTGACACATTATACTGATATGTTGCCTCACTCATTATTACAGGCTGCTGACACATTATACCAATATGTTGCCTCACTCATTGTTACAGGCTGCTGACACATTATACTGATATGTTTCCTCACTCATTGTTACAGGCTGCTGACACATTATTCTGATATGTTGCCTCACTCATTATTACAGGCTGCTGACACATTATTCTGATATGCTGCCTCACTCATTGTTACAGGCTGCTGATACATTACACTTATATGTTACCTCACTCATTGTTACAGGCTGCTGACACATTATACTGATATGTTTCCTCACTCATTATTACAGGCTGCTGACACATTATACTGATATGTTTCCTCACTCATTATTACAGGCTGCTGACACATTAAACTGATATGCTGCCTCACTCATTGTTACAGGCTGCTGACACATTATTCTGATATGTTGCCTCACTCATTATTACAAGTTGCTGACACATTACACTTATATGTTACCTCACTCATTGTTACAAGCTGCTGACACATTATTTTGATATGCTGCCTCACTCATTGTTACAGGCTGCTGACACATTAAACTGATATGCTGCCTCACTCATTGTTACAGGCTGCTGACACATTATACTGATATGTTACCTCACTCATTGTTACAGGCTGCTGACACATTATTCTGATATGTTGCCTCACTCATTGTTACAGGCTGCTGACACATTACACTTATATGTTACCTCACTCATTGTTACAAGCTGCTGACATATTATTCTGATATGCTGCCTCACTCATTGTTACAGGCTGCTGACACATTATACTGATATGTTGCCTCACTCATTGTTACAGGCTGCTGACATATTATTCTGATATGCTGCCTCACTCATTGTTACAGGCTGCTGACACATTATACTGATATGTTGCCTCACTCATTGTTACAGGCTGCTGACACATTATTCTGATATGCTGCCTCACTCATTATTACAGGCTGCTGACACATTATACTGATATGCTGCCTCACTCATTGTTACAGGATGCTTACACATTATACGGATATGCTGCCTCACTCATTGTTACAGGATGCTTACACATTATACGGATATGATGGCTCACTCATTGTTACAGGATGCTTACACATTATACTGATATGTTGCCTCACTCATTATTACAGGCTGCTGACACATTATTCTGATATGCTGCCTCACTCATTGTTACAGGCTGCTGACACATTATACTGATATGTTGCCTCACTCATTATTACAGGCTGCTGACATATTATTCTGATATGCTGCCTCACTCATTGTTACAGGCTGCTGACACATTATACTGATATGTTGCCTCACTCATTGTTACAGGCTGCTGACACATTATTCTGATATGCTGCCTCACTCATTATTACAGGCTGCTGACACATTATACTGATATGCTGCCTCACTCATTGTTACAGGATGCTTACACATTATACGGATATGCTGCCTCACTCATTGTTACAGGATGCTTACACATTATACGGATATGATGGCTCACTCATTGTTACAGGATGCTTACACATTATACTGATATGTTGCCTCACTCATTATTACAAGCTGCCGACATATACTGATAAGCTGCCTCACCCATTATTACAGGCTGCTGACACATTATACTGATCTAGCGCCTCACTTGTTATTACAGGCTTCTGACCACCCACCTCCATCACTAGCCCCACCTGACCCCCCATCTATTACTACATCCACCCCTTTCATGATCCATCACCAGCATTTAATACTACCCATCACCGTTCCCAACCCCTCCACCATCCATTACTTTCCCTACTTATACCCTCACTCCACTCCCATTCACCATACATCACTATCACACCTGACCTCACTCCAGCATCAATCACTACCCCACCATCTGTCACTTACCCCCATCCTTCATCACTACCACCATCACCACTCCTCCACCACTTATCAGTAACCCCCACCTCACCCCACTCCCCTCCATTATCCATCACCATCAACCCCCTCCACCATCCAATACTAAGCCCACCTGACTCCCCCACTGCCGTCCATCACTACTGCCACCTGCCTCCATCATCCATCACCACACCTACTTATTATTATTGTTGTTTATTTATATAGCGCCCTCACATTCCGTAGCGCTTTACAAGGTAAGATTACAGAGAAGGTAAAACATACTAAAACATATAGTACAGGGAAAAATACAAAATTAGATGCCACAAGGTTTAAACCAAGTGTTGTGAGCACAGGAGACAATAGGAAGGAGAGCCCTGCCTTTGTGAGCTCACAGTCTAAAGGATAGGGGTGGGGGACAAAAGGTGGGATCACAAGTGGTAGAGCTAAAGTTGGGCTGCATGTGCCATTTGAAGTTTATAAGAGTTGCTTAAGCCAGGTCATATGCTTGTCTGAAGAAGTGAGTTTTGAGGGCACTTTTAAAGGCTTGAAGTGATGGAGAGTGGCGGATTGAGCGGGGAAGTGCCTTCCAGAGAAGTGTGGAGGCATGGGAAAAGTCTTGAAGGTGGGAGTGCGAGGAGGTAACCAAGGAGGAGGACAGGAGAATGTCAGAGGCAGAGCAGAGGAATGTCAGAGGCACAGGTAACCAGTGGAGGAATTGACAGAGGGGAGCAGCACTGGAAAAGCGAGAGGAGAGATGGATGAGGCGAGCAGCAGAGTTTAGAACATATTGGAGGGGAGCCAGTCTGTTTGTTGGCAAACCACAGAGGAGAGCGTTACAGTAGTCCAGTCGGGAGATGACCAGGGCGTGCACTAACATTTTTGAGTTGGAGATGACAGGAGTTGGCTAGGGAGTGAATGTGAGGTGTGAATAAGAGAGAGGAGTCCAGAATGATGCCCAGGCACCGAGCTTGATGAGTTGCAGTTGTAAGATTATTTACAGATATTGTAATGTTAGACAGGGGAGTGAGGTCGTGGGAAGAGGACCAGTTCTGTTTTGTCCATGTACAGATTAAGGGAGAGAGATGTCATGAAGGAAGAAATGGCTGTTAGACAGTCAGGAAAAAACATTGGGAACCCTAAGTCTAGGATTAAAGCAGACAAAAAACCAATATAATCTGGCTCTGGGGTCTTAAAAGTTCCTTGGCCGGATTACTTCTTGCCCCCAGCATATTCTGATTTGGGATACCTCCCCCTTCGCCCAGTATTCACCTCAATCTGGCAATCCCATGATGCATGCACAGACCCAGCCACCCCTCTGTGGCATGAAACCCCTGGGCTTATCTGAATAGCTGGCGAGCGGTCTCCCGGCAATCCATTCATTTACAATGAATTGCCACAGCAATGAAAGCAGATTAAAGCGGACCTTCACCCTGAATAAAAGCATATATTATGTTTCCCATATCCTGTACATACATATTGCTCACATTAAAAATCATCCTACCTGCATCTACTGCATGTTATGAGCCTTTAAACATCCAAGATGGCGGCTCATGGAGCATCAGGCAGCCTGCAAACAGGAAGTGTCTTCTGACTGTGCTGCTCTGCATTCTGGGATTGCTGTCCTTTCCATGACCCCACCCCCTGCACTTTATCCCACTCCCCTCAGTATGTGTGATTCTTCCGAGTCAAGGTGGCGGCGCCCGTATCCTAGAGTCCCGAACAGAGTTGGGGGAAAGAATAATAAGTAGGTGACTAGAAACTTTAAATATATTATTTTAGATGCTGGGGAATAGTTTTTTAAGGGTTTGGGCTTTTCATTAAATGATGCTGAAGGTCCGGTTTAAAGGAGCACCTGCCCATGGGCCGTGGGAGCCTGGATTTAGGTGGGTGACTGCTTCAACCACACAACCCATGCATTTGCACCCCACCTTTAAGGGGGCCCCCAGAACTCTGCTGAGTGAACACTTAAAGTGCCTGGCATGTAATAGTGGTATAACACTGGTGATGCTGTCGAGGCTACATGAGAAACAAAGCTACTTCTCTCCGTCATTTGTTCCTCTTCCTTATTGTATTTTGCTATATAAAATGTCTTTCATTGGGTCCCCCAGACACAACTTTTGCATGGGGCCAAGGAAATGATAAGCCCACCCTTGACTGTTATAGTGGCATTCAGTCATGAAGCAATGGTGGCGCCCTCTAGAGGCAAGGAGCAGCCCATCTTTACACCCTGTGGCACCCAGCTTTGACACAATGTGACGTCGCTCAATGCTGGGCACCCAGGTGGCTGCGGTCCCTTAGTATTGGGTGCGCCTACCCTGTGCTGTAGCGCTCCCCGTAAAAGCCGCGGGTAACAGGCCAGGAGACACTTTGTATTTCATGCCAGTGTTGAGAGGAACAGTTGCCCGGTGACGTCACGCAGAGGAATGGCGCGGGCGGGGCATGTCCTGGAAGTGACGTCACGCACCGAGACAGGCGGAGGGCTTTGAATTTATCGGTCGGTAAGTGTAAAGAAGAATGTGCGGGGCGCAGTGATATCTGCTGTCTGCTGTGCCTGCAGCTGGCCGTGCTGGTTTTTGTAGTGCCCCTGAGATGTGTGTGCGTAGCCCTGCTGTAATGGACTATACGGCAGTGTACAGTCCCTGCCAGTTCCCTTCCCTGTGCTAGAATTCTGCAGGGGGGTCAGATCAGTCCTGTGCTAGAAGCTAGAATAGGTGGTAGGTTGGCCCCTTGCTGAAACCCAAATGGTGTTTGCTTGGTCCCATAGAGTTCAGAGGGTGTCCTGTCTTTCCAATGCAAGAGCCTATAGGGTGTTGGGTCAGTACTGTCATTGAGCCCAGAGGGGGAGGGGGGGGGGGGGTTGGTCCCATGCTGTATCACACAGGAGTGCCAGGTTGTTCCCATGCTGAATCCAGAGGTTGGTTGGAAGGATGTTAAAACCTGGAAGTTTGGTAGATCTGTCCTGTGCTAGATCCTGGAGGGTTGGCAGGTGTGTCTTGTGCTAGAGCCTTGAGGGATTGGCAGGTGTGCCTTGTGCTAGAGCCCGGAGGGTTGGCAGGTGTGTCTTGTGCTAGAGCCTGGAGAGTTGGCAGGTGTGTCTTGTGCTAGATCCTGGAGGGTTGGAAGGTCTGTCTTGTGTTAGAGCCCGGAGGGTTGGCAGGTGTGTCTTGTGCTAGAGCCCGGAGGGTTGGCAGGTGTGTCTTGTGCTAGAGCCCGGAGGGTTGGAAGGTCTGTCTTGTGTTAGAGCCCGGAGGGTTGGCAGGTGTGTCCTGTGCTAGATCCTGCAGGGTTGGCAGGTGTGTCTTGTGCTAGAGCCCGGAGGGTTGGCAGGTGTGTCTTGTGCTAGAGCCCGGAGGGTTGGCAGGTGTGTCTTGTGCTAGAGCCCGGAGGGTTGGCAGGTGTGTCCTGTGCTAGAGCCCGGAGGGTTGGCAGGTGTGTCTTGTGCTAGAGCCCGGAGGGTTGGCAGGTGTGTCTTGTGCTAGAGCCCAGAGGGTTGGCAGGCCTGTCTTGTTCTAGAGCCCGCGGGGCGGCAGGCCTGTCTTGTTGCTAGAGCCTGGAGGGTTTCCATGTTTGTCTTGTTCTAGATCCTGGATGGTTGGCAGGTCTGTTCTAGAGCCTGGAGGGTTGGCAGGCCTGTCTTGTTCTAGAACCTGGAGGGTTGGCAGGCCTGTCTTGTTGCTAGAGCCTGGAGGGTTTCCATGTTTGTCTTGTTCTAGAGCCTGGGTGGTTGGCAGGTCTGTTCTAGAGCCTGGAGGGTTGGCAGGCCTGTCTTGTTCTAGAACCTGGAGGGTTGGCAGGCCTGTCTTGTTGCTAGAGCCTGGAGGGTTTCCATGTTTGTCTTGTTCTAGAGCCTGGGTGGTTGGCAGGTCTGTTCTAGAGCCTGGAGGGTTGGCAGGCCTGTCTTGTTCTAGAACCTGGAGGGTTGGCAGGCCTGTCTTGTTCTAGAGCCCGCGGGGCGGTAGGTCTGTCTTGTGCTAGAGCCCGTAGGGCGGCAGGTCTGTCTTGTGCTAGAGCCCGTAGGGCGGCAGGTCTGTCTTGTGCTAGAGCCTGGAGGGTTGGCAGGCCTGTCTTGTTCCAGAGCCCGAAAGGTTGGCAAACCTGTCTTGTGCTAAAGCCTGGACTGTTGCCAGGTCTATCTTTTGCTAGAGCCCAGAGGATTAGCAGGCCTGTCTTGTGCTTGAGCCCGGAGGATTGGCAGGCCTGTCTTGTTCTAGAGCCTGTAGGGTTGGCAGGTCTGTCTTGTGCTAGAGCCCAGAGGGTTGGCAGGTCTGTCTTGTGCTAGAGCCCAGAGGGTTGGCAGGTCTGTCTTGTGCTAGAGCCCGCAGGGGCGGCAGTTCTATCTTGTGCTAGAGCCTGGAGGGTTTCCATGTCTGTCTTGTTCTAGAGCCTGGATTGTTGGTAGGCCAGTCTTGTTCTAGAGCCTGGATGGTTGGTAGGTCTGTCTTGTTCTAGAGCCTGTAGGGTTGGCAGGTCTGTCTTGTGCTAGAGCCCAGAGGGTTGGCAGGTCTGTCTTGTGCTAGAGCCCAGAGGGTTGGCAGGTCTGTCTTGTGCTAGAGCCCGCAGGGGCGGCAGGTCTGTCTTGTGCCAGAGCCTAGAGGGTTGGCAGGCCTGTCTTGTGCTAGAGCCCGGAGGGTTGGAAGGTCTGTCTTGTGTTAGAGCCCAGAGGGTTGGTAGGTCTGTCTTGTGCTAGAGCCTGGAGGGTTGGCAGGCCTGTCTTGTGCTAGAGCCCAGAAGGTTGGCAGGCATGTCTTGTACTAGAGCCCGGAGGGTTGGAAGGTCTGCCTTGTGCTAGAGCCCAGAGGGTTGGCTTGTCTGTCTTGTTCTAGAACCCGCAGGGGCTGCAAGCCGGTCTTGTGCTAGAGCCCAGATGGTTGACAGGTCTTTCTTGTTCTAGAGCCCGCAGGGGCGGCAAGCCGGTCTTGTGTTGGGGCCGGAGGGTTGACAGGTCTATGTTGTGCTAGAGCCTGGAGGGTTGGCAGGCCTGTCTTGTGCTAGAGCCCGGAGGGTTGGAAGGTCTGTCTTGTGCTAGAGCCTGGAGGGTTGGCAGGCCTGTCTTGTGCTAGAGCCCAGAAGGTTGGCAGGCCTGTCTTGTACTAGAGCCCGGAGGGTTGGAAGGTCTGCCTTGTGCTAGAGCCCAGAGGGTTGGCTGGTCTGTCTTGTTCTAGAGCCCGCAGGGGCTGCAAGCCGGTCTTCTGCTAGAGCCCAGATGGTTGACAGGTCTGTCTTGTTCTAGAGCCCGCAGGGGCGGCAAGCCGATCTTGTGCTAGAGCCCGGAGGGTTGACAGGTCTGTGTTGTTCTAGAGCCTGGAGGGTTGGCAGGCCTGTCTTGTGCTAGAGCCTGGAGGGTTGGCAGGCCTGTCTTGTGCTAGAGCCTGGAGGGTTGGCAGGCCTGTCTTGTGCTAGAGCCTGGAGGGGTGGCAGGCCTGTCTTGTGCTAGAGCCTGGAGGGGTGGCAGGCCTGTCTTGTGCTAGAGCCTGGAGGGGTGGCAGGCCTGTCTTGTGCTAGAGTACACAGGGGCGGCAGGCCTGTCTTGTGCTAGAGCGCGCAGGGGCGGCAGGCGTGTCTTGTGCTAGAGCGCGCAGGGGCGGCAGGCGTGTCTTGTGCTAGAGCGGGCAGGGGCGGCAGGCGTGTCTTGTGCTAGAGCGGGCAGGGGCGGCAGGCCTGTCTTGTGCTAGAGCGGGCAGGGGGCGACGGACCTGTCTTGTTCTAGAGCGCGCAGGGGTAGCAGGCCTGTATTATTCTAGAGCACACAGGGGGTGACAGGCCTGTCTTGTGCTAGATCCTGGAGGGTTGGCAGGTCTGTCTTGAGCTAAAGCCCACAGGGGCAGCAGGTCTGTCTTGTTGTAGAGCCTGCAGAGGCGGCAGGTCTGCCTTGTGCTAGAGCCCCGAGGGTTGGCAGGTCTGTCTTGTGCTAGAGCCTGGAGGGGTTGCAGGTCTGTGTTGTGCTAGAGCTTGAAGGGTTTGCAGTCCTGTCTTGTGCAAGAGCCAGCGGGGCAGCAAGCATGTCTTGTGCTAGAGGCCACAGGATTGGAAGGCCTGTCTTGTGCTAGCGGACACAGGATTGGAAGGCCTGTCTTGTTCTAGACCCCCCAGGAGCGGCAGGCCTGTCTTGTTCTAGAGCCCGCTAGGGCGGCAGGCCTGTCTTGTTCTAGAGCCCGCTAGGGCGGCAGGCCTGTCTTGTGCTAGAGCCCGCAGGGGCGGCAGGCCTGTCTTGTGCTAGAGCCCGCAGGGGCGGCAGGCCTGTCTTGTTCTTGAGCCCGCAGGGGCGGCAGGCCTGTCTTGTGCTAGAGGGCCGAGAGTTGGCAGGCCTGTGGTGTGCTAGAGTGCGCGGGGGCGGCAGGCCTGTGGTGTGCTAGAGTGCGCGGGGGCGGCAGGCCTGTGGTGTGCTAGAGTGCGCGGGGGCGGCAGGCCTGTGGTGTGCTAGAGTGCGCGGGGGCGGCAGGCCTGTGGTGTGCTAGAGTGCGCGGGGGCGGCAGGCCTGTGGTGTGCTAGAGTGCGCGGGGGCGGCAGGCCTGTGGTGTGCTAGAGTGCGCGGGGGCGGCAGGCCTGTGGTGTGCTAGAGTGCGCGGGGGCGGCAGGCCTGTGGTGTGCTAGAGTGCGCGGGGGCGGCAGGCCTGTGGTGTGCTAGAGTGCGCCTGTCGGGGGCTAGAGTGCGCGGGGGCGGCAGGCCTGTCAGGGGCTAGAGTGCGCGGGGGCGGCAGGCCTGTCGGGGGCTAGAGTGCGCGGGGGCGGCAGGCCTGTCGTGTGCTAAAGTGCGCGGGGGCGGCAGGCCTGTCGTGTGCTAGAGTGCGCGGGGGCGGCAGGCCTGTCGTGTGCTAGAGTGCGCGGGGGCGGCAGGCCTGTGGTGTGCTAGAGTGCGCGGGGGCGGCAGGCCTGTGGTGTGCTAGAGTGCGCGGGGGCGGCAGGCCTGTCGTGTGCTAGAGTGCGCGGGGGCGGCAGGCCTGTCATGTGCTAGAGTGCGCAGGGGCGGCAGGCCTGTCGTGAGCTAGAGCGCGCGGGGGCGGCAGGCCTGTCGTGAGCTAGAGCGCGCGGGGGCGGCAGGCCTGTCGTGTGCTAGAGCGTGCGGGGGCGGCAGGCCTGTCGTGTGCTAGAGCGCGCGGGGGCGGCAGGCCTGTCGTGTGCTAGAGCGCGCGGGGGCGGAGGCCTGTCGGGGGCTAGAGTGCGCGGGGGCGGCAGGCCTGTCGTGAGCTAGAGCGCGCGGGGGCGGCAGGCCTGTCGTGAGCTAGAGCGCGCGGGGGCGGCAGGCCTGTCGTGTGCTAGAGCGCGCGGGGGCGGCAGGCCTGTCGTGTGCTAGAGCGCGCGGGGGCGGCAGGCCTGTCGTGTGCTAGAGCGCGCGGGGGCGGAGGCCTGTCGGGGGCTAGAGCGCGCGGGGGCGGCAGGCCTGTCGGGGGTTAGAGTGCGCGGGGGCGGCAGGCCTGTCGTGTGCTAGAGTGCGCGGGGGCGGCAGGCCTGTAGTGTGCTAGAGTGCGCGGGGGCGGCAGGCCTGTAGTGTGCTAGAGTGCGCGGGGGCGGCAGGCCTGTCGTGTGCTAGAGTGCGCGGGGGCGGCAGGCCTGTCGTGTGCTAGAGTGCGCGGGGGCGGCAGGCCTGTCGTGCGCTAGAGTGCGCGGGGGCGGCAGGCCTGTCGTGCGCTAGAGTGCGCGGGGGCGGCAGGCCTGTCGTGCGCTAGAGTGCGCGGGGGCGGCAGGCCTGTCGTGCGCTAGAGTGCGCGGGGGCGGCAGGCCTGTCGTGCGCTAGAGTGCGCGGGGGCGGCAGGCCTGTCGTGCGCTAGAGTGCGCGGGGGCGGCAGGCCTGTCGTGCGCTAGAGTGCGCGGGGGCGGCAGGCCTGTCGTGCGCTAGAGTGCGCGGGGGGCGGCAGGCCTGTCGTGCGCTAGAGTGCGCGGGGGCGGCAGGCCTGTCGTGCGCTAGAGTGCGCGGGGGCGGCAGGCCTGTCGTGCGCTAGAGTGCGCGGGGGCGGCAGGCCTGTCGTGCGCTAGAGTGCGCGGGGGCGGCAGGCCTGTCGTGCGCTAGAGTGCGCGGGGGCGGCAGGCCTGTCGTGCGCTAGAGTGCGCGGGGGCGGCAGGCCTGTCGTGCGCTAGAGTGCGCGGGGGCGGCAGGCCTGTCGTGCGCTAGAGTGCGCGGGGGCGGCAGGCCTGTCGTGCGCTAGAGTGCGCGGGGGCGGCAGGCCTGTCGTGCGCTAGAGTGCGCGGGGGCGGCAGGCCTGTCGTGCGCTAGAGTGCGCGGGGGCGGCAGGCCTGTCGTGCGCTAGAGTGCGCGGGGGCGGCAGGCCTGTCGTGCGCTAGAGTGCGCGGGGGGCGGCAGGCCTGTCGTGTGCTAGAGTGCGCGGGGGCGGCAGGCCTGTCGTGTGCTAGAGTGCGCGGGGGCGGCAGGCCTGTCGTGTGCTAGAGTGCGCGGGGGCGGCAGGCCTGTCGTGTGCTAGAGTGCGCGGGGGCGGCAGGCCTGTCGTGTGCTAGAGTGCGCGGGGGCGGCAGGCCTGTCGTGTGCTAGAGTGCGCGGGGGCGGCAGGCCTGTCGTGTGCTAGAGTGCGCGGGGGCGGCAGGCCTGTCGTGTGCTAGAGTGCGCGGGGGGCGGCAGGCCTGTCGTGTGCTAGAGTGCGCGGGGGGCGGCAGGCCTGTCGTGTGCTAGAGCGCGCGGGGGGCGGCAGGCCTGTCGTGTGCTAGAGCGCGCGGGGGCGGCAGGCCTGTCGTGAGCTAGAGCGTGCGGTTGCGGCAGGCCTGTCGTGTGCTAGAGCGCGCGGGGGGCGGCAGGCCTGTCGTGTGCTAGAGCGCGCGGGGGGCGGCAGGCCTGTCGTGTGCTAGAGCGCGCGGGGGCGGCAGGCCTGTCGTGTGCTAGAGCGCGCGGGGGCGGCAGGCCTGTCGTGAGCTAGAGCCCGTGGGGGGCGGCAGGCCTGTCGTGAGCTAGAGCCCGCGGGGGCGGCAGGCCTGTGGTGTGCTAGAGTGCGCGGGGGCGGCAGGCCTGTGGTGTGCTAGAGTGCGCGGGGGCGGCAGGCCTGTGGTGTGCTAGAGTGCGCGGGGGCGGCAGGCCTGTGGTGTGCTAGAGTGCGCGGGGGGCGGCAGGCCTGTGGTGTGCTAGAGTGCGCGGGGGCGGCAGGCCTGTGGTGTGCTAGAGTGCGCGGGGGCGGCAGGCCTGTGGTGTGCTAGAGTGCGCGGGGGCGGCAGGCCTGTGGTGTGCTAGAGTGCGCGGGGGCGGCAGGCCTGTGGTGTGCTAGAGTGCGCGGGGGCGGCAGGCCTGTGGTGTGCTAGAGTGCGCCTGTCGGGGGCTAGAGTGCGCGGGGGCGGCAGGCCTGTCGGGGGCTAGAGTGCGCGGGGGCGGCAGGCCTGTGGTGTGCTAGAGTGCGCGGGGGCGGCAGGCCTGTGGTGTGCTAGAGTGCGCCTGTCGGGGGCTAGAGTGCGCGGGGGCGGCAGGCCTGTGGTGTGCTAGAGTGCGCGGGGGCGGCAGGCCTGTGGTGTGCTAGAGTGCGCGGGGGCGGCAGGCCTGTGGTGTGCTAGAGTGCGCGGGGGCGGCAGGCCTGTGGTGTGCTAGAGTGCGCGGGGGCGGCAGGCCTGTGGTGTGCTAGAGTGCGCGGGGGCGGCAGGCCTGTGGTGTGCTAGAGTGCGCCTGTCGGGGGCTAGAGTGCGCGGGGGCGGCAGGCCTGTCGGGGGCTAGAGTGCGCGGGGGCGGCAGGCCTGTCGTGTGCTAGAGTGCGCGGGGGCGGCAGGCCTGTCGTGTGCTAGAGTGCGCGGGGGCGGCAGGCCTGTCGTGTGCTAGAGTGCGCGGGGGCGGCAGTCCTGTCGTGTGCTAGAGTGCGCGGGGGCGGCAGTCCTGTCATGTGCTAGAGTGCGCGGGGGCGGCAGGCCTGTCGTGAGCTAGAGCGCGCGGGGGCAGCAGGCCTGTCGTGAGCTAGAGCCCGCGGGGGCGGCAGGCCTGTCGTGTGCTAGAGCGTGCGGGGGCGGCAGGCCTGTCGTGTGCTAGAGCGCGCGGGGGCGGCAGGCCTGTCGTGTGCTAGAGCGCGCGGGGGCGGAGGCCTGTCGGGGGCTAGAGCGCGCGGGGGCGGCAGGCCTGTCGTGTGCTAGAGTGCGCGGGGGCGGCAGGCCTGTCGTGTGCTAGAGTGCGCGGGGGCGGCAGGCCTGTCGTGTGCTAGAGTGCGCGGGGGCGGCAGGCCTGTCGTGTGCTAGAGTGCGCGGGGGCGGCAGGCCTGTCGTGTGCTAGAGTGCGCGGGGGCGGCAGGCCTGTCGTGTGCTAGAGTGCGCGGGGGCGGCAGGCCTGTCGTGTGCTAGAGTGCGCGGGGGCGGCAGGCCTGTCGTGTGCTAGAGTGCGCGGGGGCGGCAGGCCTGTCGTGTGCTAGAGTGCGCGGGGGCGGCAGGCCTGTCGTGTGCTAGAGTGCGCGGGGGCGGCAGGCCTGTCGTGTGCTAGAGTGCGCGGGGGCGGCAGGCCTGTCGTGTGCTAGAGTGCGCGGGGGCGGCAGGCCTGTCGTGTGCTAGAGTGCGCGGGGGCGGCAGGCCTGTCGTGTGCTAGAGTGCGCGGGGGCGGCAGGCCTGTCGTGTGCTAGAGTGCGCGGGGGGCGGCAGGCCTGTCGTGTGCTAGAGTGCGCGGGGGCGGCAGGCCTGTCGTGTGCTAGAGTGCGCGGGGGCGGCAGGCCTGTCGTGTGCTAGAGTGCGCGGGGGCGGCAGGCCTGTCGTGTGCTAGAGTGCGCGGGGGCGGCAGGCCTGTCGTGTGCTAGAGTGCGCGGGGGCGGCAGGCCTGTCGTGTGCTAGAGTGCGCGGGGGCGGCAGGCCTGTCGTGTGCTAGAGTGCGCGGGGGCGGCAGGCCTGTCGTGTGCTAGAGTGCGCGGGGGGCGGCAGGCCTGTCGTGTGCTAGAGTGCGCGGGGGCGGCAGGCCTGTCGTGTGCTAGAGTGCGCGGGGGGCGGCAGGCCTGTCGTGTGCTAGAGTGCGCGGGGGGCGGCAGGCCTGTCGTGTGCTAGAGTGCGCGGGGGCGGCAGGCCTGTCGTGTGCTAGAGTGCGCGGGGGGCGGCAGGCCTGTCGTGTGCTAGAGTGCGCGGGGGCGGCAGGCCTGTCGTGTGCTAGAGCGCGCGGGGGCGGCAGGCCTGTCGTGTGCTAGAGCGCGCGGGGGCGGCAGGCCTGTCGTGTGCTAGAGCGCGCGGTTGCGGCAGGCCTGTCGTGAGCTAGAGCGCGCGGGTTGCGGCAGGCCTGTCGTGAGCTAGAGCGCGCGGGGGCGGCAGGCCTGTCGTGTGCTAGAGCGCGCGGGGGGCGGCAGGCCTGTCGTGTGCTAGAGCGCGCGGGGGGCGGCAGGCCTGTCGTGTGCTAGAGCGCGGGGGGCGGCAGGCCTGTCGTGTGCTAGAGCGCGCGGGGGGCGGCAGGCCTGTCGTGAGCTAGAGGCCGTGGGGGCGGCAGGCCTGTCGTGAGCTAGAGCCCGCGGGGGGCGGCAGGCCTGTCGTGTGCTAGAGCGCGCGGGGGCGGCAGGCCTGTCGTGGGCTAGAGCGCGCGGGGGCGGCAGGCCTGTCGTGGGCTAGAGCGCGCGGGGGGCGGCAGGCCTGTCGGGGGTTAGAGCGCGCGGGGGCGGCAGGCCTGTCGGGGGTTAGAGCGCGCGGGGGCGGCAGGCCTGTCGGGGGTTAGAGCGCGCGGGGGCGGCAGGCCTGTCGTGGGCTAGAGCGCGCGGGGGCGGCAGGCCTGTCGTGGGCTAGAGCGCGCGGGGGGCGGCAGGCCTGTCGTGGGCTAGAGCGCGCGGGGGGCGGCAGGCCTGTCGTGGGCTAGAGCGCGCGGGGGGCGGCAGGCCTGTCGTGGGCTAGAGCGCGCGGGGGCGGCAGGCCTGTCGTGGGCTAGAGCGCGCGGGGGCGGCAGGCCTGTCGTGGGCTACAGCGCGCGGGGGGCGGCAGGCCTGTCGGGGGTTAGAGTGCGCGGGGGGCGGCAGGCCTGTCGTGAGCTAGAGCGCGCGGGGGCGGCAGGCCTGTCGTGAGCTAGAGCGCGCGGGGGGCGGCAGGCCTGTCGTGAGCTAGAGCGCGCGGGGGCGGCAGGCCTGTCGTGAGCTAGAGCGCGCGGGGGGCGGCAGGCCTGTCGTGAGCTAGAGCGCGCGGGGGCGGCAGGCCTGTCGTGAGCTAGAGCGCGCGGGGGCGGCAGGCCTGTCGTGAGCTAGAGCGCGCGGGGGGCGGCAGGCCTGTCGTGTGCTAGAGCGCGCGGGGGGCGGCAGGCCTGTCGTGAGCTAGAGCGCGCGGGGGCGGCAGGCCTGTCGTGTGCTAGAGCGCGCGGGGGCGGCAGGCCTGTCGTGTGCTAGAGCGCGCGGGGGCGGCAGGCCTGTCGTGTGCTAGAGCGCGCGGGGGGCGGCAGGCCTGTCGTGTGCTAGAGCGCGCGGGGGGCGGCAGGCCTGTCGTGTGCTAGAGTGCGCGGGGGCGGCAGGCCTGTCGTGTGCTAGAGTGCGCGGGGGCGGCAGGCCTGTCGTGTGCTAGAGTGCGCGGGGGCGGCAGGCCTGTCGTGTGCTAGAGTGCGCGGGGGGCGGCAGGCCTGTCGTGTGCTAGAGTGCGCGGGGGGCGGCAGGCCTGTCGTGTGCTAGAGTGCGCGGGGGGCGGCAGGCCTGTCGTGTGCTAGAGTGCGCGGGGGCGGCAGGCCTGTCGTGTGCTAGAGTGCGCGGGGGCGGCAGGCCTGTCGTGTGCTAGAGTGCGCGGGGGGCGGCAGGCCTGTCGTGTGCTAGAGTGCGCGGGGGCGGCAGGCCTGTCGTGTGCTAGAGTGCGCGGGGGCGGCAGGCCTGTCGTGTGCTAGAGTGCGCGGGGGCGGCAGGCCTGTCGTGTGCTAGAGTGCGCGGGGGCGGCAGGCCTGTCGTGTGCTAGAGCGCGCGGGGGCGGCAGGCCTGTCGTGTGCTAGAGCGCGCGGGGGCGGCAGGCCTGTCGTGTGCTAGAGCGCGCGGTTGCGGCAGGCCTGTCGTGAGCTAGAGCGCGCGGTTGCGGCAGGCCTGTCGTGAGCTAGAGCGCGCGGGGGGCGGCAGGCCTGTCGTGTGCTAGAGCGCGCGGGGGGCGGCAGGCCTGTCGTGTGCTAGAGCGCGCGGGGGCGGCAGGCCTGTCGTGTGCTAGAGCGCGGGGGGCGGCAGGCCTGTCGTGTGCTAGAGCGCGCGGGGGCGGCAGGCCTGTCGTGAGCTAGAGGCCGTGGGGGCGGCAGGCCTGTCGTGAGCTAGAGCCCGCGGGGGCGGCAGGCCTGTCGTGTGCTAGAGCGCGCGGGGGGCGGCAGGCCTGTCGTGGGCTAGAGCGCGCGGGGGGCGGCAGGCCTGTCGTGGGCTAGAGCGCGCGGGGGGCGGCAGGCCTGTCGGGGGTTAGAGCGCGCGGGGGGCGGCAGGCCTGTCGGGGGTTAGAGCGCGCGGGGGCGGCAGGCCTGTCGGGGGTTAGAGCGCGCGGGGGCGGCAGGCCTGTCGTGGGCTAGAGCGCGCGGGGGCGGCAGGCCTGTCGTGGGCTAGAGCGCGCGGGGGCGGCAGGCCTGTCGTGGGCTAGAGCGCGCGGGGGGCGGCAGGCCTGTCGTGGGCTAGAGCGCGCGGGGGCGGCTTGCCTGTCGTGGGCTAGAGCGCGCGGGGGGCGGCAGGCCTGTCGTGGGCTAGAGCGCGCGGGGGCGGCAGGCCTGTCGTGGGCTACAGCGCGCGGGGGCGGCAGGCCTGTCGGGGGTTAGAGTGCGCGGGGGCGGCAGGCCTGTCGTGAGCTAGAGCGCGCGGGGGGCGGCAGGCCTGTCGTGAGCTAGAGCGCGCGGGGGCGGCAGGCCTGTCGTGAGCTAGAGCGCGCGGGGGCGGCAGGCCTGTCGTGAGCTAGAGCGCGCGGGGGGCGGCAGGCCTGTCGTGAGCTAGAGCGCGCGGGGGCGGCAGGCCTGTCGTGAGCTAGAGCGCGCGGGGGCGGCAGGCCTGTCGTGAGCTAGAGCGCGCGGGGGCGGCAGGCCTGTCGTGAGCTAGAGAGCGCAGGGGCGGCAGGCCTGTCGTGAGCCAGAGCGCGCGGGGGGCGGCAGGCCTGTCGTGAGCTAGAGCCCGCGGGGGCGGCAGGCATGCCTTGACCTAAAGCCCGCGGGGGCGGCAGGCCTGCCTTGTGCTAGAGCCCTGAGGGTTGGCAGGTCTGCCTTGTGCTAGAGCCTGGGGGGGGGGGGGGGGTTGCAGGTCTGCGTTGTGCTAGAGCTTGGAGGGTTGGCAGTCCGGTCTTGTGCAAGAGCCCAGCGGGGCAGCAAGCATGTCTTGTGCTAGAGGCCACAGGATTGGAAGGCCTGTCTTGTGCTAGTGGACACAGGATTGGAAGGCCTGTCTTGTTCTAGAGCCCGCTAGGGCGGCAGGCCTGTTTTGTTCTAGAGCCCGCAGGGGCGGGCAGGCCTGTCTTGTGCTAGAATCTGGAAGGTTGGCAGGCCTGTCTTGTGCTTTAGCCCGCAGGGGCAACAGGTCTGTCTTGTGCTAGAGCCTAGAGGGTTGGCAGGCCTGTCTTGTGCTAGAGCCTAGAGGGTTGGCAGGTCTGTCTTGTGCTAGAGCCTAGAGGGTTGGCAGGCCTGTCTTGTGCTAGAGCCCGCAGGGGTGGCAGGCCTGTCTTGTGCTAGAGTCTGGACTGTTGGCAGGCCTGTCGTGTGCTAGAGCCCGCAGGTGTGGCAGGCCTGTCGTGGGCTAGAGCCTGCAGGGGCAACAGGTCTTGTGCTAGAGCCTGGAGGGTTGTAAGGTCAGTCTTGTGCTAGAGCCTGGAGCGGCTGCAGGCCTGTCGTGTGCTAGAGCCCGCAGGGGCGGCAGGTCTGTGGAATGTTAGAGCCCGGAGGGGTGGCAGGCCTATTTCGACTCTGGATAAATGCGAGGTCGATCCTGTGTTGGAGTCTGAGGATTCGCTAGTTCATTCATTTCATTTCTCGGAGTTAGGGGCGTGCAGCTGGTGATATGCTCTATTGCTCCTATCTAATGACCAGCCAAGGTGACACTCATTTTTGGCCCAGAGAACCAATCCCAGCATGCACTGGGGCTGGATGTGGATAAGTCAGCTGCTGAGTCCAGTCTTTCACAGCTTGTTTGTCTTGTTGTCGGTAGGAGAGACCCCTTCCACTCTCAGTGCTCGGCTGTCAGTGGGAGAGACACGCTCTCCTCTCAGTGCTCGGCTGTCAGTGGGAGAGACACCCTCCCCTCTCAGTGCTCTGCTGTTGATTAGAGTATCGCCCCCTTGTGCTTGGCTGTCGTTGGGAGAGACACCTTCTCTATGTCTAGTGGGCGATTACTGAACTGTCATCTCTTCTACAGGCCCTGAATGAATACAACACAGTGACTGAAGATGGCAGCTCCACGGGAACGGAAGTCCCCTGGTGGGCGAGGTGCCCACGGTCCTGCACCCACGGTATGCTGGATACATGTACTTGTTTTTTATGTGTTGGGAACTGCGGGGCTCAGCATGGCCTAACATTAGAAGGACCTCCACTTTCACATCCCTGATTAGAGAGATGGAGACTTGCAATACTTTTCACTTGAGTATATAGGACAGCTAGTTCTGTCTGGATGTTTAGTCTTGCCTCCCTTTTTGTTACATTACTAGACTAACAGAGACTGAGCGACAAACCTTTGTTACATTATAACAATAATAACTGACAGCTGCTCTAAAATAAGTAGAATTGTTACATAGTAAATAGCTCCAAAAAATGCATGTCCCTCAAGTTCAACCAAGGGATGGGGTTAAAGCGGACCTTCAGCATCATTTAAGTAAAAGCCCAAACCCTTAAAAAACTTTTCCCCAGCATCTAAAATTAATATATTTAAGGTTTTTACTCATTTACCTTTTAAAATTTCCCTCACTGTCCTGCAACTCTGTTGACCACTCTAGGATACGGGCCGCCATCTTGGCTCAGTAGTATCACCTACTGAGGAGAGAAGAGGGGTCAAAAGTGCAGGGGAGCAGGGATAGAACTGTGCTTTGCACAGACAGAGCAGAGCTGGAGTCAGGAAAAGGTCAGCAATCCCAGAATGCAGAGCGACAGTCAAAAGACACTTCCTGTTTGCAGGTAGCCTGCACCTCCATGGGCCGTCATCTTGAATGTTTAAAGTCTCAGAATATGCAGTAGATGCAGGTAGGATGATTTTTTATGTCGGCAATCTGTATGTATAGCGTGGGGGAAATATATAAGATAGGCTCTTATTTAGGGTGAAGGTCCGCTTTAAGGAAATTATTTATTATTTACAGATAACTGCTAATATGAACTGTTAATGATATTTTCCTCTAATCCTTTGTTGAAGCTGTCATCTGTTGATGCTGTAACAAGTTTCTGTTGGAGGCTATTCCACAGATATTTAGTTCTTATGGTAAAGATGGGTTCTCGCCTCTAGAGATTGAATCTTTTTTTATATATATAGATGATATAAGGGTGAGGTTTCAGTTGCAGTACAGCGTGCATAGGGGTGGATATTTAGGTACAGTGCAGATGACAAAGTTTGGGGCTTCAGGTGCATTATATGTGGCATAAGCTAGGGCTCAAAATGCAGTAGGGATGGAATGGGGTACATCTCTGGGTGTGGTACAGTACAGATGGGGTGAAGCTTCAAGTACTGTACAGATAGCATGGGCTGATGCTCTGGTTGCCTTATAGATTGCATAGGGATGGGGCTTGAGGTCCAGTACATCATGGACTGGGGCTCCAGTTGTAGTACAGATGGCATAGAGGTTAGCTTTAAGTACAGTACAGATTGCATGTGGGGTATTCAGGTTCAGTACAGAGGGCATTGGGTGGGGCTCCAGGTGCAATATTGATGGCTTTGGCTGGGACTCCAGGTAAAGTACAAGTACATTGGGTAGGGGGCTTCAGTTTAAGTGCAAATGGCCCCAGTGGGTTTCCAGGTGCTGTATAATATCAGGTGAGTTTCCAGGTGCAGCACTGGTGGGGGTCGCCGTGCATTACTGATCAACTGGGGGAGAGTTCATTGTGTGGTACAGGTAGAAAAGGGGCCTGGGCACTACTTTTAGTCAACCGTTAAAGTGGACCCCTCTTCAATATTTTTTACTATCCTGGTGATGGGTCTGTGTCCCTGCTGTGAACCCAACCCCCCCACCCCATATCGCCCTCAAAAGCATCTTTCTGCCGTTCCCACATGGCACGTGCGGGCTCTTGTCCAATCAGCATGCTGTGCATTGCATATTAATACATGGTATACAGCTCTGTTTACCCACAGAGAAGTAGCAGCGCTGCATCCTCTGTCTCCCAACCCCAACCTATCTGAATGGAACTCAACGTGGGATTGGCAGAAAGGTGAGGATTTGTGGGCGGCAGGGTTTCGCATGACCCATATGAAATGGCAAAACAGCTCATATGTCCACTTTAAGGTGCTTTTTGAAAAATAAATAAGTAATTTGTGCTGTGTGGTGCCTTCAAGAGCGGCAAATCAAGAGTGCAGCCCTGGATGGCTCACTATAAATACCAGACACAGAACCCAACTTTAAACTTTGTGGGGGTGTTTAAATGGTGTGATCTTATAAATGGTGTTTTATTACCTAACTTTAGAAGAATTCTGGGAAGAAAGGAAACTCGCCCCAACATTTTCCGACCCTGCAGGAGATAAAGAAAAGGGGCCACAGCCTGCGCAAGACTGCAGAAAGGGACATTTGTGACCAGCTGGAGGGACTGGTAAGTAGATTGGTCTGTATTGCAACTATTATGACAGGGTAGCAAAAGCCTCCTGAAGTTCCCTAGCAAGCCTGGGAGATGATACACTGAGGCTGACATAGCAACTGGCTCAGGAAGCCATCTCACTGGCTTACCTTTGTGAGGGGAGTCATGCTTTCATCCTGAAGGCATCATCTTATAAATCAGCTGAGGAGGATGAACTCCGTGGCAAGGAGGGTCCTGGTATACAGGGACACTATACCAAACCTCACTGATCCCCGCCCCAAACCATCAGTGAGCCCTGTATTAGAGTGAGACTCGCCATTTGCAAAAAAGCTCCCTCAGATGGGGGAAAAGAAATAGCTGTGCACTCATGCGCCTCCTCCAGGAGACATACTTCATTGCAGTAGGCATCTGAAGTTCCATCACAGGCATATAGAGTTCATTGATTTATTTAGGTTTTATACAGAGTTTAAATGTATGAGCATTCCTAATCCAGACCCCTTGGGGGTGCTCCAATTCGCTTCTGTCTAAACGTAAGCTCTACTTCTTCCTCCTGTATTCACCGCTATCCATCTTTCCCTTCTTTGTAATTTCTTGTTTACCCTAATAGATTGTAAGCTTTTTCACTTCTGTATCCTCCCTTATACCATAATAGATTGTATACTCTTTCACTTCTGTATCCTCGCTTATAACCTAATAGATTGTAAGCTCTTCTTTCTTCTGTATCCTCGCTTATAATCTAATAGACTGTAAGTATTTCCCTGTTCTGCATCCTCCCTTATACCCTAATAGAGTGTAAGCTCGTCCCTTTCTGTATTCTCCCTTATACCCTAATAGATTGTAAGGTCTTCCTCTTCTGTGTCTTCCCTCATACCCTTATGGATTGTAAGCTCTTACTCCCTCCCCATTCTGTATCCACCTATTAATATGCCTTTTTACTTTCTCTGCTCTACCTAATAGGTTGTAAGCCTGTAAGTTCCTCCTATATTGCTTTTTCTTATAAGTGTAAGCTGGCTATGGGCATCATGAATACAGGACAGTTTTTTAAAATGTTTGCTAAAAGTGCCTGTACCCCTAGGTTAGGAGTTATCACTACATTTGGGGCTCAGTTAGGATCACTGTTTATTTCTTTTCTCCCCCTTACAGCGCCTGGACAGGGATTCGCACGCGGTCGGAACTGGCCTGGTTTGGGATGACCGAATGACGCTACCTCACTGTCTGTGGGATGACAAGTAATATTCTTTGGCATAGGACAGATGTTTTAAGACTTTTTTTTCCTCTCGGTTTGTTTTCACAAATTTACATAGTGCTGTCTTTTCCAGCAGCACATTACAGAATACAAAGAAGCATTCACATTGGTTACATCTTTGATTCAGGTTATGTAGTGTACAAGTTGGATTTATGATTAGTTTCAGTGCTTATGGTAGGTTAAGGGTTAGGATTTAGATTAGTGGTGAGATCAGGGATTGTGGTAATGGTGAGGATCTAGGATCAGGTAGGTTTATGTGTTGGTTGTTTTACAAATCTTGCTCTGTACCACCACCTGTGGGTGGTGCAACCTTGAGGAACTTCAAAATTTGGGTGTTGGTTTAATTCTAGTAGTCCACGCTAGTAGAGATCCTGTAGACCTCATATTGGGGAAAATAGGGGTTTGAGTATACTTTGCTTATTGGTATGTGAAGCTGGCTGCTTCACATCCGGCCTCTAGGTGGACATATGCCCAGACTGAGGTTTCCATTAATTGAATATCCGCTTTGCATGGGGCTGTATTAACATGAACATGTGTCACCTTGGCTGCGGAAGAGTAATGGGCACTGTAGGTAGGGGAGCTTCTTGCCCCTATGGCACCCCAGAATGTAGGTCTGTAGTGAACAATCCCTTTAGAGGTTGAGAGGTTATTAGTGGATAGGAGCATGATTTGACATATATATTGTAGGTATGGTTTTGCAAGATATGATGGGTAGGGTTTTTTTGGGGCTATGTATCAGGCCTTAAATTAATAGGCTAAAATGTAATGGAAGTTGGGGCTAGGGCTTAGATTATGGTCTGGCAGAAAGGGATTGGTTAATATTTTTTTGGGGGGGGAGGGAGTAACGCAGCTGGAAACGGGTTCCATTTGGTCTGTTCTTTTAAGCTTGAACCTTGTCCAGTTCATGAGCATTACAGGGTGCGGAAATTCAAAAGCTCCATAACACCTATGGCGTTCTGCTGGTCACAAACTGTCTCTTCTCCCTGCAGCTTCTCTGAGTGTCCTGCTCGCTTGTTGGCTGTTAAAGAGAAGCTGGTGCAGTACGGTCTAGTGGATCGCTGTGTGTCCATACCTGTAAGTGCTTCATGAGTTACAGAATTGCTTTGTCAAATGAATATTGTAGTGGACCAAAACTCTAGACTTTTGGTCCCCTTACTAGGGTTCCAAATTGTGACGCTGCACAGTGTACCCATGTAGGTAGCCCACTTTTCCTACGTTATGTACTCTTCTTTCTCTTGGGTTTCCACCACCGTCTCATGTTGTGGCAGCAAAGGGTGCTGCAGAGCAGCCGCATCTCTGCTCTTTCTGTCCGCCAGTGTGCAGAGTGGAGAGAGAAGGAATGGTGCTGCTCTGCAGTGCCATCTCCTGTTTGCTGCACGTGATCACCACAAAAACCCAGGACGAAAGAACTAAAAGTCTGTTTGGGGTTTGGTCCACATTAAAACTCTACTTGGCTAGCGAGAGGAAGGGTTTACTAAACAAAAATGCTTTTAAATGAAAAACCAATGGGTGCCAAGGAGACCAATAATGTGACTGGTACAAGGAACCCATATTTTGTGTTATTCACTGCATCCCAGTTGTGACGCTAAATCTGCTAATGGAGTCCAAGATGTGGAAAGCAACACTGGTTTAACCCTTTTACACTTTATTCTAAGCTGAAATGCAGATGTTCCCCGCAGCTTCTCCAGGCAGTGCCAGCATCTTCATATTTACCAGTGGTGGGGAGTCAGTGGTTCCATCTTGTAGTGCCAGTGGCCTCTCATGGAGGAGTCCATGGAGTCTTGTTTACGATTCTACTCCATTCATTGCAATGGTGGGGGCGTCCCAAAGTGGGTTCAACACACCTGTCATTGGCTTGCCCCCTTCATTTCAGTAAATGGAGTTAGGAGTGTTACGGCATTTTTTCTCAACCTGCGGTACGGGTACCCCAGGGGGTAAGTTCCACAGCTTGAAAGGGTACACAGAGATTTTCAGGGGTGCACCAGCATGGTGGGTCTGATGGGTTTGGTATATAAATTTTAACAGTAATACATTGTTCCTTCTTACTTTAAAAGTGTTACAAGGCTTGTGACCTACTTGTTTTGGTAACATTTATAAGTTATACCCTCCTTGGGGGTGCTCGGGTTGCTCTTGTAGCTACGGGGTACTTGCCTTGAGTCTCTTGTCCTTCAGAAGTATTTGGCATAAAACAGTTGAGAACCACTGTGTTGGGGGCCATATTGATAGATTATTGGTAGTTATGAAAATGCCGACGCTGCATGAAGGATCTGTGGAGGGAAAAGCTGAGTATAGACTTATTCTTAGTATACAGTACGTCCTGCTCCAGATAACTTACACTTGGGTTATCCTCTGCCAGATGACTCTGCACTGCAGAGACATGCAAAACAGGCTCCTCCCGGCCCCTCACATACCCTGGGACCTCCCACAAATCCCCAGATTTCTCTGCAGTGCTTACTGCGAAGACATGAAGTTATCACTCTCTCGCAGGTGAGTTGGACTATTCCCACCCGTCCTACTGGCAAATCACCATATGGAGGCTGTGTATGGCGTGTGGACAACCCCATGCTGACGCTGACAGGGCACGGGTCTGTGTACCCTGTGCTGAGCAAGCGCTGGCCTTGCATTCTGGCCTGCCAGTGGCTGCACCTCGTTTCACTTCACCTACTCCCCCAAGCTTAAATCTCACTCCTGCTGAGTCGCACACAAGTGGGGATTCTCAGCCTGATTTGTCTCCTAGACTGTCTACGGCTGAACAGATTATTGCGAGGTCTTTAGCGCGTAAGGGCCCTGGGAAGAAGCGGCACTTGACGCCTAATGTTACTGTTTTCCCTATGGGAACTGAGGAGTTTATGAATCTGTGTGGCTATACCCCTTCTGATGAAGGAGAGCTCTTTTCTGACTCAGGCTCATCTGATGAGAGACCGAAGGGTCATGAAGATTCTGGCCCTGACCCCTGGGCCCAGGATGACACTGACAGATTATTGATCCAGATCTTTGAGGTTCTGTCTATCTCTCTCCCTGGGGAGGCTCCCAGGCAAAGAGGGGAGCGTTTCCATACAGCAACATCACGTTTGGAATTTTTAGAGCAGGCACATTTCCATACCCTTGTGCTCAAGGAATGGAAGTGCCCCAGTAAACTTCCCGGGGTTCCAGGGGATTGGGATAGGAAGTATCCTCTTCCCCCTGAGGTGGTTAAATGTTGGTCATCCCCCCCCCCCCCCCCCCCCCCGAGGTGGATGTTCCGATCATAGGGCTATCTGACACCCCTTTCTTGCATCCCCCTGATTATACTACCCTTCGGGATGCTGAGGAGCTGAGGACCGGTGCATTGACCTGCTAGCCTCCCACGCCTTTGCTTGTGCGGGAACGGCGCTGAGCCCGGTCTGTGCCTCTGCCATTACTGCTGTGGCCGCTAGAACCCTCATCAGAAAAATGCTTGATCGTGCCCCTGATGATCTCCCTTGGGATGTGTTTAATGCACTCTCCAGTTGTGATGTGTTTGTAAAATGTATCCTATTAGCATTGGATGACACCATTAGAATGTGTGCAAGAACTTCTGCCCTTGTGGTGGCTATACGTCGCTTGGTCTGGCTGCGACAGTTGGGTGCTGACAATGCTGCAAAGAAGGCTCTTACCGGGCTTCCTTTTAAGGGGCTACGCCTGTTTGGGGCCCGTCTAGACCTGTTTGGTAAGAGAGGTAAGTTACCCCAACGCAGGCGGCTGTCTCGGCCCCTTCGGGGCCAGGGCTCCCTTTCTACCCCCTGCCATGGTGTTAAACAGGAACCAGGGGTGTCCTTCGCGGGGGCTCACGCAGATTCCTGCCCCAGGAGCAGCAGACAACGCCCTGGCTCCTCCGGGGGGGCTAAGCCCAAATCTTCTCCCAAGTCCCCTCAAGCATGATGGGGTGCCCTCGCCCATCTGGGTGAGGGGACGGCTGCGGCACCTTGCTCATGTCAGGAGGCATCACGCCTCAGACTGGTGGATTCAGGAGGTAGTGTCCTCCGGCTACAAGATATAGTTTGCTGTGCGGCCTCCCCCAAGATTATCAGGTCCCGGGTACTCCTGGTCCCTGCCTCTGCTCAGGGGCTGGTGCAGGCCATGCAAGGCCTGCGGGGTCTGGGGGTCACTTGCAGATTGCCCTTAACAGACAGAGGCAAGGGGCGCTGCACCAACCTTTCCACAGTTCCCCAAAAGGATGGGTCAGTCTGGCCCATTCTGGATTCACAGATCTTCAGCAAATCGTCAAGTACAGGCAGTTTCTGCATGGAAACTCTGCGCTCGGCCATCAGCTCCTTGCGCCCCGGGGGCTTCTTGCCGTCTGTGGAGATCAAAGATGCTTATTTTCACATCCCTGTGTCTTCAGGACACCAAGGTTCTTCAGATTCGCGTTGGAAGACCAACACTGCCAATTTGTGGCCTTGTCATCTGGCCTCTCTTCAGCTCCCAGAGTGCTCACCAAGGTGCTGACGGGGGTGATGTCTCTGATGAGACCAAGGGGCGTCCGCGTGCTGCCCTACCTGGACGTCCTCATCACTTCCCAGTCTCTACGTCAGGCTAAGTTGGATACTCGGCTGGTGGTGTCCATTTGGGAGTCATTTGGATGGGTGTTCAACCACCCCAAGTCCTCATTGTCCCCTTCATTGGTAACTCCATTCCTAGGAATGAATCTGGATACAGTTCAGGCAAGGATCTTCCTTCCTCAGCAGAAAGTGGACAATCTGGTTGCACGGGCTCGGTCCCTCATAGCTGTCCCCGTCCCTCCACCGGGCAGGGGATGCAGCTGGTGGGCCTGTTGGTGGCGTGCTTCGAAGCGGTCCCTTATGCTCAGTCCCCCTTGGGGCTTTCTGCAACTTCTCCTATTGTTTGTACGGGACAAGGACCCTGGACAGGGTCTGTGTGCCTTCCCCCCCTGGTGAGGAGGTCCCTCTTGTAGCGGATGAACTCAAGGAACCTGGGGCAGTTCCTTTCTTGCCCTTTCCTGGGAGACTGTCACCATGGATGCCAGTCTATCAGGTTGGGGGGGGGTTCTGGAAGTCCCTGCGGTTCCAGGGGAGGTGGGGCCCTTAGGAGGCCCATACACCTATCAATGTTTGAAAAGGTGAGCGTTCAGGTTAGTTCTAAATCGCTTGACTACTCCTCTTCAGGGCCTGCCTGTTCAGGGGCGCTAGGTCTGTCTGACGGCAGTGGCCTACATCAATCATCAGGGAGAGACCCGGAGCAGGAGGGTCCTCCAGGAAGTGTCTCTGATCCTGATCTGGGTGGAGGACAATGTTCCCTGCATATCAGCGGTATACATTCAGGGGGGGTCCCTCTGCAACAGGGTGTTCCAATCCCTGTGTCACTGTGGGGACCAACCAGTTGTGGATCTGTTTGTGTCCCGCCACAATCACAAGCTCCCGGCCCTTGTCTCCCTGTCCCAGGATCCTCTGGCCGTGACCACGGATGCTTTAGTAATGTCATGGCAGGACATTGTGTTCTGTATGTCTTTTCTCCATTCCCCCTGCTAGGCAGGGTCCTGCGCAAGATTGCTCTGGAAGGGGTGACAATGATTCTGGTGGCCCCCGAGTGGCCAAGAAGAGTGTGGTTCGCAGACGTGGTACAGATGGCAGTAGATCAGTACGTTCTGCCAGGAGTGCCAGATCTGCTCACTCAGGGCCCCTTACGCCATCCCAATCTACAGACTCTGGCTTTGACGGCCTGGCTGCTGAAACATCCACCTTGATGGAGACAGGCTTATCTGCCTCGGCGATTGAGACTATGGGAAGACTAGGAGCAACCTTCTTCTTCCATCTATTATAGGGTATGGCGTACCTATATTGATTGGTGTGAGTCTAGGTATCTTCCCTTGCGGGTGTTCTCAGTCCCCAGGGTTCTGGAGTTTTTACAGCATGGGTTGGAGTCGGGTACTCTGAAGGGTCAGGTTTTCTGTCCTGTCCGTCTTCTTTCAGAAGTCTTTTGCTCAGCATTCTTTGGTTAAGACTTTCTTTCAGGGGGTTACTCATGTGCGTCCCCCACGTAAACCTATGGTCCCTGTTTGGGATTTGAACTTGGTTTTGTCTGCCTTGCAGGGTGCTCCCTTTGGACCTATTCAGGATGCTGCTCTGGCTGTACTTACCTTCAATGTTGTCTTTCTGGTGGCTATTACTTCGGTCAGACGTGTGTCTGAGCTGGGGCTCTGTCTATCTAGCCCCCATACTTTGAGAGACACCAGGATAAGGTGGTGTTCCTCCTTAAGCCGGACTTTCTGCCTAAGGTAGTGTCTACTTTTCATTTGAATCAAGATATTGTTCTTCCTTCATTGAGCCCTATTCCTAGCAACGCTGAGGAAAGGGTTCTGCATTCCTTGGATGTGGTCAGGTGTTTGAAGTATTCCTTGGTAGTCACTGCGTCCTTCAGGAAAACTGATGCTCTTTTTGGGCCTACGGCCACTCCGCCCTGAATGCGCCCGATCTCGTCTGATCTCGGAGGCTAAGCAGGGTTGGGCCTGGTCAGTACTTGGATGGGATGGTCCCTTCTGGTCCTAGGAAGGGTTTTGGCTCCTGCCAAGTCTACTATTAGCAAATGGATTTGTCAGGCTGTGATTCAGGCCTATTCCACTAAGGGGAAGATTCTTCCCTTTTCGCCTTACTGCTCATTCTACTAGTGCTATTGGTGCCTCTTGGGCCTTCCAGCACCAGGCTTCTGTTGAACAAGTTTGCTAGGCCGCTACTTGTTCTTCTGTTCATACCTTTTCAAGGTTTTACAAGGTTGATGTTAGGGCCTCAGCTGATGCTGTCTTTGGCCGCAAGGTTTTGCAGGCGGCAGTGGTTTAAACTGTCTGCTGTTGCCTTTTTTGTTGGGGATCCCACCCTACTTTATGGACACTGCTTTTGGATGTCCCAAGTAAGTGTAAGTAATCTATCTGGAGCAGGTACTGTATACTAAGAATAATACAATTCTGTGAAATACTCACCTGTAGAATTGATATTATAAGTATACAGTACGTCCTGCTCCACCCCACCCTGGTTTTTTGCATTATTCTGGATCCCCTGTATGGTGATTGTTATCTTGTTATAGTTACCAGTTTTTTGGTGGTTAAATTCTCCCGGCTTCTTGTTCACTGCTTTTCAATGCTGGGGATTTGTGGGAGATCCCCGGGTATTTGAGGGCCCGGGAGGAGCCTGTTTTGCATGTCTCTGCAGTGCAGCGCCATCTGGCGGAGGATAACCCAAGTGTAAGTAATCTATCTGGAGCAGGACGTACTGTATAATTATAATATCAATTCTACAGGTGAGTATTTCACAGAATTGTATTTTTATGTTTTTGCCTGGACTGAGCCTGTTTTCTGATCTCTCCATGCTGAATGTGAGGGGCTGCGTCTTTTATTTAGCCTGGTTTATATTTCTTTATAAGACCTAGTGACCTCCTCCCTTCTGCATGGCCTCCTCAGCAGCAGAGGATGACTTATTCATGCATTCTTTAGTGTGACATTTTTTGGAGACTGAGAAAAAGGAGTCGACAGAAAAGAGCAAGATTAGCAGGGTTTATCAGGGAATGCAAAGTGCTGGTGAATGAAAGATCCCTCCCCTTACAGGAATATCCCTTTATCCCTCATATGCTCAAGTCATCTGATATGGCCTCTGACTTGCTGTCGGGAAAGTGGGAGGGTTAAAACTGATGTGTAAAGGTAAATAGAGGCTCAGTAAGGATAAGAGGTTGCAAATAGAGGTGGCAGCAGAGGCTTGGAGGAACATGGTGACATTGATGGTGCAACAAAACCCATGGGTGAAATCTCTGTAATAGTAACAAGAGTGTTTCTATATATAATTGTATGTTTAGCATTGGTAGGTGTTTAGATGGGTTAAGCATTGGAAATATGTTTACATCTTGGGATTAATGAGGGAATAGGTTATAAATATGGGACCCAAATATTTGGAAAGGTGGAAAGACATACAAGTAAAAACAATTTATGGAGTTTGTGGAGACAGTGGGTTTCCTGATTGATGTAGAAAAGCTTTGTTATGCACTTTATAATAAAAAATATGAAATCTAAACCTATTCATTGTGGCCTGCAACCAGTTTTCAAATCACATATCTGACCCACACTCTTCAAAAGGTTTTACACTCCAGCTTTAAGTTTTTTTGTTCTGAAATTTGTATTCCAATAAATATGCTTTATGTTCTATATAAATAGCCCCATTTCTTACATAATGGTGAGAAAAAGCCCCATGTAATAAATGTACTACAGCAAATGTCTTTCTAATTATTGACCATTTATGAAGTCTGATAAAATTGAGGAGTCAGGCTTTGGCTTCCTGACTCCACAGCCCTGGTGGTCATGTGTAGGTGGCCAGTATATAGGGAAAAAGAAATGGTAAGCATTGCTTTGTCTGACTTGACTTTAATTCCTCTTGTATGTAATTCCTTGTATTTTAGAAATGAACAGAGGGGGCAAAAATGTGTACAGTTATTAATAGCACTGTAGAAGGATAGACTATTACAAGCAAGATGCTCCAAAGTTTTATGTGAATGCTGGTAAAACAGAATACAATAGGGGAGGGCGCATCTATTCTATGGCAGTGAAGGATGCAGGTCTAGCGGTCTGTGAACCCAGCTCCTTCCACTCCATTATGTCCGGTAAACCCCCATTTCATACAGACCTGATGATATTCTTCCATTACAGGCTAGAGAAGCAACAGAAGAGGAACTCCAGCTTGTTCACAAGTAGGTGGTCTCTGATGGGCATTGTAGTTGGCCTTAGCTAGTGGTGAGATTACTATTGATTTGGGTTTTGCTTTCTGTACCCTGTTTAGTTCTGACTATGTAGCGCTGATGAAATCCACCCAACACATGCCCCAGGAGGAGCTCCGATTGCTGTCTAATCTCTTTGACTCTGTCTTCCTGCACCCGGTAAGTTAGGTTAGAAGATGGCATTTAGGTTAGAGACTGTAAACAGGATGTTCCCTACATTTAAAGGGAACTGCTGGCTACTTTTGTTTTTAATCAGACCCCAGAACAGAACTGTATATTGATAACCTGATTTTCTTTCAGCATAGGCAGGGGTGTGTTGGTGTATAGGATACTAATAAGTCTCTATGGGCATCTCGGTCTAGTCTCCTACTCCTGTATGCTTCTTGCAGTTGTGAGTGAGGGCCCATAACTTTTCTCTCATTCTTCTTGGCAAAATCCTCAAGTTCTTGTACATTATTGGCCTTTGTGTGCTTTAAATTCTTCCCAAAGTTGGAGACTGCAGTGACCAATCCTGAACCCCCCTACACTTTTACTGTCTTCGCTGCTGTGATGCAGTGTCCTGTTTAAATAAACTGTTGAAGCAAGAAGATCCTCTGCACACAGGGTCACCACTCCCAGCATTCAGGCGATAGTACAGGTCCAGCCTGGGTGTTATGTGGGATTCAGCTGTGGAGCAGTGTAATGATTACTGTGTGTTAAGGGAGGATAGGTGCCTAAGGTTGGGTTTTAAGGTTATATTTTTCCCTGTTTTCAGAATATTTTTTATATATATTTTTTTATATATATTTTATGTAAAATTAAACTCCGTCTTTTGCCTCAGGCTTCGTTTTCTGCATCCTGTTTGGCTGTCGGCTCTGTTTTGCAGTTAGTTGATAAAGTTGTGAAGTCCGAGATCCGTAATGGCTTGGCAGTGGTACGGTAAGTGACCTCCATGTTAAAGTGGACCATACCCCGTCATCTCCATGGGCTAAATTTGGGCAAAGATGTGTAAAACTTTCAGGATCGTCCATAAACTTGGCTCGTTACTCGATTCCCATTATGCATGTATGGGCCCCCGATGCCTTCCTTGGCAACCCTCCACCCCCTGCGCGCACCAGTGCTTGGCATATTTAAATGGCATTGGAGGCTCTGACAATTTTAGTCAGCACTCATTGCCAGGCATTAATATGCAGGATTATGAATGCTGATTGGAGGGGGGGGGGGGGAGTCTGCACATGTATTGCGGGAGAATCATTCAAGGTTAGTTACCAGGTGAACCAGGGGGTTTCACAAAGTAATCTAAACAGTATGCCTATGTAAAGCAGACCAACATCTAGCAGGATAAAGTCCTATGTTTTGGTTTGCTTGCAATTAAAACCATTTAACCTGAACCAAAAGTCTAAAAAATTTTTAGTTTGCAAAGCATGTTCCCTAGGGGGCATCCAGGTTTGCCATGACAGCTGCAGCCTACAGGACCCTGTTGGATCAAGCCTACACTAATATATTTTATTAGCAGCCTGTGGAGTTGCTTTATACAGGATTGCATGTAGTGTAATTTATTTTGGTTACCATGTGTCAGCAGCTAACATATTTACTTGACAGGCCCCCTGGTCACCATGCCCACACTGACCAGATGAACGGTTACTGCATGTTTAACCAGCTGGCTATTGCGGCACGATATCTGCAGCGACATCACGGTGTGAAGAGGTGAGTGTGATTGCATTAGAGGATTGGTTGTATTCCTTGTTGTGTAACATGTTGGTCATCTTCTCTCCTTTCTGTTCCCAGGGTGCTGATCGTAGACTGGGACGTCCACCACGGTCAGGGAACACAGTTCATTTTCGAACATGACCCCAGGTACTTGCGGTCTTCTGTTACCTTCACCCAATGCCCTATGGCTAAAGACTGATCATAATGGAAGAGTGCCCTAGGTACACACCTCCTCAGCTTAAAGTTATGCTAAAGGAAAGCCCGATTGTTGTCCCATTGTCTCGGGCTAATGTAGCACTGTCCCAACATTCAATCCATTTTCAAAAAAACCCTGAAGTTATTTGCAAAAGTATTAGAGCATTGAAAATGCAGAGAAAAAATGAGAAACAGTGGATGTTGAAACAGCGATGTGCTCTACATATGTCATAGTAAATAAATAAGTGCATTGTTATGCCTCTAGTTATTACTGCCTGCACATAGTTTGATCAGATAAAGGGGGTGAGAGATGCTGCAGGCAGGCAGGCAGAGCTTCTCCAGCCTGCCAGCAGATGAGTGTGCCCAGAGATGAGGGTGGGGTTTCAAAGCTGCAGGGAGGGATTTGTGGGTGTTTCCGTTCTCGGTCCACTAAAGGTTGATTGAAGGACCAGGTCAACGGGGTGAAGACTGAAAACTGATGAAGTGATTTCCTCATTAAGTAGACAGACCTAGCAGGAAGAAGAGCGCTGGAGGGATTCGGTGTAAGGTAAGCTAGCTACTGATATTTATTTTTTTCTTACTTTTGACTTGCCAGTCACTTTAAATGTCTAAATCTAACCCACCTGAAACTCTGCTTTCTCTTCCGGCGACTGATCAGCAGCTTGCAGTCCCGTGGCACAAGTATGGTGTGGGTGCAAAGATTAAGTAATTTGGCCCATTTCTTAGGCCTCTGAGGGCCCTTTAAGAAAAGGGGACAACTCAAATCAGGATGTCTGTTGTGGGGGCATTTAGCGGACTGTTATTGAGCTTGGGGCCACTTCTAAAGCACTTCTTTACCACTTTACTAGCCAGAATCAAGACTCCAGCAGGAATCCATGTTAGGCAGGTGCCTGCTGTGTGCATTAGGAAATCTATCCCTGGAGGCTGGAAGATGCATAGTATTTTCAGAAAGCTATCATTCGGAGTTGGGGGCTTTATCATTAGGTGGCTGAATACTCCTGGGCTGCCTAATGTTATTCATCTGTTTTCCTTCCTTCACAGTGTGCTGTATTTTTCCATCCACCGCTATGAGAATGGACAGTTTTGGCCTCATCTGGTAGAGTCTTCCAGTGCTGCTGTGGGGAAGGAGCGTGGGGAAAGATATAACATAAATGTGCCCTGGAATAAGGTTTGAATCCTTAATATAGCTTCTGTTTAATCTGCTTTCTTGCTGTTTATTTTATGCTTCCAGTTCGGAGAACACCTATTGCCATATCCCCCCCCTGCCAAAACGCAGAGGAATTTCCTTGCAGGGAGAGGAGTTAAATGGGCAATGTGATGATTGCTCATTCTCATTAGGAGCGATCGGTTCCTTTGATTTGACACAATTACACTGCCACCACTTCAATCAGATAAACAATTTGAATATAAGGAGAAAAAAGTCTGTGCCACTACTGTCCATAGAGTCGTGTATCGCGGCCTTTGTTATTCAGAGCAGAAGTCCAGCCATGTAAATAACCCCCCCCCCCCCCCCCACCTGGCGCTAAGGCATAATTCGCTCTGTGCCTATTCACTTGAACAATGCTTCTCTGCAGCCTCTGTACAGCCAATGCCCTGGTGCTAATGTCAATGCCTGATTGCATGCATAGCAAGTCAGATGCCTATTTACAGTATATGTGAGCTTGCACTTCAATATTTAGATGTCAGCACTGCAGAGTTTGCACTCACTTTATCTTCTTGTCTTGGAGGTTTATTCAGCTGATGGAAATGTTTGTGTCCCTTTTTAAATCAACTTTTTTTTCATTTTAGACCGGAATGAGTGATGCTGATTACATCACAACTTTTCTCCACCTCCTTCTCCCTGTTGCTTATGAGGTAAGAAACCCTCCCTTGCAGCTATCTGTCTAAAGTGTCTATTAGGGACCCTAAACTAACTTTACTTACCTCCTTACACCATCAGTGGGAAACTACAGTAATACTGGGCTGGAGCACTATATGCTCCAATGCTTGTCGAGTCACCTATGTATCAGCTGTTCTAACTTCTCCAGACCTTATTCACATTGTATCTTTGTGTTTCCTTTAAGACAGGTTCTCTTTAATACATCTACTCTTTCAGTTTCAGCCGCAGTTTGTGTTGGTGGCAGCTGGATTTGACTCTGTGGTGGGAGATCCAAAGGTGAGGTAATGCTAGTGTTCGTGTTCCGACGATACGGGTATACTCTAATACAGCAGGACCAGGGTACTATGACCAGTAAAAGCTGGCATGGATTGCTGACTCCCAGACCCTTCTTGGAGCAGAGTTGCTAGGGAGGATATTGGTCTGCTTTAACACACATGATAAGCGCAAGGTCATTCGCAGGCATCATGCTGGTTTTCTGAGTAAACTGGAGTGGATATCCTGCCCCCTGTTTAGCCGCTGCGGCTTTAGCTGCAGTGGTATCGCCATCCTTTTTCAGACCTGCCACTAGCCGGTGTGGCTCTTCTCCTACTTGCGGGGTGGGGCGCATGCACAGTGAGGCTCTGGCAAGATGCAGCTTGTGGTGGCTTCCAGATTACACTGTACCGGCGTGCAATCATTGGGAGGGAGGGAGCGATGCATCCTGGGACAAACTAAGATGACACTTCTCTGCTCAACAAATAAAGAACTGCAGCAGACAGAAGCACTGATCTTAGTTCAGCGAAAATGCCCAAGTGAAAAGACGGATGTTAGAGGGGCTAATGAGGTAGAGTGTGGGTTGTTTTTCTTGTCTGTATTGGTTGTCTGATGTTGTTCTTTAAAGAGTCCTTTAGACTCCAGGGCCATCCGAGTTCCACTCCTTGGGGTATCCTGAATTGGGATGCCCCACTGTATAATGCCCCATTTCCCTCACCTTGTCCCGGAGCTCTCGTTGAGTCCTCGTTGCCCTGCAGGCAAGCGGTGGCTAGAAGATGAGCAGGGGATGCGGCTGGTGGCACGCTCGGCTCGTCTTAGCCGTCAACGCAGCCGAAGGGAGCAGAGTGAAAGCGAGCATGCTGATTGGCCCGTTCAACCAATCAGCGCACGCCTTCTTGCCAGAGGCTGCGCTGTGGGAGCGACAGGAAGTTGAGTGACCTAGGGGCATACACACAGTGGGCATCCCAATTCGGGATGCCCCCTGAGAGGAACAACACCCCGAAAAGTGAAAATCGGTGTGTTGTCCCTTTTTTAAGTAGGAATATATGTATGGTTTTAGTAAATGATTAAGTAATACATATTTATCTTATTAAGCAAGAATTCATCACCAAGAGTTTAAACATATCAATTATATTCTACTTATTTCCCCAGGGAGAGATGGCTGCCACCCCAGCATGCTTTGCTCATCTCACACACTTGCTCATGTCATTGGCTGAAGGAAGACTTCTTTTGTCTCTTGAGGTGAAATAATTTAATAAAGATGAGTGAATTATGATATTTATTTATAAAGATTCCCTTTTAGCATGCTAAGATGTGATTTGTCTGATTAGTGACTGTATACTTTATAGAACTGTATAGACTATCAGCCAGTTAGTGCAACTTCTGTGCAGTGATTGGCTGACTAAGCAGTCAATCTCCCAGCAACAGCTGCTAAATATGGGGAAAGAACTTCCCAGCGCTGCCCAGGTGAGTCCCGTTTTTGCCTTGGGCAATCTTGTGTTCGGGAGACCAACCTTCCACTTAAATAAATTAAGACCAAAGTGATTGAACATATCTTTGAGCATTGTTGTGGTCAAATTTACCACACTGCATAACAGTCCAACTTCCTGCTTGCAGCTTCTTTGCTGCATTTAAAGAGGAAAATTGGTTAGACTTTATGGAGGCAGATTTTCCCTATCCCCGGGGCATCCCGATTTATTGGCCTCACTGTGAAATCCCCAAGATTGCCATGCGATGGGACGCATCCCCAGGCTTGCCTTGAATGGCTGCTACTGGTACTCGGATTAGTGGCCCAAGCCTTTGCTCTCTATTCAGTATTTTGTCTCTGCCCTGACTTCAGAGTATGTAGTAAGGCAGATTACAGCACCAGCCGATGATTGGTTGGCGGCCCGCCGCTCATGCAGTTGGGAATCACTGGAGAGGTGCATAAAGTAGGCAATGAGCATGAAGAGCAATTCTGGAGATAGTGAAAATGCCGGGGGGGGGGGGGGGGTCCCCTTTGATGATGATTATAGAAAAGGTGAATTGAAAAACCTCAATAGAACAACAGAAGCATGTCTAACATCAAAACTGTTTATATTATATTCTGTTATATTCCCCACTATGGGGTATCCTGATGTGGGATGGCAGTCTGCTGTAAGAACCCAATAAATGCCTGAAAATAAGTATCATACTCGTCCTACACTTCTCTGCACACCTCATGGCCACATGACACCTATGCATGTTCTGTTACTCCTATCTCCTGCTTAGTTACATCAGTAAGAAGGAAGGCTGCAATGCCCCCTTAGGGTGACTACAGAAAGAGCTTCTATTGGTTCCAAACTTTCAACTATATCCAGAGCTAAATATCTGATCCCATACCCAGAAAGTATGTTGTTCGAATGGCAGCCATATGTGCTCTCCAGAGATGATTTATTCAGTTACACACAGCTGAGCTATAGCTGAGAGAAGGTGCATAGCCGGACCTGCTCACAGGGGCTGAATGAGGGTAGACTCTGTCCTTTGCTGTACCTCAGACAAAATGTGAGTAGCTCTGGCACACTGTCATCTCTCAAGTCTATACTGAGATTTGTGCAACTGCATGGATCATTGCCGGAGAGCACCAGAGACATCTATCAAGTCTATATTGAGATGTGTGTAACTAACTGCATGGATCATTGCTGGAGAGCACCAGAGACATCTATCAAGTCTATATTGAGATGTGTGTAACTAACTGCATGGATCATTGCCGGAGAGCACCAGAGACATCTATCAAGTCTATATTGAGATGTGTGTAACTAACTGCATGGATCATTGCTGGAGAGCACCAGAGGGCACTGATGCACAGCCAGGGAGTCATATAGCCACCACTTGAACATCACACTGCATCATGTTGGTGCTTTTATGAATATTGTGCAAAAGCTTTAGTAAATAAACTCTTGACTAAATAAAAAACCTCTCTGGGTATAGCATCACAAATAAAAAGCAGAATCCCATTTGGTATGTGTGATACATGTAGTTCTAGTTTCAGATGTGTGTTCAATGGTGGCTCTGACATGACTAACCTTAACTTTACACCTTGCAGGGAGGTTACAACTTACGCTCGCTGGCAGAGGGAGTCTGCTCTTCCCTGAAAATTTTGCTTGGAGACCCCTGTCCACAGTTTGCTCAGCCTTTTGCCCCCTGTGAAAGGTAAGACTAAAAAAAAAAAAAACTTTAGCTGGAGTTTCCTGTCTTCAGTGACAAAAGAGAAAGCATATGTAGATCTCTCCAGAGGAGTCTTATTGAAAGCAAGAGCACTTAGATGGTTCTAATCTTCCCTCTACCTGGGTCTCCAGGTTGCTGCAGTTTCATATCTGGTTGCTTTGCGGAGAACACAGGTAGCTGTTACTTATTCCCCTGCACCCCCATGAACTATGCAAAGTGTAATATGTGCAAACCGTGAATAAGGTGCAGGAACCTTTGTTACCTGAGTTATTTAGGGCCTTAGTGTTTAGCACTGATACAGCTGTACTCTGTACTTCTGTTCATACTGTGGATGACACTGTAAATAACCTATCACTGGATTTTCTACAGCGCCCTGGACTCCATCTCTGGTGCCATATGTACCCACAGGAAGTATTGGCGAAGCCTTCAGGAGCAAGGTAAGTAATCCACTCACATTTCCAAATTAAGTGGTTCCTCGTAACTAGGCAGCATGGAGAGCACATCGGATTAATTGGTGCCCCGCACTGCTTCCCCCCCCCCCCCCCCCATGGTTTCACACATACCGGTACCTGCTGCATGTCCTAAGCGGTCACTAGTGGCCAAGTGGGGACTCAATACAAGGGCTGAGGGGGTTTGACTTTCTCCTGGCAGTATGCAGTGTGAGGCATCCAACAACCGGATGCCACCCATTGCAATTTAAGAGGGAAAACACTTATATTTTAGTGGTAGTCCTCTTTAAAGAGGAACACCAACAATGAAAAGACTGACAGTCCTCTGTACCGCACAGCAGGTGGTCTCTGTATTTGGGATACCCGCTTTGGACCCCTACGCATCAAACCTGTTGACCTGGCTGCTTGTATGCGCCAATTTCTCATTCCATCACTGGCTGCCACATGACTCCCGGTAACCATTCAGGATCACAGGCCAGGCTGTGCAAATTCCAGCCCTGTAATCATTAAAAGACTTCCTAGGGATGGTGTAGGTCCCCTTTAAATAGGAAACTTTCAAATTACACCTTAATTATATGGCAACACTCTTTGCTGAAATAAAAGTAATTTTCTGTATAGCTCTCTAGGGCAAGTTAAAGCGGTCCTTCACTCTGAATAAAAGTTTATCTTATATGTTTCCCACACCCTGTACATACAGATTGTCCACATTAAAAATCATCCTACCTGCATCTACTGCATGTTATGAGCCTTTAAATATCTAAGATGGCGGCTTATGGAACATCAGGCAGCCTGCAGACAGGAAGTGCCTTCTGACTGTGCTGCTCTGCATTCTGGGACTGCTGTCCTTTTCCTAACCACAGCTCTTGCTCTGTCTGAGCAAAGCACAGTTATAACCCTCCGCCCTGTACTTTATCCCACTCTCCTCCCCTCAGTAAGTGGGATGCTTCTGAGTCAAGATGGAGGCGCCCGTATCCTAAAGTCCTGAAAAGAATTGCAGCCCCGTGGGGGAAAGAATAAGTGACTAAAAACTTAAAAAACGATTGTCCAGCATATAAAATTAATATATTTTAAGGATTTGGGCTTTTCAATAAATCATGGTGAAGGTCCGGTTTAAGGGCTTTGGGAGAAAGTTGCTGAATGTGCTCTCCAGTCTGAAAGCTGAAGTCACAAGTAAACATTAATTTTTGGTACAGCACTCCCCTTTAATTTCTAAAACCCCAAGACTCTATTCACAGGTGCTGCAACCTTATATAGGGTTTCCACCTCTTACAACCCTCACTCTAATATTCTACAATTCAAGTTAAGGTGCGCACTTAATACATATCATAATAAGAACAAAAGAATTGTATACTCAAAAAATCACTAATTTAGTGGAATAAATCACATTATAAAGGAATCAAAAATACCACATGATTACAACATCAAACAATCCACATATCATTATTGTGCAGCTTCAGGTATGCTTGAAAGTGCTTCAGTAAGCCGAATTTAACAAGAAAAAGCAAATCTAATTAAATTAAATTCATTGCAGTATATGGCTAAAGTGCATTGTGAAGTCTAGGACAGTCATAGATTATATAGTTAATTCAATGAAAACATGTATCCAGCCTTCATAAAGATATGTATTGCACAAGCCCAGCAGCAATATATTGCACTTATTCCACACAGTATCATATTGTACACTCCATTGTAAACAGTTATTCAGCAGCACAATAAGAAATACATAGGACCATGTTACAAGAACAAACAGATACAATTACACATACATATTAACTTTGTCCATAGTATGTGTCAACCACCTGACGGCCGTTTCGGGCCATTCCAGCCCTTTCTCAAAGCTAAGTCTCCTATCTCACCCAGCGCGCCCTTTATATACTCACTTAGCCTCGCTCCCAGGCGCCACGTGACTCAGAGTGAAGCGGCTGCGTCACTATCCGTATACTGCAATGAATTTAATGTAATTAGATGGGCATTTTCTTGTTAAAGTGGACCAACACCCAGGATTTTGACTATCCTGGGTTTTGGTCCACTTCGGGGGGGGGGGGGCACCCCGATTGGGGGTTCCCCGCTGTGTGAAACCCCCCAGAAAGCCCCAAAAACTCACCTTACCACGCTCCCACGTGACCGCCCAATCCCCACCGACGGACAAGCGGGTGACAGCGACGGACAAGACGGCGCGTCCGCCGCTGCCTCCCGCACGTCCCTCTTACAGGGCACGCGGCGGCCATTCACAAACGGCCGGCGCGGGCGCGCGCACGTCTAGAGGGGCGCGCGGGAGGTAAGGTTTTTTGGGGGTTTGGGGGGGGGGGTTTCCCGGGCCGATCACCCCTGGGTGTTGGTCCACTTTAAATTCTGCTTACTGAAGCACTTTCAAGCATACCTGAAGCTGCACAATAATGATATGTGGATTGTTTGATGTTGTAATCATGTGGTATTTTTGATTCCTTTATAATGTGATTTATTCCACTAAATTAGTGATTTTTTTGAGTATACAATTCTTTTGTTCTTATTATGATATGTATTGAGGGCGCACCTTAACTTGAATTGTAGAATATGAAAGCTGAAGTCAAAAATGACCAGAGGTATGTTAACCCCTTGCAGGGCTGTCACTAATTGGGTACCAGAGAGTAGGAAGTGGCACTTATCCACCTCTGCTGTCTGCTGCCCAGTAGTCATGTGGGGGGCACAAGGTGTCAGATGGAAGTCGGGTAAAGTAGAAGTAGATACATACTGCTGCCCAGTCTTGGGCACACTGTTGGTGGCAAATCAACAGAGCATCCCAAAACAGGATGACTTCCACTGCAATGGCCAGTGGACGTCCAGTCATTTATTTTTGACTTGGGGTCTGCTTGAAGCTTTTCAGAACAGTAGTCTGTTTCTTAGCTTTCCCCTTCTTCTTAATTCTAATCAGGCAAGATTTCTTGTTTAAGAGGTCAGGCACATTGGTCATCTTCTTCTACATGTCTAATTCCATTTGTTTCCAGATTTTACAGTAAAGCCAATAATAAAAGCTCACACACAAACAAAAGCGAACGGCAATGATTTACAGTTGGATACATCCGAAGATGCTCTGACGGTTACCCTGGATACAGTGATGAAAGAAGTAATGAGGCAGATACCTAAGCAGCGCACTGGCCTGGTTTATGATGAGCGTATGTTGGCACATTACAACATGTGGGACAGGTGAGGGCTTTCTCATTGATGGAAGTCTAATCCCATCCTGTTCATATGTCAACTCCCTGAATGTACATCCCTTGATCCACCAATAATTTGCCCCCTGCTCAGCCATTTGTGGCTTTTAATCTCGTCCCAGCATACTGGACTTGTGTGCATACAGGGGTAACGTTAGTATTGGCGAATCACCAAGAATGCCCATTGGGTTAGGGGTCCAGGTAAACAAGAGAAGAAAAGTCTAAGAGCCCATGGTCTGTAATTAGACATTTTTGCACCAGATGTCAAGCTACATTGGTGTATGTTCTGGTGCCATATGTACCCACAGGAAGTATTGGCGAAACCTTCAGGAGCAAGGTAGGTAAGCCACTTGCATCTCAAGAATAAGTAGTTCCTTGTAACTAGGCAGCCTGGGGAGCACATCGGATTAATGGGTGTCCCACACTGCCTCCCCCCCCCCCCCCGGTTTCATAATACGTCCTTGCTGCATGGCCCTAAGTGGTCACTAGTGGTCAAGTGGGGACTCAATCCAGGGGTTGACCTTCTGGCAGCATGCAGTGTGGGGCATCCAGCAATCGACAGGTGCTGGTAATTGATGGAAATCTAATCCCATCCTGTTAATATGTCAACTCCCCAAATGTTCATCCCGTGATCCATCAATAATTTGCCCCCTGCTCAGCCATTGGTGGTTTTTAACCTTCTCCATATAAGGGTAATGTCTTGGTCTGTACTGAGAAATCACCAGGAATGTCCACTTGGTTAAGGGGTCCAAGGTTAACAAGAGAAGGAAAGTCCAAAAGCTCATGGTCTGTAACTAGGAGTTCCTCCACCAGATATCAAGCTAAATCGGTGTATTTTCACGAATATATAAACGGAACCTAATTTCCTATATGGGTATCAGACAGCCAAGCAGATAATCCTAGGCATACAGGGGGCAGGCAGCAGGCTGTGGATGGTCAACCAGTTGCAAGGTCAGACATAACATTGCCATGGATGAGGTGCCAGGGAACTTGAATAGACACATTCTATTCTATTCAGCAGCTTATTGTCCCCTGATCACTAGTTGGTGCCCCACTACATCTAGTGGGCGGCTGGAACATTTGATAATGCTGTATTGTCGGGAGGCAGATGGGAAGATGCAGCCAGCAATGGTAGGTTTGTGGAACAAGGTTGCTACTGTAATTATCCCTGACATCTTGGTAACTGAGAACCTTAACAGGCTGAGTTTAGCATTGTGTGTCATGGTAATTGCCCATCTTTGCTATCTTTTCAACTTCTCCTCCTCCCTTTGCGTTTTCGCAGTGGACATCCTGAGGCTCCAAAAAGAATAGCTCGGATATACCAGCGTCATAAGGATTTGGGACTATTAGATCGCTGCCTTCGGCTCTTTCCACGCATGGCAACCAAAGAGGATTTGAGGATGTGCCATAGGTACAGTATGTAAACGTTGACAACTTATTTTTTTTTGGCTTAAAAAGGAGGTAAAGCCATCAGAGTTTACTTTCTCTTGCCTTTCCCCGGCAGCTCCCTTACTTTTTACAGAATTTGGGGTCCAGGCACCTAAATACTTATGCAATGTATGAGCACTGCCATACAGGATTAAGCATGCTGGTGCTACCCTATAAGCTCATACCAGCTTTAGACTGCTCCACCCAGTACTCCTAGACTTAGCAGTTGCTAACGTGAGAGAATAAATCAATGCATTCACACTTTGGAATGGCAGATCTTCTAAAAGTGAGGCTTGGTGTTGGCTGCTACAGTCCTTAATCTCTCTGTTTTTATTTTGTGCTGTTAAGGCCCAATAAAATGCTCATATGGACATGTGTTTTTATCTGCTTGATCATTTTTGCAACACGAAGAAAGCAGGAAAGGAAAATGTGCTGCACAGTACTGATAAATGTGCTATCTGTCTATGGCAGTGGAAACATGGTCATTCATTCCTCTAGACTGAATATTTCAGAATGACAACACTATTCTTTATTGGCTTGATCATGGGTGCATTTTTATAACACTCACAAAGATAATTGAAGCAAAGCAGAAACTGAAAACCTGTACTGCACAGTGTTCCCCAAACCTCTCCTCAAGAGCCACCAACAGGTCGTGTTTTGTGGTTCTCCACGTAGCCCACTCTGCAAGCCAATTAGCAGGCATACACATACTGGGCTCTTCCAAGATCCCACAATAGCTTCCGAGCAAAATACCACCAGCTGTAACATGCTTACTGGAATGCGGAACAGTAAGCAGGGCTGACTCCAGGTTTTTGTGGGCCCTTGGGCGACATGGTCTCAGTGGGCCCCTCTGTGGTGGAGAGTCGTGGGTCAGGCGTCTATAAATTCCATTTTCCATCTTCAGCTATCCCCTGGCGATCCTGTCCCACAAAGCTCTGATGACAGGTGCCGGGTGCTCAGTGAAGGGGGGGGCGAGAGGCTGGGATCCTTTGTGCTCCCCGCCACAATCTCCCGCAGCCGTTATCGATCCTCTTACCTCCGTTCGCTCGGCGCTACTGCACCTCTTGCATTCGGTGTGATATGATTTCATCTGCCCCGCCCACAAGAGGCAAGGCTAGCGGCCGGACGATTGAGGAAGTACTGGAGAGGGCGTATTTCGTCCTCTCCTCACCAAGGAAGAGCCCGGGGGTCGATCGGAGACCCCACCAGGTGTCCTCTTCACCGGCGGGACCTCCCAATGCCCGCTGGTGAGGAGAGGGCGAAGTACGAGGGATCGCGGCCGCATGTGAGTAAAAGTTTTCTGTTCTTTTTTCCTACAGTATTGTACCAGCTGACAGTGGGGGCCCTCGGCAGCTGACCGGGTTTGCCGGGTGCTGACGCCGGCCCTGACAGTAAGTATCTGTATTCATGGTGACTGGGCTTGTCAGGCCATACTGGGAAATGGGGTATCCTGAGCTGTGGTGCCCCATGCTAATGGTTTTTGGGAACAAAAACTGAAGTCACAGTAATGTTCTTCATCAGTCTTATGCACATAAAATGATTGAAGGCTGTGCTAACATTAACGTTAACATTAACTCCAACCTTAGTACCTCCCACCACAGTACTTTCTTTATTGTACATTCCAGAATGCAGGAAACGTGTTTCATATTCCTGAACCTGCCGCATGCATTGCATTAATACATTTTGACAGTAATATTACCACTGATTTATTTGAACTGTTAATAAATATTTTTTTTCCACAGTCTTCCCTACATTAAAAAGATTGAAAGCTGCGGCAACATGAGGCCCAAGGACCTGCACAGGATGGGGGACGGGTATAACTCCATCTACATCCACAACAAATCTTTTAACTGTGCCTGCCTTGCTGCAGGCTCGACATTCAGTGCGGTGGAGGCTGTTGTTACAGGAAAGGTAAGATGGATTGTATGGGGGTTTAACAGGCAGGACCTATAAGCTTATAACACAGTAGCTTGTTAAAAGGGATCTGTGTAGAGACAATACAGAAAGCTTAAGTTGCCATTGCTAAACCTCAAACTCTCTTGGCTACCAAGTTAAGTCGTCAACGATAAACAAGTGTGCAGTGCTAAGATCAAGCTTATAACATCATTGTTGAACCCTTTTAAATGTATTTATAAAATGTAGGGCTTTTTATGCCTATTAACAAAGTCATTCTCCACCCAATGCCTTCCTAAATCCAGGTTCAAAATGGAGTTTGCATAGTTCGACCACCAGGGCACCATGCAGAGCCAGGCGCAGCCTGTGGCTTCTGCTTCTTCAATAATGTTGCTCTAGCAGCACGGTATGCACAGCGTCTGCAGAGCCCGTCCGAGCCAAAACTAAGGTATGATAGAGTAACAGTCTGATGTTTTGCAAAGAAGATCTGGGAGTATCTTGTTTTAATTTTTCAAACCTCCCCAGGGTAATGATACTAGACTGGGATATCCACCATGGCAATGGAACACAACACATTTTTCAGGAGGATGACAGGTTAGTGGCCCTGGTCAACTTGCATTTTCTTATGGATTTATTTTTGTATGTGTATAACCTCTTATGTCATTTATAGTGTTTTGTATGTGTCCATCCATCGCTATGACAACGGCCTCTTTTTCCCAACTTCTGAGGATGCTGCACATGACCAGGTTGGCAGTGGCCCTGGCGAGGGATTCAATGTAAATATCCCCTGGAATGGTGGGAAGATGGGAGACACAGAGTATCTGCTGGCCTTTCACAGGATCGTCATGCCCATCGCTTATGAGGTAAGCAAAGCCAACAAGTGGGAAAGAAAAAATGGGAGAGTAGAAGGGAAGAACGACCAATGTGAGGGTTGCATTGGATTGTGTCTTCTCTCCTGAAGGCTGGAAGCTTAAAGGGTAGGTCCACTTTCAATGGAATTTCAAAGTATATATATATTCTTAGTATACAGTATGTCCTGCTCCAGATATAGTACTTACACTTGGGTTATCCTCCGCCAGATGGTGCTGCACTGCAGAGACATGCAAAACAGGCTCCTCCCGGCCCCTCAAATACCCGGGGACCTCCCACAAATCCCCAGATTTCTCTGCAATGCCGACTGCGAAGACATGAAGTATCACTCTCTCGCAGTTGAGCGGGGCTATTAAAGCCTGCGGCCCTGTTGGACTATTCCCACCCGTCCTCGTTGTGTTGTGCCTCCCAGCCTGGGCTGCGCTGGTCGGGTGAAGGTAGGCAGCACCACGCGTGCTTATGGAGCGCTGCTCCTCCGCAGTCCCCCACCAAAGGGTAGGCGGTGTAGGCTGATGGTGAGCCTCTATGGGATGCCCCTCCCGCATTACTGCCCCTTGCCCCGTGTAGCGGTGGGCCCTGTACCAAAGGCCGCCATCTGTGTGTCTGTGTGGTCTGTATAGGGTCGTTGCACGTATATGGCCTATGTCTGTCTTTGGACTCTTATAGATATGGTGTCAGCCACCGCGCCCTTTTTATGTATTTTACTTGTATGACTGCTGCCGCACGCGCTTCTTTCCTTCGTTGAAGGTTCCGCGCCGGGGTTACCTCGGACACCTCTGTGTCCTCATTGGCTGAGGTTGGACTTCGCGCTCTGCGGGAGGGCGGGGTCTGTTTTGGCACGCTCCGCGTCATGGTACGCTCTGGCCCGCCCTTCGAGGTACACGGCGCCATTTTGTCTGTTTGCGCGCGCCGCGTGGGGTGTTCCTGCTTCCGTGGTACTGTAAGTGCCCTCTCGGGCGGCTTATTCTCATTGTAGTGTTTTCGATTCTGACACCATTTTCTTCTCATTGTGTCTTTCAGACTGGTGAACACCGCCGGCTTCTCCCTGCCTTGTAAAATTCTCCCACTTCCCCAGCGGGTCTTTGGGGCATCCAGGGTTGCCTATAGTGTAAATCCCTGCTGGCATATTGTGCCTAAATAATCACCATATGGAGGCATCTCAGAATTATGTGACCGGGGTCCCTCTGGGACAAGACCGGCTGTGTATAGCGTGTGGACAACCCCATGCTGATGCTGACAGGGCACGGGTCTGCAAGCACTGGCTCTGCAATCAGGTCTGCCAGTGGCTGCACCTCGCTTCAATTCACCTATTTCCCCATGCTTATATCTCACTCCTGCTGAGTCGCATACAAGGGGGGATTTGCAGCCTGTTGCGTCTTCCAGACTGCCTACGGCTGAACAGATTATTGCGAGGTTGTCAGAGCGCAAGGGCTCTGGTAAGAAGCGGCACTTGACGCCTCCTTTTACTGTTTTTCCTAAGGGAACTGAGGAGTTTTCTACTCCGTGTGACTATTCCCCTTCTGATGAAGGAGAGCTATTCTCTGACTCAGGCTCATCTGATGAGAGGCCGAGGAGTCATGACGATTCTGGACCTGAATACTGGGCCCAGTGTGACACTGACGATTTGTTGATTAAAGTCTTTAAGATTCTGTCTATCTCTCTCTCCGGTGAGGCTTCCAAGCCGAGAGGGGAGCGTTTCCATACAGCAACAGCACGTTTGGAATTCCTAGAGCAGGCTTATTTCCATGCTCTTGTTCTCAAGGAATGGGAATGCCCCAGTAAACTTCCAGGGGTCCAAGGGGACTGGGATAGGAAATACCCTTTTCCCCCTGAGGTGGTTAATTGCTGGTCATCCCCCCCCCCCCCGTGGAGGATGCCCCGATCATAGGGGTTCCTAACCCCCCCCTTTATTACAGCCCCTGCTTATAATACCCTTCGGGATGCTGAGGACCGGCGCATTGATCTGCTGGCCTCCCACGCCTTTTCTTGTGCAGGGACGGTGCTGTGCCCCGGCTATTACTGCAGTGGCCGCTAGAACCCTCGTCAGAAAGATGCTTGATCATCATTCCCTTTAGAGGGCTACGCTTGTTTGGGGCCCGTCTAGACCTGTTTGGTAAAAAGGGTAAGTCACCCCAACGCAGGCGGCCGTCTCATCCCCCTCGGGGCAGGAGCACCCCTACTCCCCCCTTACCATAGTGTTAAACAAGAGCCAGGGTTGTCCTCCGTGGGGGCTCGCGCAGACTCCTGCCCCGGGAGCAGCAGACAACGCTCTGGCCCCTCCGGCGGGGCTAAGCCTAAATCTTCCACCAAACCCCCTCAAGCGTGATGGGGCGCCCTCGCCCGTCTGGGTGAGGGGATGGCTGCGGCACTTTGCTCTTGTCAGGAGGCTTTACGCCTCATACTGGTGGATTCAGGAGGTAGTGTCCTCGGGATACAAGATAGAGTTTGCTGCGCGGCCTTCCCCAAGATTACCAGGTCCCAGGTACTCCTGGTCCCTGCCGCTGTTCAGGTGCTGGCACAGGCCATGCAAGGCCTGCGAGGTCTGAGGGTCACTTGCAGATTGCCCTTAACTGGCAGAGGCAGGGGCCGCTACACCAACCTTTCCACAATCCCCCAAAAGGATGGGTCAGTCTGGCCCATTCTGGATTCACAGGTCTCTGCAATTCTCCAATTACAGGCAGTTTTCTGCATGAAAACTCTGAGATGGGCCATCAACGCCTTGCGCCCAAGGGGCTTCTTGCCGTCCGTGGAGCTCAAAGATGTTCACATCCCTGTGTCTTCTGGACACCCAGGCTCTTCAGGTTCATGTTGGAAGTCCAACACTGCTAATTGGGGCCTTGTTATCTGGCCTCGTTTCAGCTCCCAGAGTGCACACCACGGTGCTGACGAGGGTGATGTCTCTGATGAGACCAAGGGGCGTCCGCGCAAGACCTACCTGGACGTCCTTCTCACTTCCCAGTCTCTGCGTCAGGCTAAGTTGTATACTCGGCTGGTGGTGTCCATTGGGAGTCATTTGGATGGGTGATCAATCACCCCAAGTCCTCATTGTCCCCTTATTGGTAATTCCATTCCTAGGAATGAATCTGGATTCTGTTCAGGCGAGAATCTTCCTTCCTCAACAATAAAGTGGACAATCTGGTTGAATAGGCTCGGTCCCTCATTGCTGTCCCCGTCCCTTCACCAGGCAGGGATGCTGCTGGTGGGCCTGTTGGTGGCTTGCTCAGAAGAGGTCCCTTATGCTCAGTCCCCCTTGGGCCCTTCTGCAATTACTATTGTTAGTACAGGACAGGAATCTAGCATCCCGGGAGCAGGGTCTGTGTGCCTTCCCCCTCTGGTATAGAGGTCCCTCTTGGAGTGGATGAACTCAAGGAACCTGTCTGGGGGCAGTTTCCTTCCTTGCCCCTTCCTGGAGAAGGTCACCATGGATGCCAATCTATCGGGTTGAAGGGGGGGGGGTTTCTTCTGAAACTCCCTGCGGCTCTGGGGGAGGTGGGGCCCTTAGAAGGTCCATACACCTATCGATGTTTGAAACAGTGAGCATTCAGGTTGATTCTATCTTGTTTTTACTACTCCCCTTCAGGGCCTGCCTGTTCGGGGGCGCTCGGTCTGTATGACGACAGTGGCCTACATTAATCCTCTGGAAGGGACCTGGAGCAGGAGGGTCCTCCAGGAAGTGTCTATGATACTAATCTGGGTGGAGGACAATGCTCCGTGCATATCAGTGGTATTCGCTCCGGTGGGGGTCTCTCTACGACAGGATGTGCTAATCCCTGTATCACTATGGGGTTCAACCAGTTGTGGATCTGTTTGTGTCCCGTCACTTTCACAAGCTCTCGGCCCTTGTTTCCCTGTCCCAGGATCCTCTGGCCGTGGTCAGGATGCCTTGGTAACGTTATGTCTGGACATTCTTTTCTGTATGTCCTTTCTCCATTCCCCCTGCTAGGCAGGGTTCTGCGCAAGATTGCTCTGGAAGGGGGACCAGAAGGGGGACCAGTGACTCGGGTGGTCCCCGGGTGGCCTAGTAGAGTGTGGTTCGCAGACGTGGTACTGAGGGCAGTAGTTCTGTACGTTCTGCCAGGAGTGCCAGCCCTGCTCACTCAGGGCCCCTTTACGTCACCCCAATCTACAGACTTTGGCCTAGACGGCCTGACTGCTGAAACATCCATCTTGCTGGAGACAGGCTTATCTGTCTCGGTGATTGAGACTATGGGAAGACTAGGTGCAAGCTTCTTCTTCTTCTTCCATCTGTTATAGGGTATGGTTTACCCTTATTGATTGGTGTGAGTCTAGGTCTCTTCCCTGTCGGGCGTTCTCGGTTCCCAGGCTTCTTGAGTTGTTTCAGCATGAGCTGGAGTTGGTTCTCCAACTCAGTACTCTGATGGGTCAGGTTCTGCCCTGTCCACCTTGCTTTAGAAGTCTTTTGTTCAGTCTTCCTGGTTAAGACTTCTTTCAGGGGGTACTCATGTGCGTCCCCCATGTAATCCTATGGTCCCTGTTGGGATTTGAATTTGATTCTGTCTGTTTTGCAGGGTTTTTTTTTCCCTTTGGTCCTATTCAGGATGCTGTCTGGCTGTTCTTACCCTCAAGGTTGTCCTTCTGGTGACTGTTACTTCGGTCAGACGTGTGTTGGCGGTCGGCTCTGTCTACCTAGCCCCATTCTTTGAGTTACACCAGGATAAGGTGGTGTTCCGCCTGAAGCCGGACTCTCTGCCTTAGGTGGTGTCTTATGTTCATTGATTCGAGATATTGTTGTTCCTGCTGTGCCTTATTCCTAGCAACGCTGAGGAAAGGGTTCTGCATTCCTTGAACAGGTGTTGGAAGTTTTTTCCTTGGTAGTCACTGTGTCCTTTAGGAGAACTGATTTTCCTTTGGGCCTATGGTCACTACATCCTGAATGTGCCCGATCTCGTCTGCTCCCGGGGAGTTGGGCGGCTTTGGCCATGGTTATTACTTGAATGGGATGTTCCTTCTGGTCCTAGGAAAGGGTTTTTTTTGGCTTCTGCCAAGTCTACTGTTAGCGATTGGATTCGTCAGGCTGTTACTCAGGCCTATTCCAACAAGAGGAAGAATCTTCCTTTTCGCTTTGATTCTTAAACCACCCTGGTTTTTGCATTATTCTGGATCCCCTGTATGGTGATTGTTATCATTGTTATAAGTTTCCAGTTTTTGGATGGTTAAATTCTCCCGGCTTCTTTTTCACTGCTTTTCAATGCTGTGGATTTGTGGGAGGTCCCCGGGTGTTTGAGGGGCCGGGAGGAGCCTGTTTTGCATGTCTCTGCAGTGCAGCGCCATCTGGCGGAGGATAACCCAAGTGTAAGTACTATATCTGGAGCAGGACGTACTGTATACTCATAATACCAATTCTACAGGTGAGTATTTCACAGAATTGTATTTTTTATGTGCCAAAATGATATCCTTGATGTGCTGAGTTGTTTGAAAATGTGTGTTTTATGGAAGCAGTTTTCAATATCTGCAATCTGTTGCTATTGGCAATGTACATAAAGTCTGTACACCAAGAAGAGAGGATTGAGACCTGTACACACACAACACACCTTAAAGACCTCAAAGCCATCGAAAGTGGACTTACCCTTTAAGTTTCCAGCCTTGAGGAGAAAAGACAATCCAATGCAACCATTACATACCCTTTAACTAGAGAGGATCAGCTGTACCATAAAGGTTAAAGCCAAAATGAAAGATTTTCATAACTTCCAGTGGCTTTAACCCCAAAAGTTTCCCATAAGAAATTGTGTACCTAAGTGAATGATGGAGAAAGAGAAATGGCGAAGAGAAGATTAGATTGGTGTATGTTAAATGAAACATCTAGGGAGTAGTTGAAGGTAGAGGAAAAAGACAAAGCTGTATTCTAAAACCAGTCATCCAAACACAGCAGCAGCAGATCTGCTTTCAAACAGGTTTTAGGTCATTTTTACAGCCGCTCTGCTCTGGCCACGGTCTGTTGGAACACCTTCCTCTGCCAACATTGGTGTATAAGCATGTGAAAGATTAGGTTTTTTGGAAAAGACAATAGAGATATTATAAGGGAGAAAGTGAAAGGGCTGACTGTAAGGGAATGGAGACAAAATGGATAAGAGTAAGGAAAGAATGTGGGTGGAGTTATGGAAATGGGAATGCAGAATTCACAGAGGCATCAAATTGAGTATGATGGGTACATAGATTCAATATAGTGCCAAATCATAGGAATTGCATTTTATAGCATTCCGAAATCCTTTACTGCAATGTTAGGACTGGCTTCCGCCTTCCACACACATTGAGCAATACTCCACTATTGGTCACTGGGGTGATGGGAAGTACTTAAGGAAAACTCCACTTTTGGCAGGTTTTTGTTTTACTGCCCTATTATTTTCCTCTTCTGGAATGTAAAATAAACATTTGTTAGGATTGTGCCCCCATACCTGTGATTTACATCAGCATGCTGTTTCCAAGTTTTTTGACTCTGTGTTGGTAAAGTAGGAGTGGATTTTTTGCCCTTTTTAGGGAGTTTTTAATCCCAACTGTGCAAGGCTGTTGGTCCGGTGGTGGAGTAAAGTAACTAAAATAACCCCATATCGTTTTCTTTTTTATCTTCCTTTTTTTCTTCTAAACTCATTCTTCCTCTTGCTGTCATTCTTACTCTTGTTCTTTTTTTGCTCCCTTTCTCTTGCTTCGTTTCTCTCTCTTTCGTTCTCTGTACAGTTTAACCCACAACTGGTTTTAGTATCTGCTGGTTTTGATGCTGCTCGCGGTGACCCACTTGGAGGCTGTCTCGTCACTCCAGAAGGCTATGCCCATATGACCCACCTCCTGATGGGTCTGGCAGGTGGGAGAGTGGTGGTGGTCCTGGAGGTAGGTATTCTAGGCATGCTTTTTGATATTGTAAAAGTACTATAATTTATAAACTGAGGAACCTAACACCACCTGCTGTTGGTCATATTTAAGGGTGGCTACAATCTGACCTCCATCTCTGAATCCATGACCATGTGTACTCGGATGCTCCTTGGTGAGCCGCCGCCTTTTCTGTCAGACTTGCATCCTCCTCGTCCATCTGCCTTGCGGTCCATTGCCAATGTATTAAGTGTCCATCAAAAATACTGGCGGAGCCTCCGTTTAAAGGGTGAGGGTCTGGGGACCTGGGTATTATGTGGTCTTTTGTTTTCAATTATTGCTTATTTTTTTCTTTATTTTTAACAGTTGAACCTGCTCCTTCTCCACCAGCATCTGGGCTGTCAGACGTCAGCCAATCTCCACAACTAAATGAAGCTGCCTCTATTGGATCCCTATCTCCCTCTATGTTGTCACCTCCATCATTTAAAGAGAATTTTATAGTGACCGATTCTCCCTCTAAAATAGACTTACCTGCATCTCAAGCCACTGTTGATAGTTTGCATCTACAAACCCCTAATTTTGAAATGCAGGAAGAAAAAACTCCATCACCTGTGGTCTTCATGACTGGGTCCATGGACATATCCAACATGGACAGTAGTCCAGTAACACTTGCTGCAGAGGCAAGTAAGAATGTTTCATCGTTGGAGACCAATTCTCCTTCTAAAATAGGCTTACCTTCATCTCAAGTCACTGATGATTGTTTGCATCTGCAAACCCCTAATTTTGAAATGCCGGAAGCAAAAACTCCATCACCTGTTGTCTGCATGACTGGGTCCATGGATATCTCCAACATAGACAGTAGTCCTGTAACACTCGTTGCAGAGGCAAGTAAGAATGTTTCATCGTTGGAGACCAAGGACCATGTGACCGAGTTTCCACCACAAACAAATGAAGCTGGAAGTGCTAAAGAGACATCAGTTAATAAGGACGACGTCCTCATACTCCATCCTATTGACTTAGGGAAGGGTATAGAAGGCTCATCCTTGGAGAACAAGGACCTTGTAACAGAGTGTTCACCCCAAACAGCTGATACTGCCAGTGCTGAAGAGATATTGGTTAATAAAGATGATGCCTTCAAAATCCATGTTCTTCAAATAGATGAGAGTACGGAGGGTTCACCGCTGAAGACCAAGGACCATGTAACCAAGTTGTTACCCCAAACAGTTGAAGCTGCTAGTGCAGAAGACATTTTGATTAATAAAGAATATGCCTTAAAAACCCATGCTTCTGATATAGATGAGGGTATGGAGAGCTCATCATTGAAGACCAAGGTCAATGTAACTGAGTTTTTACCCCAAATACAGGAAGCTGCCAGTACTGAAGAAATATCAGTTAAAAAAGACTATGCCTTAAAAATCCACGATTTTCATATAGAGGGTATGGAGGGCTCATCATCGAAGACCAAGGACCATGTAACCCAGTTTTTACCCCAAACAGTTGAAGCTGCCAGTGCTGAAATAATATCCCTTACAAAGACCCATGCTTCTGACAAAGAGGAGATTATGGAGGGCTCATTATTGGGCACTAAAAACCAAGTGACCGCATTTACACCACAAAAAGATGAAGATGGACGTTCCAAAGAGACATCCTTTATTAAGGACAATTTATTTATAATGCATCCTTCTGATTTAGAGGAGAGTTTAGAGGGCTCTTCATTGGGCACCATGGACCAAGTGACCACACTTACACCACAGACAGATGACACTGTCAGTGCTGAGGCGATATCCTTTAATAAGGACCATGTCTTCATACGCTGTCCTATTGATTTAGCCACAGCAGAGGAAAAAAGGTTGGGGACAGAGGATGAAAATGGCAGCCAGTTGTCTGTACACAACTGCTCCAGTGAAGGAGATACACTAGAAGTTGTCGTTAAGGTCCAGGTTTTGGATAAAACGCCAGATAAGCAAATGACGGGGGGAGAGGCAAAGAGTGATATGGAGGAACTACCGAGAGACTTAAGGTTACAGGATGAGCATACGATTGCATCAACCTGTATTATAGAGAGTGGGAGTCATCCCGCAGAAGATGGAAGCAGTTTGCCTGCTGTTGAGAACAAGGTTAAAGCTGCTGAGGAAGATTCTGTGAGTATTTAAAACCTGGGGCTCAATATTAACAAACTCATCTTTATTTTCTTTTAACTAATTTGTTTTTTTCCTTTAACCTCCTGCAGTGCTTGGGCAGGAATTTGCCAGTGGTCGGAAGTGGCCTAGTTTGGGATGACCGAATGATGCTACCTTACTGCTTGTGGGATGACAAGTAAGGTTTTAGGGTTAATTTAAAATCCACTTATGTCTTGCATCTTGCATTCCTCCCCAGGACAATTCAGATTGCTGCACATAAAATGTTTTACCTTTTTGTAACCCCTGTCATGGGGAATGCCACACCCTCAAAATGGCTTCCTATGGAGCTGCAGGTAGCCTGCAAACAGGAAGTGCTGCCGGGTTTCCTGCTGATATGCATTGTGGACTGCAGGCCTCCCGCAAAGAGGAAGTGCTGATGGGTTTCCTGCCAATATGCATTGTGGGTTATGACAGTAATATGCAGGCTGCAGCACAACCGGGTAGCTTGGAAAGGAAGCCTTGGGGTGCTTCAAAATGGCAGCTACCAGGAAAGATCGGAGGGGTGGCATTTCAGCTTTGAGTAGATGCAGGAGCAAATGTAAATGCTGAAAGTGATTCAGTATCATGCAAGCAGATAAGGCAAGGGAGTTTTGGGGAGTTTTTTCTTCCAACTGTGCAAGGCTATTGTTCCGCTTTAAAGGTTTACAATTAGTATACATTATTAAAGTTGGCTTGAAAGGAAGGAAATAGGCTAAGAATTGGGGTTAGGATAAAGATCAGGGACTGGGGTTAAGGAATTGTTTAAGGTTTAGAACATTTTACTGCTAAGTGGTGGGTTTGGTTGGTCATAGGATACGTTTTAGGAGTTTGGGTTTGGAGATGGCTTAGATTGGGGATTGGCCAATGATGTATTTACCGTTTAAGGTCTTTCATGCAGCCTGCTCTTTCTAAGTTTGGATCCTTGCCAGTTCATATTCATTAGTAACATCTCTGTCACTGTGTACCTTTTCTCTCTTCAGATTCCCAGAGTGTCCTGCTCGCTTGCTGGCTGTAAAGGAGAAGCTGGAGCAGTATGGTCTAGTAGATCGCTGTGTGTCCATACCGGTAAGTGCTTCATAGTCTAGGGGATATTACAAGCTCTACTCCAGCCAAAACCTTTTAGTTTTGGACAGAATGTGGAAGGATTTCAAGCACTGTTTGTTTTCTGTGACCAATCACTGTATGGCTAATCGATCCAGATAAAGTATAAACCATTTCCACTTTAAATAGACATGTATGTCACTGTATATAATCTTCATGCCAGATCGCATTCTCATGCAGCCGCAAACTCTTCGACCTCCTCCCAGTGCCCTGCTTCTCGCTGTGCAGGCTTCTTTTTATGGTGCACAGCGCTGGGGATGTCCTCTCATACTCTTATGCTGTGCTAGCAATGTTGGGGCCTTGCGGCTGAACCCATGCAAGCCTTCACTTTTCCATTTGTGGGCTGCCTATAGGCTGCAAAAGGGATGGCTGCACATGCTAAAAGTGTCATTTTTCAAAGGTAAAATCAATTCCATGTACCAATTCGTGGGCAGCCTGTTTCATATTAGGCAAGATAAACTTGTAATGAAAGGCAGGGGACTGCTTTCAGCAACTAATTAAAGATCAAAATATCCTCAAAAATTTTTGGCAACATCTTCACCAAGATCACCAACTGCTTGGCTGGGAGATGCCATTTTTTTGTCCTATAAAACGTACATGGCCATAAGACGCACTTATAATTTGGAGGAGAAAAATTAAGAAAAAAATATTCTGAAAACCAAATGTACTAAAACATGAACCAAGAACCAAATAGGCAAAGTACAGAATCCTCCACCTACAGGCTGTGTGGCATTCCCCATGGGCAGTGTGGCATCACCCCCTCTATTCCCCATGTGCTATGTGGCATCACCCCCTCTATTCCCCATGTGCTGTGTGGCATCACTCCCTCTATTCCCCATGTGCTGTGTGGCATCCCCCCCCCCTCTATTCCCCATGTGCTGTGTGGCATCCCCCCCCCTCTGTTCCCCATGGGCTGTGTGGCATCCCCCCCCCTCTATTCCCCATGGGCTGCATCTCCCCCCATTTTCCATGGGCAGTATTGCATCCCCCCCTATTCCCCATGGGCAGTGTGGCATTCCACCCATTCCCCATAGACAGTGTGGCATTCCCTACCATCCCATTCCCCATGAGCAGTGTGGCATTTCCTATCATCCCATTCCTCATGGGCAGTGTTGCAACCCCCCATTCCCCATGGGCTGTGTTGCATCCCCCCCATTCCCCATGGGCAGTGTTGCAACCCCCCATTCCCCATGGGCAGTGTTGCAACCCCCCATTCCCCATGGGCAGTGTGGCCTCCCCCCATTCCCCATGGGCAGTGTGGCCTCCCCCCATTCCCCATGGGCAGTGTGGCCTCCCCCCATTCCCCATGGGCAGTGTGGCCTCCCCCCCCCCCCATTTCCCATGGGCAGTGTGGCCTCCCCCCCCTCCATTCCTCATGGGCAGTGTGGCCTCCCCCCCATTCCCCATGGACAGTGTGGCCTCCCCCCCCATTCCCCATGGGCAGTGTGGCCTCCCCCCCCCCCATTCCCCATGGGCAGTGTGGCCTCCCCCCCCCCATTCCCCATGGGCAGTGTGGTCTCCCCCCCCCCCCCCATTCCCCATGGGCAGTGTGGCCTCCCCCCCATTCCCCATGGGCAGTGTGGCCTCCCCCCCATTCCCCATGGGCAGTGTGGCCTCCCCCCCATTCCCCATGGGCAGTGTGGCCTCCCCCCCATTCCCCATGGGCAGTGTGGCCCTCCCCCCCCCCCCCCCCCATTCCCCATGGGCAGTGTGGCCTCCCCCCCCCCCATTCCCCATGGGCAGTGTGGCCTCCCCCCCCCCCATTCCCCATGGGCAGTGTGGCCTCCCCACCCCATTCCCCATGGGCAGTGTGGCCTCCCCTACCATTCCCCATGGGCAGTGTGGCATCCCCTACCATTCCATTCCCCATGGGCAGTGTGGCCTCCCCCCCCCCATTCCCCATGGGCAGTGTGGCCTCCCCCCCATTCCCCATGAGCAGTGTGGCCTCCCCCCCATTCCCCATGGGCAGTGTGGCCTCCCCCCCATTCCCCATGGGCAGTGTGGCCTCCCCTACCATTCCCCATGGGCAGTGTGGCATCCCCTACCATTCCATTCCCCATGGGCAGTGTAGCATTCCCTACCATTCCATTCCCAATGGGCAGTGTGGCATTCCCTACCATCCCATTCAGTGTTCTACCCTTGCCCACAGGCCGAAATAAACATTTTGTATGGAGCTAAGCTTTTTTATACAGAAATTAAGATGTGACTCCTCCATTACAGGCTAGAGAAGCAACAGAAGAAGAGCTCCAGCTTGTTCACAGGTATGTTGTCTCAGTTGTGTGTTCTAGTTCGAGGTCTGAAACCCGACTGTAAGCTACCAAGGGCAGGGCTCTCTCTCCTATTGCATCCTGTATTCAGAATATGTATTGTGAACTCAATAATTGTATACTCGATTGAATACTTGTACAGCTGTATGGAAAATGATGGTGCTTTATAATCTAATATTAAAACCCATGTACATCTGTGCTGGAGTCCAAAAGGGATGTCTCACTATGTGCTCTACTTGGTCTGGTGATTCCATGGAGTGTGTGTGGGCCCCTGCTGGCATCCCCTGCACACCTTCATTTGTTGCATGCACCAAAGGGCTGTTTTGTTATGTTTCAAAGTGCGGGGCATCCCAGCCCAGATTCCCCCTCTTGTATACCATGCTGTAATTACTGGTGATTTTAAAAGTAATTTAACCTTAGATAAGCTGGTGAAATTGTCATCAATTTTGACTTACTGGCTGTGCCCTGTTTAGTTCTAAATATGTGGAACTGATGAAATCCACCCAACGTATGACTGAGGAGGAACTCGAATCACTCTCAGATGGCTATGATTCTGTCTTCCTACACCCGGTAAGTGCAACGTACCCTGGTATCTTAGAAGCCGTCCCCAGTGAGGCAAAAATAACAGATCTTATTTAGATTAGTCTACTTTTAATGGACTTTTTCCCCAGAACCCTGAACAAAACTGCTGATTCTGTTGTACTCGCCTCCTTCTGTTTCTTGTCTACCACTCTCCTTTGGGCTACTATTGCAGCAATTTCTGTGCTTAGTCCTCAAGTTATAGCTTTTGGCCTCCTCAAAGATGTGTGGGAGCACCCAATAGTCTCTGTGGGCACCTCAGACTAGTCTACAATTCCTGCAAATGTAGCTGAGACCCTTATCATTTCTAAGCTGGTTAAGCCATTCATTTTTCTCATCATAATCCTCTAGGTCTTGAAAGTTCATTGCTAGCCTTGCATGTTTGAAATCTCACCAAAGTGAGTGATATTAATTCAGGAGATGGTCACGGTCACTGCAGAACCCTCCATGATATGATTGATAAAATGTTAATGTGAGGCAGATTCCAATGGAACTAGTGGGACAAGAAGAGCCGTTAAGAGTGGTCACCTTTCCCAGCATTCAGGTGATGGCTATTAGCCTGGACCTGCTCTACATGGGATTGAGCCATGAGGGCCATGGTGGTATAATGATTATTGTGTGTTAGGGAAAGATGACGTTTTACTTTTTTTCCCCCCTGTGATTGGTATTTTAAATTAATACTGAGCCCCCCTTTTTCCACAGACTTCATTTTCTGCATCCTGTCTGGCTGTTGGCTCTGTCTTGCAGTTAGTTGATAAGGTCATGAAGGCCGAGATTCGCAATGGCTTGGCAGTGGTGCGGTAAGTGCCATTCTTGTTAACCATTACGGGTCATTCTTGTAGTGATTTCATTGTATTTATTTAGATAAGAACTCTAAAGACGTCATGTTTGCTGCGTTCCTAATGGTGATTTAGCAGGTAATTCATTTTCTCAAACCAAGATAAGTCCAGCTCACGGAATAAAGCGTAACTTTTACTTGATATAATATTAAAATGGTATTCCATAAGACATTCATGCAGAGTGTCAAAGGCAATAACGGTATCACCCCTACCCCTCACCTTGTTGGTTCTTATGGAATACCATTTTAATATTATATCAAGTAAAAGTTACGTTTTATTCCGTGAGCTGGACTTATCTTGGTTTGCCACTTTGGAAAGTTTCAAGAGTTTTTCCCAAGTCCGTGCTGGAGGATCCTTTATTACAGGGTGAGCTGGTTATTCGCAACTAATTAATTCATTTTCTCACACATAACAATTTAGTACGGCTGTGGATAACTGCAGATGAAGCACATACAAGCATATATTCCTAAGTAGTCCAATTGCAGTAAATTTTCAATTTTTGTATAGTGTTTAGAAAGATTAGGCCACCTATCTTATTTTGACCCTATTGCGCTAAGATCCACCCTCCACAATTCGTCCAGTGACACCGGGACTGGTCTTAAGTTAAATGTCTCCCAGTGTATGAGTTTTCAGGATAGTAACCTCACAAGCTTGCATCCTTATTCACAGCTGTTGATCGAGACAGAGATAAAGTGGGATAAACAAGGAAATGAATTAGAGAGAATGTGCCAGAGGGGAAGTAGGTGAGAGAATTTGGCAGATTCGAAATAGTAAAAGAGAACCAGATGTAACAGGTAAAAGTCCCTGTTGAGAAAAAGCCATCCACATCCCCATAGCTGTTTCAGCTTTTTAAAACGTAAAGGCCCCACAGAGGGTGTGTTCAGAGGCAGTGTCTGGCATGCCCCGTGTTGCACTGAAAGGAGCCTGGTGACTTCACGTAGACAGGGTGGGGTGACCGAGACATCCCTGGGCCCAGGACACAAATTCAGGTTTAAGTGAGTAATAAAAAGAGCCAGATGTCACTGAAACAGCTTGTGGGAGAAAAGGTATTTTTTTCCAGCTTTGCCTGGAGTGTTTCTATTAAGATAAATAGGTCTTAGGAACTAGGTCTTAGGAAGGTCCAGGAAGTTGGAAAAAGAGAGACTCTAGGAGATGTAGGAATATTGGAAATATAAAAAGAAAATGGCTAAAGAGAACGCATTCATGTGGAGAAGAGAGAGGTAAATTAAATGTGACTTACTTAAAAAAGGAAAATGAAGGACATTTGTGTAAAGAAAATACAAGGGAGAAATGCATATTCCTTAGTTTCCTGTGATCCAGAATGGCTGTGTGCTATCTCCACAGTTGCCCGTCAAGCAGATAGATACCGTATGTGAAACTTTAAGCATAACAAAACCCCCCTGGGTTGGCAGTTAATAATAATCTAATAATAATATTATTATTTTTTAACTTCTTATTGCCTGACAGACCCCCTGGTCACCATGCCCACACTAACCAGATGAACGGTTACTGCATGTTTAACCAGCTGGCCATTGCGGCCCGATACCTGCAGCGACATCACGGTGTGAAGAGGTGAGTGTGGTTGCATTAGAGGATTGGTTGTATTCCTTGTTGTGTAACGTGTCAGTCATCTTTTCTTTCTCTCCTTTCTGTCCTCAGGGTGCTGATTGTAGACTGGGACGTCCACCATGGTCAGGGAACACAGTTTATTTTTGAACACGATCCCAGGTGTGTGCAGGGTTCCACCTTCCCCGTCCCTACCCATTTCTTTATGATCAAAGATCATGGTCATACAGGGCCCTCATCACAATAGGGTCTTGCCCAACTTCCCCTCAAACTTGAGTTACACGCTAGGCAGTAAAATAAAAAAAATATATACTTACCTGGCAGCCAGCAGAATCATTCCCCATGAAGTCCTGCACATTTCTCTCCTCCGGTGCCAACAGCGCGCTTCTCTTGTCCATGCTCAGTCCCGTGCTAATTTGAATTCATGTTGCTTTTGAACAGCCTCAGGAAAAGCCCCCTGCTGCAGCAGTGGAAGCGATGCAAGGCCAGGAAAGTAGCATGCTGTCCGCATGGAAGCCAGGTTAAGATCCTACAGGAATTTGTGGGATCAAGCCTGTGGCCTTGCAAGTGTCATTTATTTATTTTTACTGCCTGGACAGGAACTTTTAAAAGTGGACTTACATCCTAAAGTATTTTTAATTTTTCTTTCTTCAGCGTGCTTTACTTTTCTATCCACCGCTACGACAATGGACAGTTTTGGCCTTTCCTTGTGGAGTCTTCCAGCTCTGCTGTGGGGAAGGAGCGTGGGGAAAGATATAACATGAATGTGCCCTGGAATAAGGTTTGAAACCTTTTGTACTGCTACTGTTCTGTTTCATTGCTTTTAATCTTTTGCTTCTAGTACAGAGTCAACAGATCTATTCCTATAAGTTCCCACCCCTAAGGAACAGATAATTTGGGAGAGCCATCAATTTGTGTGGGGGGAGGTGCCATCCTACCTGCTCAGTACTCTCTATTGTCTCCTCCTTTAAAATGATTCTGGTGCTTTCCCCTCACCTCTATTTTTAAGTCTCCCTCTTCAATGTATTTGTCCCAGTGTGCAGGAGGCCTTGAAACAGGCCCCTGGAATCCCTCCCTCCACTCCAAACTATGCACTTCTTCTCATCTTCCTTATCTTGACTCCCCTTCATGATGCTTCTCCTGATCCAGAAGCAACAATGAATGGAGTAGGTTATAAGGGGGCGTGAAGCCAGCCTGATGGTCGCCACAGCGCTGGAGGGTGGAATTGCTGGCTCTCTCGTATTGGTAGGGAAGAAGATGGGACTGTTGCACAAAGAAGCTGCGGGGGCTAAAAGTAAGAATAATACAATTCTGTGATTACTCACTTGTAGAATTGATATTATGTGTACATCCCGTCCAGTTCCGAAAGATATCCTTACACATGGGTTATTCAACGTCAGATGTCACGTGACTGCAGAGCAGAAAAAGTGGCCCCTCCCGGCCTATATATACCGAGGCACCTCCCACAGAACCCCAGTATTTAAAAAGCAGTTAACAGAAGCCGGGAGAAATAATCAACGATCACCATAAAGAGGTAACAAGAACAACAAGGGTGGGGTGGAACGGGACGGGATGTACACTTGTAATATCAATTCCACAGGTGAGTAATCACAGAATTGTATTATTCTTAGTGTACATCCGTCCCATTCCGAAAGATATCCTTACACATGGGACATCCAATAGCAGTGTCCGTAAGGTAGGGTGGGATCCCCAAAAGCAACAGCAAGCAGTCTAAACCACTGCCACCTGCAGAACTTTGCGGCCAAAAGCAGCATCAGATGAGGCCTTAACATCAACCTTGTAAAACTATGAACAGAAGACCACGTTGCGGCCTTGCAAACTTGTTCAACAGAAGCTTGGTGCTGAAAGGCCCAAGAGGCACCAATAGCACGAGTGGAATGGGCAGTAAGGCAGAAGGGAGGATTCTTCCCCTTAGCAGAATCACGGCCTGACGGATGCACTTGCTGATAGTGGATTTAGCAGGAGCCTGGCCCTTCTTAGGACCAGACTGAACCACAAAGAAAGCATCAGTCTTCCTGAAGGGTTCAGTAGCCACCAAATAGAATTTCACAGCCCTAACAACATCAAGAGAGTGTAACATCCTTTCCTGTCCTGATTGAGATGAAAAGCAGACACAACCTTAGGCAGAAAGTCAGTTTTAAAGCGAAACACCACCTTGTCCTGGTGTCTTTCAAAATAAGGAGGCTTGATGGAAAGCGCAGACAATTCAGAAACACGCCTGACTGAGGTAATAGCCACCAAAAAAGCTACCTTGACAGTGAGAGCGGACAAAGCCGCCTCCTGCAAGGGTTCAAAGGGAGACCCTTGCATGGCAGACAACACCAGGTTTAAATCCCAAACAGGTAACGTGGGCTTGTGCGGAGGACGCAAATGAGTAACACCTTGAAAGAAAGTCTTAACCAGATGATGCTGAGCAAAAGATCTCTGGAAGAAAACAGCCAGAGCAGAAACATGACCTTTCAGAGTACTAAGCAGAAAACCCATGTCCAAGCCATTTTGTAAAAATTCCAATATCCTGGGAATAGAGAACACTTGACATGGAATTGACCTAGACTCACACCAGTCAATGTAAGCACGCCAAACCCTGTAGTAAATGGTAGAGGAAGACTTCTTCCTAGCTCTGATCATGGTATTAACTACAGAGGCCGGCAATCCCTTTTCCATCAAGATGGAGGTTTCAGAAGCCAGGCCGTCAAAGCCAGCGTTTGTAAATTGGGGTGACTGAGCCGCCCCTGAGTGAGCAGGTCTGGCACCAGGGGCAGGACTAACTGATCTACTGCCAACTGTACGAATTCTGTGAACCAAATTCTTCTTGGCCAACACGGGGCCACCGGAATGGCTGGCACTCCCTCCTGGGCTATTTTGCACAACACCTTGCCCAGCAGAGGAAACGGAGGAAAAACATATAGGAGCTGAAAGCTCTCCCAGGACAGAGCATCCACTGCCATGGCCAGTGGATCCTGTGACAGGGATACAAAGGCTGGAAGCTTGTGATCCGGCTGGCCCCAACAGAGACACAGAGTGTGAAATACCCTGTTGCTGAGGGACCACTGAGGCTGGAAGCTTGTGATCCGGCTGGCCCCAACAGAGACACAGAGTGTGAAATACCCTGTTGCTGAGGGACCACTCGCCCATGCGAGAGGCCCCCCTGCTCAGAGAGTCTGCTTCCAGATTCTCCCCTCCCGGAATGTACACCGCTGATATGCAGGGAACATTGTCCTCTGCCCAGGACAGAATCAAGGATACTTCCTTGAGAGCCCTCTTGCTCTTGGTTCCTCCCTGATGATTGATGTAAGCAAGCGCTGTCTTGTTGTCTGAGCGGATTTGAATTGCCAGACCCCGAAGGTGCATGGTCAGCTGGTAAAGCACTAACCTCACTGCCCTCAGTTCCAGAATGTTGATTGGGGCATGGGCCTCCTGAGGACCCCACTGTCCCTGGAATTTCAGGGACCTCCAAAAGCCCCCCCAACCTGTCAGGCTGGCATCCGTGGTGACCACCTCCGAGCAGGGAGTCAGAAAGGATCTGCCCACTAGCAGCCACCATGACGGAGACCTCTTGACCAGAGGTGACAGAACAAATGCCTGATCCAGGGACCCAGGGTCCCGATCCCATACTGACAAGAGATGAACCTGGAGAGGCCTCATGTGAAACTGAGCGTAAGGGACAGCCTCAAAGCTAGACACCATCAGACCCACCAACTGCATTGCCTGTCTGATGGACGTATGAGAGCAAGACAGAAGGAGCTGTGTTTGTGCCTGAAGACCCTCTATCTTCAGCTGAGGGAGAAAGACCTTGACCTGAGAGGTATCCAGAGTCATGCCCAGAAAAAGCTGTACCACCTTCTGAACATCCAACTCTGCTTGTTGCAAAGTTTGGGAAACTACAAGAATGTCGTCCAGATAAAGAAGAATGCGAATACCCTGAGATCTCAACAGAGCCATAACTCCTGCCAGCACCTTGGTAAACACCCTGGGAGCCGAGGTAAGACCGAATGGCAGAGCCACAAACTGGTAATGCTGGTCTTCCACTGCAAACCTGAGAAATTTTTGATGGCCTGCAAAACTGGGCACATGAAGGTAAGCATCTTTGATGTCTATAGAGGCCAGGAAGTCCCCTGGACGAAGGGAATTTATGGCAGAACGCAGAGTCTCCATGCGAAAGTGCCTGAATCTGACAAATTTGTTGAGGAGCTTTAAATCCAGGATAGGCCTGACTGATCCATCCTTTTTTGGAACAGTGAAAAGATTGGAATAATAGCCCCTGCCCCTTTCCCACAGAGGGACCGGGCAAATGACCTCCAATTCCAGTAGATTTTGGACAGCCAAGCACAGACACTGAGCTGACAGGGGGTCCTGAGCCATCCGTGAATATGTGAATCTTGGGGGCGGCCAGGCTATAAACTCTATCTTGAAACCGGAGGCGACTACCTCCTGAATCCACAGACAAGACGTCTCCAGATGTGAGCAAAAAAATGCAGCCGTCCCCCCACCCGGATGGGTGAGGGTGTCCCTTCATGCCTGCGGAGGTTTGGGAGAGGATTTTGGCTTAGCACCCCAGGAAGGACCGAGTCTACCACGTCCTCTGCCTCTGCCCCATGACTCACCACGGCCTCCCGCGGGTGGAGTTCCCCTTCCTTTTCTGGGGAAATAAAAGGGGGAAAGCGCAACCTTGGACCCCCGAAAGGGCCTGAGTGGCTTCTTGCGCTGAGGCAGCTTACCTTCCTTGGCAAACAGATTCAGACGTTCTCCAAAAAGGCGTAGACCTTAAAAAGGGGCCCCCGTAAGAGCCTTCTTAGCAGCAATATCAGCCATCCATTGGCGCAGCCAAACAGAGCGTCGTAAGGCAACCAGCAGGGCAGAAGTTCTGGCACACTAAGCCAGTTAAAAACCTCTCTGCCCAAAGCCGCAGAACCACCCTCTAAGGCACTCCTGATCAATCTTCTGATAGCCACAGTAGTAATAGCAGATGCGCACACCGGACGCAGCGCAGTCCCCGCACAGGCAAAACCATGTGTAGCCAGCTGATGCTCCGGTCTTCCACATCTTTTAAGGTGGTAGTATCAGGTGAGTGCAGCACAGAGGTATGAGACAGTCCCAGAACTGGTGCCTCGACCTCAGGTGGGAAACACCATAATTTAGCGGTATCGATGGGAAAGGGATACCTCTTGTCCCAGCTTTTAGGTACACCTGGAAGCCTACTGGGTTTTTCCCATTCATGTAAAATGAGATTATTAAAATGAGCCTGAGCCGGGAATTCCCAGCGTGGTTTAGCAGCACAAAATAACTCTCCCTGCTGCTGTGGGGGTGCAACAGGGGGAGATATTTCAAGCACCTCAAACAAATGGGCAAGAAGCCTGTCAGTATCAGCTGCATCCCAAGGCTTGGACCCAGACCTTGGCTCATCAAAAGACCTATTCTGATCCTCAGATTCAGACTCAGAAAATAATTCCCGGGGAATAACCAACAATGTCTTCCAGCGCTTCAGAAGTCATGGGGCAAACATAGGAATTATCAATCAAATTATCAATCAAATTCCGTGTCTTGCCAATAGCCTTGCGCTGCTCATAACCACCCATCCGCCTCTCCAGATCGGCCAATCTAGAAGCAAAATCAGGTTGGGCATCCCCAGAAGCATGTGCCACCACCTGAGCCGAATGTGAGAGAGAGGGAGTAGGCAAGGGCTCAGGGGAAGAGGCCCTTAGCAGGGGCATCCCAGATAAACGCGCAACAGTCTGCTGGGCGCAGGAGAGGCAAACCTTGAAGTCGCCAGGTACAGGGGAAATCCCACAATCAGTACAGAACCGGCCTTGTCCCGAAGGAACCCTCGCACTCAATGTCTTGAGAAGCCTCCATATGGTGATTATTGTGGCTCGCATGGCCAAATGGGAATAATGGCGAGGCAAACCCGGGATGCCCCCAATGCACCGCAAGGGAAGTGGGAGGATTATAAATATTAGACAATATCCCTTTAATGAATGTAAAGGCCGGGAGAAACCCCTGATTCTATAGGCCTATAAGACAGAAAAAGATCCCGTAAGCACCAGCATAATATAGTAAAAGATAAAAAATTGCCCGCGAGGGCACTTACAGACCGCACACGGAACGACCGCCTCACCGCACTGCCGAGACAAGATGGCGCCCGGACATACACCTCGAGGGGCGTGTCGAAGGGGAGTGACGCAAAATGCGTCACCCACCTGCCCACCACCTTCCGAAGAGCGTGAAAAGACGCGCCCACGTAAGCAGGACAGCCATTGGCTGCTCCAACGCTTCTGAGGTAAATGTCGCCGCCTCAAGCCAAGCGGTGTAGTAACAAAAAAGAACACCAGTGCAACCAATCAGACAGGGATCATTTCTAAAGCGCTCCGCATAAGCCAGAGCCTAGAATTAAAGGTGCCACTCAATACAGGATTCCTCAAATACAATAAACACCCCCCTCCTTTCCCTGAGAGACACAGAAGAACGAAGGGAGACAGCGGTCCGGGAACCACTATAGAGGGAAGGGAATGACGGGCACAAATGCAGGGAGGGCATCCCATAAGGCTCACCATGGCCTAAACTGTCTACCCTTTGGTGGGGGAGTTGCGGCTTAGCCTAGCTCCTTGGCATCTAAATATGGTGCTGTCTACCGTACCCCGAACGCTACAGCCGAGGCTGGGAGGCAGTAAAACAAGAACAGAATCGGGTGGGAAATAGCTCAACAGGTCCATAGGGTCAAAGACCCTGCTCACCTGCCTGAAAAGAGAGCCACTTACTCGTTCTGGCAGTCCGCGACTGCAGAGAAAATCTGGGGTTCTGTGGGAGGTGCCACTTTTTCTGCTCTGCATTCACGTGACATCTGAATATGAATAACCCATGTGTAAGGATATCTTTCGGAACGGGACAGTATGTACACTAAGAATATAGGCTTTTTTGTTTTATGTCCGGATAGGGTCTTTAAACTTCTGCGGGCCTTATCCCTACCTCTGTGTAGCCACTTCAGGGCTAATGCCTCAATGTGGCATCCTTGGTGACCTTTTTGAGGGCTATGTAAACGATACATGAGTTCCAAGAGATTGTGAGATAAACAAAGATTTACTACGGAAGGTTTAGGAAAAACTAAACATTTTATAGAATAGCAGGCTAAGGCAATTCAGTCTTTATACGGTGCTCATGGAATAAGTACAATATCAAGCAAACCTACAATTTGGGAAAAGAAATGGCTTAACTTACTTAGGATAACAGACAAACAATCATAGGCAGTCCATGTCCAACAGATGTGTGATCAAGAGCTCTGCTCTGATGATGCATCCTTTTTTTTCCGGTTGCACCAGTGGCAGCTAAAAATGTTCACTGCTTGTACTTGTGGAATTACATTTTTCAGGTTTACTAACAGGATCCCAACATACCAAGTTCAGACTCCCATTCCATGGGTCTGCCTATTAAAAGGTTATTTATTCATGGTTGAAAATCCTTTTTTCTCCCTTCCTTTTTTTTTAGAATGGAATGAATGATGCTGATTACATCACTGCATTTCTCCACCTTCTCCTTCCAGTTGCCTATGAGGTAAGAAGACCAGTAACTTGCCTCTAATTTGTGACACTGGACAGGGACACTATACAGCCACTCTTAAGGATAGGATCTCATTCCAATTAATACTTGTCAGGCCATAAATGTAGCTGTAGGTAGAATCCCCTCTGCCTGCATCAGATCTGTAAAATCTACAGGCATGCAGAGACTACATCAGAGGATTGACTGATTAGTCATCCAAACACTACCATGCTGCTGCTGCACTATTTAGCTAGGTATTCAGTTAGTCCAGTTGTTTAGAGCACAAAAGTGATGCTTCCGATTGGGGATTGAGCAGTGGGCCCTTTCCTGATCTCTGCTTAAGTTGAACTAACAGTCCAAGCAAACACAAAAAGCAAATTACTTAACTGGTGCAGCTGGAAATCTTGCTAAGCAATGTAACCTGTGTATATACATAGCTAAATAGTTTTGTTCTGCTTTAATGTTGAGGTAAGGGAGCTTTGATTCTGACATGACCTGCCTCCTAAATCTTCCTATGGTGTATTCCTGATTTGACCAGCAGAAGGAAACAAGTGGCTGTATTAGAATTGGAAAAAAATTAAAATGATAAATAGGGCATGGAATAAATGGTATGGAGCTGATTTGCTTACTACTTACACTTACCCAGTTAAGAAAATCATTTAAGAAAATGATCGGCCCCTAAATGTCATTTGTAAAACTTAACAGGGATTAAGCAACTTGCCTGATCGCTGGATAGTGCATCCCGCTCAGAATTAGTCACAGGAGTTCTGCCATGCCCTCTCCATTCATTGCAATGGCGGGGTTGTGCTGAGGCTTGACACACTATTGACACGCTCTGTTGTACTGAATGGAGGAGGCGTGGTATCAATGCTGTGACTGAAAACGAGGGGCGCGAGCAGAAAACGAAGGAACAGAGTTGCTTATCACTAGAGTTGCCAACAATATTATCTCATGTTTTTTTAATGACATGTTAACTTAAACACTTTTTTCTCCTTTTCTTTCAGTTTCAGCCACAGTTTGTGTTGGTGGCTGCTGGATTTACCTCTGTGGTGGGAGATCCAGAGGTAATGTAATCTGAAAGATGTGCTTTCTACTGGCTGCACAAACTACATTGATTAGAACAGGTTTCCAGCACAGCTCAGGGAACTTTCTACCTATACCTCTCACTTACCCAACTTATAACTTTCCAGGCCAGGGACGATGGGCCCTGTCTGGTGCTGGATTTTGAAGCTTTCTTGAGATATATAGAATTTATTCAAGTCTGTATGTGTGTATGTGTGTGTATGTATATACTGGAGCGAATTCCATCTTCACAATGTGATACAATAGTTAAGTCTATCCTATTACCTCAGATCAGGGCTGCCAAGAGGGACAAAAAGCTTCCCTGCTTACTGGGTCCTAGTATCTGAAGTCAGGAGCCGCACCTCCTACCTGCAGGTGGCCTTGTGTGTACAAGGCCAGAATGGGGCACCCATTATTCTCAATGGGCGCTTTGGCTGAGCTTCCTACACCTATTGCCAGCCAGATCTCAAAAGTTTGGGTACAGGTCAGTCTTCAGATTCCCTGCGTGCCACCTGATGGGAATCACAGATGCCACCTGATGGGGATCTCAGGTGCCACTGGTGGAGAACCCCTGCACTAGAGTAATACATGGTCAGCCTGATTATGGAAATGGCAAAGGCATGTTGACTGGACCAGCTTCTTCAAATGATTGCTATCTTATATAATTCTAATATTTTTCCTTCCCCAGGGAGAGATGGCTGCCACCCCAGCATGCTTTGCTCATCTTACGCATCTGCTTATGTCATTGGCTGAAGGAAGACTTCTTTTGTCTCTTGAGGTGAAATAATTTAATGATGAATTTAATGATTGAATTATGAATATATTTATTTATAAAGGGCCCATTTTAGCATGCTAAGATGTGATCCAGGGTTTGGGGTCATTACATATAAGTGGACCAAAACCCAGGATTTTGACAATCCTGGGTTTTGGTCCTCCGAAACCCCCCTCGAAAACCCCCTCCTCATCCGAACTGACTCTCTTTTCCCCGGTCCTACGGCGTATGCGCGACCTCCTTTCCAATCAGCTCGCTCGACTGTGCCGATGCAGTCTCGGCTTAGCTCGTCTAAGGAGCCAAGTCTAGCCTAGCGGGTTGGTACCACATCCCCACTACCCTCTAACAGTGTGCCCACTCCAGCCATTCACAAATGCCGGTCGCAGGCACGTTCTTTGCTAAAGGGATAGCGGGGATGCGCAGGGGGGAGGGTATCAAGCTCCCTGATCTTTGTGGGTTTTGGTCCACTTTAAAGTGTATGTCTAGGCATAAGCCTATAGATGCCTTTTGTCTCCTGTAGCTCTTCCCTCTGGTGTTCTAAAACCTGGTTCTGGTGCTCTGGTGTTCTAAAACCTCCTGATAGACATGATTGCGCACCTCACTATGGATATGGATAGTCAACATTCAGGAAGACTGAAGTCTGCCCTTTCGCGCACCCTGTCCATTCGTTGCAATGGAGGGGGTGTGTTGAGGTTTGGCCACTATCTTTTTTGTAAATCCATTGTTTTAAAACACAGGTTGCTTTATGAAAACCGGGCCACTGCCGAGCCAACAGCAGCACCCAGCTGCCTCACTTTCTGTTTTGTCAAAAATAAAAGTGCCATTAACGCCATTTAAAAAATTAAGGCTGCAACTAACAATGTGGTCACATCAGAAAGAGCCTTTAGTTGGTTCTAACCCTTCCCTCCCCTACCCTATCCAAAGGCTGAAACATACTGCTTGCTATAACTGAAATGTGTAATTCTGGTTAAAGATAAATGTGTGGCCTGCGGTGGCTCTGCAGTGACTGTTCTAAATTTTTCTTCTTGAAGGGAGGTTACAACTTGCGCTCATTGGCAGAAGGCGTCTGCGCTTCTCTGAAAATATTACTTGGAGACCCCTGTCCACAGTTGGCTCAGCCTTTTGCCCCCTGTGATAGGTAAGAATAAAAAAACTTGGGCTTGGAGCTTGGCTTTAAATAAGCTTCCTGTCTTCAGTTACCAAAGAGGGAGCACATATACAGCTCACCAAAAGGGACATATGGCAAGAAAGAACTCTTAGATGGTTCTAACACTATTTAGACTCCCAATATAACAAAGGCAGAGTCATGTAATGCATGAGATCTAGGAACAATGCTGAGCCTAGGAAAGGAAGATGCACAGCGCCCAATCACTCTGCATACCCCTGAACCTAGCATAATGTAATATGTACATAGAATGAATAAATAGTGAAGCACTGTCATTACTGAAAAGCAGGTATTTAAAGTGGACCAGCCACCTTGCCGAGCATCTCTGGATTCCAGGGACAGCTGTTTCAGTCCCAGATTTAGGAAGCCCTGCTGTGTGAGCTCACCCCCCAAGATTGCTCGCATTCTCTCACCTTTTCTGGGGCTCCTACGCCATGGTTGCCAGCTGCAGCCTCATCCCCGGTGCCCTTGTAGCTTGTAGCTGAGACACGCGCCCACACTCAGCCATTTAAATATGTGGCTGCTCCCGCTGCCCTTTTCCGGCTCTATCTTCAGGGTCGTATACTGATCATTAATATGCACTGCATATGGTGCTGGTTAGATGAGAGTTTGCGAATGCGGCATGGGACTGCGGAAAGGTTTTGCACAGCGGGGCATGTCAAATCGGGATGCCCCGGGGCAAGGACCAAAATCCAGGATGGTTAAAACCCTGGGTTTTGGTCCACTTTAAATGTCCAGGTACAGTGGCACCCTCCACACCTCTGCTGTTAAGCTCTGTGTATGGGGAGATGCATTTTTGAAATATTTTTATTAGTAAAAGCCATTCTGTCATAAGATCCCATCCCCAGGATGAAAAAAGCCTAGAGTGCTTTGCAAGTTTACTGGAGGTGCAACCTAATTAAAAAAATAAAAGCAGAAATATAAAGAGGAAATTTCATAAAAAATAAAATGACCTCAGAGTGTGGCATCCGAAACAAACCGTATAGTCTGTCTACCCGCCTCTTCTGCGATCCTTATGGAGGGCCCTGTTTCCTAGCTAACGGGGTGCTGATGCACATCGGACATCCCATTTCGGGATGCCCCCCCTGCTGTATAATTAAAAGGAAGCCCAGACAGATTTGACTGGATTCCTCCTTACCTGTGCATTAAGAGGTCTATATACACATTTTTGCAGAAAGGGATGATCAATGGCTTTCAGACCAAGGGTGGCAGATGTTTCTGAACATGCTGATTTTCTTCCCTGGGGCCAACATTAGTTGGAAGAGCATGATCAAGTACTACCCTAGCCCCCTAATTCCCCAGACTTGAGGCCAACAGAGCAATGGAGCATGAGAGACTGAACTGCTCTTGAGCAAGGCACCTCACCCTCAACTGCTATTTGGACCCTGTGTTTAGGCCAGCCCACCACTCCGGGCACGTGTACACTCACTACTTGTGCTTGTCTCACTGCACAGTTGGGTAAAATGTGGGGAATAATTCCTATGTGTGTGCCTGCATAAAATACCCATATATGCACCAAAAATCTATTGGACCACCTTGGATGTCATGTTTGCTCTATGGATCCTCCCCACACACCCTCCAGTAGCTGTGTGATACACCGCAGTCAGCAAAGCTCCACATACCTGTGACAAGCTACCAGGGCCCTTTTTCATCATATCCCCTTGCGTATCTAGCTGCTGTCAGTGCTGCAAATATAAGTTGGTGGCCATAATAACGTGACCCGACTGTGTCTGGGTTTGTTTTATTAAAGCATTGGGTTTGGTGATGAAGGGATTTTAATAACACACCTCTGTATCTGATATCTACAGCGCCCTGGACTCTATCTCTGGTACTATATGCATCCACAGGAAGTATTGGCGAAGCCTTCAGGAGCAAGGTAAGTGCCCCTCCTACATCCACATGCTCCCATATAAAATATTATTTATGTGGATAGATATCAAAATATGCATGTACATTTAATCCTGAAAAAATGTTTCTCCTTCTGAGTTGAAAATCTGCCGTTAGACCAGTTCCTCCTTTTAGTGCATTTGGAGAAGTCCTCGTAACCCGGTATGTATCGGTGATCACTGCCGATCTCTAAATTCAAGCATTCGTTGGCCAATGGAGCTGATAAGATTCACAATACTGCAGGGGCTGTGGATTCAGCATGTTCTAGTTTGAGGGGACCAGCTATGTTCTTTATACAAATGCAGAGAACAAAGAATTACCAATTCACAGCTGAAACAAGGGCATTGGCCTCCAACTAGATACATGCAAATACTCAATGAATCCTGCACTTATATGGCTATATTTGACCTTCTAAGGCAGTAGATCATGGTAGGTGAGTGTGCTTTACATGAAGCTTAATGTTTTTCTATTTTAGATTTTACAGTTAAGCCAATGAATAAAGTGGTTTCCCCGACAGAGAACTGTGATGCTCTACAGTCAGATACACAAAAAAATGCTGTGACAGTTACCCTGGATACAGTGATGAAAGAAGTGATGAGGCAGATACCAAAGCAGCGCACTGGTCTGGTGTATGATGAGCAAATGATGGCGCATTATGATATGTGGGACAGGTAAGGCGTTCTCATAGATTGATATCTAATACCAACCTGTTCAGATGTCAATGCTCAAAACTGATCGCTTCTTGCACCATCTATAAATGAGCTGTATAAATGAGATGGAGTTCTGAATTGCTAGGAGGAATGAATGACCAGGAACCCACTGGACTGGGTGGGTTATTTGAGCCAGTGCCCATGCACATGCTGCACTCTCTGAGGATGCTATGTGGTCAGAAGGCAGAGATCCAGCAGAAAAACAAAAGCAATATTCTACTCACCTGACCTGGCTAGAAGTATTGAGTTCAGGGAACTGGTTTCTTTGGGTATCTAAAGTCTAGATGGACATGTGTGAGATGGGGTATTGTATCTCTCCTATGCAAGATCCTTTAGCACAGAGTTCTGGAGGAAAATTCTACTTACTTTAGTAGTAGTTGCAGGCTCACAGTCCTATTCACTTCACTTCAGATTAGCTTTAGCAGTACAATTGGCTCACAACATCAGATATCCATCTGCTGCCTTGGCACCCTACAGGCACAGTCCAATGCCTCTGCATTGAAAGTAGTCTAACACTAGTTCCTCTTTGCAGGCTCCTTTGCACTGGTGTTCAGTTAAGGTCCACATGCAGCTCTGGCTGTCATTTTGAGATGGCTAATTACTTTGTCACTGCTCTCAGAATTCTTCTGGCCTAGGTCTTCTGCAGGCTTACTTTTGCAAAATCAATGAGTAATAAAACTAGGACTGGCATGGATTCTAGCTTAAGTAATCTCTGTTCTCCACCCACTAATGCTAAGTGCAACATTAGTGGTAACATCTGCAGGGATTAGAATGTTCTAGATGACATGCTTACTGAAACCTTTCTCTGTTTTATCACAGACCTGTGTTATTCTATTCGTTTCCCATCCATGCTAGTTATCTTCCACAGTCCAGTTCTATTGTTAAAGCAGACATCCTGTCAAAAAATCAAAGTTTAGTAAATTGCTCCCCTAAGCCCTCGCAAACAGTGAGGGTTTAAACCAGAACACCCATATCAAAAAATGATTGTTCTGGTTTAACTCAGAACTACAGATGTTGTGGTATAGCTGACAGATTCTATGCTTCTGAACTGCATGGGAGTGTCCATCTTGCCACAATTCTGACAGCCCTGCTTCTGAAAAAACAGCCCACTGTCAAAATGATCCTAAATCTCTGAAACCATATTTTAGCTCTAGCCAGAAGTAAAAATACATAATGTGTAATGACCCATTAAAACATTGTATCTACAATCGTTGCAATGCTCTGAGGCAGGGAAGGCATTCACTTACATTGATTCATAGTTACATTCATCCTTTTCAGCAGCTGGTGATTCAGTGTGTGTAACATAAGACATGCTGATCCTTTTCTGAGGTTAATCTCTGGTGTGGGCTACTTGGAGCAAAATCTCAAGATGCACACAGCCTGCCTTATGTGTAGAAACAATGTCACTCTTGCACATTGCAGCCATGTTAATCCTTGTATCAATTCAGCCAGCTAGAGAAGGATTTTGTCTCCTTCTAACATTCTGTGTGGAAACAGATAAAATCTCTGGCTGGTGGAGCTAAGCATAAGGAAGCCCCCAGCTCACCTGCAGTGCAAAGGCTCTCCCCCCATCTCTCCACTCATGCTCGTGTGTGAGCAGGGCAGTGCTACTGCCACAGAGGCATAGGGATCCTAAAGTCATAGGGATTGAGAGATCTTACATCTCTTATCTGGTAGGTTTAGGCCCACCACATTCCAGGAGACCATATGTCAAAAAGAACTCCGAGTATCCACGCTGCGCCCTGAGGTTAGTGGGTATTTGGGTATCATCTGGGGATGCCACGTGGATTGGAGCAGCAACAAGGTTAGTATATTTCAAGTATACAGCACGTCCTGCTCCAGAAGATTCCTTACACATGGGGTAATACATCCACAAGATGGCGCTGGACTGCAGAAAACAGCTTGTGGCTCCTCCCGGCCCTATATAAGCCAGGGACCTCCCACAAAGTCCCCAGTTCTTATCTGCAGTCTGGGCTGCGAAGAATAGAAGATAGCTCTTTATGCTGTGCAGGTGAGCGGGGCTATTAGCCTGCGGCCCTGTAGGACTATTCCCACCCTTTCCGAACCCACTGCCCCCCAGCTTAGGCTGCACTGGTTCGGGGGAAGGTAGGCAGCACCGGGGTCTGGTGCTAAGGTATGCCCTATAAGTGATGATGTCAGGGTGTGTGTACCCTGCTTGCGCTGCAGTCTGGGTTACCTGTGGCTGGGCCTGCGCCCCCTCTGGCTTCGCCTACCCCCCCCCCATGCTTACATCTGACTCCTAGTGAGGTGCATACTAGTGGGGAGTCTCAACCTGATTTGGCTGCACGGGTGGCCAGCATTGAAAGGCATATTGCTGTATCTGCCCCGCGTAAGGCTTCTGCTGAGAAGCGGCATTTATCACCCGCTGTTTCTCTCTTTCCAATGGAGGCCGAGGAAATATTTGACTTTCCTGGTTATACTCCCCTGGAGGAGGGGGAATTATTTTCTGATTCAGAATCATCTGAGGAACAGCCTAAGGTTTATGGTGATACTGGGTCTGGGGCTGACCTATGGTCTTCAGATAACACTGACAGGCTTTTGGCTCATATTTTTGATGTGGTTAAGCGTTGGTCATGTCCTCCCAAAGTGGATGCGCCTGTTCTGGGGCTGTCCAATACTTCCGTCATGCATTCCCCTGACACTACTACTCTGAAGGATGGTGAGGACCGGCGCATGGACCAGCAGGCTTGCCATGCTTTTGCCTGTATGGGGACCGTGCTGCGCCCGGTTTGTGCTTCTGCCATTACAGCTGTTGCTATTAAAGGCCTGCTCAAGAGTCTCTTAGATGGGGCCTCTGATGACGCGGGAGGAGAAGCGTACGGTTCTCTCCTGCTTTGCTATGATTTTGTTGCATATTTTCTGTCTGCTATGGATGATACCATGGGAGGACATCTGCTCTGCTGGTGGCTATACGCTGTACTGTCTGGCTGCGTCAGTGGGTAGCTGATAACGCTGCTAAGAAGGCTCTCACTGGCTTCCCCTTTAAGGGGCTGCACCTCTTTGGTGAACGCTTGGACTTGTTTGCTAAGGGCGGCAGGTTGCCTCAACGTAGGAGGCAGTCTCGGTCCTTTCGGGGTACAGGTGCCTTTCTCCGTTCCTTCCGTGGTTCCAGAATTGGGCGAGGAGCCTCCTTTGCTGGGGCCCGGGGAGATTTTTGGGGAGGGGGCAGAGGACGTGGCCGCCCCTGCCCCTCCTGGGGTCCCAAGCCTAAGTCCTCTCCCCAAAGCCCCCTCAGGCATGAAGGGGCGCCCTCACCCATCCGGGTGGGGGGGCGGCTTCGGCTTTTTGCTCACGTCTGGAGGCTTCGCGTCTCAGACCGGTGGATTCAGGAGGTAGCATCCTCCGGTTACAAGATAGAGCTTGCATCCTGGCCACCCCCAAGATTTATCAAATCCCTGATGGCTCAAACCCCCCTGTCTGCTCAGGGTCTGTGCCTTGCTGTTCAAAACCTTTTGGAGTTGGGGGTTATCTGCCCAGTCCCTTTCAGGGAAAGGGGCAGAGGCTTCTATTCCAATCTTTTTGTCTCCAAAAAGGACGGGTCCCTCAGACCCATCCTGGATTTAAAGCGTCTCAACAAGTTTGTCAGATTCAAGCATTTTCGCATGGAAACCCTGCGCTATGCAGTCAATTCACTGTGCCCGGGCGACTTCATGACATCTGTAGACATCAAGGATGCTTACCTTCATGTACCAATTTTTCCAGGTCATCAAAAATGTCTCAGGTTTGGTCTGGGAGATCAGCACTATCAGTTTGTAGCTTTGCCTTTCGGTCTCACCTCGGCTCCCAGGGTTTTCACCAAGGTACTTGCGGAAGTAATGGCTCTACTGAGATCTCAGGGCATTCGCATCCTTCCTTACTTGGACGACATTCTCATCACTTCTCAGTCCTTCCAGCAGGCAGAGCTTGATACCCAGAGGGTGGTGTCCACACTGGAGTCTTTCAGCTGGGTGACCACCCCAAGTCTTCCCCGTCCTTGGTGAGGTCCTTTCTGGGCATGACTCTGGATACGTCTCAGGCCAAGATCCTTCTCCCTCAGCAGAAGGTGGAGTGTCTTCAAGCTTAGGCCCAGCTTCTTCTGTCTTGTCCTCATCCCTCCATACGGCAGGGGATGCAGCTGGTGGACCTGATGGTGTCTTGCTTCGAGGCGGTTCCATACGCTCAGTTTCATATGAGACCTCTTCAACTTCACCTCTTGTCAGTATGGGATCGGGACCCTGTGTCCCTGGATCAGGTGTTTGTTCGGTCCCCTCTGGCCAGGCGGTCTCTCTCGTGGTGGCTGGACTCAAGGAACCTGTTGGTGGGCAGATCCTTTCTGGCCCCGTGCTGGGAGACAGTCACCACGGATGCCAGTCTGACCGGTTGGGGGGGCTTCTGGAAGTTTCTGCAATTCCAGGGTCAGTGGGGTCCTCAGGAGGCCCACACTTCTATCAACATTCTGGAACTAAGGGTGATAAGGTTGGTTAATGCTCAACTGACTCCACACCTTCGGGGTCGGGCTATTCAGGTCCACTCGGACAACCAGACAGCGGTTGCCTACATCAATCATCAGGGAGGGATCCGGAGCAAGAGGGCCCTCAAGGAAGTGTCCCTGATTCTGTCCTGGACGGAGGAGAATGTCCTCTGTCTCTCAGCTGTGTACATCCCGGGGGTGGAGAATCTGGAGGCAGATTCCCTCAGCAGGGGGATGTCCTGTCTGGAGGAGTGGTCCCTCAGCAGCAGGGTGTTTCACTCCCTGTGCCACCGTTGGGGTTGGCCGGATGTGGATCTGTTTGCGTCCCGTCACAATCACAAGCTTCCAGTCTTTGTTTCTCTGTCCCAGGACCCTCTGGCCTTGGCCATGGATGCGCTAGCAATGTCTTGGAAGAGCTTTCAGCTCCTTTGTGTTTCCTCCTTTCCCTCTGCTGGGCAGGGTGCTATGCAAGATCTCCCAGGAAGGGGTGCCAACCATTCTGGTGGCCCCCCGTTGGCCAAGAAGAGTGTGGTTCACAGACATCATGCAGTTGGCAGTAGATCAATACGTCCTGCCCAAGGTTCCAGATCTGCTCACTCAAGGACAGCTACGCCATCCCAATTTACAAACGCTGGCTTTAACGGCCTGGCTGCTGAAACCTTCATCTTGATGGAAAAGGGGCTGCCTGCCTCTGTTGTTAGTACCATGATTCAGGCTAGGAAGAAGTCCTCGTCATCTATCTACTATAGGGTGTGGCATACTTACATTGACTGGTGTGAGTCTAGGTCGCTTCCCTGTCGGGTGTTTTCTATCCCCAGGATTCTGGAATTCCTGCAACATGGTTTGGATTTGGGTCTTCAACTTAGTACCCTCAAAGTTCATGTCTCGGCCTTGGCTATTTTCTTCCAAAGATCTTTTGCCAACCATCGTCTGGTTAAGACCTTTTTTTTAGGGGGTTACTCACGTGCGTCCTCCACATAAGCCTTTACCAGTCTGGGATTTGAACTTGGTCTTATCTGCCCTGCAGGGGTCGCCTTTTGAACCCTTGCGTGCGGCTCCATTGTCCATTTTGACGCTTAAGGTAGCCTTTTTGGTGGCTATCACTTCTGTTAGGCGTGTTTCTGTGTTGGCGGAGCTTTTCATCAAACCTCCTTACTTTGAGAGACACCAGGACAAGGTGGTGTTTCGTTTTAAGCCAGATTTTCTCCCTAAGGTTGTGTCTGCCTTTCATCTGAATCAGGACATTGTGTTGCCTTATCTATGCCCTAATCCTAGTAACTCTAAGGAGAGGGTTTTACATTCTCTGGATGTGGTCAGCAACTTGAAGTTCTATTTGGTGGCTACTGAACCTTTCAGGAAGACTGATGCTCTTTTTGTTCTACCTTCTGTGCCTAAGAAGGGTTTTGCTCCTGCTAAGTCCACTATCAGCAAGTGGATCCGTCAGGCTGTGATTCAAGCCTATTCTGCTAAGGGGAAGGAACCTCCTTTCCGCCTTACTGCTCATTCTACTCGTGCTATTGGTGCCTCTTGGGCTTTTCAGCACCAAGCTTCTGTTGAACAAGTTTGCAAGGCCGCTACTTGGTCTTCTGTTCATACCTTTTCTAGGTTTTACAAGGTTGATGTTAGGGCCTCAGCTGATGCTGCTTTTGGCCGCAAAGTTCTGCAGGCAGCAGTGGTTTAAACTGCCCGCTGTTGCTTTTGGGGGGATCCCAACCTACCTTACGGACACTGCTATTGGATGTCCCATGTGTAAGGAATCTTCTGGAGCAGGATGTGCTGTATACTTGGAATAATACAATTCTGTGATTACTCACCTGTAGAATTGGTATTATAAGTATACAGCACGTATCCTGACGAAGCTCCCGAGCAGGAGCGAAACAGCTGTTGGTCGGGGCCCCTGACCACACCCACCACACGTGCTCGCTCATAGCATGGCCGCACTTGCAAGCAGGCTCTAGCGTGGACATTTTATCGGCGGGAACGACCTGACAAAGTAAGAGTGGCAAGTTTGCTGGCGGCTCACGCCGCATAAATACACCTGGATGGCTTGAGGAACCTCTCATGGAGATAGGACGGGGATGATTTCTGCACGCCTGCACCGGCCCTCATAGAAGAGCGCAAGTATATTGATGTTTGAGTGTCTTGTTATAAGCCCCCTGCTGTTTCGTCTGACAGACTATACCTGGTCCTCAGCAGGGGCACGGACCCCAATGTGGAGGGATTTAAGGCGTTTTCAGTATGATGAAAAATACAAACCCGTTTACACAGGATTGCCTCTAAATGCCTCAGGTGTTGAGCCCTCATTTAATTAGCATGTCATTCTGCCATAGTCTCATACCATCTATACATGCTGGACAGACATACAAGATTGCATCTAAGTGCTCTGTGATTAGAGCCTCTATATAACCAGCCCAAATATCTTACTACCAACTTGTATCACATTGGACTTGGTGGATAGCACTATAAGTCTGGCGCCCCCAGGATCTATGATCTCAATATATGCTACTGCTTGCTTTCATTGTGGATAGATTTTTTGTCCCTATATTATATGCTGGCCAGCATTTTTTGCTATGAGTGGAGTGTCTGTGGATGTGAGTGTGGAGTCCAGGTCGGCCTGGCAGGGGCCTCCATCTATTTGTATATGTTCCATCGCATTGCGATTTTAAATCAGTGTGTGTCATTAAGTCTTGTTTGTCATATGCGTTGTGTGCCCCTATGCACTATCATTAAAGTATTTTTCTTTTTTTGCCAATCATATCAGTATGTTTATTGGTCAGCCCAGCAAATAACCAATTGTCGGTATTTTTGTGGATCATGCAAGTATACAGCACGTCCTGCTCCATCCCAACCTTATCATTATTCTTAGTTACCTCTTTATGGTGATTGGTCAGATGTTCATTTGAATTATGGTTATTATAGTTCTCCCGGCTTCTTGTTAACTGCTTGTCAATACTGGGAAATTTGTGGGAGGTCCCTGGCTTATATAGGGCCGGGAGGAGCCACAAGCTGTTTTCTGCAGTCCAGTGCCATCTTGTGGATGTATTGCCTCATGTGTAAGGAATCTTTTGGAGCAGGACGTGCTGTATACTTATAATACCAATTCTATAGGTGAGTAATCACAGAATTGTATTTATTATTTTTTTTACACCCAGTAATCCAAATCTGGCTTTGCTACGGGGGTAGGGCTAATAGGCTTTAAAGGGGGCTGCTTGGCCTCCTAACCATGCCACCACCACCCGGATCCTCACCCCCAATATGCGCCATTTCCACATTTGAGTGGCAGCCAATAAAGCAAAATCTCAAAATTTTTTTACACCCAGTAATCCAAATCTGGCTTTGCTACGGGGGTGGAGCTAATAGGCTTTAAAGTGGACCAACACCCAGGATTTTGACTATCCTGGGTCTTGGTCCACTTCGGTGGGGCACCCCCGATTGGGGTGCCCCGCTGTGTGAAACCCCCCCTAACCCCCCGAAAAACTCACCTCTCCCCGCTCCCAGCGCCGACGTACAAGGGGAGAACTGGAACGTCTAAGCGGCGGCGGCCGCCGCCGCCTCCCTCGCGTCACTTTTGACGCGCGCGCGCCGGCCATTCGCAGACGGCCGGCGCGGAGGCGCGCACGCCTACAGGGGCGCGAGGGAGGCGGCGGCCAGCCGCCGCCGAAGATAAGGTAGGTGAGTTGGGGTGTTTGGGGGGGGTTTCACCCCGCGGGACATCCCGATCTCGGATGTCCCGCGGGGTGGGGGGTGATCGGCCCGGGAATCTTATAGATTCCCGGGCCGATCACCCCAGGGTGTTGGTCCACTTTAAAGAGGGCTGCTTGGCCTCCTAACTATGCCACCACCACCCGGATCCTCACCCCCAATATGCGCCATTTCCACATTTGAGTGGCAGCCAATAAAGCAAAATCTCAAACATTGCTCTTTATACTATTCAACACTCTTCAACCTTACTTGCTTATATAGCTACTATAATTACAGCTATGAGACTTACAAAGGTATTCCACTAGGTGGCGGTGTAAGCTAACAGATGGGGAAGATCAAATGCTGGGTGATTCCCATGTAAGGTTATCGCCCTTTTCCCAGTGTTCGGTCCGGGCTATCCCAATCCTATACGTGTGGGTATTCCTGCACAAGGTGGCGCCAGTTACTGCAAGATCCAAAGCTGTAACTCCTCCCGGCCTATAAAAGGGATCAGTTTCCATGGAAATCCCAGATTTGTCCTGCAGTAACTACTGCGAAGATCGTCTGGAAACTCTCTCTGGTCATGGCAGTTGAGCTGGGCATTTTTAAGCCTGTCTGCCGCTGCTGCCCTATTACCTCTGTTCCTGTGACCCAGTTTGCCTCCCAGCCTCGGCTGACTGGAACAGGTGAAGGTAGGGAAGAGCGCCGGGGTCAGACGTTCACAGAACTAGGCTCTGGGCCGCAGACCCTCACCCAAAGGGTAGCCGGCCATAGGCAATGGTGAGCCTATGGGGGGGGAGGAACCACCTTGGCCTTATCCCATTGTCTCACAGCTTTATTATTCTTAGTATACAGTACGTCCTGCTCCAAATAGATTACTTACACTTGGGTTATCCTCCGCCAGATGGCGCTGCACTGCAGAGACATGCAAAACAGGCTTCTCCCAGCCCCTCAAATACCCAGGGACCTCCCACAAATCCCCAGATTTCTCTGCAGTGCTGACTGCGAAGACATGAAGTATCACTCTCTCGCAGGTGAGCGGGGCTATTAAAGCCTGCGGCCCTGTTGGACTATTCCCACCCGTCCTCTTTGTGATGTGCCTCCCAGCCCGGGCTGCGCTGGTCGGGTGAAGGTAGGCAGCACCATGCGTGCTTATGGAGCGCTGCTCCACCGCAGTCCCCCACCAAAGGGTAGGCCATATAGGCTGATGGTGAGCCTCTATGGGATGCCCCTCCCGCATTATTGCCCCATGCCCGAGTAGCGGTGGGCCCTGTACAAAAGGCCGCCATCCTCCCTCGTTCCCCCCGCAGCTCGGGGGGAAAGAAAGGGGGGGGGGGTGGGTGTTGGTGTCAGTGTATTGTGATTACATGCTGATGAATATGGCCTTGTAATGCCCTTGGACTTGTATATGGGGTGTCAGCCGCCGCGCTGATTTGTATTTTTACTCGTGTAAACTGCCGCCGTGCGCACGCTTTTTTCCTTCATTGGCTGCTTGTTGGACTTCGCGCCCATCGGGAGGGCGCGCTCTGGCCCGCCCTTCGAGGTACTCGCCGCCATTTTGTCAGTTCGCGCGCGCGCATGGGACGTTCTTGCTTACCGTGGTCCGTAAGTGCCCTCGCGGGTGGCTTTTTATACTCATTGTAGTGTTTCGGTTCTGACACCCCTTTTTCTTCTCATTGTGTCTTTCAGACGGGTGAATCCATTGGCTTCTCCCGGCCCGTTGTGATTGATAGTCGGGCCTTGTAAAATTACTCCCACTTCCCTAGCGGGTGCTTTATAGCATCAATCCCTACTGGCATATTGTGCCTAAAAAAAAAAAAATCCCCATATGGAGGCATCTCAGGATAATGTGACCGGGATCCCTTTGGGACAAGACCGGCTGTGCATGGCGTGTGGACAACCCCATGCTGACGCTGACAGGGCACGGGTCTGCGTACCCTGTGCTGAGCAAGCGCTGGCCTTGCATTCTGGCCTGCCAGTGGCTGCATCTCGTTTCACTTCACCTACTTCCCCAGGCTTAAATCTCACTCCAGCTGAGTCGCACACAAGTGGGGATTCTCAGCCTGATTTGTCTCATAGACTGCCTACGGCTGAACAGATTATTGCTAGGTCCTTAGTAAGGGCCCTGGTAAGAAGCGGCACTTGACGCCTAATGTTACTGTGTTCCCTATGGGATCTCCGGAGTTTATGAATCTGTGTGGCTATACCCCTTCTGATGAAGGAGAGCTCTTTTCTGACTCAGGCTCATCTGATGAGAGACCGCAGGGTCATGAAGTCTCAGGCCCTGACCCCTGGGCTCAGGATGACACTGACAGATTATTGATTCAGATCTTTGAAGTTCTGTCTATATCTCCCCCTGGTGAGGCTCCCAGGCAAAGAGGGGAGCGTTTCCATACAGCAACATCACGTTTGGAATTTCTAGAGCAGGCACATTTCCATACCCTTGTGCTCAAGGAATGGGAGTGCCCCAGTAAACTTCCCGGGGTCCCAGGGGATTGGGATAGGAAGTACCCTTTTCCCCCTGAGGTAGTTAAATGTTGGTCATCCCCCCTCGAGGTGGATGCCCCGATTATAGGGCTACCTAACCCCCCCTTTATTACAGTCCCTGCTTATACTAACCTTCGGGATGCTGAGGACCGGCGCATTGACCTGCTGGCCTCCCACGCCTTTGCATGTGCGGGGACTGCGCTGAGTCCGGCCTGTGCCTTTGCCATTACTGCCGTGGCCGCTAGAACCCTCATTAGAAAAATACTTGATCGTCCCCCTGATGATCTCCCTTGGGATGTGTTTAATGCACTCTCCAGTTGTGAGGTGTTTGTAAAATTTATCCTATTAGCATTGGATGACACCATTAGAATGTGTGCAAGAACTTCTGCCCTTGTGGTGGCTATACGTCACTTGGTCTGGCTGCGACAGTGGGGTGCTGACGATGCTGCAAAGAAGACTCTTACCGGGCTTCCCTTTAAAGGGCTACGCCTGTTTGGGGCCTTCTGCAACTTCCCCTATTGTTTGTACGGGACAAGAACCCGACATCCCTGGATAGGGTCTGTGTGCCTTCCCCCCTGGTGAGGAGGTCCCTCTTGTAGTGGATGACCTCAAGGAACCTGTCTGGGGGCAGTTCCCTTCTTGCCCCTTCCTGGGAGACGATCACCATGGATGCCAATCTATCAGGTTGGGGGGGGGTCTTCTTCTGGAAGTCCCTGCGGTTCCAGGGAAGGTGGGGCCCTTAGGAGGCCCATACACCTATCAATGTTTGTAACCGTGGATCTGTTTGTAACCGTGGATCTGTTTGGTCCCGTCACGATCACAAGCTCTCGGCCCTTGTTTCCCTGTCCCAGGAGTCTCTTGCCGTGGTCACGGTGCCTTAGTAACGTCATGGCAGGACATTCTGTTCTGTATGTCTGTTCCCCATTCCCCCTGCTAGGCAGGGTTCTGTGCAAGTTTGCTCTGGAAGGGGTGCCTGTTATTCTGGTGGCCCCCGGGTGGCCAAGAAGAGTGTGGTTCGCAGGCGTGGTACAGAGGGCAGTAGATCAGTACGTTCTGCCAGGAGTGCCAGTTCTGCTCACTCAGGGCCCCTTACGCCATCCCAATCTACAGACTCTGGCCCTTACGGCCTGGCTGCTGAGACATCCATCTTGATGGAGACAGGCTTATCTGCCTAGGTGGTTGAGATATAGAAGACTAGGAGCAAACTTCTTCTTCCATTTATTATAGGGTATGGCGTACCTATTTTGATTTGTGTGAGTCTAGGTCTCTTCCCTGTCGGGTGTTCTCTGTCCCCAGGGTTCTAGAGTTATTACAGCATGGGTTGGAGTCGGGTCTCCAACTCAGTACTCTGGAGGGCCAGGTTTCTGCCCTGTCCGTTATCTCTCAGAAGTCCTTTGCTCAGCTTTCCTTGGTTAAGACCTTCTTTCAGGGGGTTACTCTTGTGCGTCCCCCATGTAATCCTATGGTCCCTGATGGGATTTGAACTTGGTTTTGTCTGCCTTGCAGGGTGTTTCCCTTTGGACCTATTCAGGATGCTGCTCTGGCTGTACTTACCCTCAAGGTTGTCTTTCTGGTGGCTATTACTTCGGTCAGACGTGTGTCTGAGCTGGTGGCTCTGTCTATTTAGCCCCCATACTTCGAGAGACGCCAGGATACGGTGGTGTTCCGCTTTAAGCCGGACTTTCTGCCTAAGGTGGTGTCTACTGTTCTTTGATTCAAGATATTGTTCTTCCTTCTTGTGCCCTATTCCTAGCAACGCTGAGGAAAGGGTTCTGCATTCCTTGGACAAGTGTTGGAAGTATTCCTTGGTAGTCACTGCGTCCTTTAGGAAAACTGATGCTCTTTTTAGGGGCCTACGGCCACTCCATCCTGAATGCGCCCGATCTCGTTTGATCTCGGGAGCTAAGCAGCGTTGGGCCTGGTCATTACTTGGATGGGATGGTCCCTTCTGGTCCTAGGAGAGGTTTTTGGCTCCTGCCAAGTTTACTATTAGCGAATGGATTCGGCAGGCTGTGACTCAGGTCTGTCCCATTAACCCTTTAACTGCCAGCCTACCTGGAGTTTTTGTCACCCTTTGTTGCCAGACCATTTTGCACTATTTTGCGCTCCCCATGTTCAACTGTGATTTTTGAAGGGATTTCCAGGGATTTCCCAGGAAAGTGATATATTGTTTTTTCCAGCAGAGCCTGGGCGTTAACATGAAATGTCTTGTTTGTCATTTTCTAAGTGTATTCTCAATATTTTTGGGTGAAAATTGTACAACAAAATAAAAAAAAACTATTTTTTACAATTTGTAGTGTTTTTTTGTAACAAAAAATGTAAGTTTGTCAATAAAATCTTATTGCGTGTGAAACCCCAATTTCTCCCGGTTACAGTGGTACCACATATGTATAGGTAGACACCCTTTCCTGCCCAGGAAACTCCCCCAAACTGAAACCGAGCTTTAGGAGATTTTGAGATAAAAATACAACTATGCTATGCAATATGCGCACCTTGCAGTTTTTCAAGAAAAACAACCCTTTACATTTGAAATACCCCCCACAAACTATATATTCCCTAGAAGTACACACCTCAGGCTTTCTAGGCGTACCAGGCTTGTTGACATGGGTGCAGTTTTCTGAAAGTAATCCCTCAATGTATTCTTTGGTTGCACAGGGTTTCCTTAAAAATGAATAAAAAAGCAGAATCAAAACCACATTTTCCTAAAAAAAACTATATGCAAACCAGAAATTCTGAAAAAGCAACATCCCCCAAACAGAACGATACCCAACATGCATAGGTTCTGTCAAGGAAAGAGTTGCCAAACACACCAAAGTAAAGCATGCGCATAGCGGTAGTTTTACTTCAAAATTTCAGCTCTGCAGACAAAGTGCGCACCTTGTGCTTTTTCTACCAAAACAACCCTTTACATTTGGAATATCCCCGATAAACCATATATTCCCTGAAAGTATACATGTTAAGCTTTCTAAGCATACACAGCTTGTTATAGTGGGATCATCTTTCTGGAAGTAATATCTCGAAGAATTCTTAGGTTGCACAGGGTTTCACAAAAAAATGTATAAAAAAGCAGAATAAAAAACACCTTTTTCCTAAAATATCAATATGCAAATAAGAAAAAACAAGGTAAATCTGAAAGCGCAAGGTCCCCCGAGCAGAACAATACCCAACATGCATAGGTACCTGTAACCTTTTAACTGCCAGCCTACTTGAGATTTTGTCACCCGCTGCTGACAGGATATTTTTCAACATTTTGCGTGATGTTTAACTGTGATTTTTGCAGAAATTTCCAAGAAAATGGCATATTTTCTTTTTGTGGCAGAGTTTAGGCTTTAACCTGAAATGTCTTGTTTGTATTTTTTCTACTTTTTTTTATATATTGTTAAGTAAATAAGTAAAAAAAATAAAAAAAATATATATATTTTTTAAATTGTCTCCTTTTTTTTAACAAAAACATTTATTTTATTAAAGAAAACCATATTGCATGTGAAAGCCCCATTTCTCCCGATTACAATGATACCACATATGTATCGGTAGCCCCCCGTTCCTGTCCAGGTGATCCCATAAACTGAAAAGAGCACTTTATAACATTTACAAATAAAATACAACTACTATCCACATAATAAAGGGTTAAATAAAAAAAAATTGGTGCGGGGTCCCCTTGCACAGGGGGGGGGGGGGGGGGGGCACCATTTTTTGGGGGAATTTTAAGGTTTTTTTGGGGAGGTCTCGGGTTAATGACAAGTCACCCACTAGCCGCAGGTGACTTGCCAGACCCAGAGCCTTGTGAACTGGTATAGGGGTCTCGTAGATCCCTTACCAGTTCACAAAGGGTTAAAAGTTAAAAAAAAACACACACACAGAGACACACTTTAAAAATAACTTTATTAAAAAATAATACTTTTTTTAATTATTTTTTTTTAATACTTACCTCCCATCAATCCCTGTGTCCCACGCTAATCAGGCTTCTGCTCTCCTGCTGCTGCTGGAAGCCTTTTATACCTACTGGGTTACAGGTAGCAAAGGGTTAATTAAAAAAAAAATGACATAGGGTCCCCCCTCGAAGGGAGGGGGACCCCATTTTTTGGGGGGATTTTTAAGGGTTAAAACCCTAAAAAATCAAAAAAAAAAATGGCGTGAGGTCCCCCCTACCCAGCGTAACCAGCCTGTGACCAGCTATGGGGGCTTGTAGAACAGGGCGCAGGGGCCAGCTTTAGTGGCCCCTGGCCCTGCGGCTACAAGCCGTCATAGCCTAGGGCCACGGCTCTTCTGCCCCCCCCCTGGGCTTTGGGGAGGCAGGTAATTTGGGGGGCCAGGGGTTAATGGCAAGTCACCTGCTTGCGCAGGTGACTTGCCAGACCCCCGAGCCCTGTGAACTGGTATAAGGGGTCACATGGACCCCTTACCAGTTCACAAAGGGTTAAAAGTTAAAAAAAAGACACACACACTTTATTTCAAAACATTTTATTAAAAAAAAAAAAAATTTTTTTTACTTTACTCACCTCCGATCTTCATCTTCTGTGTCCCGCGGCGATCTGCTGTCAGTGACGGCTGGGCAGAGAAGGGGGGAGGCAGGCGATCGGAGGATCGCCTACCTCCCTCCTTCCCCGCCCAGCCGTCACCGGCATCTGAGAGTTCAACTGCCGGGTGCCCCGATGACACCCGGCGGTGACGTCATCTGGCCCCGCCCCAAGATGGCGGCCGCCATCGGAGGACAGAAAGGGAGGAGGGCTGTTATGCCCCCTCCAGAAGACGGAAGAGCGGGGGGGGTGATCGGAGCCCCCCCCATGAAGAAGAGAGGCGGCGGGAGCCGGCGGGAGCGGAGGTGAGTGTCATTTTATTTTTTTATTTTTTTTTTACAGGCAAATGCCGGCGGCTGCAGAAACGGGGGGGGGGGCACCCTATTCCGGGCCCACCCCTGCAGCCGGAGGAGCCCCAATCAGCAATCGGAGCCCCTCTGGCTGAAGAGGAGACCTGGCCGGATCAAACAAGGGGTCAGGTAAGTGATTTTTTAAAATACTTTTTACTTTATTGCTGGGGAAAGTCAGGCACGTAAATTTTATGTGGCTGGCGTTTAACAGTTGGAGAGGCAGCCACGTAAAATTTACGTGGCTGGCAATAGAAGGGTTAAGGGGAAGAATCTTTCCTTTCGTCTTACTGCTCATTCTACTCGTGCTATTGGTGCCTCTTGGGCCTGTCAGCACCGGCCTTCTGTTGAACAAGTTTGCTAGGCCGCTACTTGGTCTTCTGTTCATACCTTTTCAAAGTTTTACAAGGTTGATGTTAGGGCCTCAGCTCATGCTGTCTTGGCCGCAAGGTTTTGCAGGCGGCAGTGGTTTAAACTGTCTGCTGTTGCCTTTTTTGTTGGGGATCCCACCCTACTTTATGGACACTGCTATTGGATGTCCCAAGTGTAAGTAATCTATTTGGAGCAGGACGTGCCGCTGCCTCGGTGTGTGAAGCGCAGCGCTCCGTTGCCTGGGGGAGGGTGAGGCTCCTCACTGGGTCTCCCTCCCTTCACTCTTGGCGCCATTTTTTACCTCAGGCTGTGGGGGCTCGTTAGCGCCGCAGCCTGGGGGTGGGGCCGTTCTGCGTCATCGCTAGCGCGGCCCGCACCTCGAGGACCTTCTCGGCGCCTTTTTTCCCTCTAGTGAGGAAGGTCTGTGAAGAGACGCGTGCGGACTGACTGCGGGGAGCTTCTGCTGCACCCCTGCCTCCTCTCTGCTGGGCTACTGATGGCGGGGTCCTTGAGAGGCATACCGCGGTCCGTGAGTCTTCCTTTAACCCTTTAAATGCCAAGCACGTAGTTTCTACGTGGTTGCTTCTCCTACCGTTAAGTGCCAAGCACGTAGAAACTACGTGCCTGGCATTTCCCCAAAACAGTTAAAAGATAGAAAAAAAAAACACTTACCTCTGGTATCCCTGTGGAGCTTGGGGTCCCCTCTTCCTGGGGGGGGCATCCGATCGCCCCCCCGTCGTCCTCCGTCTTCAGGGGGGGGCCCGAAACCAGCCGCCCCCCCCCCCCCCCGTTTCCAGCGCTGACTCGCCGTTATAAAAAAAAAATAAAAATAAAACTGTCATTTACTCACCTCCGCGCCCGAGCCTTCTGTCCGGGTCTCCTCTTCACCAGGGAGGGGTCCGATCCCCCCCCTGGGCTGCGCAGTCTTCAGGTGAGGACCCTCTTCCGGGTCCTCACCTCTTGTAATGGCGGCGATGGCCGCCGCCGCTTTGCTCCGCCGATTGTGGGAGGAGCGGGATGACGTCATCCCGCTCCTCCTATACCCCCTCCGAGCTCCGGCATCTGTCAGATGCCGGTGGTGATCGGAGCAGGGCGGATGTCAGGTGAGGAGGCTCCGATCGGAGCCCCCTCACCTGTCACCCGCCCTGCGCCGATCACCACCGGCATCTGTCAGTGAGATGATCGGCGCGGGACAGCGGCGAGGGACGTCGGATCGGAGGTGAGTACAGTGTAAAAAAAAAAAAATAAAGATTTTTTTTTCTCTGTGTCAGTGTCATTTTTTACTTTTAACCCCTTGTGAACTGGTAAGGGGTCCATGACCCCTATACCAGTTCACAAGGCTGGGGGGATGGCAAGCCACCTGCGCTAGCGGGTGACTTGCCATTAACCCCCGGCACCCCCATTACCTGCCTCCCCAAAGTCCAGGGGGGGCAGAAGAGCCCGGGCCCACATAAGCTATGTGGGCTCGTAGGCTGCAGGGTGGGGGGGCCACAAAAGCTGCCCCCCCCACTCTGTGCCTACAAGCCCCCATAGCTGGTCCCGGGCTGGTTACTGTGGGTAAGGGGGACCCCACGTCAATTTTTTTTTGATTTTTAAGGGTTTTTAACCCTTAAAAATCAAAAAAAAAATGGGGTCCGCCCCCCCTGGGAGGGGGGACCCTATGTCATTTTTTTTTTTGATTAACCCTTTGTGTTCTGTCATCCAGCAGCTATAAAAGGCTTCTAGCAAGTGAGCAGAAGCCAGTGATCGCCGAGGGACAGAGTGCTCCAGGATGGATGGGAGGTGAGTACAGTGTAAAAAAAAAAAAATAAAAATTAATAAAATATTTTTTTCTCTGCTTGTGTCTGTGTGATTATTTACTTTTAACCCCTTGTGAACTGGTAAGGGGTCCATGACCCCTATACCAGTTCACAAGGCTGGGGGGATGGCAAGTCACCTGCGCTAGCGGGTGACTTGCCATTAACCCCCGGCACCCCCATTACCTGCCTCCCCAAAGGCCAGGGGGGGGCAGAAGAGCCCGGGCCCACGGGCTATGCGGGCTTGTAGCCTGCAGGGCCAGGGGCCACAAAAGCTGGCCCCTGCGCCCTGTTCCTACAAGCCCTGCATAGCTGGTCCCGGGCTGGTTACTTTGGGTAAGGGGGACCCCACGTCAATTTTTTTTTTGATTTTTAAGGGTTTTTAACCCTTAAAAATCAAAAAAAAATGGGGTCCCCCTCCCCTGGGAGGGGGGACCCTATGTCATTTTTTTTCTCGATTTAACCCTTTGTAGTGTGGATGGTAGTTGTATTGTTTTTGTGAATGTTATAAAATACTTGTTTCAGTTAGGGGGGTCTCCTGGGCAGGAACGGGGGGCTACCGATAAATATGTGGTACCGTTCTAATCTGTAGAAATGGGGCTTTCACATGCAATATGCTTTTCCTTAATAAAATACATTTTTTATTTAAAATAAAGGAGTCAATTCTCTAAAAAAAATTTTTATTTATTTATTTATTTTACTTAATAATATTGTAAAAAAAAAAAATAAAATTTACAAACAAGATATTTCATGTTAAAGGCTAAACTCTGCTGCAAAAAATATATATAATTTTCCTGAAAGTTCCAGCAAAATGGCGCAAAACATGGCGCAAATGGGGAAAAATGGCCTGTCAACAGAGGGTGACAAAATCTCAAGTAGGCTGGCAATTAAAAGGGTTAATAGTACCTCTGCATATTGGGTATTGTTCTGTTCGGCGGACCTTGCGCTTTCAGACTTAGCTTGTTTTTTCTTGTTTGCATATTTATATTTTAGGAAAAGGTGTTTTTTATTCAGCTATTTTTTTAATTTTTTAGGGAAACCCTGCGCAAACAAAGAATTCTTTGAGGTAATAATTCCAGAAAGATGAGTCCACTAGAACAAGCTGGGTACGCTTAGAAAGCTTAACGTGTGTACTTTCAGGGAATATATGGTTTATGGGGGATATTCCAAATGTAAAGGGTTGTTTTGGTTGAAAAATCGCAAGGTGCGCACTTTGTCTGCAGAGCTGAAATTTTCAAGTAAAATTACTGTTACGCACATGCTTTACTTTGGGGTGTTTGGCAACTCTTCCCTTGACAGTAGCAATGCATGTTGGGTGTTGTTCTGTTCGGGGGATATTGCGTTTTCAGATTAAACTTGTTTTTTCTTGTTTGTATATAGTTTTTTTAGGAAAATGTGGCTTTGATTCTGCTTTTTTATCCTTTTTTTAGGGAAACTCTTTGCAACCAAAGAATCCATTGAGGGATTACTTCCAGAAAACTATGGCCACATCAACAAGCCTGGTACACCTAGAAAGCTTGAGGTGTGTACTTCCAGAGAATATATAGTTTGTTGGGGGTAATTCAAATGTAAAGGGTTGTTTTTCTGGAAAAACTGCAAGGTGCGCATATTGTGTAGCATAGTTGTATTTTTTCTGAAAATCTCCTAAAGCGCTGTTTCAGTTTGGGGGAGTCTCCTGGGCAGGAAAGGGTGTCTACCTATACATATGTGGTACCGCTGTAACCGGGAGAAATTGGGATTTCACAAGCAATAAGATTTTATTGACAAACTTACATTTTTTATTACAAAAAAAAACTACAAATTGTAAAAAATATATATATTTTTTTTTTTGCACATATTTCACCCAAAAATATTGAGAATACACCTAAACAATGACAAACAAGACATTTCATGTTAAAGCCCAGACTCTGCTGAAAAAAACAATATATAATTTTCCTGGGAAATCCCTGGAAATCCCATCACATTTGAACATGGGGAGCACAAAATAGTGCAAAATGGTCTGGCAACAAAGTGTGACAAAAACTCCAGGTAGGCTGGCACTTAAAGGGTTAATATGCTGAATGTGAACTCGGTGCATGTGCTGTGGGATCTCATGGCCCCTTTCACTTTGTGTTTTTTAGGCTATCCCCTTGTCAGCCTGGGCTGTGGTTCCTCCCGGTCTCCTACGCCCCCCCTCCTCTCTCTCCGTACCCTCTTCCCTAAGAGGCACTCTTTGGGGGATCTGCTCGAGGTTTTTGGCCTTGGGCCTGGGAACCTATACTTTTTACCATAATCACCATAATGGAGGCTTCTGGGAATAGTGAGCTAGGGCCCCATCTGGGCGGGTGAAGCTCTGCCCCATGTGCGATACCTGCCCCTTGGGTGGACTTAGCGCTGTTTGTGTCACTTGCACCAGGAGCGTTCTTTTGGAACATGATAGGGCGGGCGTCCCTGCCCCCAGCCCTCCCTTGCCTGTGGTTTCACCTACCACCCCCCCCCCCCACTGCTGCAGTCAGCCCTCAGGGAGGGGGAAGCCGGCAGGGGGTCCCAGGCCGATTTGGCGCACCGGGTGGCTAGCCTGGAAAGGCAGTTATCTCGCACGGCTAAGGGTAAGGCCACGTGTAAGAAGCGGTACATAGAGCCGTTTTTTGGGGATTTTGCCAACGATGACCTTTTTGGTGGTCAGGATTCCATGGAGGAGGGGGAGCTCTTTAGGGACTCCGCTTCCTCAGGGGATCGGTCGGTTGGTTATGACAGCGAGCCTGGCTCCTACTCCGAGGATATGTGGCTCCCTGGCGACACAGAAAAATTGCTGGCTGCTGTTTTTGAGACCCTGCATTATTGTCCCTCCTAAAGTGGTTAAGAAGAAGCAGGGGGATTTATTCTGGCCTGTGAGACAGAGGATGGTATTCCCAGAACAGGGCCATTTCTCTAACATGGTATTTAAGGAATAAGAAAGACCTAATAAATTGTCATCGGTGCCTAAGAGTCTGGACTGGCGGTATCCCTTCCCTGAGGAGCTGATCCACCCCTGGTCCCGTCCCCCTGAGGTGGATGCCCCCGTTTCGGGGTTATCCAACACTACGGTTATGCCGTCACCCGACACTGCTTCTTTGCGCGATCCTGCTGACAGACGCATGGATCAGTTGGCTTGTCATGCGAGTCTTTCGGATGGGTAATCAATTACCCCAAGTCTTCTATCACTCCCTCAATGGTGAGGTCCTTTCTGGGCATGACGTTGGACACCTCTCAGTTCAAAGTATTCTTGCCCCAGCAGAAGGTGGGGGACCTCCAGACGCAGGCGCAGGCCCTACTGGCCTGTCAGCGGCCCTCGATCCGTCTGGGAATGAAGCTGGTGGGCCTCATGGTGTCCTGCTTCGAGGCGGTGCCCTTCGCCCAATTCCATATGAGACCTCTTCAATTGAATCTGTTGAACGGTTAGGACTGAACGCAGGAGTCTCTGGATCAGGCTTTTTCACTGACCCCCAGGGCCAGACAGTCCCTCTTGTGGTGGCTGGACTCCAGAAATCTGTTAGTGGGCATGTCTTTTCTGACTCCCCGGTGGGAGATAGTTACCACGGACGCCAATCTGACCAGCTGGGGGGGGGGGGGGGGGGGGGGGGGGGTTGGCAAGCACTGAAGTTCCAGGGTCAGTGGAACCCTCAGGAGGCTCATCTACCCATCAATCTCCTTGAGCTGCGAGGAATTCATTTGGTACTTGCTTAGCTGACGCCTCATCTAAAGAGTCGGGCTGTCCAGGTCCGCTCGGACAATCAGACGGCTGTCGCCTACATCAGTCACCAAAGCGGGACTCGGAGCAAGCAAGCCCTTCAGGAGGTGTCAGATTCTGTCTTGGGCGGAAGAGAATGTTCCCTGCATCTCGGCGGTTTACATCCCCGGGGTGGAGAACTTGGAAGCAGACTCCCTGAGACTGCTCGTCTGGGGGAATGGTCTCTCAGCAACAAGATCTTTCACGCTCTGTGTCTCCGCTGGGGGCAGCCGGACATGGACCTGTTTGCGTCCAGACACAATCACAAGCTTCCAAGGTTCGTCTCCCTGTCAAGAGATCCTTTGGCCTTCGCCATAGACGCCCTGACAATTCTGTGGACGGAGTTCAGGCTCCTTTATGCCTTCCCTCCGTTTCCTCTTCTGGGCCGAGTGCTGCGCAAGATAGCTCAGGAGGGGGTGCCGACCATTCTGGTGGCTCCTCGCTGGCCGAGGCGGAGTTGGTTCGCCGACGTCATCCAAATGTCGGTCGATGGCTACGTCCTGCCCAATGAACCAGCACTTCTCACGCAGGGGTCGCTGCGGCATCCCAATTTACTGGCCCTGGGTTTTGACGGCCTGGCTATTGAAGCCTCTATCCTAGCGGAGAACGGGCTGTTGGACACGGTTATTCAGACCATGATTCTGGCACGGAAGAAGTCTTCCTCCATTATTTATTACATAGTTTGGCGTGCTTACATTTCTTGGTGTGAATCCAAGAGTTTTCCTTGTCGTACTTTTTCCCTTTCCAGGATTTTGGAATTCCTACAACACTGTTTAGACTTGGATCTACAGCTGGGTTCCCTCAAGGGCCAGGTCTCGGCCTTGGCCATCTTCTTCCAAAGATCCTTTGCCAAGCATAGGTTGATCAGGACTTTTTTCCAAGGAGTGACCCATGTACGTCCACCGCGTAAGCCTGTGCTTCCGGTGTGGGATTTGAATTTGGTGCTTTCTGCGCTCCAGGGTCCGCCCTTTGAACCTTTGTGTGATGCTGCCTTGTCTATCCTGACTCTAAAGGTGGTCTTTTTGGTAGCCATCACCTCGGTATGCCGGGTGTCAGAACTGGCGGCACTTTGTATGATGCCTCCTTACTTTGAGCGGCATAAGGATAAGGTGGTTTTTCGTTTTAAACCTGATTTTTTGCCTAAGGTCGTGTCTCCCTTTTACCTTCTCTGTGTCCGGATCCGTCTAACTCTAAGGAAAGGGCCCTTCATTCCCTGGATGTGGTCAGAGCCATTAAGTACTATCTGGTTGCGACTGAATCCTTCAGGAAGTCGGATTCTCTTTTTGTCCTCTCTGAAGGTGTTCGGAAGGGTTTGTCTCCTGCTAAGTCCACTCTTAGTAGGTGGATTAGACAGGCGGTGGTGCAAGCCTACTCTGCCAAGGGGAAGGATCCCCCTTTTTCGTGTTACCGCTCACTCTACTAGAGCTATTGGTGCTTCCTGGGCTTTTCAGCAACAGGCCTCTGTTGAACAAGTTTGTAAGGCTGCTACCTGGTCTTCGGTTCATAGTTTTACAAGGTTGATGTTTTGGCATCTGCTGATGCTGCTTTTGGCCGAAAGGTGCTTCAGGTGGAAGTGAAATGAACTAAATGCTGTACCGCTCTGGGGATCCTGCCCTATTTTGGACACTGCTTTTGGATGTCCCACACGTATAGGATTGGGACAGCCCGTACCGAACACTGGGAAAAATACAATTCTGTGAGTACTCACCTGTAGAATTGATTTTGCCGGTGTTCGGTCCGGGCTGTCCCACCCCACCCTTGGTTTATTTCCTTGTTTGCCTTTTATGGTGATTATTGGCTTTGGTATTGGACCTTTGTCCTTATTTGTTTGGAGAGAGTACATGCTATAGCATGTTAGTTAACATGTTTTTTTCTTGGCCTCCCGGCCTGTCTCATTTACTGCTTTTTAACTTTTCGTTTCTATGGAGACTGATCCCTTTTATAGGAGGCCGGGAGGAGTTACAGCTTTGGATCTTGCAGTAACTGGCGCCACCTTGTGGCGGAATACCCACACATATAGGATTGGGACAGCCGGGACGGAACACCGGCAAAATCAATTCTAGAGGTGAGTACTCACAGAATTGTATTTTCCACACCCATCCCATATCCTAACTGTATCCCCCAATCCTTAACGATTACCATACTATTTTTCATCCAGGGGCTCCAGTGGTAGTGATTTCCCCTTTTTTAACTGGGCTTCTTGAGATACTGCCAATCCATGTCGCCAAGTTACTGCACACAGCCACTGTCACTTCTGTTTGCCAATTTGACCTCTCCTTTTATAGGTCTCCTGCTCTCTCTCTCTCCTTACTGTCCTTACTGTCCCTTTATTTAATGCCCCTTTATGCCCCGGTTTGATGTACACATGTCAGTATCCCCATAGCTAGTCGGGGGCCATATCGGGTGGCTCCAAGGACCAGATTTGGCCCCTTGGACCAAGGTTGAACATATGAGTCTTAGAAGGTAATTTCCTTAAGTGACCGGTTCTTTAAAAACTCCCCTTAGATGGTCTGATGAAGAAGCAAATTGCATGCTGCAATAGAAATTAGAGCCTACCCCCGGTACCCACCATACCATGTTTTCCATTTGCTAACCAACGGAGCAAATATTTGGCAAGCCACTAGGACAGTGGGAGGCCAGAGAACCCAGATGAGTATCACCAACTGCTGGAAGACTGGAAACCTTTACAGACAAAGTTTAACATTATTGTGTGATTTGGTCCTTGTCCATCTCTGCAATGTTGTAATATTTTCATCCTCCTCCCTTTGCATTTTCTCAGTGAACACCCTGAGGCTCCACAAAGAATAGAGCGAATATACCAGCGTCATAAGGAGTTGGGTCTTTTAAACCGCTGCTATCGTATCTTGTCACGTCTGGCTACACAAGAGGAGTTAGGGATGTGCCATAGGTGCGTAAACCGGCGAAATCTGATGTTTTTTGTGCTTTTGTCTGATGAATTAAACTGAACCATCAACCATTTTATTTACCTAATTGGGTGCTGGTACTCAGACCCATGGCTGGCCTCCTAGTAGTCAAGTGGTTTTTAATCTGCTGACCAGGAACAATCATGTTTTTGCCCGGGAGCAGGATGCCACCCATGCGGAGAACATACCAGAATATCACCCATTAGGTAAAAGCCTAGCATGCTCTCAGTTCTTTAGACCATAAGCAAACTTGTGGCCAGTTGCCCTGCTTTTGGTCCCCTACCGCTTCACCCTTATTTTTTATACAGAATAAGGGATCTAGGCACTGCATCAGCTGCCATACTGTATATCTTGGTGGTGTTGGTTCAGTTCATGCCAGTTGCAGACTGCTCTGCTCAGTACTCATAACCTTGAGAAATGGAAGTTATGCAGTTGTATTATGCCCCAGTCTTAGAACTTGTTAGAAGCCATTTCCCCTTAGAATGATAAATATTTTAGAGAGGACTGGTATTAGCTATTACAGTCATCTTCCCAGCTTTGTGCTTTATTTTTTTTTTTGTGTTCAGATGCCATCATACAATCCAATGATTGTCCATTTTCTGATTGCATGATCACACAACAAAAATATATAAGAAAAGAGAGAAGGAAAGCAAACATAGTACTATTGAACATTGATCAGGGTACCTTAACCATGTTAAATTCTTTACCGAATATTCCAGGATGCCAGCAATGTTTATGTGCTTGACTGCATAAATGCATATTCTCAATTAGGAAGAAAAAATAAGAAACAAAGCAGGATCATGTTAACAATAAACAATATTAAATGTGGTTTCTACAGCATTCCCTACATTGAAAAGATCGAAAGCAGCGCCACCATGAAGCCCAGGGACCTGTACAGGACAGGGGAAGAGTATAACTCCATTTACATCCACAACCAGTCCTACACCTGCGCCTGCCTAGCCGCAGGCTCGACATTCAGTGTGGTGGAGGCTGTTGTTACTGGAAAGGTAAGATGGATTGTAAGGGATCCTGGATCTGTGGCTGTCAGAATGCAGACATTTTATCTATGAGCTTGTATAGCAGTACGGCTGTCCTTAGGTTACATGGCACCCTGTGTGAGACATTGTGCCCCCTCACAATGCACATTCAAGCGGTCCAAAAGTCTAATAAGATTTTAGGTCTGCAGTTCAGCCTCCCCTGGGGTTATCCCAATTTGGGATGCCTGCTCCTAAATAAAGTTTAAGGGATCATTCAACTTTATTAAGGAGCACGATTGGCCAGTACGCACGTGGGCAGTGACATTCCGGGCGCTAAATGTCCTGTGCTGGGCAGCCAATCGTGGCGCTGCATTCCCGGTGGGGAAGCGAGGTTAAGGTATAATATTTGGGCGTCCTGGGAGTTACAAGCGGGAGGCTCCAGCATTGGGATGCCTGCTCCTAAATAAAGTTTAAGGGATCATTCAACTTTATTAAGGAGCACGATTGGCCAGCGCGCACGTGGGCAGTGACATTCCGGGCACTAAATGTCCTGCGCTGGGCAGCCAATCATGGCGCTGCATTCCTGGTGGGGGAGCGAAGTTAAGGTATAATATTTGGCCGTCTTGGGAGTTACAAGCAGGAGGCTCCAGCATTCTGGATGCCCCCGGCCTTTCATTTAGCAGTAGCCCTGGTGGTCACTAACATCCCCCTGCACAGGGTGTTGGTCTGCTTTAGTATAAGGGCATTTGACTAGGCTTCCAACTTTAACATACATTTGCAAATGCCAGCCAAGACCTCAGACAGCAACAAGCTTTCTAAGGTGTCAAACACTTTATTACTGTGGCACCTTTAGGATTTGTAGGTAGGATAGCCTGCCATTGCTGACCTCCTGCTGGCCACCATGTTGCTTCATCAATGACTTAAACAGGTGTGCAGAGGATCATACTTGTGATACAATCACAATTAGAGAAGAACTTTGTTTAAAAAGACTTAAATAGCCCTACTTGATATAAATACATTTGAAAGAGATCAATAATCTATCTAATGCCTTCCTAAATGCAGGTTCAAAATGGAGTTTGTATTGTTCGACCGCCTGGTCACCATGCAGAGTCAGGCGAGGCCTGTGGCTTCTGCTTCTTTAATAATGTCGCTCTGGCCGCACGATACGCCCAGCGTCTGCAGAGCCCGTCTGAGCCACGAATGAGGTATATAGGGATAAGGGTGCAATGTCTTCTAAGGCAGATCTTCAGGTGTTGTGTTCTAATATTTCTTAATCGTCCCCCTCCACCCCCTGCAGGATAATGATTCTGGACTGGGATATCCATCATGGCAATGGAACACAGCACATGTTTCAGGAGGATGACAGGTTAGTGACCTTGAGCAATCTTTTCTAATTTATGTATGCAGTCGAGTCACATGATTATGACCCCTCCCTCCTTTCGACGCCAGCAGTGCATGAAGGAAGTTGCGTGTCATGAGCTGGCCTGGTGGGTATATAAGGTTTGTGTTAGGCTGTCTACGCACACACACATTCATATACCTCATTGCTGTCATGCGTAAAAGAGTTGCAAAAAGCAAAGGAATGCAAAAAGGAATGATTATTGGCTTTTTTGCTGTGTGGTTTGTAAACTGTGCATTGGTGCAGTCCACTGCCAAAATAAACCATGGGCTGTCAGACGTGTGTTGAAAAGAACAGTTGAGTAAACCTAACTGTGTATGGGACTCTGAAGCAGATAGATGGTCACTGCACCTCTGCTAACAAAGTTGCCTTGGCAATGGAAGGCTTCAATTTTCAAGGCAGTATTTGAATTGGACTGACTGACAAAATGTCTTCTCCAGAGAGCCATGTATTCGAAGTATGCAGCACGTCCTGCTCCAGATGATAATTCCTTACAGATGGGATTACCTCTGCCAGAGGGCGCTGGACTGCAGAGATAGCAAAAAGAGGCCCCTCCTGGTCCCATATATACCCATTACCTTCCACAAATTCCCCAGTTTCTTCTCTGCAGTCGGCTGCGAAGGACAAGATGATGGCTTCTCTTCTCGCAGGTGAGCAGGGCTTATTAGCCCGTGGCCCTGTAGGACTATTCCCACCCGTTCCATCTCTCTATTATGCCTCCCAGCTTTGGCTGTGCTGCTCGGGTGATGGTAGGCTGCACCTCTTACCCCACCAAAGGTTAGGCGGTGCAGGTTATGGTGAACCTGGTTTGGGATGCCCCTTCCGCCTCTCGCCCCCCCGCCCTGGTCATCGGTGGGTCTCCTTTAGCTGGCCGCCGCCCTCCCCCTCTCTCGCTGTCCCGTTCGTTGGGGGGGGGGGGGTATATTTATATGTGTGTGTGTGCTTTTGTGCCTCATGTCTCAGGGCTGTGCACCCTGATTTCTCCTGGTGTCATTTTTATTTTTTAAATTTGCCGCCGCTGACGCACGCGCCTTGTGGCGTTCTGCAGTCAGCGGCAGCGTCACCTCAGACACCACTGCGCGCCTATTGGCTGCCATCCACGGGTCTGTCTATGCGCTTTTCGGAGGGGGCGGGGCCTATCGGTTGGCGCGCTCCGCGCTGTCTCTCTCTCTGCGGCCCGCCCCTTGAGGTTCCTTCAGCGCCATTTTGGTCCTCTCTCGGTGTGATTGCTGACTCCCCACCGCGGTCCATGAGGGCCCCTGCGGGCTTGTTTTTTATTCATATTTAATTTCTGTGGACTTATGGGGTGTCTTGCTTGTGTCTTTCAGGTGGGAAAACTGTATTAAGAGGTTTCTCCTGGTCCTGTCCCCTCTATTAGTTACACTAACTAAGCCTAAGCTGTTAAATCCTCCCACTTCCCTGGCGGACATTTGGGGCAACCCGGGTTGCCTTTACAGCATAATTCCTATTGGCCGGTTGTACCACTATAATCACCATATGGAGGCTTCACAGGATATTGTGCTCGGGGTCCTTTCGGGACATACCCAGCTGTGTGTGGGGTATCCCCTGTGGGTGATGTGCGGGTCTGCGTACCCTGCACCCAGCAGGCGCTCGTGCTGCATTCTGGGCTGTCTGTGGCTGGGCCTGCGCCCACTATGTCCTCACCTACTCCCCCTCGCTTGATCTTGACTCCCAGTGAGCTGAATACTAGTGGGGAGTCTTAGCCTGACGTGTCTTCTAGGTTGGCTAACATTGCGAGGTTAATTGCTAGCTCTGCGGCCCGTAAGGCCCCGGCTAAGAGGCGGCATGTTGTGCCTGGTGCATCTGTCTTTCCTATGGAGACTGAGGAATTCCTTGACATTGTTGGCTATACCCCACTTGAGGATGGGGAATTATTCTCGGATTCAGAGCTGTCTGATGATCAGCTTTACAGTGGCTCTGATCATTGGGATGCTGATGACACCAACAGACTGATGACTCAGGTTTTTGAGGTGCTTTCTATTTCCCTTCCTGCTGTGGCTCCCAAGCAACAGGGGGAATTGTTCAATACTGCTAAGCCACGTTTGGAATTTCCAGAACAGACCCATTTCAATAATCTTGTTCTCAAAGAATGGGAACGTCCCAGCCGACTCCCCGGGATCCCTAAGGGCTGGGATAAAAGGTACCCTTTTCCCACTGAAGTGGTTAAGTGTTGGTCACCCCCCCCCCCCCCCCCCCCCCCAGAAGTGGATGCTCCAATATTGGGGTTGTCCAACACCTCTGTGGTACATTCACCTGACTCCACTACCCTGAAGGATAGTGAGGACCGGCGTATTGACCAGCTGGCTTCCCATGCTTTTGCCTGTGTAGGGTCTGCCTTGTGCCCTGTCTGTGCTTCTGCTATTACTACTGTGGCTATTAGGACTCTCCTCAAGGGTCTGCTGGAAGGCGCCCTGATGATGCTTCCAGTGCCGAGTTCAGGCCTTGTCACATTGTGAGATGTTTATTGCTTATATCCTTTCCTTGGACTACCCCACTAGGATGTGTAGCAGACCCTTTGCCTTGGTGGTTGCTATCCGCCGTTCTTTTTGGCTGTGCCAGTGGGCAGCCGATAACGCTGCTAAGAAGGCTCTCACGGGGCTCCCCTTTAAGGGGCTGCACCTATTTGGTGATCGTTTGGACCTGTTTGCAAAGGGAGGTAAGTTGCCTCAATGTAAGAAACAGCCGTGGCCCTTTCGGGGTTCAGGTGCCTTTGCCCCCTCCTACCGTGGACCTAGGTCTGCGAGACGGGTATCCTTTGCGGGACACAGGGGAGACTTCTGGGGCAGAGGCAGAGGACGGGCCCGTCCAGGTTCTTCCTGGGGTTCCAAGTCTTCCCCAAAGCCTCCCCAGCCATGAAGGGGCGCCCTCACCCATCCGGGTGGGGGGACGGCTGAGGCTCTTCGCTCATGTCTGGAGACAGCACGTCTCAGACCGGTGGATTCAGGAGGTGGTGTCCTCCGGTTACAAGATAGAGTTCGCTGCCTGGCCGCCCTCCAGATTTCTCAGATCTCGGATGCCTCAGGACCCCCCTGTCAGCTCAAGGTCTGGTTCTGGCGGTGAGAAACCCTCTGGACATAGGGTTCATCTGTCAGGCCCCTTTCTGGGAAAGAGGTCAGGGATATTATTCCAATCTTTTCACAGTGCCCAAAAGGGATGGCTCCATCAGGCCCATCCTGGATTTAAAACTGCTCAACAAATTTGTCAGGACAAGGTTCTTTCGCATGGAAACTCTGCGCTCGACTGTCAGCTCCCTGCGCTCGGGGGACTTCATGTCCTCTATAGACATCAAGGACGCTTACCTGCTTCCTCAGGTTCGCGCTGGAGGACCAGCTCTACCAATTTGTGGCACTGCCCTTTGGTCTCACCTCAGCCCCCAGAGTCTTCTCCAAGGTGCTGGCGGGTGTCATGGCTCTCCTCAGGGCTCGGAGCGTTCGCATTATTCCCTATCTGGACGACCTTCTCATCGCTTCTCAGTCTCTCCATCAGGCAAAGCTGGATACCCAGCGGGTGGTGACCATTCTGGAGTCATTCGGCTGGGTGATCAATCACCCCAAGTCTTCCCTGTCTCCATCTCTGATGACTTCCTTTCTGGGCATGAATCTGGATAAGGTTCAGGCCAGGATCTTTCTTCCTCAGAAGAAGGTGGACTCCCTGCAAGCTCAGGTCCATTTCCTTCTGTCCTGCCCTCACCCCTCCATCTGGCAGGGGATGCAGCTGGTGGGACAGATGGTGTCCTGCTTCGAGGCAGTTCCCTATGCACAATTTCACATGAGGCCTCTTCAGCTCCACCTCTTGTCAGTATGGCACAAGAGCCCCTTGTCTCTGGATCAGGCATTTGTTCTCTCTCCTCTAGCCCGGAGGTCCCTCTCGTGGTGGCTGGACTCAAGGAACCTGTTGGGGGGCAGATCATTTCTGGCCCCCTGTTGGGAGACAGTCACCACGGATGCCAGTCTGACTGGCTGGGGGGTATTCTGGACATCCCTACAATTCCAGGGGCTGTGGGGCCCTCAGGAGGCCCACGCCCCTATCAACATTCTGGAGCTAAGGGCGGTCTGGCTGGTTCTGGCCCATTTGACTCTGCACACCTTCAGGGCTGACCGTTCCAGGTAGGTTCGGACAACCAGACGGCGGTTGCCTACATCAATCATCAGGGAGGGACCCGGAGCAAGGGTGCCTTCAAGGAACAAGATTCTGTCTTGGGCAGAGGACATCTCAGCAGTGTACATTCCGGGGGTGGAAAACCTGGAGGCGGACTCTCTGAGCAGGGGCACTTCTCGCCTGGGGGAATGGTCCCTCAGCAGCGAGGTCTTTCGCTCCCTGTGTCACCGTTGGGGGGGTGCCGGACGTGGATTTGTTTGCGTCTCGCCACAATCACAAGCTCCCAGTCTTTGTCTCCCTGTCCCAGGATCCCCTGGCCTTGGCCGTGGATGCTCTGTCTCTCTCCTGGCAGGGGTTCCGTCTCCTGTATCTCTTTCCTCCATTCCCCCTGTTGGGCATGGTCTTGCGAAAGTTGGTTCAAGAAAGGGTGCCTGCAATTCTGGTGGCCCCCAGTTGCCCTTGGTTCCGGATCTTCTCACTCAGGGACGGCTTTGCCATCCCAATTTACAAACTCTGGCTTTAACGGCCTGGCTGCTGAAACATCCATCTTGAGGGAAGAAGGGCTTTCTGCTTCTGTTGTCAATACCTTGATTAGGGCTAGGAAGAAATCTTCCTCCACCATTTACTATAGGATTTGGCGGACCTACATTGACTGGTGTGAGTCTAGGGTCCTTCCCTGTCATGTGTTTTCCATTCCTAGGATCCTGGAGTTCCTTCAACATGGGTTGGATCTGGGGCTCCAGCTCAGCACTCTCAAGGGTCACGTATCTGCCTTGGCTGTTTTCTTCCAGAGAACTTTTGCTCTGCATCCTCTGGTCAAGACATTCTTCCAGGGGGTTGCTCATGTGCGTCCCCCCCGTAAACCTCTTCTGCCGGTCTGGGACTTGAATTTGGTCTTGTCTGCCCTTCAGGGCCCTCCGTTTGAGCCTGTGCAGGAGGCTGCTCTGTCTATTCTTACTCTTAAGGTTGCCTTTCTGGTGGCTATCACCTCTGTCAGGTGTGTTTCGGAGTTGGCGGCCCTTTCCATTCAGGCCCCCTACTTTGAGAGGCACCAGGACAAGGTGGTTTTCCGCTTTAAACCAGATTTCTTGCCTAAGGTTGTCTCTGCCTTCCATCTCAATCAGGACATTGTGCTTCCTTCCTTGTGCCCTAATCCTGGTAATTCCAAGGAGAGGGCCTTGCATTCCCTGGATGTGGTCAGGCTACTGCGCCTTTCAGAAGGAAGGCTCCTGCTAAGTCTACTATTAGCAAGTGGATCCGTCAGGCTATCGTTAGGGCCTATTCTGCTAGGGGAAAGGATCCTCCTTTCCGTGTTACTGCTCATTCTACCCGTGTGTTGGGCTTCCTGGGCCTTCCAGCACCAGGCTTCTGTTGAACAAGTTTGTAAGGCCGCTACTTGGTCCTCTGTTCATACCTTTTCCAAGTTTTACAAGGTTGATGTTCGGGCCTCAGCTGATGCTGTTTTTGGCCGCAAAGTTTTGCAGGCGGCAGTGGTTTAACCTGCGCGTTGTTGCCTAGGGGATCCCACCCTGCCTTACGGACACTGCTATTGGATGTCCCATCTGTAAGGAATTATCATCTGGAGCAGGACGTGCTGCATACTTAGAATAATACAATTCTGTGATTACTCACCTTGTAGAATTGGTATTATAAGTATTCAGCACGTCCTGCTCCACCCCACCCTGATTTAATTATCTTGGATCCTCTGTATGGTGATTGTTATCGTTTTTTACTTATCATTGGCTTCTCCTGGTTCTCCTTACTGCTTTTCAATACTGGGGAATTTTTGGGAGGTCCCGGGTATATATGGGACCAGGAGGGGCCTCTTTTTGCTATCTCTGCAGTCCAGCGCCCTTGGCGGAGGTAATCCCATCTGTAAGGAATTATCATCTGGAGTAGGACGTGCTGCATACTTATAATACCAATTCTACAAGGTGAGTAATCACAGAATTGTATTTTTTGTTTGTGTCAGGTGAGAAACATCAGAGAACAAGCACCCTGTAACCATTACTAAAAACACAACCTAGTGGGGCAGTGTTATGGTCGGTGTAATGTTTTTGTGGGCTTCTCTGGGCCACTAATCCATGTGGCAGCCACTTTCAACTAATTTGGGTACGTTTTCATCCTTGCATGACCCAGAATTCCAAGTATTAGCCTAATTCTCTAAACCTGAACTCAACTGAGCATCTGTGGGACCAACTATATGCTCTGTGGATCCTTCCCATCCACCCTGCAGCAGAAGTGGGATGCACTGCAGCGAGCATGACCCCAGATACCTGTGACATACTACCAGACCCATGTAGCTGCTGACTGTGCTGCATATGGTGATTGCTCTAGATCCAGGGATGCATGATCTGCGTTGCCATCAGTTGTGGACCCCAGCACCCCAGGAAATTGGAGAGCTGAGCTTGCCTGCAGCCACCGATAAACTTCACTGTAGAGCTGGGGGGGGCACACACTTGCTACTGGTGTGTTGTATGTGTTGTGTGTGGCATGAGATGCCTATGTAGTTTGTAGTTTTCATTTGAAAGGTGTTCGAAGCATTGCTGCATTGTGTCTACATTGTCATTGTAGCCTAAATCCAGGAAAAATGTTTTAGGTGGGAAAGGGCTAAAATCAGTCTAGTGTGGCCTATGAACTTTAGCTTTGCTTCAATTTTGGGTACTGTAGACAAGAAGGGCTTTATGGTCTGTATTTTATTGCTTGCTGTCCCCGCCTCACCTTTGCTTACCTCGTCCCATCTTGCCCGTTCTCACTTTTTACATCTACTCACCTCTTCCCTTCTCTTAACCTATTGCCATCTCACCTACCCCACCCTCTTCCCACCTTAGCTTTCCCCATCTTCTACCTCCTTGTTCCACCTTACCCCTGCTCATCCCACCTCTGCTCACCTCTGCCTATCTTTACCCACCTCTGCTCACCTTTCACCTCACTTCTGTCCATCACTTTTCTTCCCAACTCACCTCTGCCTTTCTCTTTCCACCTCTTAGAAACCCACCCCAGGCCACCTTACCTCTCTTCGACACATCTCTGTCTTACCAATGACCACCTCAACTCGGATTTTTACCTCTGTTCACCACCTCCCTACTCTCTTCTGTTCATCTCTACTCTCCCCTACCTTAACTCTTGCTTCTGCTCACCCATATGCAAGGTTAAAGCCTGCCTGCAGTAAACATTTGATTTTCACCACTTACATTTTATTGCAACCTATTGAAGTGATACAATAAAACAATGCTGCCCTTGGATCCAAAAAGGTTGTGTACCCCTGCTCCAGATATAGACAGTTGAGTCACATTATTAGGACCTCATCTAATATGTATGTGTATGATCTAATCTATCTATAGCAGTAGTATATCAAGGCAATTTAACTTGCTGTGTTTCTCATCAAGCTGTTTTGCTATTCACCTGGTTTTCTCTGTCGATAATGAAAGACAGTCGAATGACTAGGGAAACTAGTTGCCTTGACTTGCTCTTACCTGGATGAACGAAAACATTCAGACATGTTGTGTATGACCTCATACTGTATATCATTTTATAGTGTATTGTATGTGTCCATCCATCGCTATGACAACGGCCTCTTCTTCCCATCTTCTGAGGATGCTGCACATGACCAGGTTGGCAGTGGCCCTGGTGAGGGATTCAATGTAAATATCCCCTGGAATGGTGGGAAGATGGGAGACACAGAGTACCTGCTGGCCTTCTACAGGATCATTATGCCCATCGCATATGAGGTAAGCAAAGCCAACAGATAAGAAAGAAAGGTTATGGTGCTCTGAGAGTAAAGCAGAAAAAAGAACGGGGAAGGGCAGATTAAAGTAGTGTTTGATACATGGAAGATGAGAAGAGAAGTTTTAAGTTGCATTCTTGAAATAAGATGATCTTGGAAAAGAAAGATGGACAAACAATTTACAATGAATTGTGGAATAGAGGACAGAGAACCCATAGTAAGCTAAATGTAGTTTAAGTGGACCCATAGTCTAATAAGATTGTAGGTCTGCTGGCTTAACATACTTACATAAAATCTATAACCCCCCCCCCCCCCCCCCCCTTAATTCCCCACAGCTCTGACTTTGGTGATTTTAAAACATACTAATTGCTGAGATTGCGCGCCATACTGTGCCAGTCACATGCGAAAAACTGCCTCTTCCAGGCTGGAATTACACCCCTCTATTTCTATTTATTGCAATGCAGAAAGGTGTAACTCCACCATGAAGGAGGCGTAAAGAGGAGAATGGAGACTGAGGCTGTATGACAGAATCCCAAAGCAGGTTGCTCCCGGGGGGGAGTGGGGGGGGGGATGTAGGATAGGGTAAGTAACTAGACCAGTCTTAAAGCAGAAGTTGAGTCATCATATATGTCCCCCTGGCTCCCTCCTCAGGCGCTAAGGCAGGGAGGGGTGTTGAAAAGAAAAAACACCTTTCCCAGTGCCTGCAATCTTGGCATTTCTTGCCATGAGTGTGTCCATCTTGGTCACTAGGTTTCTTTCTCTCTCTCTCCCTCTTTCGGTTTCTCTCTTTTGTTTGTCCTGTCTCTTGCTTTATCTTTGGGTTCTTTATTTTTGTCTTTCTTTCTTCCTCCCTTTCTGTTTCAACCCCTCACTTAGTTCTTTCCTTCTTTTGTGCTCATTTTCTTGATTTCTATTTAGGTTTTCTTTCTGACTCTCCTTTATTTCAGTATCCTTTTGTTTTCTTGATTCTCTCGCTCACTCGTTTTTTTTTTCCCTCTCCCTGCAGTTTAATCCACAACTGGTTTTAGTATCTGCTGGTTTTGATGCTGCTCGTGGCGACCCACTCGGAGGCTGTCTCGTAACTCCAGAAGGCTATGCCCATATGACCCACCTCCTGATGGGTCTGGCTGGTGGCAGAGTGGTGGTGGTCCTAGAGGTAGGTCTTCTTCTCGACATGCATTTGGGCAACATTACAGAGCGTTACAGAGCTATCATTTATGAACTGATTAACCTAAACCGCCTGCTGTGGTTGTATTTAAGGGTGGCTACAATCTGACCTCCATCTCTGAATCCATGACTATGTGTACTCGGATGCTCCTTGGAGAGCCGCCACCATTCTTGTCAGCCTTGGCTGCTCCCCAGCCTTCTGCTCTGCAGTCAATCTCCAATGTCCTAAGTGTCCACCAGAAATATTGGCGGAGCCTCCGGTTAAAAGGTAAGGGTCTGAGTTCCACGGAATATTTGGGATCTGTTTCAATAATTGCTTATGTTCTCGCTTTTTTTTTTTTTTTTTTTTTTTTTAACAGTTGAACCTGACCTGTCAGACCTCAGCCAATCTCCACAGCCAAATGAAGCTGCACCTTTTGGATCCCTGCCTTCCACCAAAGTGTTACCCACCACGTGTAGAGAGAATATTACAGTGACTGCCCCCCAAATAGATGTTCCTGCACCCCTAGCCGCAGAGTCCACTGATGGTCGAGTATCACACTCTGTGAAGGAGGGTATGGAAGACTTATCATTGGGGACCAAGGACCATGTGACCAATTTTCCAGCAGAAACAGATGAAGCTGGCAGTGCTCAGGGGAGATCTATTAATGACGATGATGCCTTCATACCCCACTCTTCTTCTGCTGTGGTTAAAACAGGAGAGTTGGGGGAAGTATGCGACAGCCATTTGTCTGTACACAACTGCTCCAGTGAAGAAGATGCACTTGAACTTGTCATTGAGGTCCAGGTTTTGGATAAAACACCAAATAAGCAAATGGCAGGCGGAAAGACAGAAAATGATGTGGAGGAACTGCTAAGAGGTCTAAAATTACAGGATGACAACAAGGCATTAGCCAGCAGCTATATGGATGGTGGGAGAGATCCTTCAGGAGATGAGGGGCGATTTCCTTCTTTCAAGAAAAATTCTGAAGGTGCTGAGGGGGCTTCTGTGAGTATTTGAACTTGTGTGATCAATATTCTCATTGTCGTTTGTCTCGCATGCCTACACTTATTAGATTTTTTTTCAACAAATACCCCTGGGGGCATCCCACTTTGACATGGCCCTTTAAGAAAAAGACTTTTGGACCTCTTAATAGTCCCTATTAAGGGTATCCTGATTAAGGGAACAAATTAATAAGAATGAGCTATTAGAATAAGCCAGTGAAGCAATTGGCAGCATTTTCACAGCTGTAAAAGAATGAAATGCTATCATATGGTAGGCGCAGAAAGTGAAGCATGTCAGTGGAAAGGGACTGATCTTGCCGCAGCTCAGCTGCTTTACAGGACCGGAAATTTGAGAAAGTATTGTAGACTGCTCTTTGGTTCCTTTTACACTGCACTGTCCCCATTAAGACTAAAATGGTCCTAAAGTCGAAAAAGGCTATATAAAGATCCCTAGAAAGCCCCAAATGGGGCATATAGCTTTGTGTGATGGGGTCAGAGAACAGATGCTCACTGTAGTAATGCATGTCTCCACAGAGGGGGTGAAGCAGTTTTCTTCCCCCCATCATATTGAGCCCTAGGAAAAGGTGAGTCTCTTTTTAATGCAGGGTTCACAGATGGCACGTGGGGATAGCTTAAACGGACTGTAAAACCCAGCAGCAATTAACCAGCAAGTAGCCTATTTGGTGCATGTTCCATGTGCCTCCTCCATTTCCAGCAGCATAGGGTAGAAGTCGTAGCAGGACTCCAAAGTTTGCCCCTTTATTCTAAGTATACAGCACGTCCTGCTCCAGAGATAATTCCTTACGTTTGGGTAATACATCCACAAGATGGCGCTGGACTGCAGAGACAGCAAAAAAGTGGCTCCTCCCGGCCCCTTATATTCCAGGGACCTCCCACAAATCCCCCAGTTCTTCTTTGCAGTTTGCTCTGCGAAGGCAAGAAGATCTCGCTCTCTACTCGCAGGTGAGCGGGGCTATTAGCCTGCGGCCCTGTAGGACTATTCCCACCCGTTCCTCTTTTTCTGCCTCCCAGCTTTGGCTGCACTGGTCGGGTGACGGTAGGCAGCAACGCTGTCAGGTGCTTAAGGAGCGCTGCTCCGACCACAATCCCCCACCAAAGGGTAGGCCTATGGTGAGCCTTATGGGATGCCCCTCCCGCACTATCGCCCCCTGTCCATCTGTGGGCTCCTGTTAGGTGGCCGCTGCCCTCCCTCGCTCTCCCTGGTATTTCTCGGGGGGGGGGGGGGGGGGGGTGTATGTGTATTTTTCACTACTTGGGATTGTATACCGTGGTATACTTGGTTTGCACTGGTTGCTTTTTTAAAAATGCCGCCGCCACGTGCGCTTGTACGGCGTTCCGTGGACAGTGGCGACTTTACCTCAGGCGCTGCTGCGCCATCATTGGCTGGCGTGGGCGCCTTCGCGCTCTTCGGGGTATCTGCGGGCGCCATTTTGCTCTCCTCGTGCTGCGTGGCTGCCGTCTACCTACCGCGGTCCGTAAGTGCCCCTGCGGGCTGGCTTATTTTTTATATCTTATGTATGCATACTGCTTACGGGACATTTCTGTTTGTCTTGCAGGCGGGTCAAACTTAATTGTGGTTTCTTCCGGCCTATCCCCTCTATTTAGTTTTCTCTATTAGAGGCCTATTCTGCTTTTACCTCCCACTTCCCTAGCGGGCTATTGGGGCATCCCGGGTTGCCTTATAGCGTGAATCCCTATTGGTCGGTTGGGCCGTGATAATCACCATATGGAGGCTTCTCAGGATAATGTGCTCGGGGTTCCTTCGGGACAAGCCTGGCTGTGTGTGGCGTGTGGGTTGTCCCCTACAAGTGATGACAATGTGCGGGTTTGTGTACCCTGTGCCCAGCAGGTGCTTGCGCTGCAATTTGGGTTACCTGTGGCTGGGCCTGCGCCCCGTATGGCTTCGCCTACACCCCCATGCTTACATCTGACTCCCAGTGAGGTGCATACCAGTGGGGAGTCTCAGCCCGATTTGTCTACCAGGGTGGCTAGCATTGAGAAGATGCTGGCTCTACGGCGCATAAGGCCACTGCTAAAAGGAGGCGCCTGGCGTTACCCTTTTTCCTATGGAGGCTGAGGAATTTTTTGACCTGGTCGGCTATACCCCCCTGGAAGAGGGGGAATTGTTTTCTGATTCAGAATCATCTGATGAGCAGCCTAAGTGTTATGCTGATTCTGGCTCTGACCCATGGGCTACAGATGATACTGACATTTTTGAAGTACTTTCTATCTCTCCTCCTGCCGCGGCTCCTCGGCAGCAGGGGGAGTTGTTTCACACTGCTAAGCCACGTCTGGAGTTTCCTGAGCAAACTCGCTTTAATAATCTCCTGCTCAAAAAGTGGGAGCGACCTAGCAGGCTCCCTGTGGTGCCCAACAGTTGGGATAAGAGGTATCCCTTTCCTGCTAAAGTGGTTAAGCGTTGGTCGCCCCCTCCCGAAGTGGATGAACCAAATCTGGGGTTGTCCAACACTTCTGTCATGCATTCCCCTGACTCTACTACCCTGAAGGATGGTGAGGACCAGCGCGTTGATCAGCTGGCTTCCCATGCCTTTGCCTGTGTGGGGACCACGCTGCGTCCGGTTTGTGCCTCTGCCATTACAGCTGTGGCTATTAGGACTCTGCTCAAAAGTATTTTAGATGGGGCTCCTGATGATGCTGCTAGTGAAGAGTATAGAGTCCTTCTGTGTTGTGAGGAATTTGTTACATATGTCCTCTCTGCCTTGGATGATACCATTAGAATGTGTGGCAGGGCTTGGCTGCGCCAGTGGGCAGCTGACAACGCTGACAAGAAGGCCCTCACTGGGTTCCCCTTTAAAGGACTGCGTCTATTTGGGGATCGCCTGGACCTGTTTGCTAAGGGAGGCAAGTTACCCCAGCGCAAAAGACAGTCTCGGCCCTTTCAGGGTTCAGGTTTCTTTCTTCCCTCCTTCCGTGGGTCCAGAATGGGAAGGGGAGCTTCATTTGCAGGGGCACGGGGAGATTTCTGGGGCAGAGGGTGTGGCCGCCCTGGCCCCTCCTGGGGTTCCAAGTCTAAGTCTTCCCCCAAGCCCCCTCTGGCATGAAGGTGCGCCCTTACCCATCTGGGTGGGGGGGCAGCTTCGGCTCTTTGCTCACGTCTGGAGGCGTCATGTCTCAGACCGGTGGATTCAGGAGGTAGTGTCCTCCGGTTACAAGATAGAGTTGGTAGCCTGGCCGCCACCAAGATTCATCAGATCCCGGATGCCTCAAGACCCCCTGTCAGCTCAGGGCCTGTTGCTTGCTGTGCAGAACCTACTGGAGCTGGGGGTCATCTGCCAGGTGCCCTTAAGGGAAAGGGGCAAGGGCTACTATTCCAACCTTTTCACCGTTCCCAATAGAGATGGGTCTGTCAGACCCATCCTGGACTTAAAGCTTCTCAACAAATTTGTCAGATCCAGGCGTTTTCTCATGGAGACTCTGCGCTCAGCTGTAAGTTCACTATGCCCAGGGGACTTCTTGACCTCTGTGGACATCAAGGATGCTTACTTCCATATTCCAGTCTTTCCAGGTTATCAGAGATTCCTCAGGTTCGCTCTGGAGGATCAGCATTACCAGTTTGTGACATTGCCCTTCGATCTCACTTCGGCTCCCAGGGTATTCACCAAGGTGCTGGCGAGCATTATGGCTCTGCTGAGAGCTCAGGGTATTCGCATTCTTCCCTATTAGGACAACATTCTTATCACTTCTCCGTCCTTCCGACAGGCAGAGCTGGATACTCAGCGGGTATTGTCCACACTGGAGTCATTCAGCTGGGTGATAAACCACTCCAAATCTTCCCTGTCTACCTCTTTGGTGAAGCCATTTCTGGGCATGAATCTGGATACAGCTCAGGCCAGGATCTTTCTTCCTCAGCAGAAGGTTGACAGTCTGCAAGCGCAAGCTCAGCTCCTTCTGTCCTGCCCTCATCCTTCCATCAGGCAGGGAATGCTGCTGGTGGTCCTGATGGTGTCCTGCTTCGAGGCGGTTCCTTATGCTCAGTTTCACATGAGGCCTCTTCAACTCCACCTCTTGTCTGTATGGGACAGGGACCCTGTGTCCCTGGATCAGGTTTTGGTTCTGTCCCCCCTAGCCAGGCGGTCCCTCTCGTGGTGGCTGGACTCAAGGAACCTGTTGGTGGGCAGATCCTTTCTGGCCCCTTGCTGGTGGGGGGGGGGGGGGGGGCTTCTGATCCCTAACATTCCAGGGGCAGTGGGGCCCTCAGGGGGCCCACACCCCTATCAACGTTCTGGAACTGAGGGCGATCAGGTTGGTTCTAGCCCGCTTGACCCTGCACCTTCGGGGTCGGGCTGTTCAGGTTCACTTAGACAACCAGACGGCGGTTGCCTACTTCAATCATCAGGGAGGGACCCTGTCCTGGGCAGAGGACCATGTTCCCTGCATCTCGGCCGTGTACATTCCGGGGGTGGAGAATCTGGCAGACTCTCTGAGCAGGGGAACTTCTCGCCTGGGGGAATGGTCCCTCAGCAACAGGGTGTTTCGCTCTCTGTGTCACCGTTGGGGTCAGCCAGATGTGGATCTGTTTGCATCCCGTCACAATCACAAGCTTCCAGTCTTTATGTCTCTGTCCCAGGACCCTCTGGCCTTAGCCATGGATGCTCTGACAATTCCCTGGCAGGGCTTTCAGCTACTGTATGTCTTTCCCCCGTTTACCCTGTTGGGCAGGGTTCTGCGAAAGATAGCTCAGGAAGAGGTGCCAGCAATCCTGGTGGCCCCCCCTGTTGGCCAAGAAGGGTGTGGTTCGCAGACATCGTGCAGCTGGCGGTAGATCAGTACGCCCTGCCCAAGAAGAAACCCTACTATAGGGTCTGGCGTACCTACATTGACTGGTGTGAGGCTAAATCTCTTCCCTGTCGTGTGTTTTCTATTCCTAGGATTCTGGAATTTCTCCAACATGGTTTGGATCTGGGGCTTCAACTCAGCACTCTGAAAGGTCATGTTTCTGCCTTGGCTGTTTTCTTCCAGAGATCTTTTGCTCCGCATGATCTGGTCAAGACTTTTTTCAGGGGGTTACTCGTGCGCCCCCCACGTAAGCCTTTGTTACCAGTCTGGGACTTGAACTTGGTCCTATCAGCCTTGCAGGGGTCTCCCTTTGAGCCTGTGCATGAGGCTGCTTTGTCCATTTTTACTCTTAAGGTAGTCTTTTTGGTGGCTATCACTTCTGTTAGGCGTGTTTCTGAGTTGGCGGCGCTTTCCATCAAGCCCCCTTACTTTGAGAGACACCAGGACAAGGTGGTGTTTCGCTTTAAACCAGATTTTCTGCCAAAAGTTGTGTCTGCTTTTCATCTCAATCAGGACATTGTTCTGCCTTCTCTGTGCCCTAATCCTAGTAACCCTAAGGAGAGGGCTCTGCATTCCTTGGATTTGGTCAGGAACCTGAAGTTCTATTTGGTGGCTACTGAACCCTTCAGGAAGACTGATGCTCTTTTTGTGCTCCCTTCTGGTTCTAAGAAGGGTCTGGCTCCAGTTAAGTCTACCATCAGCAAGTGGATCAGTCAGGCTGTGATTAAGGTTCTGCTAAAGGGAAGAATCCTCCCTTCCGCATTACTGCTCATTCCACTTGTGCTATTGATGCCTCTTGGGCCTTTCAGCACCAGGCTTCTGTTGAACAAGTTTGCAAGGCCGCTACTTGGTCTTCTGTTCATACTTTTTCTAAGTTTTACAAGGTTGATGTTCGGGCTTCAGCTGATGCTGCTTTTGGACGCAAAGTTCTGGAGGTGGCAGTGGTTTAATCTGCTTGTTGTTGCTTTTGGGGATCCCACCCTACCTTACGGACACTGCTATTGGATGTATCAAACGTAAGGAATTATCTCTGGAGCAGGACGTGCTGTATACTTAGAATAATACAATTCTGTGATTACTCACCTGTAGAATTGGTATTATACATATACAGCATGTCCTGCTCCACCCCGCCCTTGTTATCATTATTCTTAGTTCCTCTGTATGGTGATTGTTTATCATGGTTAAAATTGTTTGATTGTGGTTATTATTCTCCCGGCTTCTTGCTAACTGCTTGTTAATACTGGGGAATTTGTGGGAGGTCCCTGGAATATAAGGGGCCGGGAGGAGCCACTTTTTTGCTGTCTCTGCAGTCCAGCGCCATCTGTATTACCCAAACGTAAGGAATTATCTCTGGAGCAGGACGTGCTATATACGTATAATACCAATTCTACAGGTGAGTAATCACAGAATTGTATTTTTTTTCAATTTGATTCCTCCAGGATCACACAAAAACATGTTCCTACAGCTACTCTCTCCCTTGCTTATCTAGCGTGAGCGCGCACAGCAATTCACAGTGGTCCTACAGCTGTCTCTGACCAAAACAGTGCATGCTGAAGACTCATAAAGCTGCACCATGACTTGCTCTTCCATGCTCTGCCACCACCCAGAAACTGAAGCAAATAAATTGGTTTTGCCTAGCACACATAAGTATTCACATACAACCAGAGATTTTCCTGTGTTTTGAATGGCTCATGCTTTATGCTGTTCCCAAGGAGGATAAGGTGGGAGAAAGTTTAGTGTGCATGTGTGTCTGTAAAGTAAAGAATTTGTCCCTTGTTCATAAATACACTAACAGGAAGCAGTAAGATGTTGAATGGCAGCCATATGCTAATTCATTCAGTTCCAAGATAAACTTACATATAGGGGTCGGTTCAGAGTCAGATGAGAATTCTCGCTCCTTTTGCAAGAGAGAAAACTGGCATTGACTTTTGTCTACCTTGGAGCTGATTCAGAGCCAGGTGAAAATGTATACCTGGTAGACAATGAAGGTCAGTAGCAGTTTACCTAAAAAGGAGTGAAAATTCTCGCCTGGCTCTGACTCAACCCCATAATGGCAGTTAGGTTGTTGGTGCTTTTGGATTTATTGCAGTTATTATAACTGATAAGGCTGACCCCCAATGCTAAGACGTTTAACTAAATAGTGGAGCAGGGACCAATTTAGACGACCATTCGAAGTGTAGACTGCATCCAGTTTGTGTTATGAATACCTGAGCAGTGGGGTAGGAAACCACGGAACGCGTGGTGATGGCACTCTGCTGAACCAGCAGGCTTGCAATTCTTTTGACAGGGAAGTGTTGGTTTCACTTATACTTCATTTATTTGAAGCCCACTTTAATTTTGATTCTTGTATATCTTTACATTGTTTAATTAGATTTTGGACAGTTAAATTGATTTATATATAGGCACAGTGATTTATCTCTACATGGTTGAAGTTATGTGATAGGGGTGGTTTCACTCACTGTTTTTAAATATGTATTTTTTTGTTTTTAATGATTGGATTTTTGTGCTTGCCCCTAAAGCTGGTTAGATTTTTCTGACCATTTTTGGAACTTATACCTTATGATAAGGCTTTAGTAAAAAAAAAAAAAAAAAACAGTTTTGGCCCACTGCCCTAAACACAACCTAAACTTCCTTTCTGCGTATAGGATCACTTCTGCGTAGCTGCCTTTCAGTCTGCCACTTTCCCTAACCTTGTTATTCCTAGTATGTCACACACCCCGCTTCCAACATCCATGACACTTGGGAAACCGGCCTGTAGAGGGCGATGCTGCAGAGATGACATGGAAAAAAGGAGCCCCTCCCGGTCCATAAGCACCCGGGACCCCCCACTAATCCCCAGTCCCAGCATTCTGAAGATGACTCTCCTTCCTACAGGTAGCCGGGGTTACCCCGGCCTTTCTCTATTTCTGCCTGAACCTCATTTTTTTAATGTTATGTTTAAGATATGCCTCCCAGCCTTGGCTGAAAGGCTCGGGCAAGGGTAGAGTCACCCTTGGGTGTATATGGGAGCTTCTCCCCCGTGAGACCTCAAAGGGGTAGGCAGTATCCGGGTTGGTGTCCCCCGGCATGGGATGCCCTATCCCTATTTTACTCCCTGTGCATTAGGGTGCTTCCTTGTGCCTTCCCCCTTTGCTCTCCTGGGCCCTGCAGGGGTGATAAGGAGACTTAGGAGGGGGGTTATTGTTAGGGAGTATGTTGTCCTATGCACTTTTGTAAGATATAGTTAATAGAGTAAAGAGAGAGGATAAGGTCTGTGAGATTTTCCTTTTTGCTTACCTGCGGTTCTTTGCTGGTGAGGGATTTAAATTTCCCTCTCTTTTTTTCAGCGATCTGGTGATCGCGCAAGGTCTCCTGGTGGCGGTGGCGAACCTCTTAAGCATGGATGTCATCCGTCTGGTGCCTCCAGCGGAAAAGGGTCTGGGCTTTTATTCCAACCTTTTTACGGTACCCAAAAAGGACGGCTCTGTTCGGCCTATTCTATATCTAAGGCGACTCAATCTATTTATCCGTTTCAGAAGGTTCTGCATGGAATAATTGCGTTCAACGGTCGACGCTCTCCGTCAGGGAGACTTTGACGTCTATAGACATCAAGGATGCTTATCTGCACATTCCCATCAGTTCCGCTCACCAGAGATTTCTCAGGTTCACAGTAGAAGACCAGCATTTTCAGTTTGTGGCCCTTCCATTCGGTCTTACTTCGTCCCCAAGAGTGTTTACCAAGGTGTTGGCAGGAGTAATGGCTATTCTCAGCGTCCAAGGCATTCACATTGTGCCATTCCTGGACGACCTTCTCATCACAGCCCCGTCCTTCAATCAGGCGGAATTGGACACCAGGACGGTGGAGGTGACGCTAGAGAGATTCGGTTGGGTGATAAACCATGCCAAATCTTCTCTTTGCCCCGTCAGGGAGATTCCCTTTCTGGGTCTGATACCCTTCAGGCCAGGGTATTTCTTCCTCAGTCCAAAGTTGTTCTGATTCAGGATTTAATTTGTCTGTTCTTGTCCAATCCTCGTCAGCCTATCCGCCTGGGGATGAGGCTAGTGGGGCTGATGGTGGCCACATTCGAAGCGGTCCCGTTTGCACAGTTTCACATGAGGACTCTTCAGCTCTTTCTCTTGGCAAAGTGGGACAAGCGCTCGCTGTCTTTGAATCGGGTTTGTCTGTTGTCTCCCCACGTTCTGCAGTCCCTTCAGTGGTGGCTGACTTCGAGCAATCTCAGAAGCGGCAAGTCATTTCTGACCCCCTGTTGGGAATTGGTCACCACAGATGCCAGCCTCATGGGCTGGGGGGGGGGGGCATCTGGAGGGAACATCGGTTCCAGGGTTTGTGGGGGCCGCAGGAGGCTCACTCTCCAATCAATGTATTGGAGCTTCGGGCCATTCGTTTAGTCCTACTTCGATTGACTCATTTCTTGCGGGGTTTGCCGGTTCAGATTCGGTCAGACAACCGAACAGCGGCTGCATACATCAATCACCAAGGAGGGACTCGCAGTCGGGGTGCCCTCCGGGAAGTGTCTCCGATCCTCCACTGGGTAGAGATCAATGTTCCCTGCATATCGGCAGTTTACA